>CM036185.1:73998292-74063992 GCA_020631735.1 Saccharum officinarum | reverse complement strand
TGAATCGCCCAAAACCGCTCACAAGATGAGTTAGATCATCCACAAGCTTCGCCGGATGATCACCAAAACTCCCAATCACCACCAAGCCGTCTAGGTGATGGCGATCACCAAGAGTAACAAGCTAGAACTCTCACTTGACCACAACGAGCCTAATGAGAAGGAGGATGCACACTTGCTACTCTCTAATCACTAGTGAGGAACTCTCAAGCTTTGATTCTCAAATCACACACTCCTCACTAGAGCTCTTGCACTCCCTTACACTCCAAAGGTGTTTCACAGCTGAACAAATAAGCAAGAGACCTCTAAAGAGGTGGTTGGGATGTATTTATACACCCAACAGTCGAAACAAACCGTTACCTGCCAACTCAGCAAAACGCGGGGTGACCGGACGCGCCAGTCGAAGTGACCGGACGCGTCGGTCGCTCATAACAGTCGAAATTCTGAAATTTTGGCTGAGTGACCGGACGCGCCGCTCGAAGTGATCGGACGCGCTGGTCGCTCGTAACGGTCGAAATTCTGAACTTTCGGCTGAGTGACCGGACGCGCCGGTCAGGGGTGACCGGACGCGTCCGATCGTGCAGGGAGCTTACTATAACGAGACCGGACGCGCGACCGTGTCCAATCATTGATGACCGGACGCGTCCGGTCATCGCAGGACCTTACTGGAACGTGACCGGACGCGCCCCGGACGCGGCCGGTCATCGCAGGACCTCACACCCAGGTCGCGTCCGAACGGATGGTTTCCCTTAAGTGACACGTGTTGGTCTGACCACCGCGTCCGGTCCTCGCAAGGACCGCGTCCAGTCGTCAGCGCCGAAACGCAGTCGCGGTCAAGAGAAAAACCCTCTAAACACTCCGAAACGCGACGCAACTTGAACTAAGTTGCTTCGAACTGAACTTTGAGCTATTCTAGAGCCGCCTAGTGCTAAGTTTAACAAGTGTGCACCACACCTAAACATAGGACTCACCTAGGTCAAGCTACCCGCTCATGCTCCCCTTTATAGTACGGCCAAAAGAAAAAACGAAGATCCTAATGACTATTCCGAATGTAACTCAGCACCTTGACATCCGGAACTAACCGTCCTTAATCTTGACGTCACTCCTTTGAAAGCCAAAATGATTTCCATCAGGGGGCATGAATACCATGGTACCCAAAGCAGTTATCACCTCCATGACCTAACTTACCAAAGTTTCTGCAAAACACACGTTAGTCATGGTAATAAAGCGATGTCATCAATTGCCGAAACCAACTCTCGGGGCCTAGATGCTTTCAGACCTGATGCCGGAGGTCAAGCTGGGAGAGGCTAACCACGCACATCCGCCGCCAACCAGCCGCGGAAAAGCACTGCAATCAATGGTCGCCGTCGGGGGGAGCATGGACGCGGACCAGTCACCGACCGCGCGCTGGCTCCCTCCCCTGGCAGGGTTCGCACGTGGCAGAGGGGGTTAGGGGAGAAGCTGGCCACGGCACCAGTCACAGCGCCATCGGGCTGGGGGAGGCCGACTACGGCACCAGTCGCCACCGCCCCGCACCTGGAACGCACCGCACGCCCGGACCACCGGCCGTCGTCATGGCGGCAGATCCGTCCGTGGATGGCCACGATCCGCCCTCCGGGGTCGAAGAGGAATGCCAGGAAGCCGGATCGAGGGCACCTGAAGAGGCATGACGCCATCTGCCCTGACACTAGTTGGCCACGGCCACGCACGCGCTGAAGGTGATGCCCCAGCACGAACTGGGTCACAGGTGCCGGATCCGGCCATAGGGGACCTGGATCCGCGCGACCGGCCTCCCAACGCCTGGATCCGGCCGGAGTTGGAGGGGAAAGGGGTGGGGTGTGGCAGAGAAATGGGGGTAGAGAGACGGGGGAGGCGGGGCTGCATGCGGGTTGCCATTGTTAGGGCCCGACGCGGGCCGCCACCGCCGCGCGCAAGAGGGCGGCGACAGCGGCTGGACGGGGCAGGGAGGAGGAGCTACCGGCGCCGGTGGGGAGGTCGCCCCCCGAGTCGCCCGCTGGGAGCGCTCGGGGGTCAGCTAAGGTTTGGAAGGAAAATGTATCTCAGACATTATCAAAACACATACACACATCAAATGGCCAACAGATGCAAAGAAAAAAAATTGAGCTATTTGGATAATCGTATCGAGAAGTTTATATGCACTACTTGATCCATAGGGCACGTTTGGTTGCTGTATGCTCAAATCATTTTCAGCGATTACTTGTTCTATCTGGTGCCGCAAGTCTGCCCAAATATTGACGACTGTAAATTTACCACCGAACTACAAAAAACATTCATATGTATATCAACTCAACCAGTTTAGTTGGTCATCCACTTAATTTGGCAGAGCAAATATAGTGGTTAAATAGTAGCCGATAAAAATCCAATATTCTATTTTTCGCATAGTCACTTAGTTTTTTATTTGCACTAATAATTGGCGTCGGTGCTTACTCCTATTTTTCTATTTTTCAACTTGTTTATTCTTATTTTTGCATATCCAGGGTTTCCAACACGGTATTAGAGTCCATTCGTTTATGAAGGCAGAACCCTGCCGTTCATTGTTCAACTATGGCCTTCTTGGGCGTGATGCCGAAATGGATGAACTCTTTAAGAAGACCCAAGAAAGCTGGCTTATTTCTGTGTGGGGGATGCCTGGTGTTGGAAAATCAGCTCTCGTCGAAGCCATATATGGCAAAGTCAAGACTAGCGATCAATTCAAGAGGCACGCTAGGGTCAGTATACGGTATACTGTATACCCCATCCGTTCAATCGAACAGACTTCAGTCGGAGATTACTTTTAGATATGCATAAGGAATCAACTTCTTTGGATGAAAATTATGGAAAGGCTCTTCAAGCCGAAGATCCCACATCAAAGAGTGCCGAGATCATCTGCGCGGATGTGTGTGCCTTTTTCATAATTGATGGTGTGCGGTCAAATCAGGACTGGGATTGGATAAATTCTAACTTGATAAAATATGGAGACTCTAGAAGTTGTATCATTACCATTTCTTCAGAAGAAAGTGTGGCCAAACATTGTGCAGTATCATATATTGATGGAGTATACAACGTCAAAGGTCTACATGCCGCTGCTACTGTTGAATTCTTCCAAAAGGTGTGTTAAGTCACAAGTATAGAGTTACATACATATGATGCGTGCTCAATTCTCATATGCTCTATTTCAGATTTATATTATTTACACTGACCTGTCAACAAGTCCTCCTACAAATATGCTGAAAAAATCCTCCAAAACCTTGGCATTTAAAAGATATAAATATTTTAAAAGAACCATAAGTGTTCCAAAGTTAGTAGAATAATTTAGAGCTCGTATATAAAGAAAATTGCTTATTTTTCGTTGCCTCTTTAATTTCTTTTGTTTATTTTCTAATGCAGTACCGACCAATGTACTATATAAATTTTTACTCATACATGATATATATACTTTGGCTAACAGTTACTCCATATGCTTTGCAAATCTTCATTCTAGTTTCTCTCGTTTGCATCGTACCACTGACATTCAGTGCATTTAACATGTGTTTAATTGAAACCTTAGCTTGAGATTTGCCAGCGCCGATTGCACTCTTTTCGGTCCGACTTGATATATTAAGATTTGGGGCTCCCAATTCTGATCTTACCTACCAGGATTAACCAAATTTTTGTTGTTCAACAAATATGCTAGCTTATAAAGGTACCTTCCCGACGCGGACACGAGCTGGTTCAACACCCTCCCTGGCGCGACCTCAACGTTGCATGTGCTCCCGTGCGGCGGAGACCCTGCACGACCATCTACTGGAGCTGCCCTGCGAGCAACGGCATCGACCTTCACAGGATCCTGGGTGACAGCGTGTGCTGCCAGTGTCGGTCCGCGCCTCCCACCTTGCGGGCGAGTCCGGTAGCGGCTCTGTATGGTGTGGCGGCGACCGGCACCTCTCGCACGGGCATGGATGCGTGCCGGTGTGCGCCCCCTCCGTCGCGGGCGAGTCCAGGAGCGGCTTCGCAAGGTGTGGCGACGACCGGCACGCGAGGGAAGCTTGTCAGCGCGCGCCTCCCACCATCGCGGGCGAGTCCGGATGCGGCTCCGTGTGGTGTGGCGGCGGCCAACAACCTCGACTGCCCAGGCGAGGACCCTTGTCGGTGCGCGCCTCCCTTTTGTCGCGGGCAAGTCCGGTAACGGCTCCTTGTGGAGTGGAGGCGGCCGACAGCCCCCCTCTTTCTTTGTCTAAGCGTAGATGTATGCCGGTGCGAGCCTCCCATCATCGTGGGCGAGTCCGACGACTCCGCGTGGTGTGGCGGCTACTGGCTCCCACCTCAGTCCGGGGGCGAAGGTTCTGGGCGAAAGCTCAGCTCAGATCTATCTGAGCCAGCGACGAGATTCTCCTTCTTGAAGGCGTCACTGAAGAACCTTTGCAGCTTCTTCTCCTCGGCTCATGGCTCCGGCGAAAGCCTCGCCAAGCCCTTGCTTGGCTAACGATGATTACATTATGGCGTCATTCACCGCCCTGGAGGCATCGTTGAAGAGCTCTTGTGCCTTGGTGTCATAGTCTCTGCTCTCGTTAGTGTTTTGTCTGTGGTTGTGCCTCTTCTCAGGACCCTGGCGCTGGGGTATCCTGTGTTGTTGTTTTCTTCCTTAAACCTTTTGTAAATCTTCAACGAGCCGTTTTGGGGCTTTTTTTAATATATATTCAGGTGGGGAGTAATCCCTCCCGGTGACATTCAAAAAAAAACCCAAATAGCTAACCTGGACTAGCTTATTTTATCTTTTTTCTTTCCCCACATGTAAGCTGTGGGATGTGTAAAGAAACAGATCCTATGCTGTGGCCCATGTTTCGTCACATCATGGATCTATAATTTAACTTTGAAATTATGATCTTATTAGTCTATTTCATTGTTTTACCCTTAAGTTAACTTGAAACTCTCATACTTTCTGAACTTTCAACTCACCATTTTATGTTCCTAACAGTAAGGTGTTTATTAGGTTGTAGGTGTCACTTTTTATTGATTACTATGATATCATAATTAGTCGTCTAAGCTTGCACCATGGCACTTAATGGTGCTAATGGAAAGGGGATGTTTTATTTAAGCCAAATAACAACAATTTTCTAGAAAGAAGCCTCAAAGATCAAGGAGGTCCTAGCTTACTGTGTCCTGCGTGCACACTAACCTCCATTGCTCATCATGATGTCATGTGTCTCAAGAGCGTATACAAAATGTATGTTCTAATTTATATCCAACCGAAATATCACTACCAGGTAGCTAGTAGTAATGGTGTTTGTAATTTTTCAAATTGTTTTGCCAATAGGTGCTTGAGGAGAGTGGATCCTATCAGGTAGAATGGAAGGAAGAAGGAAGAAAAGGAAGAAAAACATCAGTAGCAGAAGCAGCAGACCTTCTTTTGTCCAAGTGCGGCGGGCTTCCCGGAGTGATAACTACTGTTGCAGGATACTTGGCCAGCAAACCAAGAGACGTACTCGAACAGGAGATGAGACGTCTGAGTGACAACTTTATGCACGTTCTAGCCACCAACACGGAGTTTGATTGGTTGCGGTGCCTACTCGCCTGGATGCATTCCTACCTGGATGCTTGCCCTCGGCATCTTAAGAAATATATGCTGTATCTATCAATCTTTCCTCAAGACATCATTATTCGGCGGAGGCGATTGATCAGACGATGGATCGCCGAGGGCTACTCCAAGGGCACCGACAGCAATAGCATGGAGAAGTACGCAGAGAAGATGTTCGACGAGGTCGCCGCACTGAGCATCATGCAGAGCCAGTACTGAAGGCGAGCAAGATGATTGGGTACCGAGTCAACGGTTTCTTCCGCGAGTACATCATGTCACGGCCAGTGGAAGAGACCATTGTCTTTCCAATGGAAGTCTCTGCACTGGAGAAGCAGGGTTGTGGCCGCCTGGCCACAGAATGTATTGGACAGCACCTAGCCATTGGGAGCACCTAGGATGAAGACCAGATTTTGTTCAAGAGTCTGTGTTATGAACGACGTATAGAAATATGAGTAAACGAAATCAATCACAGCGGAGACACACGATTTACGTGGAAAACCCCTTCAATGCGAAAGGGAAAAACCACGGGTACCAGCTGGCAACAAACTCACTATCTCAAGAGTTTTGGGGTTACACTCCTGCAGCGGCTTACAAGAGAATCCAGTCTCCATAAAACCCTAGCAAGGGCATATATACCCTTTCTCCAGCCCAAACCTCTGGCGACGGGCCTCCGCTTCGCTTCGTCAGAAGCCCGGCCTATATCCTGCAGTGAATTTGGAACAACTCCAACAGTTTGGACTTCTCACGGCTACGATCTCTAACGTTGTTTCGATTGTTTTGGTCATTCTACGTATCGGACAGGATGAGCGTGCTTCGGGTGCTGGATCTGGAGAATGCAAGCCTAGTAGATGATAATGACTTCGAGGAGATTGGGAAGCTGCCATCCTCGTCTCAAGTTCCTGTCGCTGAGAGGACAGCGACGAATCACTCGTCTGCCAGCCTCCGTGGGTGACCTGTTGCAACTGCAAACTCTGGATATCAGAGACACCAAGATTGCCACGCTGCCACCATTCATCACTGGCTAAGGAAGCTGCAGTACATTCGTGCAGGTACCACCGTTGCGTGGACGGATGATGCAGAGGAGGGATCGACGTCTGCCGTCAAGTAGCAGGTCACGCACTCTGGCATCCTGCTTGCCCAACAATATCATCAGACGTGTTGGACATGTTGTTGGCCCTCGCAGTGGTGGTGTTCAGGTACCTAGAGAGATTAAGTGACTGCAAGCCTTGCATATGCTGGGTGCCGTCTGTGTAAATACCGCAGACGGGGAGGCCATTCTGGATGAGATCGTCAATTACCTTCCCCAGTTGAAGAAACTCGAAGTCTGTGGCATCAGCCGGAAACACGGACGATGGTCTCTTGACGACATAAACATCAAGACTCATTTGGAATCCTTGTCACTGCAGTTCGAGAGGGACAACCATTTCGTTCATTGGGAACACATCTACATGTTGGAGTTGTTCCAAATTCACTGCAAGATATAGGCCGGGCTTCTGACGGAGCGAAGCGGAGGCCCGTAAAAGCCGAAGTTTCTTGGAGACTTGATTCTCTTGTAAGCCGCCGTAGGCGTGTAACCCAAAACTCTTGAGATAGTGAGATTGTTGCTGGCTGGTGCCCGTGGTTTTTCCCCTTCGCATTGGAGGGGTTTTCCACGTTAAATCGTGTGTCTCCGCTGTGATTGATCTTGTTTTACTTCATATTCCATACGTCGTTCATAACAAGTGGTACCGGAGCTTCGGTTGCTGTAGGGTTCATGACGACGTCGATGAAGTTCGATCTTCCGCTGCTGAACTACGACACGCGGTTCTCGCTATGGCAAGTCAAGATGAGGGGAATTCTGGCGCAGACTCATGACTACGATGAGGCGCTGGATAAATTCGGCAAGAGTAAAGCCAATTGGACTCCTGAGGAGATCCGCAAGGATCAGAAGGCTCTCGCCCTAATTCAGTTACATCTTCATAATGATATTTTGCAGGAGTGTTTGAAAGAGAAAACTGCTGCAGAACTATGGCTGAAACTGGAATCGATCTGTATGTGTAAGGATCTAACCAGTAACATGCAGATGAAGATGAAGTTGTTCACTCTGAAGATGAAGGAGGAGGATTCGGTGATGACCCACATCGCTGAATTCAAGAAGATCGTGGCCGATCTAGTGTCGATGGAGGTGAAGTATGATGATGAGGACTTAGGTCTTCTACTGTTATGTTCTTTGCCAAATTCGTATGCAAATTTTCGTGACACCATACTTTTGAGCCGTGATGAACTAACCCTAAAGGAAGTTTATGAGGCTCTCCAGTCTAAGGAGAAGATGAAAGTTATGGTGCAGCATGACGGAACGTCGTCCTCAAAGGGTGAAGCTTTGCATGTGAGAGACAGAACTGATAACAGATCCTCATATGATAGCAATGATGGTAGAAAGAACTACGAGAGGAGAGGCCGTTCAAAGTCCAAGCCGCATGGTAATAAAAAGTTCTGTGTTTATTGCAAGCTGACAAATCATAATGTTGAGGATTGCAGAAAAGTACAGAATAAGGAGAAGAGAAAAAACAAGTCGGCTGGTAAGGTCTCTGTTGCTGCTGCTGCGTCTGATGATGATTCTGGAGATTGTCTGATAGTGCTTGCTGGTTGTGTTGCTGGTCATGATGAATGGATTCTAGATTCCGCATGTTCATTTCATATTTGCACTAACAGAAATTGGTTTAGTTCATATAAGTCTATGCAGAAAGGGGATGTTGTGCGGATGGGAGATGATAACCCATGTGATGTCGTGGGGATTGGATCAGTTCAGATCAAGACTGATGATGGCATGACACGCACGCTGAAAAACGTCAGGTATATACCAGGGATGTCCAGGAATCTTATCTCATTGATCACGCTTGATGCAGAAGGTTACAAATATTCCGGTTCAGATGGTATTCTGAAGGTATCAAAAGGTTCTCTTGTCTGTTTGAAAGGTGATCTTAATTCTGCAAAGTTATATGTCCTTAGAGGGTGTACTTTACATGGTTCTGATTCCACTGCTGCTGCTGTTACTAATGATGAACCTAGTAAAACTAACCTTTGGCACATGCGTTTGGGACATATGAGTCACCATGGTATGGCAGATTTGATCAAGAGAAACCTACTGAAAGGCTGCACTTCTAGTAAGATCAAGTTTTGTGAGCATTGCATTTTCGGCAAGCATAAGAGGGTACAGTTCAACACTTCTATTCACACCACCAAAGGTACTCTTGATTATGTTCATGCTGATTTATGGGGTCCTTCTAAGAAGCCCTCACTAGGTGGTGCTCGTTACATGCTTACAATTATTGATGATTACTCTAGAAGGGTTTGGCCTTATTTTCTAAAACAGAAAGATGATACTTTTGCTGCTTTTAAGAACTGGAAAGTAATGATAGAAAGACAAACTGAAAGGAAGGTAAAATTGCTTCGTACTGATAATGGTGGAGAATTTTGTTCGTATGCCTTTAATGATTATTGCAGACAGGAAGGCATTGTTAGGCATCACACCATACCCCATACTCCACAACAGAATGGTGTGGCAGAACGGATGAACAGAACCATTATCTCCAAGGCCCGTTGCATGTTGTCTCATGCAAGGATGAGCAAGCGTTTTTGGGCTGAAGCTGCTAATACTGCCTGTTACTTAATAAACAGGTCACCTTCTATTCCACTAAATAAGAAAACTCCTATTGAGGTATGGTCTGGTACACCTGCTGATTATTCACAGTTAAAAGTTTTTGGATGCACTACTTATGCTCATGTTGACAATGGAAAATTAGAGCCTAGAGCTGTTAAGTGTCTTTTCCTTGGTTATGGTTCGAGAATCAAAGGCTATAAATTGTGGAATCCTGAAACAGGGAAGACTTTTATGAGCAGGAGTGTTGTATTCAATGAATCTGTGATGTTTACTGACAGTTTGCCCTCAGATCATGTTCCAGAAAAAGAGCTGCAGAGTATGCGCTTACAGGTGGAGCATGTTGATGATGATATAGGTGTGCAGGTGGAGCCTGCTGATGAGCAGGATGACCATAATAATGATGTTGCTGATGATGATGCTCATGATGATGTTCAGCAAACTCCTCCTAGTTTGCAGCTACAGGAAGAATTACCTATTGCTCAACACAAGTCAACAAGGACAGTTGTACCTCCTAAACGTCTTATCGAAGAATGTAATTTGTCTTACTATGCTTTGAGTTGTGCTGAACAGGTGGAGAATGTTCATGAGCCAGCAACCTATAAAGAAGCTGTTCGTTGTGCTGATAGTGAGAATTGGATTTCTGCTATGCATGAGGAGATGCAGTCTCTTGAGAAGAACAGTACATGGGAGGTTGTTCCTTTGCCTAAGAAAAAGAAGACCATAAACTGCAAGTGGATCTTCAAGAGAAAGGAGGGTTTATCTCCAAGCGAGCCTCCAAAGTATAAGGCAAGGTTAGTTGCAAAAGGCTATAGTCAAATTCCGGGTGTTGACTATAATGATGTGTTCTCTCCAGTGGTAAAACACAGTTCAATTCGTACTTTCTTGAGTATTGTTGCTTCACATGATCTTGAGCTTGAGCAGTTAGATGTGAAGACTGCGTTTTTGCATGGAGAGCTAGAGGAGGACATATACATGGACCAACCGGAAGGGTTCATAGTGCCTAGCAAGGAAAAATATGTGTGCAAGTTGAAGCGCTCCTTGTATGGTTTGAAACAGTCCCCTCGTCAGTGGAACAAGAGGTTTGATTCATTTATGTTGTCACACAGTTTTGAAAGATCTAGATATGATAGCTGTGTTTACATCAAGCATGTTAATGGATCACTTATATATTTGCTGTTATATGTTGATGATATGCTGATTGCTGCCAAGAGCAAGATTGAAATCACTAAGTTAAAGAAGTTGTTAAGTAGTGAGTTTGATATGAAAGATCTTGGTAGTGCTAAGAAAATTCTTGGTATGGAAATTAGTAGAGACAGAAACTCTGGTTTGCTATTTCTTAGTCAACAAAATTATATCAAGAAAGTTCTTCAGCGTTTCAACATGCAAAATGCTAAGGCTGTTAGTACCCCTATTGCACCTCACTTTAAGTTGTCAGCTGCTCAGTGTCCTAGTACAGATGCAGAGATTGAGTACATGTCAAGGGTTCCTTATTCTAGTGCTGTTGGGTCTTTGATGTATGCCATGGTTTGCTCTCGTCCAGATTTGTCATATGCTATGAGTCTTGTTAGTAGATATATGTCTAATCCTGGCAAAGAACATTGGAGGGCAGTTCAGTGGATTTTCAGGTACCTCAGAGGCACAACAGATTCCTATTTGAAGTTTGGAAGAACTGATAAGGGTCTCATTGGTTATGTGGATTCTGATTATGCTGCTGATCTGGACAGGAGAAGATCAATTACTGGTTATGTGTTTACTGTTGGCAGTTGTGCTGTGAGTTAGAGGGCTACGTTACAGTCTGTTGTTGCTTTGTCTACTACTGAAGCATAATATATGGCTATTTGTGAAGCGTGCAAAGAATTGATATGGTTGAAAGGTTTGTACGCTGAACTCAGTGGATTTGAATCTTGCATAAGTTTGCACTGTGACAGTCAAAGTGAAATTTACCTCACTAAAGATCAGATGTTCCATGAGAGAACTAAGCACATAGATATCAAGTATCATTTTGTGCGAGATGTGATTGAAGAAGGTAAGCTGAAGGTATGCAAGATTAGTACTCATGATAATCCTGCTGATATGATGACAAAGCCTGTTCCTGTTGCTAAGTTTGAGTTATGCTCAAGCTTAGTTGGTTTAATTGAATAGTCCAAGAGACTATTGTTGGCACCAGTGATTTTCTATCTTTGTTGTTCAGGATGATGGGTTAATTTATGATACAAGATGAATTTGTCTCAAGGTGGAGTTTGTTGGAGTTGTTCCAAATTCACTGCAAGATATAGGCCGGGCTTCTGACGGAGCGAAGCGGAGGCCCGTAAAAGCCGAAGTTTCTTGGAGACTTGATTCTCTTGTAAGCCGCCGTAGGCGTGTAACCCAAAACTCTTGAGATAGTGAGATTGTTGCTGGCTGGTGCCCGTGGTTTTTCCCCTTCGCATTGGAGGGGTTTTCCACGTTAAATCGTGTGTCTCCGCTGTGATTGATCTTGTTTTACTTCATATTCCATACGTCGTTCATAACACTACATTCCTAAAAGCCTACGGAGCCTCAAGATGTACGGCCATGTAGAGGCGCTGCCACGGTACATCGAGAATCGTGATAATCCAGTGAAGCTGACTTTAGAGATGACTAATACACTGTTCACAGCAGAGGTCATAGAGGTCCTCGGGAGCATACCAAATCTGCAGACTCTACGCCTTCGCGTCAACAAGGATCAAGATGGTCAGCGCCAATTTCCCGCTACTGAAGTCAACAAGGATCAAAAAGGTGAGCCAAATAAAAAACTTTTCGTGAAACTCCAGGTCTTCGAGATTGCCTGCAAATCCAAGTTACATGTAACGTTTGACGTGGAGGCGATGGAGAAGCTTGAGCATCTGAAGCTCCACTGCCTTGAAGATTCAGAGATGCAGTTTTCTTTTGTTCCCTTATCTGAAAAAGGGATGCAGATTTCTGGGCTAGAGCACCCGGTTTCCCTCAAGCAAGTATGGCTTCTGTGTTCCTTTGACGACGCACTCAAGGAATCAGTCCAGCAGCAGCTTGTCAAGCACCCGAAAAGAAGCCTGCTCTGAAGCTGGAGGTTCAGCCACGTTCATCCCAGGTCAGGCGTCGACGTCGAAGATGCTGATTACGCTTGCCGTCGTCGCACGTACTGCTCGTGTCATTCGTTCCCCTTAATTATTCTTTTTTTTGTTTTATTCAATAATAATTATTATTTTGTTCTTATAATCTTCTACAAAAGAGAGCACCGGTTGTTATGTATATATTTCGTGTATAATAAATGCTCTCGTGTTGTTGATTTTAGATACCTATTCAGTTCGGATTGTATATTTTGTTCTCTTGTTACCCAATTATTACTAGGTGCACTGCCGTGTGCCTGTATATATATAGCGAAAAAGGCCTGTAAGTAGATTATTACTGTACTGTTGTCATGTATTTGTCAGCCTGGTACTTGATGTTTCTTCGCTAACTACAGGCAAAACAGGTACTTGATGTTTCTTCTGTGGTCAAGGCCGCCTGACCACAGAACGCATTGGACAACACCTAGCCATTGGGAGAACCTGGGATAGAGATCAGATTTTGTTTGAGAGTTTGGACTTGTCACGGCTACGGTCTCTGACACTGAGAAGTGGTTTGGGCCATTCTACGTGTCGGACAGGATGAGGGTGCTTCGGGTGCTGGATCTAGAGAATGCACAGGAAGTATCCAATAGTGACTTCCTGGAGATTGGGAAGCTGCCATCTCGTCTCAAGTTCCTGTCGCTGAGAGGACAGAGGGACATCTCTCGGCTGCCAGACTCCGTGGGTGACCTTGTGCAGCTGCATACTCTGGATATCAGAGGCACCTACGTCGTTACGCTGCCACCATTTATCACCAAGCTAAGGAAGCTGCAGTACATTCGTGCAGGCACCACAGTTGCATGGATGGATGATGTGGAGGAGGAATTGATGTCATCAACTAGCAGGTCACGCACCCTGTCGTCGTGCTTGCCCAACAAGTTCCTCAGACATGGTGGACCTGTTGTTGGCTCTCGCAGTGGTGGTGTTGAGGTACCTAGAGGGATTAAGAGACTGCAAGCCTTGCTAACGCTGGGTGCTGTCTATGTAAATACTGCAGACGGGGAGGCCATTCTGAATGAGATCGTCAATTACCTTCCCCAGTTGAAGAAACTCGAAGTCTCCGGCATCAGCCAGAAACAAGGACGATTGTCTCTTTACGACTTACACTGGAAGACTCATTTGGAATCCTTGTCACTGCAGTTCGAGAAAAACAAGCAGTTCCTTCATTGGGAACGCATCTACATTCCCAGAAGCCTACGGAGCCTAAAGATGATAGGCCCTGTAGAGCAGCTGCCACAGGGCATCTTTCGTGCTGTTAATCTCGGGAAGCTGACTTTAGAGATGACTTATCCACTGTTCACAGCAGAGGTCTTAGATCTTCTCGGGCACCTACCAAGTCTGCGTACTCTACGCCTTCGAATCAGCAAAGATCAACAACATGGTGAGCTCCAATTCCTGACTGCCCTTTTCAGCAAACTCCAGGTCCTCGAGATTGCCTGCAGATCCAAGTTGCATGTACGGTTTGACGAGGGAGCGATGCAGAGCCTTGAGCAGCTGAAGGTCCACTGCCTTGAAGGTTCAGAGATGCAATTTTCTGGCTAGAGCTCCCGGTTTCCCTCAAGCAAGTATGGCTCCCGGGTTCCTTGGACGACACACTCAAGGCAGCACTGCAGCAGCAACTTGACAGGCATCCGAAGATACCAGCTCCGAAGCTGGAGGTTCAGAGAGAGAGATGATGATGATGATGGTTACGCTTAATTAGGCCTTGTTTAGTTCACGAAATTTTTTAGTAAATGGTACTATAGCACTTTCGTTGTTATTTGGCAATTAGTGTCCAATCATGGTCTAATTAGGCTTAAAAGATTCGTCTCGTGAATTTCGTCTAAACTGTGTAATTAGTTTTATTTTTTATCTATATTTAATGCTTTATGCATGCGTCAAAGATTCGATGTGACGGGAAATCTTGAAAAATTTTGCAAAATTTTGAAAACGGCCCTTACATGCTGTTCCTGCACCGCATCTACGGCTGCTGCCGTTCGTTACCGTTAATTATTCTTTATTTCTTCACTTTTCTCTTCTCTCTTTTGCTGTCTTAATTATGGTCTTGGGAGAGTGAGCGCCAATTGTTGTGTATAATATATTCATGCAAGTATAATAAAGGCTACCGTGTTGAATGTGGACACGTATTCAGTTGGGATTGTACATGTTTTTTTCTATTTATTACCCAATTACTACTGTCAGTCTGTATGTAGCGGAAAAGGCCTGTAGTAAGTAGATTATTACTCGACCGATGTCGCGTATTTGACAGCTTGGTACATGATGTTTCTTGGCTAACTACATACAAAACAGGCATCGGTCGCACCTGGAAAGAAGCAATTCATCAACCGCTCTGTTGATGTGTTGCTTAAAAATTAATCCAAAGTTTGACGCAGCAAATCCAGGCGGATTGAAGCCAACGTAAGCCATGTTCCTCGTGAACAGGAAAAAGAAAAAGAGGGCTTTGGCCGTCTTAAGCATAATGTCCAGAGCTACACACAGCACCTTAGCTTGCACCTGTGATGGTATTGTTCTTCTCTTTTTTAAAAAAAAGATAGAGGTGAATAACAGAAATGGCGCTTAAATTTAGTTGTCCTCCGGCCTTTTGCGTCCCGGGCTTGCATTACCTCTTAGAATCCCTGCCCTGCCTTAATCCAGCTGATGGTGAAGCAGAGGAAGCCAGATGCCACATATCATGATCAAACAATAGGGACTTGTCTGTTTGCGCGTCTATCCATATTGAAACTAGAATGCCCAATGGGCCAGGCCCACATGCGTCATATATATAAGCAGCCAAAAAGATGCAATCGGGCTATGAGGTATCAGGGTAACAAAAATTACATTTTGTTTCTCCCACGTGCGCATGTGACCAAGCAGCAATGAGCCAAACGATCATTACCTCCCCCATAACTTTATTCTTCACCATCCCGAAAGATGAGCCCCGCAACTAATCTTGTGATCCTGTGGCTTTCGTTTCTCAAAGAAACACAGACGCATCACAAGGTAGGGTTGAGTGAAAGTGTTATTGGCTTGCCAGACAACACCTCTCGTGGCCAACCTCCAATTCCACCATCGCTCTGCACTCATAGAGAGGGCAAGGAGTTCAACTTATGTGGCCTGTACACGTCACCATCTATCTCAGCCCCCGAACATTTCAAACTCGGGGTCAAACCCCTTCCAAGGCTTATTTTGGGTGAACTTTAATCCACCCCAATCCATATTTATTTTGTTGGATATGAGTGTAGGCAGACAAGGCTCCAGTAAGAATTCAATACCAAAAATAGGCTGGAATTGTCCCATTTAACTTAATCAAAAATTGGGTCATAATAGGCGATGGACTATCTCTGAATGTCAAAGTGACCGCCGGCCAGAGTGGGCACATTTAAACCATAAACCGCAAACCAAACCGAAGTATCGGTTTTTCGGTTCGGTTTCGGTTTTTGAATCTGAGAATTTTGGTTTACGACTTCGGCTTCGGTTTTACCGCCAACCAAACCGATTCACCGATCAAACCGAACTATACCTATCCTCCGACCAAAATCGTAGGCTTGGGCGCTTCCTCGTAGCCCCAGCCCAAAGCGCAGAGCCCACCATGGCCCATTTTACCACATAACCAGCCATGCACCCAGTCTCGTCTCCACCCGACCTCACTCTCATAGTCTCATTCGACCACAGCCCATAGGCCACTTGCCCTGACCCTGACCCTAACCCTATCTCTGCGCGGTGGCGGCAGCGTAGGTGCAGTGAGTGGCGCCTGGTGCGGAGGGCGGAGGGCTGGACCGCAAGCGCGGGGCGCGGAGTGGTGCGAGCAGGTGCGGGCATGGAGGAGGCGAGCCGCGGCATGGGCGACACGAGCAAGGACCAGGAGGCAACGAGCAAGGGATTATGCACCATTCCTAGTTCTCCGATTGTTCCTGTTGAACTTCTGATTTTTTTTTGGATGAATTTCTGATTTCAGACTATGGATCTCTGCGAATGTTTCTGTTGTGCATGCGAACTTCGGTCAGTTCGGTTTTAACCGAAAACTGAAATACATAACTAAAACCGATCCTGTCAGTTTCTAGTTCTCAGGTAAACCAAACGGTTCTTGATTGGTGAAAACCAAAATTTTTGCAAACCGAATAAACCGAACTGAACTCTCGGTTTAAACCGAATGCCCAGTCTAAATCGCTGGCCTATGCCATAAGCCTTCATACGGAAATAGTCAAGGAGACCAATGGACACAAGGCATCTCAGGTATCTTAAAAAACTGTATTTGAATTTCATAAAAAAAAAACCGTATTTGAAGATAGGGCTGTTGTTGTCTTGAAATGATTTTCTAGGCCAAGACTTTTCACGACCATCTCTTGATATAATTGCCACACAGATAAGACCATAATTTTTAAATATTAAAGTAGTTGACAACTTTTATTATTTGAGATTATTTAGTGGTCTGAATATTTATTACTAGCTTTGAGATCAATTTTTTAGAAAGGATTTTTTAAAAAAATTATTTCTAGATGCAGACCATAATAATAAGGATGCCTTTGCAAACGATTTATAGGTTCAGACACTTATGAGGCCCACATATATTGCAAACGATTTATAGGATCAGGCACTTATGAGGCCCACATATATATATGCAAAATCATTTTGCACTGAAAGATGAAAAGTTTTCTTATTAGTAAGAAATTTATTTCCGACATTAGCTATTTCCCATTGGATTGGAAGACCTGTCAATCAGGTGGGAAGAAAGCGTGGAAATTTGTCCAACAATGAAGATTTTTTTAGAATTTATTATTTTTCTTAGCGAGCGAGGTGTTAGTAAGGCTAAGACACCAAAGTGCGATATTGGACAAAGTTGGCAACATTGGACAAAGTTGACATTTATTTTGTTTAAGAGCTTGCTTCTCGAAGGATGAAATGCCATCTAGGTTCAATTCTGCATTCACGTTCTCTGCACTCATAGAGAGGGCCTCTTCCCCCAGCACCGTGAGGAGTACTGAGCGGGGCCCTTGCTCGAGAGAGAGAGGAGTACCGAGAGGGAGAGAGAGTGAGAGCGCCGTCGGATCTAAGAGAGAGAGGGGAGAAGACTGAGGGAGAGGGGTGCTCGATGGGGAGGGAGAGGAACAAGAGAGGAGGGGGCTGGGAGAGATTAGCGTGGGTTAGAGCGGCTCTGGGAGAGCGTAACCCTATGTGCCGCTTATATATGAGCCCGGGGGAGGATAGATGTGGGCTTTTGTTTGGGCTGGGAACTGGGCCACTATTTGTGAATTTGCGGCAAATACATGAAGTACTAAATGTAGATTAATTGTATGCATGTCGGCACAGATTAGGAGTAATTTACGAGATGAATCTATTAAGCCTAATTAGTCTAAGATTAGAAACTTTTTGTCAAATAAAATAAAAGTGCTACAGTGTTTGTTAAACTTTAACATGTGTAACCAAACAGGGCCTAACTTGTCATGCGATGTTATACTGTTCGCTTCAACTTATCAGCGATGTTATAGTGTTTTTCTCTTACAATAAATCAGCCAATAATACTTTCAGTCATTTCTTATCAGCCAATCGAACAGAGCGTGCCCTCGGAGCATGTGGTGTGTTGGATGACCTGCACTAAAGTTTAGTGCATGTTTTAGATGTCAAATAAAAGGTTTAACAAAAACTAGTGATGACCTAACCAAAACTAATAAAGACTAATTGATGAGTACCCCTCTGTTCCAAAATAAAAGTAATTCTCGCTTTCCAAGAAGTCAACTTTTTTAAACTTTGACTAATTATATATAAAAAGAATAATAGTATTTATAATACATAATTAGTATCATTAGATAGATCGTTGAATATACTATCATAATAAATTTATTTGGAGATATAAATATTGCATATATTTTCTGCAAGTCTAGTTAAAGTTGAGAAAGTTTGAACAGCACGTATTCCATAACATCATCTATTGAAAAAATATATAGTCTACGTTTAACCTGTTATCCAAGAACAGATTAAACTTTAGTTCCGTTATCCAAACAGATGTACTCCTGCACCATCTGGCATCTGCGGCACAAGGCTCAAGGCTGGCTATGTATCAGCCCTGCACTGAACCAGAACCAAGGCCTAACTGCGCGGCACGACAATAATTGAGTCCGCCCCAACGTTGGTCTTTTTAAGCACTCCGTCGGTAAAAGAAGTCGTCTGCGTAACGATACGGTATCTAAAACATAACTTTGACTTTATATTTTTATAAAAATATTTATTGAAAAGTGATATGTATACTTTTATGAAAGTATATTTTAAGACAAATCTATTCATATGGTCTTCACATTTCTAAACTCAACAACTTAAAAATTATTCAGGATTTGTATTCCTAATGTTAGACCCAAACCTCGTCTAAAACGACTTCTTTTATCAACATAGAGGGAGTAATCGTATAATTGGAGTACGGATTTGTGATCATTGTACGGGAGTAGGCGAGTACTCCCTCCATCCCAAAATAAATTAAATATTGTTCTCGCTTCTTAAAAAGTCAAATATTTTTATTTTTTTACCAAATATATACAAGAAAATATTAATATTTAAAATACATAATTAGTATCATTAGATATATTGTTGAATCTATTTTTAAAATAAATTCATTTGAAAATATTAATATTGCTAATATTTTCTAAAAACCTACACAAATACCACCGCGATACTTATTTTGAGACTGAAGGAGTAGCACTTTAGCTGGCTTTCAATCAACCGACAGCTGCCCACCTAACGTGACCAGTACCAGGTTTCCAGCCATGCCCTAAATCACCGAATCTGCACGTACGGAAACAATGGCAGGCCTGGTTCTTTTTCCTTCCAAATTCCAAGTTTTTTCGCTCTCTCTTCATCACATCAATTTTTGGACGCATGCGTGGAGCATTAACTAATTGCACATATTAGTTATAAATCACGAGACAAATCTTTTGAGCCTAGTTAGCCCATGATTGAACAATATTTATCAAATACAAACGAAAGTGCTACAGTTAGAAATATTCTAACTTCCCACAATCTAAACAAGGCTGCAATATCTGGCCATAGATGGAGGGCTTGAGTCCCTCCATCCACAAAAAATATCATTCTCAGATCACTTTGTACAAGTCAAATAATTTAAAGTTTAATCAAAGTTATTTAAAAAAATTAACAATTATTGTACAAAATAACTGATATTAAATTAATTATGAACTATTTTTTAAAAAATTTAGTTGGAGACAAAATTAATTATAAAACATATTTTTTAGTAAATGTTAATACTATTCTCTATGGGATTTGTTTTGTTGTCCTTCTATTCCTAGCCTAATTTAGTTTTCTAAACCAGGGTAGTTAAATCCTAGCTAAGGCTATGTAAGATGCAATTATTTGGTTTTGTGGGCAGTCTAGGGCTATATCAGAATTGGTGTGTTTTGGTTGCCTGTATTGACCTGCATAGAGACACCTCATCTTTGTCACAATAAGTTTACCCCCATTGCACATTCTATCGAACACATGTGGGCATCATCTGTAGTCGCTTCGAGCTTCGGTTAATGTCCGACGGAGGTAGAGGAGCGGGCCGATGGGGGTGGAGTCGTGCCCCGGTGGAAGAGCCAGCGTGGTGGGGTAGTAGTTGTGGCTGTGGCTGAGAAGCGTGCCGGTAACATGCCTCCACCCCGGTTGCGTCGTCGTCTTGCGTGGCCGCGGATGGTGATCGGCGTTTCTCGAGCGGGAGTGGTAGCGTGCACGCAGGCAGTAGCGGATCCAGGATTTAGATTAAGGGGGGGCTGAGCAATGTAGATTTAAAGCTTAAGCTAGAAATCAATGGTAATTTACTATCAATTGAGTGTGATTTAATGAAGAAATAGGATCATTAGGGGGGTTGTAGCCCCGGCAGCCCCCCTGTGGATCCGCCACTGCACGCGGGGATCACCACGAAGCTCGTGTGGGGAGTGGGGACCCAGTGGATCCCGCGCAGTGGCCGGCTGCGCTTGCGTGGAGGTGGCGGAGCTCATGTGGTGGCCTGTGGAGGACGGCGCGCGTGAGGTAGATGGAGATGCTTGCATAGGGGCGGCGGAGCTCGCTGATGAGGGCTCGCCGGCAGTTGTGGTGAGCGGACGAGCAGGCGAGCGTTAGCCAAGCCTGGCTTTCGTGGAAAACATCTGTGGATCCATTTGAAGCTAGCCACCCTTCTCTCTCCTTTTTTTACTTCGTAGAGCCTAGCTTAATTAGAACCTAGACAGGCAACCAAACATGGAGAGGCAGTGTACTATCACTATTCTTTTGTGGCTACGACTGGCAGTAAGGCCACGTTTAGTTCCCAAAATATTTCAAGATTTTCCGTCACATCGAATATTTGGACACATGCATGGAGCATTAAATATAGATGAAAGAAAAAACTAATTACACAGTTTGGTAGAAAACCACGAGTCGATTCTTTTAAGCCTAATTAGTTCATGATTGAACACTAATTGACAAATATAAACGAAAAGTACTATAATAACAAAACCTAAAATATTTTGCGAACTAAACACACCCTAGTTGACATTCATCTACCACTTTCGGCTGTACTATCACGCTATTGGTTGAAGCTACGAACCAACACTTATACATTATCATTGTCAGTTGCAAAGAAACTAGGATTAACTGTGTGATGGTGATTGCCGGTTCTGGGATAATGAATTGTCTTTGAGTCATTTATATACAAATTTTGGCACTGTTTTTGAATTATATATCTATCTTAAAGGTAGAGGTGGGTTATTTAGATGTAAAACTAGGGGCTTGTTTAGTTCCTCCCTGTAAAGTTTAGTTCCTATCACATTAGATGTTTGGACACATGCATGGAGTATTAAATATATACTAAAAAACTAATTGCACAGATTCCGACTACTTTGCGAGATAAATTTTTAAGCCTAATTAGTCTGTGATTTGACAACGTGGTGCTACAGTAAACATGTGTTGATGATATATTACTTAGTCTTAATAAATTTGTCTCGCGGAATCCTGAAAACTTTTGTAATTTGTTTTATTATTACTATCCAAACCCTCCCATGTGACACCCCCAAATTTTAGCCCCTGGATTTAAACACCACATAGATGTTACTTATATATTTTTATAATGATAGAGTTGAGTATTTTTTTATAAAAAGAATAGATTCAATATGTCGGTTTCGCAGTGGTCCCCTTGCTCCTCCTCAAAGTTGTGTATAAATTGCCCTGTGCACGGCCTCACCTTTGCACAACTCGAAGTCGAAGCTTTTGCCTCACTAGCAACAAAACGCATCGAGGTAGGGGGGAGGAACCTGAACCCTGGTAGTAGCAATGGCTGACCTTGTGCTTGGGTTGGCCAAGTCGGCGGTGGAGGGGACGTTGACGATGGCCAAGTCGGCGATCGAGGAGGGGGTGAAGCTCAAGAAGAGTATGCAGCGCGACCTTTTGCTTATCTCGGATGAGTTCGAGATGATGCACTCCTTCCTCAACGTCGCCAAGGAGCGTGCCACTGACGAAATGGTGAGCACCTTGGTAAGGCAGGTCCGCAACATGGCCTTAGATGTGGAGGACTGCATCGAATCCGTTGTCCTGGTGGATGCTAAGTCCCACTGGTGGCGCCGGTTGCTCACATCCTGCATGGTACCATATGCGCCGGCTGCCGCCCTGGACGATGCAGTTGCCGCTGCAGAGTTGCTCAAGTCCAGGATCGAAGCAATGGGCCAGAGGAACCAGCGCTACTGGCACATCCGCGACGACTCTGGCTCCTCCAAGTCCAAGTTCATCGAGAAGACTAATCAGCAGGCCGTGGCCAATGCAGCGGCAGTGGGCATCCTTAAAGAGGCCAGGAACGCCAAGAAGAAGGATGGCGGCTCAACAAATCTCGCCGAGTTGATCAAGAATAAAGACGATGTCCCTCCGCTTCAAGTAATCTCAGTGTGGGGAGCAGCAGGCGATCTTGGGGTGGCATCCATCATCAAGAAGGCCCATGACAACCCAGAAATATGCAGCAAGTTCACTCACCGTGCTTGGGTGAAGCTGACGCATCCCTTCAATCCCCATGAGTTCATGAGGGGCGTGATGGCTCAATTCTCCACAAACTGTCAACAAGGAAGCCCCGTAGATTTGCCGAAGCAGACAGATGATGACGTCCCAGAAATATGCAGCAAGTTCACTCGCCGTGCTTGGGTGAAGCTGACGCAATCTTTCAATCCCCATGAGTTCATGAGGGGCTTGATGGCTCAATTCTCCACAAACTGTCAACAAGGAAGCCCCGTAAATTTGCCGAAACAGACAGATGCGACGATGGGTATGGAAGGCACACTACTCACCGAGGAGTTCTCCAAGCAAGTGAGCAATAACAGATACCTAATCTTCCTGGAAGATTTGTCCAGCACAGTTGATTGGGAGGCTGTCAAAATGTACCTTCCTGACAAGAAAAATGGTAGCTGCATCGTTGTGCACACCCAACAGCTCGAAGTTGCTAGCTTGTGCGTCGGACAATCACACCGGATAATGGAGCTAGAGCGGTTTTCAGATGACCATTCTGTTTGTGTCTTTTTCAATGAGGTATGCTCGAAAAATATCATTCACTCAGTTTTCATTTTCCTCTAGTCACTTTCAACATCAAAATATATAGGAAGAAGTCTACTTGACCCCCCCACCTATTAAGGGTGGTCTACTTCACCCCCAACTATGAAACCGTCTACTTTACCCTCGAACTTTCCAAGATCGGTCAAATTACCCCCAACTGTTTTGTCTTTTCATTTTTTTATTTATTTCTGCTGAATCTTTGAAAAATTATAGTAAATCATTGAAAAATCATAAAATAGAAAATTCAATTTTCTTGGACTCCAAATAAGTAGATCTATACAATAAACATATAATATAGTATGCTTTAATACAAAGTTTTTGCTGTAAAAAAATTAGATTTGTTCACTATAAAGCTACAGTCTAGGCGATAATTTGACCGGTTTTTGAAAAGTTCGGGAGCTAAAGTAGATGGTTTCATAGTTGGGGAGGGGGGGGGAGTAGACCACCCTTCATAGGTGGGGGGTTAAGTAGACTTTTTTCAAATATATACTCTATACTCCGTCCTTTCCAATTTATAGGTCGTTATGGCGTTTGTAGACACACAACTTTTATTTTGTCTCTAGACACATCGTGTATTTAGGTGTATAGATTTCGCTGCATACCTATAAAAGCCAAAAGGATCTATATAACTTAGAAACAGGGTGGTAGGATCTACAATATAATACCCTCATATATATATATATATATATATATATATATATATATATATATATATATATATCCTTATTTATTTATATTTATTTATTTCGTAATGCCAAGCAGAAGCGCAGCCAAAGATATCTCATAGACCTCATCAACAAGAAAGACGATGTCCATGCTCCGCTTCAAGTGATCTCAGTGTGTGGAGAAGACGATGGCCATCTTGAGGTGGCAATGGCATCCATCATCAACAAGACCTGTGGTGATGAGGACAACCCAGTAATCTGTAAGAAATTCAGGTACCGTGCATGGGTGAAGCTGAGGCATCCCTTCAGCGAGCAGGAGTTCATCTTCTGCTTGCTGGCTCAACTGTGCACAAACTATTGTTTACGCCATGGAAGCGCCCAAGATTTCATGAAACTAAATGATCTGCGCATGGTTACCGAAGGCGTACAAATCGAGGAGCTTGCGAAGCAAGTGATGAGCGATCAGAGATACCTAGTCTTCCTGGATGATGTGCACTTCAAGGAAGACTGGGACGCCGTCAGGAAATACCTACCTGACAAGAAAAACGGCAGCTGCATTGTCGTGCACACCCAGCAGCGCGATGTTGCAAGCTATTGCGTTGGACAATCAGATGGAATATTGGAGTTGGAGATGGATCTCTTCTCAGCTGACCATTCTGTCCGTGTCCTTTTCAAAGAGGTATGCATGCTCTGCCCCTGAGAATGAAAAATCAATGACGACTTTCAGGAAAATGGTTGCTCTCACTCTCTCTCTCTCTCTCTCTCTCTCTCTCTCTCTCTCTCTCTCTCTCTCTCTCCTCAGTTAAATACCACGTCAACATATTCCAGAAGAGAGAGCTCCCTACAACACAGAAGCTTACATACACAACTTTTCCCAAACGGCCTCCTAGTGCACGTGTTTGTATACCAATCTTATTTTAATTATTTATGGCACTAGTCATTGTTTTGCCTCATAATACTCAAAGCACCACGCACATCCATTTCGCTCAACAGTATTAAATGTTATTTTCTTGGACTACGAATCACGTGGATAGCTAAAAAAATCATTATTGTATATTTTATATCTCTATGCTTCATAAGCCTAGTATTTTGTTGAAAACTAAGCTTAAGTTTATAATATCATTATGCATCCCTTCCTATGATATCATTAATCTATATTTTATTTTTAACTATTCACCTAGTTGTTTTGCAAGTTTTTAACCACATATTAAGTTGGAACTCTAGTGCTTACTATATCTCTTATTCAAAATATTTATTTTTTTAATTTATTCAAAGAAGATTGTAGGTACTAGGCTACCCTCTTAATTAGTTCTTACAATAGCTTAAATAGTCATTGTGGCTTGCACCATGCCACAAGATATTGAATTTGTCACATATCATAGAATTATATGTATAATAAATTGTTTTACAAAGCATAGAGTGTTTAAAACTAAAGTCTCAATATTGATGTCGCATGATGTTTGTGTCAAGATGCATAAACTTGTTTAAAATAAGAACATATTAACAATTCAGTGTCATTGCTACCATATTTGTTAAGGGAACATTTTTCCATGTTGGATGAGAGAATGAAATAAATATTTATCCTAAGAAGTCATTATTGTTAACTTGTCTACATTTTGGATCATAGTACTTTTTATTTTAATAATTGTAAAAGTGTGTAATTTTAATATATATATATATATATATAGCATACTCTATGGATACTAAATTATTTTATGTAATAGCTTATCATAGTATTTACATTTAGATTTGAGATATATTTTATTTTTTTAATAACGGTTGAGGTGGATAATTTAGATGCAACATGGTACCATCCGTTCAACTTACGGGACTTCTCATGGAGCCTACTCTTGGATTTGCACTCAAGATCCCTCCAACATGGTACCATGCTGAGAATCAGAGACCCCATTCAAGGGTGTAGTGATCTTCTAAAAAGGCATCCTTGTCTCATTGTTATTGACGGTTTGCAGTCCAGGGAAGATTGGGACGCGATAAAAGATGCCTTGGCCTTTGAAGCTGATGACAGGAATCGAAGCCGTATCATTGTCATTGCATATGAAGAAAGTGTCGCCTCATACTGTTCACCTGATTGGTGGAACGTCGAAGGCCTGGAACAGGATGATGCGTTCAAGCTCTTCGAACAAACGGTAATTTTACCATAAACATTCATATGCATTTTTTTTTCTAAACATCCACATGCATATACTAGCATTTATTTATTAATTGACAAGACAAAAAAAACATACTCTCCTCGTCCCAAAAGATACTCTCCTCGCCCCATATATTAATTGATTTTTAGATACTACTACGGTACCCCATTGCTTATTACTCCTTATATCCTATAAAATATATTAGATCCAAGTATATCTTAAGTCAAATGATGCAAAAATTAACCAAAGCTATAGGGGAGAGTATTCTCATTTATCACATAAAAATGTAAATTATGACAATATATTTCATAATGTATCTAACGATGGTTGTATTTGATGTCATAACTATCAGCTTTCTTTTCTATACTTTCAGAGTTTGACTACTTGATTCTTTTATATTTCGGGACAAAGGGAGTAGGAGGTTGTATCTTAAACAAATATGAACTATTGATTTTTTCGATTTTTACATTCATTAATTGATTAACCTAGTAAAAGAAAAAAAATATTCTCAAATCCCCTAACACATAGGTGGGCATGAAACCCCTTGTGTTCATGCGCATAGCCACACTCTTCCTTTTGCGTGACTGCCGCATCCTTCTTTTTTTTTTCTATGTTTGCATGGCTAAGCTAAAATGGCATCTAGACCAATAGCAGGCTAGTGACCGTTGAAGCTACTAGACAGACTAAGCTAAAAATGGCATCTAGACCATCATTAGCAGGCTAGTGACGGTTGACGCTATTAGACATATGCAGCAGCCAAAAACCACGAGGTACTAGAGACTAGAGTAGACACACTACGTCAGATTTCAGCAATGATAACCGGTAAAAAGTTAAAATAAGAAAATATATGTGTTTCTCAGGATTCAAACTTCAAGATCAAGATGTCAACTTCAATGTTTCCTCAAACGAACATACCAGCCGAGCTACGCAACACATATGACTATATAGCTTATTGTCTTCTTGTAACTACACAATTTTGAATCTTATATCGTATATTTGATACTCAAATAAAAAGGGCTGCTTCATTCATCCTTGTCTTGGTTGCAAGCTGCAAAAGGTTTGCGCCTGGGCCCGGGTGCCGTGCCGTCATCGGCTCGCTGCCGTCGGCGTGTAGGCTTCTGCCTTCCCCATATCGATCCCTTTCCTTCAGCGAAGACTCGCTGGGAGGTCCCCACTTCATCACCTTCGCTTCCTCCTGGAAAAGGCGACTTCGGTCGGCCATCATAGGACTGCACTAACTACCCGCTCCCTCCGCCACCGCCTCCATCCTCCTGCTCGTCTGGCCAAGCACGGGTGGAGATCCAGCCGCGTCCGCCGCTGCCCTGACCGCCTGTCACCTGGAAAAGATGTAGAGCCCGCCGGTGGACGCACAAGAGCTGGCCGGTGAGATCTGTCGCAAAGAAGGCCAAGATGAAGTCCGTCGCCGCTGAACCTGATGATGTGCGGTCGCTTGCCGCGGGAGTAGCCCCGGGCTGGTCCATCGGTACGCGCTGCCTACCACCACCGAGGAGAGGTCTTCGTCATTCGCTTCGCCAACGATGAGCATTCTCCATATCTGGTCGGGGTAGTGTAGACGGGTCTGATTCTGAGTACGTTGGCACTGAGAAGCTCATCCTCACGAGCAGGGTGAAGAGGGAGGGCATCCACGCTAGCGGCTGCCCTGAGTCAGCTGCCTGGCCACCTCCATAGTCGCCCATCTGCACGCCACCGGTCGCCCGACCGCCGCAGCCGGACTGCCAATTCATGCTTGAACCTTTGCTAGAGTCACTATACTGAAAGCTTCAACAATAGATCACCCATTTGGAGGATTTTGTGAGGCCCCTCAGGGATGAGATGTCAGCTATCAAGTTCTGGCTAGCATGTGTGGCCATCACCCACTTGAAGCTTGTAGAGCTACCAAGCGAGGACCTCTCTGTTGACGTGTCCAGTCTAGTTGGTCCCCATGCAGAGCCACCCAGAGAGCTTTCTTCCATTTCCAACATGGGTGAGCTCTTTGACCCTTGTTATCTTATTTGGCACTCTCCGACGCTAGCAATCCTCCCCTCTCTCGTAGAGGCTTCCATGTCTACTAACTTTTTGGTTCGTGAGGAAACATGTGCAATCAATGAAAAATCCTTCACTGGTGAGAAGACAACAGAGAAAGCCATTTGCAGTGCCATTGGACGCCCCCACTGTAAGAGGGGACGTTGCTAGATGATGTCACCCCTATTGAGGATTTTGTTCTAGTGGAGGACACATCCGATGTTGAGGAAGTTGTCATGTCTCTCAAGTGACAATTGACCCAATCTTTCTCATCACCAATGAAGACGCCCCATGCATTCTATGGTCGAGGTCATCAACCCAGGAGCACCCCCCCCAACAAATGAGAATCTACCGGTAAAGACAACGTCTTCTTTGTCTTCTACAACTAGGATGGAGCAGGACGTGACATGTCCTTCTATACACCACCTGCCATGACAACAAGACGTAGATGTAAGTCCTACGATAAGTCTTCGGTTTGCTAAAGTGTTCGTCTTGCACAATGTAGTGTGTTAAATGATTTGGACATTGTTGGGAAGGATGGGAAGCACGATGACAACACAATGCAAGACGTCGTAGACTGTTTGAAGGAACTATTGCCACCAGACCTCCTCGAATCTTTGATGGGTTTAAAGGGTCCTGCCTTCTGGAACCTTGTGGTGGAGGTCTCTTTGCCTCTTTGTAATGTGTTGTAGGCCGGGGTTTGTTGTTCTTGTGCTTGTTTGTTTGTTTGTTTGTGTTCTCGTTGTTAGTAGCGTGTTGTTGGTAGTCGTAGTGTCTTTGTTGTTTTTAGTAGTTCTTGTTGTTGGTGGTTGTGGTCGTCTAGTTGTATCATCATGTTCAGTCCGAGCTTATCTTCGTTTTAATAAAATTGACGGCTCTCATGCATGGTTCGTTTAAAAAAAAGGCTCCATATAAAAGCGTGAGGATATTTTTGTGTTAAAAATGGTTCAATATTTTAATAATAGTGTTAAATTGAGTTGTACACCGGTCATGTTAGAAACTCAACTAAAAATATATGTTACACACACTAAAAAATTAATAGTTAACACGTTACGTAATGGAGTGTGTTATTATGCGAACTTGATTAAAACTATGTTATATAATTGAGAGACCCTTCTAATAAAACATATAATATAATTAAGGGAGTAACTATTCTTCAGGCGCCTATAATTCTCATTCTCTTCCGGCGATGAACAGGAGCCGTCCGATGACAATCCAACGTACCAGATTAGTTCGCACAACCCATCTCTTCTTCCTAGCGACCCCATACTCCCGCCCGGCCTGCATGCCTCCCTGGCCAGTTTCTAAGCCCGCAGACATGAAGCCCCTCCCCTGGCAACCCCTGTCCCCTAACTCTGGCCCGATTGTGCATCGCCTGAAATTGATGCCAATTTCAGACATCTGAGCTATAGGATATGTGTGTAAGTAATCGTGATAAAGTTTTACGTATACAGTTAAAGTTTCATATGCGTGCGGGCATGTATATATGTTGGGCACGCATATATAATGCTTACGGCTAGTGACGACTGACATGAAGTTACCGGGTTGCGTGCCTAAGTACCAATTAGAAAAATAGGTATTTTTTTAAAAAAATAGAAAATAGATAGTTTATACTAATTAAATTATGTTATATCTAAAGTTGCATAAATAAAAAGATTTATTCACTCCTAATAGATCACGTATTATCAATAAAATTTTAAAAAAATCTTTATATCTAAAACTTTGCTCATTTTTTCATTTTAAAAATTTAAGAATCTTTAAGGCCTCATTTGGCACAGCTCAGCTTCACCATATAAGCTGTATTTTTTTTTGCACAACTTTTCTATTAAAGTCGAGCTGTTTTGAAACCAGAGTTTGGTAAAATAGCTTCACATGATGGAACAAGGAATAGAATGACTATAATATGTGAGATGAAGCTATGATAAGCTTCTTTTTTCAGCTTCATTCCAACTCATATCTTTGTGAGGGGAGGAAAAAAACAACTTCGCCCATGAAGCTGTTTTGGAGATGAGTGTTCGGCAAAGAAAACAACTCACAATAGCTCATAAAACTGTTGTGAGTTGTGTCAGACAGGCTCTAAGTAAATTAAATATGTATTTCACCTATTGCCTTTTGCCTTTTAGAAAGTAATAGAAGATGCTAGTAACCGCCAATCCAATTATAAACGAATAGGTCACAGTTATTTTTTATAATTGGTTTTTTACATATATATATATTTATTTATTTATTATAAAATGCCCGTGCTAATAAAAATTAATAATGCCTTTCATTAACAGGCTAAGCGGGGTAACGACAGTTTATGGCCCTCTGATCCGAGCTCTGCCGAGATTGAGCAAGCAAAAATTGTGCTACATAAGTGCGGTGGACTTCCCAAAGTGATAGTTGCTGTAGCTGACATTTTCGCCGCTGGATGGAGATTCAACCCGATTTATTTTATGAAGCTGTTGGAGACCGACCCAGCATTTACTTGTTTAAGGGATATGTTTGCCTGGGTGAATTCCTACTTCGTATCCTGCCCAGATTCGCTCAAGCCATGCATCTTCTATCTATCAATATTCCCTGTGAACCATAAAATTCGGCGGAGGCGTCTGGTGCGTCGGTGGATCGCCGAGGGCTACTCTACGGACACGAAGGAAAGCACCGCCGACGAGAAAGGGGAGAGGTCCTTTAGCGACCTCTGCAGGCTAAACATGATCCAGGTGCCTGGATCGACAAGCCTGTCCTATTTGATGAGGATGCCCTCGTGCCAGGTCAATGGCTTCTTCCGTGAGTACATCATGTCACGGTCAATGGAAGAGAACCTTGTGTTTTCGCTGGAGGGCCATTGCAGTCTCAACTCACAACGTACCGGACGGCATCTCACCATAGGGAGCACCTGGGACCGAGATATAAGTGTGTATCAGAGCATCGACTTCTCACGTCTGCGGTCACTGACAGTTTTCGGCAAGTGGGAGTCATTCTTCATCTCTGACAAGATGAGGATAGTCCGGGTGCTGGACCTGGAGAACGCATCGTCAGTGACAGATGGTGACCTCGAACAGATTGTCAAGCTGCTGCCTCGCCTCAAGTTCCTCTCCCTAAGAGAATGCAAAGAGATCACTCGTCTGCCGGATTGTTTTGATCGCCTGAGGCAGCTACAGACTCTGGATATTAGACACACCATGGTTGTCTCGCTACCACTATGCATCACCAAGCTACAGAAGCTGCAGCATATTCGTGCCGGCACTAGCATTACTACAACACAATTGGATGATGATGTCGCCAGCAGCAGCACTGCTCAAAGACTACCTACACCAGCAGCAGCAGCAGAAGCAGGATCGGCATCATTGTCGTCGATGGACAGGCGGCCACGAGCTGCTGCTACTCTGGTGTCCCGGCTCTGGCTGCCAGGGTTGTGCGCACGCCGCCGTGGCCAGCGGCTTTGTGGCTCTCGCAATGGAGGCGTTGAAGCGCCTCCAGGTATTGGGGAAATGATGGCCCTACACAACATCAGTGTCATTGACGTCAGTGTTGCAAGCGGGCGGGCAATCATTGAAGAGCTCAAGAACCTTACCCAACTGCGCAAGCTTGGAGTCTCTGGCGTCAGACGAGAAAACTGTATCGAGTTGTGTTCTACCATAATCAAGCTGGCTGCTTGGTTGCCATTTCCCCGCCCCCTGAGGAACTACAGAGCCTTAAGCTGTACGGATGTGTAGACAAGTTGCCAGCCTGGGTCAAACTGCTGCCGAATCTCAGTAAATTGAAACTACAGATCGACATGATAATGCAGCAGGATGTGGACCTTCTCATGGATTTACCAAGTCTAAATACTTTATGTCTTTCTTCCAAGGATTTCCAATATGGAGAGCTCCGGTTCAGGGGACCCTGTCGGCGGCTATGGATCCTCGAGATTGATTGCAACTGCAAGTTACAGGCTGTTACGTTTCATGGTGGTTGTTCAATGCCACAGCTTGAGGTCCTCAAGATCCGCTGCCATAATAATGTGTCGTCCTTGAAGCTTTCTGGGGTACAGAAGCTACGCAAGCTCAGGGAAGTCTCGCTCACCGGATCCTACGATGACAAAGTGAAGCAACAGTTGGAGAACCAACTTGATGAGAACCAGAGGGAGATCAAGCCTGTTTTGAAGCACAACTAATTTCGTCCGCCCATATGGCGCTGAGCACGTGATCGATGGCCAAATGCGACCGTCACGTTCGCATTGGCAGGTCTACACGGTTGTTGCTGTTCATTTCATTCTATCTGCTACTCTCTTTCCAGTCTTCTCCATCCATTATATAGATACATGCATGTTCTTCTATGATTTTCGACTCTTGTTCTCCTGTTTGGCACTCTCCGACATCAGCGATCCTCCCCTCTCTCGTAGAGGCTTCCGCGTCTACCAACTTCTTGGTTCATGAGGAAACATGTGCAATCAGTCCAAATTCCTTCACTGGTGAGAAGACAATAGAGAAAGCCATTGCAGTGCCATTGGACACCCCCACTGTAAGAGGGGACATTGCTAGATGCTGTCACCCTTGTTGAGGATTTTGTTCTAGTGGACACATCCAATGACGAGGAAGTTGTCATGTGTCTCAAGTGACAGTTGACCCAATCTTTCTCATCACCATCGAAGACACCCCCATGCATTCTACGGTCGAGGTCATCAACCCAGGAGCCCCCCCCCAGCAAATGGAGAATCCACCGATAAAGACAACGTCTTCTTCGTCTTCTACAGCTAGGATGGAGCAGGACGTGACATGTCCTTCTATACACCACCTGCCATGACAACAAGACGTAGACATAAGTCCTATGATAAGTCTTCGGTTCGCCAAAGTGTTCGTCTTGTGTTAAATGATTTGGGCATTGTTGGGAAGGATGGGAAGCACAATGATGATGCAATGCAAGACGTCGTAGACTGTTTGAAGGAACTGTTGCCACCAAACCTGCTCAAATCTTTGATGGGTTTAAAGGGTCCTGGCCTTCTGGAACGTTGTGGCGGAGGTCTCTTTGCCTCTTCATAATGTGTCGTAGGCCAGGGTTTGTTGTTCTTGTGCTTGTCTGTTTGTTTCTTTTGTTCTCGTTGTCAGCAGCGTGTTGTTGGTAGTCGTAGTGTCCTTGTTGTGCCTTTGTTGTTTTCAGTATTTCTTGTTGTTGGTGGTTGTGGTTGTCTAGTTATTGTATCGTTATGCTCAGTCTGAGCTTATCTTCTTTTTAATAAAATCAGCAGCTCTCCATTATGGTTCGTTTAAAAAAAAGGCTCCATATAAAAGCGTGAGGATATTTTTGTGTTAAAAATGGTTCAATATTTTAATAATAGTGTTAAATTGAGTTGTACACCGGTCATGTTAGAAACTCAATTAAAAATATATGTTACACACATTAAAAAAAATTAATAGTTAACACGTTATGTAATCGACTGTGTATATTATGCGAACTTGATTAAAACTATGTTATATAATTGAGAGACCCCTCTAATAAAAACATATAATATAATTAAGGGAGTAGCTATTCTTCAGGCGCCTATAATTCTCATTCTCTTCCGGCGATGAACAGGAGCCATCCGACGACAATCCAACGTACCAGATTAGTTCGCACAACCTCCATCTCTTCTTCTTCCTAGCGACCCCACGCTCCCCTGCCCGGCCTGCATGCCTCCCTGTCCAGTTTCTAAGCCCGCAGACATGAAGCCCCTCCCCTGGCAACCGCTGTCCCCTAACTCTGGCCCGATTGTGCATCGCCTGAAATTGATGCCAATTTCAGACATCTGAGCTATAGGATATGTGTGTAAGTAATCGTGATAAAGTTTTACGTACGAAGTTAAAGTTTCATATGCGTGCGGGCATGTATATATGTTGGGCACGCATATATAATGTTTACGGCTAGTGACGACTGACATGAAGTTACCGGGTTGCATGCCTAAGTACCAATTAGAAAAATAGGTATTTTTTAGAAAAATAGAAAATAGATAGTTTATACTAAATAAATTATGTTATATGTAAAGTTGTAAAAATAAAAAAGATTTATTCACTCCTAATAGATCACGTATTATCAATAAATTTTTAAAAAGATCTTTATATCTAAAACTTTCCTTATTTTTTCATTTTAAAAATTTAAGAATCATTAAGGCCTTGTTTGGCACAGCTCAGCTTCACCATATAAGCTGTTTTTTTTTTTTTTTGCAAAATAGCTTCATGAGCAACTTTCCTATTAAAGCTGAGCTGTTTTGGAATGAGTGTTTGGTAAAACAGCTTCACATAATAGAACAAGGAATAAAATGACTATAACATGTGAGATGAAGCTAGGATAAGCTACTATTTTCAGCTTCATTTCAACTCATATCTTTGTGAGGGGAGGAGAAAAACAATTTCACCCATGAAGCTGTTTTGGAGATGAGTGTTTGGCAAAGAAAACAGCAAGCTGTTGTGAGCTATGCCAAACAGGTCTTAAATAAATTAAATATGTATTTCACCTATTGCCTTTTGCCTTTTTAGAAAGTAATAGAAGATGCTAGTAACCGCCAATCCAATTAAACGAATAGGTCACAGTTATTTTATATAATTGGTTTTTTACATATATATATATATATATATATATATATATATATATATATATATATATATATATATATATATATATATATATATATATATATATATATATATAGATGCCCGTGCTAATAAAAATTAATAATGCCTTTCATTAACAGGCATCTAAGCGGGGTAACGACAGTTTATGGCCCTCTGATCCGAGCCCTGCCGAGATTGAGCAAGCAAAAATTGTGCTACATAAGTGCGGTGGACTTCCCAAAGTGATAGTTGCTGTAGCTGACTTTTTCGCCGCTAGATGGAGATTCAAATTGAACCCGATTTATTTTATGAAGCTGTTGGAGACCGGCCCAGCATTTACAAGTTTAAGGGATATGTTTGCCTGGGTGAATTCCTACTTCATATCCTGCCCAGATTCGCTCAAGCCATGCATCTTCTATCTATCAATATTCCCTGTGAACCATAAAATTCGGCGGAGGCGGCTGGTGCGGCGGTGGATCGCCGAGGGCTACTCCACGGACACGAAAGAAAGAACCGCCGACGAGAAAGGGGAGAAGTCCTTTACCGACCTCTGCAGGCTAAACATGATCCTGGTGCCTGGATCGACAAGCCTGTCCTACTTGACGAGGATGCCCTCGTGTAGGGCTGGATATCGAGCCAACCGTAGTTTTTTTTCGAGCTTTTTTAGAAGTTGGTATAATCTTATTTATCATTATTTTCTGCATTGTTTAAGACTCAACTTCACGACGAGCCTAACGAGCCGAGTCTAATGAGCCGAGCCGAAGTTGAAAGTCGTTCCAAATCAAGTTATTTTCATTTTAAAAGATAAATGAGTCCAATCAGAACACTTTTGTACCGAGCCAGCTTAACGAGCTTTTTGTCCAGCCCTGCCCTCGTGCCGGGTCAACGGCTTCTTCCGTGAGTACATCATGTCACGGTCAATGGAAGAGAACCTTGTCTTTGCGCTGGAGGGCCATTGCAGTCTCAACTCGCAACGCACCGGACGGCATCTCACCATAGCGAGCACCTGGGACCGAGACATGAGTGTGTATCAGAGCATCGACTTCTCACGTCTGCGGTCACTGACAATTTTTGGCAAGTGGAGTTCATTCTTCATCTCTGACAAGATGAGGATAGTCCGGGTGCTGGACCTGGAGGACGCATCATCAGTGACAGACGGTGAACTCGAACAGATTGTCAAGCTGCTGCCTCGCCTCAAGTTCCTCTCCCTGAGAGGATGCAAAGAGATCACTCGTCTGCCGGATTGTTTTGATCGCCTGAGGCAGCTACAGACTCTGGATATTAGACACACCATGGTTGTTTCGCTACCACCATGTATCACCAAGCTACAGAAGCTGCAGCATATTCGTGCCGGCACTAGCATTACTACTACTCCTGCTACACAGTTGGATGATGTCGCCAGCGGCACTGTTGAAAGACTACCTACACCATCGGAATCATCGTCGTCGACGAACAACAAGCCCCAAGCTGCTACTACTCTGGTGTCCCGGCTCCGGTTGCCGGGGTTGTGCACACGCCGCCGCGGCCAGCGGCTTTGTGGCTCTCGCAATGGAGGCATTGAGGCGCCTCCAGGGATTGGGGAAATGATGGCCCTACACAACATCAGTGTCATTGACGTCAGTGTTGCAAGCGGGCGGGCAACCCTAGAAGAGCTCAAGAACCTTACCCAACTGCGCAAGCTTGGAGTCTCTGGCATCAGACGAGAAAACTGTAACGAGCTGTGTTCTTCCATTTCGGGTCACCCCCATTTGGAATCCTTGTCAGTGTGGGTGGACCAGAATCAAGCTGGCTGCTTGGTTGCCATTTCCACGCCCCCTGAGCAAAGCCTTAAGCTGTACGGATGTATAGACAAGTTGCCAGCCTGGATCAAACTGCTGCCGAATCTCAGTAAATTGAAACTACAGATCGACAGGATAATGCAGCAGGATGTGGACCTTCTCATGAATTTACCAAGGCTAAATACTTTATGTCTTTGCTCCAAGGAGTTCCAATATGGAGAGCTCCGGTTCGAGGGACCCTGCCGCCGGCTATGGGTCCTCGAGATTGATTGCAACTGCAGGTTAAAGACTGTTAAGTTTCGGGGTACTTGGTTTTCAATGCCACAGCTTGAGGTCCTCAAGATCCGCTGCCATAATAATGTGTCGTCCTTGGAGTTTTCTGGGCTACAGCAGCTTCGCAAGCTCAGGGAAGTCTCGCTCACCGGATCCTACGATGACAAAGTGAAGCAACAGTTGAAGAGCCAACTTGGTGAGAACCAGAGGGACATCAAGCCTGTTTTGAAGCTGAACTAGTTTCGTCCATATGGCGCTGAGCACGTGATCGATGGCTAATGCGACCGTCACGTTCGCATTGGCAGGACTACACGGTTGTTGTTCATTTCATTCTATCTGCTACTCTCTTTCCAGTCTTCTCCATCCGTTATATAGATACATGCATGTTCTTCTATGATTTTCATCCCAAAATAGCTTGTTACCAATTTTCCTGCGTGTGTTTTGGATGCACAAATCTCATATTGTCAGCAATATTGGGCCTTCAGGGTTTTGTATTTGGTCTGAACTGAATTGAACAAGCCTGCTTGCGGAGGACCCATTACCTAGTGGCAGCCAGGTATCCAGAGTTAGCATGTAGATCACATTGCTTCAACTTGGTTATATGGCTCATTCTATAAAGCTACATTTTTTTATTTTTCATTGGTTTGTATTCTTCTCTGATAGTCTTTTGAAAAGAAAATGAGCTTATGGCAAATGATCTACGGTAGCTGTATGCAAGATGCTCTTGTTTCACATTTTCAATTGTACCTAAACACAAAAAGATATTATTATGAATAGCTATTTTAACAAAGGTCACTATGCTTATATTTAACGACACTGGCTGAGAACAATAGAGTTACTGTCAAACAGCTAATAATAAGGGAATTATTTTTGTATTGAACGTTTATTTCAAGCTCTCAAGTATTTCTCTAATATATCCGTCAATGCTCTCCGGGCATTCATTCCATTCGTATTTGAGGATCTTGATGAGCAACGCCGTCATCCTGAGTATTTTTTAATCCTATAAACAAATTGAATTCATAATTACTTTAGAGTACACCAACAATAATATTACGTTGGCAGTATATTAATTTTGCTTGTTTAATATTGTTAAATTCTAGCTTGCTTACACTACCGGAGCCAGCTGCTTTGCCGAGGGTCCCAGGCTCTCGGCAAAGCCTCTAAGGCCCTCGGCAAATCATTTGCCGAGTGCAGCTCTTGGCAAAGCGCCCTCGGCGAAAATCCGATCGGCAAAGGCTTCTTTGTCGAGAGCCGTTTATCGGGCACTCGGCAAAGCCTTTGCCGAGTGCCCGACGCTCGGCAAAGCGGGAAATAAAAAAATGTGAAAAGAACCTGAAAAAAAAATTAATCGGGGGAGGGGCCACTGGCATGTGTGCTTACCTATGGTAAAGATTGGGAGAAGAGCCTATCTTATGCAGAGTTCTCATACAATAATAGTTATCAAGCCAGCTTAGATATGTCACCTTTTGAAGCCCTGTATAGAAGAAAATGTAGGACCCCATTAATGTGGTCAGAGGTTGGAGAACGGACCTTGCTTAAGCATTCCCTTATAAAAGAAGCAGAAGACCATGTGGCAGAGATCAGAGAAAAATTGAAAGAAGCACAACCACGTCAGAAGAGCTATTCTGATAAAAGAAGAAGAGAGCTAAGCTTTGTAGTTGGAGATTTTGTATACCTCAAAGTTTCCCCAATTCAAGGGACTCGAAGGTTCCAAGTTAGGGGCAAGCTAGCACCCCAGTATATCGGACCATATCAAGTGTTACAAAGAATTGGAGCTATAGCTTACCGTATTCGTCTACCTCAAGAAATGTCAGATATACACAATGTGTTTCATGTTTCCCAATTGAAGAAATGTCTTAGAGTACCAGAGGAACAAATATCACCAGATACTATTGATTTACAAGATGATCTAAGGTATCAAGAAGTGCCAATAAAAACACTAGACACAGTCACAAGCAGATAAGAACGACAACCGTCTGAATTTGTCGTGTTCAGTGGAGTAGACATACTGAAGCAGAAGCAACCTGGGAAGAGAAGATACCTTGAGAAAGGAGTTTCCCCATCTGTTTAAGAACCAGCCGAATCTCGAGGACGAGATTCATTTTAAGTGGGGTAGATTTGTAACATCCCAAAACTTCACATTCAAAAATCACTCGCGTTAAAAATTATTTTCAAATGCATTTCAAAAACTATAAGTCATCTGAGCTCTATATCCTTCTAAATCTTATCTATCTTATATCCATCCCTAGCTACCTCTCTTCAATTTATCATGTACCGTGGCATTGACATCACCCGCCCGTTCCCCATCCCTCTCTCTCTTTCGCGCAAAATTCACGACTACGCGGTCAGCGGGATTCGAACTCGTGACCTCTCCCTCACGCGATACCTCCTCTGCCACCTGCACTACACACTCACATGCGTCTATATGCCATTTCGGTTACTCAAATATTATACTAAACCAAGTGAAAATTGATTATTTCAGGCCCTAAATGAAATCAAGTCAAAAGGTGTCAACTACAAAGTTTCATAACTTTTTAAGCTCTACATTTTTCATATAGAAAGTTTTTTCATCCGAGGTCTTTTGAAAATTCAAATTTTAAAATTTTAAATTTCAAACATAGTTTTGCATGACAAGATTAATTCAAATGAAAAAGTGGTCAACTACAATGTTTCATAAATTTTCGAGATCTACAAACTTTATTTAGGAAGTTTTTCCATCCGAGGTCTTTTAAAAAATTCGAATTTTAAAGTTTTGAATTTCAAACGTAGTTTTGCATGACAAGATGAATTCAAATGAAAAAGTGATCAACCACCATGCAAGGTTAGGCACTGTCCATTTGCATGCTAAGCATCTACTCGCTACGCGCCGCACCGCCCAAGCATTCGATCACAGCGATGCCATTGGAGACAAGCAAGTAAGCTAGTGGCATATCCCTGCTTCCTGGCCTATAAATAGACACGCCTGGTTGCTCTCACACAGCAGCACACTCAGCTCACCACTCACTTGCCTGCTCTCGCTTCACTAGCCTCGCGTATACCGTATACGGTCGTACACACGAGTCGGGCTCGACCATCGTCGCATGACGAGGTGAGCAGCCCATGAGCATCCCCTTACTCTTCCCACTCTCCCTGTGGTCTTCTCTTTACTTTCCTCCTTGCCCTTGCCCGTGTCGAGCCGCTCCCGAGCTCCACGAGCTCAACCATGGTGTCATCCATGCAAGAAACAAGAAGAAGACCCTTGCTAGCTTTTCTCTCTCCCTTCCCATGCATGGGTGTATGACGTGTGAGTCCTAAGCTACAACTTCATCCAAATAGCACATGCGTAGTATACACCATGCACTACCAGCCAAGCCAGATGCCCACGTGAGCACCCATTCCTTAATCGCGCATTATTCTTTTTCGTGTGATTAAAATTCGTCCATCTTGCAGAGCCACATGCCAATTCCGATTCCAAATATTATTCTTTCTAAATTCTTCTTAAATCATGATCTATCTCTCAAAAATTTCATGATTTTTAGAGCTCATTTGAATTTATGTGATTATTTATCTGTGCTTATTTGTCTGATGCGCTCATTGGGTACTTTTAGCTGACGGAGTGAACGAACCGGAGAACGAGGACGTCAGAGGCGAGTACCGCGAGTTCGACGCCGAGGAACCGGACTGCTAGCAGGAGTTTGCCGAGGACGCCGACGGAGGCAAGTCCAGCCTATTCCCCTTTAATGCATATTGATCCTATTTTTAAATACAACCCGTAGAAGCAGTTTTAAATATTGTATGTACGATATACATACGAAGTATTTTCGCTGCTTCGTTAAGACCTGTTTGAATAGCCATCCTTGAATTGATATTACCTGATAATTGTCTTGTTCAAACTTAGGGATAAATAATATGCTATGGTAACACATAATTATTTAGTATGCTTAGGATTTAATATTCATTATGCATACTCATTACTATGTTTTCTCAAATACAATGATTTTAAAAGAAAAATTGGGTGAGTTGTGGAAATGAATGGTGGGTATGATGAAAGGGTTAATGAACGAGTTATAGATGGTGATTACGCTAGAGATGGGGCGGATCGGTGTTTTTTTTGTGGGATGCCGTGGTGTTGGGGCTTGTACTTTTGTGGTTAAGCATGAAGATATCCGCCTTGTCTCGAGTGCCCGACGCTCGGCAAAGCGGGAAATAAAAAAATGCAAAAAAAAACCTGAAAAAAAATTAATCGGGGGAGGGGCCCACTGGCCAGCGCCCGCCCGTCTCCGTCAAAGCCGCAAATCGCGACATTTTTCGCACAAAATTTGCGGCTACGCGGTCAGCGGGATTCGAACTCGTGACCTCTCCCTCACGCGATACCTCCTCTGCCACCTGCACTACACACTCACATGCGTCTATATGCCGTTTCGGTTACTCAAATATTATACTAAACCAAGTTAAAACTGATTGTTTGAGGCCCTAAACGAATTCAAATCAAAAGGTTGTCAACTACAAAGTTTCATAACTTTTCGAGCTCTACATTTTTCATATAGAAAGTTTTTCCATCCGAGGTCTTTTGAAAAATTCAAATTTTAAAATTTGAATTTCAAACGTAGTTTTGGATGACAAGATGAATTCAAATGAAAAAGTGGTCAACTACAATGTTTCATAACTTTTCAAGATCTACAAACTTTATTTAGGAAGTTTTTCCATCCAAGGTCTTTTGAAAAATTCGAATTTTAAAATTTTAAATTTCAAACGTAGTTTTGCATGACAAGATGAATTCAAATAAAAAAGTGGTCAACTACAATGTTTCATAACCTTTCGAGATCTACAAACTTCATTTAGGAAGTTTTTCCATCCAAAATTATGGTGCTAACATTGTTCACAAATCTTATATATCTCTCTTATAGTTTCATGAAATGTTTAGTAGTTGTGGGTACAAATGTTAATTTTTTAGCGAGATGTTTAGTGAAATCCACATAGTAGCTAACACTCGCAGTTGGAGTTTTATTGTGAAAAAGCTCAAAAGAAACAGTTTAGTATCATCAGTGATGCAAAGTTACAGTATAGCATGATATGAGGCTGCGGGACATGCAAAATGGTTAAGGAACTTATACCCGGAATTGATAAGGGTTGTCAACAGCAATAACCATTTAAGTAATTTGCTCCTATGATAACGGGTAAAGTGTGCTGTCAAACACATTGACATTAAAGTTATACGTCGTAAATGTGAAAATCCGGAATCATACTAAAATGTATTGAACATATAAGTAACAAGCAAGTGCTTACGGAACCGCTTACTAAAGGCTTACCACCCAATATGTTTAGAGAACACATAGTTGACATGGGTTTATGATATAACCTATGATTTCTGGACAATAAAGGCCCAAAGTTAAAGAATCTGTTTCAGATCAGAGATGTGTATTGTAGCTGTTAAATCTATCGGCAACTGACCGTGACGATGAGGCATGCTCTATGCACTGATCTGTGATGGAATGGTAAAAGAAATAAGTGTGAAGTAAAGTCTAAAGTTTAAAGTATAAGGTGAGATCAAGGGGAGAATGTTAGGTTGATCTCCCACCAAGATGGCCCAACGGCCACTTGGGCCTTGACTCGCGTCCTGATTGGGGGCATCTAGCCCAAGCACGGCTGGTAGGCCCCCGTCGCGCAGTGCCATAAATAGGAGGTGGGGGCCACTGGCTAGGGTTATGAGGTTCAGTGCCATAAACCAGGATGATCGGTAACATCGTCTCTCTCCATCTCCATCTTCCTTTTCCCTCTGATTCGTGCACCATGATGTTCTACCTGTTTATCACAAATTAAAAGAACACACCCACTCAATCTGCACCTAGTCGATCTAGAATTCTATCACTACAATATAGAAAAGGCCTCGCTGAGAAACTTGTGTAGTTGTGCGTGCAGATGCTTTTAATTTCTCTAGCTTTTTTCCTTCTCAATTGAAGTTTTTATTTATAAGTGGACGGGAGGGGAGAGGATCCCCCACCTGGTTTCATATTGATTTAGTGGCTCAAAAGCCAGACGTCCAAAGTACAAGGTTTACATTTTACATTCCGAATTTGGTTTACATAGCGTTACTCAGAATAGAGCACCAGGCATCAGCAACTTGTTTATCCTTCTTCCGAAGGCAAGCTCCCCACAGAAAGGCCTCCGATTTGCAGGCAGCTAATGCACCACTGAGTGATGTGATCGTTTCTGAATACTGTGTTGTTTCTTCTTTTCCAAATGTGCCAGCAGCATAGCAATATGAAGGTCTCAAAATGTTTTGCCGGTATATGCGGTGGCTGTGTGATCCCTTGCAGCGCCTGGATATTCCAGTTTTCATCAGTCTGAATTTGCACTGCTTCCCAGAATTGCTTGGCTGCCGGGCAGCCAAAAATGACATGTGCCGGCGTCTCCTCAGCTGCTTGGCAGACATCGCAGTCTATGTTCTGCACAATCCGTTTCTTGGCAAGATTTGTCTTGCATTGTATCTTTCCTTGTGAGAGCAGCCATGCAAAGAATTTTACTCTAGGGGCGCCTTGTTGTTCCAAACAAATTTCGCCCATGGATCAGGGCTGGTTTCTGTTGTTTTCAGTGCCCTATGTAGCATCGAGGTATCGAGGTCCCCATTCTTCTTGAACAAAGGGCTCTGACGGCGATCTCTGGTATCTTGCAGCTGTTGTTGTTCAGTAATCTCAATAACGTGACCCAACTGCAAATCTGCTACTGCTGTGCGCCGAGGTACCAGGCTGTTTTGGAGCTCCCCCTGGACGGCTTGGTTGACAGTCATCTCCTGCATTCGGCAGTGGGTATATAATTCCAGGAACCACTCTGCCATGGAGTCATCTTCATACCACACATCATGCCAAAAGGAGGTAGTAGTGCCGTTGCCCAAGAGCACAGTAGTGATAGCTCGGTAGATCGGCAGCAAGGACCGCAGCATCTCCCAATGCTGCCCGTGCAGGTCACCCGTTAGTGATGCAATGCTTGCATTGTTCTGAACCCATGTAGCCCATGACGACACTTCTTCAGAATGTAGTTTGTGTATTAGCTTGAGCAGCAGACATGTGTTTTGCACCCCCCAAGTCCTTGAGGCCAAGCCCTCCTGCTTCCTTCGGATCACAAACGCGCTCCCACACAACAAGGCTCTTGGCACCAGAAGTTGTCCCAGTCCCTGCCCACAAGAAAGATCGCCGGCGTCGGTCCACTTGATCAATGATCCCAGGTGGTATGGCAAGCGCACACATTGCATAGACCAATTAGCTGTCCAGAACCGAGTTCACTAGAGTTGCATGTCCCATCTGATTCAACAGGTTTGATTGCCACCCCGCTAGATATTTGTCGGCCTTGGCGATCTGCGTGGCAAAGGTTGAGTAGTAGCTTTGTGTTGGACAACGGGAGGCCAAGGTAGGTCTGTGGAAAGCCCTCTTTCCTGCATCCTAAGGCTGAGATGCTACTCCCTGTTGTGTCCTGATCCATGTATATTGGTACCGCAGTGCTCTTGTTGTTTCACAATGTTTGATCACTTTATCATGAACTTGTCATTGGTTAAAAATGTTATAAATGTTGTAAAAGAGATCCAGTACTTTGAAGTTGCTCAATATACGCCCATGCATACAAATGTTGTAGTGTTAACTAGTACTTTTTTTTTCTGAACCACGGTATAGACACGTTGGTATCATAAATACGTATGAACGCACACTCATCTTTATGAATTATGAATGCATGCATCCGTATAGATTCTATTACTGAAAAAATAGTTGTGGCATTAAATCCTGAAATAAATTTACGAAAGATGTGAGCACCAGTGTCAAGTTAATTAGAGTGAATAGTTTCCACCATTGGTAACCTAACCATCTAAGGCAAGATTATTTAAATTAATTTGAACAAATACTCTGTATCATTGAAAAGTGTAGATAACCGTACATAGGCTTTTAGTTTACACTTACGACAGTTTTTTTTTCTTTTATTGACAATCTTCTTTGTCGTTGCTCTCATGAGCAGATAGCAAATGTATGTTTTCTGCGACCAGAATATCACTATTAGGTAGCTTGATTGTACTAGTGGAGTTCATTTTTCAAATTCGTTTGGCCCATAGGTGCTTGAGGAGATTGGATCCCATTGGGAAGAAGAATAAGTAGTTGAAGAAGCACTAGCAGCAATAGTAGCAAACCGTCTTTTCTCCAAGAGCGGCGGGCTTCCTAGAGTGATAATTACTGTGGCAAGATTCTTGGCCAGAAAACCAAGAGACGTACTCCAACAGGAGATGAGCCGTCTGAGCGACAACTTCATGCAGGAGCTATCGACCAACCCAGAGTTTGATTCGTTGCGGGGCCTGCTTGCGTGGATGCATTCCTACTTGGAATCTTGCCCTCGGCATCTGAAGAAATGCATGCTGTATGTATCAATCTTTACTCAAGACATCATCATTCAGCGAAGGCGTTTGATTAGGCGATGGATCGCCAAGGGAATTCGAAGGGCACCGACAGCAATATGTGGTTGGGCTAAGTAAATTATAATTTAAACATATTTTAAGTTGCCATTAGCTAAGTTCATGCTTAGTTACAAAGGACTGACGTGACAAGATTATATATTATTTTTAATTATAAAACTAATAACAAACATATTAATTAATATAATATTCAACTATATATGAAAAAGCATATGACATGAAAAACATTAGTGCTACTGCACAGAGTACGTCGATGCGACTCTAACGCAACTTAATTGAAGAAAAACAGATTTCAAACGAATAAATGCTCGAGGATTAAAGCCATATAACTATGAAGAGCAGATACGTACTGTAATGTGAAATTATCTACACAAGTCTATCATATATGCAACATACTGAGACTAAGCAAATTTTAATTTGAAATATATTATACATTAATCATATTAATCAATTTAATATTGAACTATATATATAGAAAATATGTGGCAACTGAACGAAAGCACTTATGTTTCAAGGTTGAACTAAACATCTTATAATTCAAAAGAAACATTTAGTTTAATATTAATTAGATTAACATTAATTTAGAACAGACTGCCTGTGTTGCGTTTAATTAGAAACTCAATTACACAAGCATAAATCAAATTAATATCTAACTTATAAATTTTAAGGATGTAAGGCATGTCAAACGTTGTTGCTAAAACATAACCTCGATCGGCACTATTGCAAAACAACAAGAACGGATTTAAACCGGAATTTCTTTTAATTGGAAAGCTATTAAATAAATATATTAATCTAATTACTATTTAAATTAATAAATTCATAATCAAGTGACATGATAAACATCATTACTCATGCGTAGTTTACATCGGCACAATCACGACTCGACACGCACAGCATCGCAACCCTAATTCATTTTCTAATTAAAAACTATTAAATTATTAGTAATCATATTAGTATTTCAATCAATAAATTCATAACTATAAGACATTACAAACATTAGCACTACCGTGTAGAGCGCGACGACATGAATCTAACGCGACTTGAACGACTCGAATCGGACGTAAAACATAAATGATATGACCTAAACAAGATTATATGTATACGTATTTCTATTGTATTTTGGGATTTATTTTTCTAAAGGAAAAATGGCCATAAAGCATATGTGACATGGTGATGACGTCATCAAGCTAATTGGAACAGGGGCCAAGAGCACGCACGGTGCACGGCCAGTGGCGCCATGTACAGCGGCGAGCACATCGCCGGGCAACCGGAGAAAAGGCCTAGGGCCTCGGTTCGACACGGGAAAAACCGAGGAAAATAGAGAGGGCGACCGTGAACTCACCAAGAGGATTTTTGCGATCGGAGATGAGACAGGGACAGCGTGCAGCTCGGTTGATCAGACGACGGCGTTCTCGGCAACAAGTTGCAGTCGACGGGGAGACGACGGTGCAATGACCGAACAGCGGCGGCGGCGACACAAGGAGGAGAAAAATATAATTTACTACACGAGAGATTTCCCAAACAAGGGGCTCCTCTACGGTAGTTTTGGTGTGCTTTTACCTAAGGGATAGGTACGTATATATAGGGAGGAAAACTCTCCACCTCCATGTCAACTAGCGATATGGTGCTAATTGACGTTGCACCATCCACCTTTACTAATAGGCCTAATTAATTATTAAAGCCCATTAGTAAATAAAGACATGGGCCTTTGGGCATGAGGAAATCTGAGATATTTTATTATTTTCGGAATTAATTAATTTCATGGATAAAATAATTACAGAATATCTAGAATTTCTTTTTAAGCCACGAAAAATATTCCGGAGCTCAGAAAAATCACGGGAAAAATCCTGGAGACTCTTGGAGAGATAAGGAACTCAACTAAATGGGTTTGAGCTCATGAAAAGATTGATGAAGTGATCAAGGGAAAAGATTAAGCTCACATAAATTGAAATTTTAAATCCAGAAAATACCAAAAAGTTTTCCGGTGAGAAGCAAACGTCGTCCTATGGTATTTTGAATATAATAGCACTCACCAACACCAAAGACAAGCATCACACCAACACCACATTATCAAATTAATATGAAAAGTTTAAAACCATAATTTTCTATATTTAAATTAGCAGCAACTTAACTTATCTAATAAATTTATTCAAATATTGAAATCATTTATTTTATTTAGTGTTTCCTATGCACAACCCAAAATTAGAAATTTTGGGGTGTGACAAAATCGTTTTTGTTTCTATTTTCTGATAAACAAAGACCAAACTACTAGCCTGTTTAATTAGAGACTTGCACTTGGACAGGGAATAAAGTCGAGTGGCTCCGTGCCACCTTCAGTGTCCAGCTTTTTCGTCGCTTTGGAAACGAAAGGATCGTATTCGCAAAAAAAAAAAAAAGGATCAGATGCGGTGGGCGTGGATCCATGGTTGATGAGTAGCGATCAGGGCCCCACGTACGCACGGCACTTTGTCTTGTAAAATCATTCCTCGGAATCAATGTAAAACGTGGAATGCATGGTTTATTTATACTCATCACCGGTTTGGCATATTTTCCTCGGAATTAATGTCGTCCTCGACTCCTCCACCGGAAAGAAGAAAATTGTTAGTACTAGTAAGATAAGATAGATTGAGGTGAGCTCGAATATAGAGTATACTGTACGTAGACAGGAACTACAGCGGGGGCGTAGAAATGCTGGATGATCTGGATGCACGTCGTCGCGCCAAAATCCCGTCAGCACAGCACGCGTACGTTGCTGCCTGTTACTAGTAGGCTTGGGTGCCCTCACACACACAGAGTATGGAGAACATGAACAACGATAGCGCATCTGATGCCGGTGAGCAGTCACCGTACGTACACGCCACTGGGGCTATCTATCACTATCAGGAATATGGAACAAGCAAAAGTGCCCAACACCCATGTGGCCAAAGTGGCTGGCATCTTCGATGTGTGATGAATTGAAGTAAGAGGTTACACACCCAAGGTTGTGGTCGTCCGTCCTGAGCCCACGGCACAAAATGATCTTTCTGAGATGCTGCTACTCTTCTCATTTTGTGGAGACGCAGCTGCTCTAACCAAAATTTTCAGGTTTTCTTTCTTTCCTGGTGTATCATAGAACTAGCAAGGAGGCCCGTACAAATAACCGCCGGGCTAGTTTTTGTTTTGTTTTGTTCTTTTTTTTACGGTATGATGCATACATTTGATAGTAATATATAATGGATATAATATATCTTTGTGCACGACTCTTTGCTCTTCTTTTAAAGAGAAGACTGATCCTTGGTAATGCTGAAGTTACCGCGGAATCTTAGTGAGTTGGATCTCTGAAGATAGCCACAACATTCCAAGATTTCCGGTCAGAGGTGTGCACGAAGAAAGGGAAGGCTGATTACCATTATCCTGAGATTACTTGGAGGGATTGCCTTTCCTTTTCTTATGCTATTTATATACTAATTATTTCCAAAAAAAATTGAATTATCAATGACTCAGATTTATTTAAGCTACTAAGTCTTAGAGCAACTCTAAGAGACTTTGTATATACTTTATAATTGCAAGGAATAGAGATTTGAAAAATATACCCTCCAACAGTTTCTTTAATTCGTTATCTAAACATAGCCATCCGCTATTCTAAATTTCTCAATAGTCAAAGATAAAATGAGAATGACTCTTTAGAGTGCGCACAATATATAGAAAATCTATTGGAGAGTAAAAAGACATAGAAAGTGATTTTTGTGCAAATGATTCAAATAATAATAATTTAGAGAATGTGTTTTAATTAGAAAAACTTTTAGAGATACTCATAGTAGGTAACAGGAGTACTGTAGCATTGTCTTATCATGCCGATGCTATGGCTCCAGCGAAAGCCGTTGAGGTTGCTTAAGCAAGTAGTAGTCCTTTATGCCAATGATAAAATTCGAATATACTCTAAGGGGGTGTTTGGTTTGAGAAGTTAAAGTTTAACAAACACTGTAGTACTTTCGTCTTATTTGACAAAAAGTTTTCAATTTTGGACTAATTAGGCTTAATAGATTCGTCTCGTAAATTACTCCTAATCTGTGCCGACATGCATGCAATTAGTCTACATTTAGTACTCCATTCATTTGAGGGAACATTGATGTGATGGGAGTTAAACTTTAACACATTGAAACCAAACAGGCCCTAACAACAACATGCACAAGAAAAGTAAGAAAAAACGAAAAATCTGCCTAGAGTAGATGCATCTCCGCATAAAAGGAACAGTAGCAGCAATTCACAAAGATTCTTTTCTGCAGTAAGCTCAGGACGGATGTCCACACAACTTGTGGTGGAAGTGGAACCTACTCACACGTGTAGCATACCATGTCAGCGCCATGCATCGGGGCGAAAGGTCACATGGGGGGTTTGGCGCTTTTGCTTGTTCAATACTATTCTGATGGGCCAAAGGGTGCTAGATCAGTTAGTCTAGTCACTCCAGCGGAAAAATCCCCTTGCCCGTCCCCATTCAAAGCACGTGGGGGTCACCGGCCCAATTCTCACTTGGGCAACGGAAAGGCCACCGTGTAAGGATGGGGGTGGGGGTTCGGGGGTTTTCTCGCCGGGTGAGAAGGCACCTTCTTCTTATTTGGAAAGCTGCGGCGGCAGTCTTAACCGCCCCGGTCGAGTTTTTTTTATACTATTCTGATGGCCCCAGTGGCGGGTGCCTGCTCTCCGCACGTGCCATGTCGTTCTTATCCAGACACCATAATGTGTGACAGTGTGTGCGGCTTTCCGAGAAGTCAAACTCTTTTAACATATACTAATATTTGTAATACATAATTAATATGCTTTTTATAAGAAGATGTACAGAACGCGGCTAATAACACTGCAACAGATAACAAGGGTGTGTTTAGTTGGATAGAGATCTCTGGATGGGATGTGGTCATCCTTGAACAAGTGTTGTTTGGTTCACGGATGAGTTGAATATGTATATCTGTAACAAGATAATATTCTCCTAGATGTTGGTTGTGGATTTCCCGTTAGAACACAAGGATATTTTTACCAAAGAGAATATTTGTAGCAAGAGCGGTACTGCGGTGTAACTTGGTAAAAGTGTTTGGTCAACAACCTCGATACCAGCGCGCGCCGAGCAACGTCATCATGTGGCAGCTATTCCACAGGGGCCCTCAGTTCCATCGCGGCACCATAAGCTATTAACCAGGCAACTATTACCACTTACTCGCACTAAAGACAGTGGGTCATAGACCATAGAATCAGAAAAGTATTGCAAGGAAAGATTTCGGCAACAAGGGTTCCTTTCAAAACAAGGAACAAGATAAGTAAATCCCAAGGCGGATTTAAATTAAGAGAATTCAAGTGTTCTGTTGGGTCATCCACAATTAGTTGATATAGTATCCTCTATCATCGAATCACGGCTGATCTACTGCATCTGAATAACTGTTCCTCTTGTAACCTGCTTGTTGTCGTCTCAAGAACCAAAAGCAAATCTAACTAGGCCTAAGGGTAAATCGACGTAACAAACACAAAGACATAAGCAAAATACACGTTCCAAATGACCTTACACGGTGCAACATACAAGCATTCACTCTCCCACACTCGACACATCACTTGAGGACAGCGATGAAAAGCATTACTAGCGACGGTTACATCTCCCCTAGGACAACTAATCTACTTCATCGGACTGAACGACTTCATTCATAGGCTCTTGGGGTTCTTCTGCTGCACTAGGTTGTGGATCTGCTTCTTCTCTTGATGGTGGTTGGGTGAGAGGAAGGAAAGGCTCTATTTCTCAGACTTACGTGGGTGGAGGTGCTGCAATACCAGTTGTCCTTCTCTCTGGCGGATGGACAGGGATTTCCTCCAAGATCAAGGGTTCCTGCCTTTCCATGGCAAGCGTCCTACGCTTGGCCCTAGTGACAAGATAGGCGTCCTCCAGCTCCTGAGCATGTCAATCTTCGTCCACCTTGAGTGCTTCTGCCATGGCAGTCTCTCGACTTTCCGCGCCTGCCACATTGGCATGTGCTTCAGCAACCTGCACTTTGAGCATCGTAGAGAAGATCTCGGCTTCCTCGGCTCGGCGGAGGCACTCCCTCAACTCTGAGGCTTGCCGGTCGTACTGCTCACTAGAGCAAGCAAGTACATGGTCAGGTGCACCATGGTCGAGTTGTCTTCTTGCACGTCCTGACCTTGCAAGGCCTCCATGCGAGCCCTCTATACCTGATGATTTTTGTCCAAAGGTGGAAAGAACCGCATGGGGGTACAAGCAATGGGCTTCTCATAGATCTGACACAGATGCCGCAAGGCTTTGCGGGCCACAACTTGGTAGGTGTCACCGAAGTGAAACCCAGTTGCTGTCACATCCCAGGTTTCAGAGATGTCGGGAAACTCCTCACTCTTGCCAACGTAGACGGTGACCTGACATCACTTAGTGCCATGCTTCATGTACTCACGGCCCTCATACTCGGGACGATCCTTGACTCTGAGCTTTTGCAGGGTGGCATACAGGATTTTGGGGAAACCCTCGGTGTTCAGGCAGTAGCTGCTAACCCAGACTCCTGCCATCTTAGGTGGGTGGTGGGTGCAAGCAAGGCTTGAGGAGAAGCTTGCTCAAGAGAAAATGGCTAAGCGAGCTGGAATGCACCGAGTGGTGATACCAAGTGGCTGGGCTTGGCCCCCTTTTTAAAGGCAGAGCGGTCAGTGGTCCTGGCGCAGACCACCCTCGAGCCATGCGTGGGGACCAATAAAGTAAAACAGCAGGATCTTTACGCACACAAGGCGAGCGCTGTCCGAGGCCATAAAGACTAGCACGGCTGCAAGGCAAAGGTCCGACAAGTGCGCAGAAAGGAGTGCAGAAGACGTAAGCCACGACAGGCGCGAATCACAAGCAAATGCAATGCACGAAACCACAGTATAGCAGTAACTCATGGACAAGGACTTGTGGTACCTACGAACAGGGCACCTGCAAGCAATACTGGCACGATAACTATGGCAGTAACAGCGCGTCTGACTTTAGGACCGCATACTACGCACGAGTTAGTTCACCGGACGAAAGCCGATGTAAACCTATTCTGAATACTTAATTATAGTAATAGGGCTACTTATATAACTTCGTATGCAAATACCCTAACCTTTTTGCAAAAATATGTTGTCAAATTTTAGTTTAGAAAAGGGTTTTAAAGTTTTATTTCCTCATTTATGCTCTGATACCACCTGTGGCAGAACCGTCTAATCTAATGCCCTCCCAAGAGTACTCAAGAGAGTGCACTAAACTCTGCGATTCCGTCGAGCACACCCGAGGGAGAACTTGAAAATCTATATTTTACCTTAGGATCATAAATGAGAGATAAAGCTTACAACATCTTTGTCATTTCTTACATCACTTTTAGTACAACATCAGAGCAATTCATCATTTGATAATAACAGCGGAATATAAAAAGTTATCAAAGTTTCGGTGGAAATAAAAATCATTTAATGATAAGTTAAACATTATCATGAAGAACATTTATATGCATGAAATGATAACATGTTATGTCTTTATTTTGAAAAAAAACATTCTTGGTGGAAGTTGTTGAAAGCATATAGGCCCCGAGGTTTGGTTTCGGCAATTGATGACAACGCTTTATTACCATGACTAACGTGTGTTTTGCAGAAACTTTGGTAAGTTAGGTCATGGAGGTTTTAACTGCTTTGGGCACCATGGTATTCATGCTCCTTGATGGAAATCGTTTCAGTTTTCAAAAGAGTGACGTCAAGATTAAGGACGGTTAGTTCCGGATGTCGAGGTGTTGAGAGACATTTGGAATAGTCGTTAGGATCTTCGTTTTTTCTCTTTTGGCCATACTATAAAGGGGGGCATGAGCGGGTAGCTTGACCTAGGCGAGTCCTATGTTTAGGTGTGGTGCACACTTGTTAAACTTGGCGCTAGGCAGCTCTAGAATAGCTCAAAGTTCAGTTGGAAGCAACTTGGTTCAAGTTGTGACGCGTTTCGGAGAGTTTCGGGTCGTTTTCCCATGACCGGACGCGGTCCTCGGCATGACCGGACGCGTCCGGTCAGTACAGTTCCGCGGCTAGGGTTTTAGCTCTGAACACCGGACGCGGTCCTCGCGAGGACCGGACGCGGTGGTCAGAAGTCAACACGTGTCACTTGAGGGAAACACCCGATCGGACGCGACCTGGGTGTGATCGGCGCGTCCGGTCACAGTCCAGTAAGGTCCAGAGACGACCGGACGCGTCCGGTCATCACCGATAGGACGCGGTCGCGGGTCCGGTGCGAGTACAGTATGCTCCCTGCATGATCGGACGCGTCCGGTCACCCCTGACCGGTGCGTCCGGTCACTCAGTTGTTTTTCGGATTTCGACCGTTACGAGCGACCGGCGCGTCCGGTCAGTTCAACCGGCGCGTCCGGTCAGCTCGTGTTTTGCTGAGTCAGCGGGTAACGGTTCGTTTTGTCTGTGGGGTGTATAAATACATCCCCACCACCTCTTTTAGAGGTCTCTTGCTCATTTGATCAGCTGATAAACACCTTTGGAGTGCAAGGGAGTGCAAGAGCACTAGTGAGGATAGAGATTTGAGAATCAAAGCTTGAGAGTTCCTCACTAGCGATTAGAGAGTAGCAAGTGTGCATCCACTTTCTCATTTGGGCTCGTAGTGGTCAAGTGAGAGTTCTAGCTTGTTACCCTTGGTGATCGCCATCACCTAGACGGCTTGGTGGTGATTGGGAGTTCGGTGATCATCCGGCGGAGCTTGTGGATGACCCAACTCATCTTGTGAGCGGTTGTGGGTGATTCACCGCGACGGAGTGTCAAAGAATCAACCCGTAGAGAGCACTTGATCCTTGCGCGGATCAAGGGGAGCTACACCCTTGCGCGGGTGCTCCAACGAGGACTAGTGGGGAGTGGCGACTCTCCGATACCTCGGAAAAACATCGCCGTGTTCCTTGCCCCTTTACATTCAAGCATTTACATTCTCGTATTTACTTTCATTGCTTGTTTACATTCCTAGACTTGCCATGCTAGACTAGGTTTGGAAACTAGGGTGCAAAACTTTGTATCGGTAGACTCTCTAGGAACACAAGTAGACACTAGGGGTGAATTCCGGCTTGTAGGATTTATTTCTTGCATTTAATTTTTAGAAAAGCCCAATTCACCCCCCCTCTTGGGCATCTTGATCCTTTCAATTGGTATCAGAGCCGTGTTGCTCTATTTTTAGGCTTTACCGCCTAGAGCAAGATGTCTAATGGGGAAGGACCACCTCCCACTTTTGAGGGAGACGATTTTCCATATTGGAAAATTCGTATGGAGGCGTACCTCGAAGCCATAGATGTTGGGTGCCTTAGAGCCGCAACCGAAGGGCTTCCCCCCATAAGGGATCCCGCTAACCCAAGTGGTGACGAGGAGAAGTACGACCGGTGGAATGCAAAGGCCAAAAATGCACTCTACCGGGGCTTAGGCAAAGATATCTTCAATCGCGTGCGTAATGCAAAGAACGCTCATGAATTGTGGGAAAATCTTTGTGCTCTCCATGAGGGAACTAAGAGTGAGCGTGAGGAACGCTATCACATAGCTTTAAAGAAAATTAATTCTTTTGAGATGCTTCCCAAAGAAAGTGCTAATGACATGTACACTCGCTTGAATGTTCTTGTAGAGGACCTCAATGCTCTTGGGCTCACCAAAATGAGCCAATCGGATGTTGCAAGGAAGATCTTGAGTGTGCTTCCCGTTGAGAAGTATGGACACATTGTCACCGTGCTTCACCAAAGTGATCTTTCCACCGCAACACCGACTCAAGTTTTAGGGAAAATCAATGCTCATGAGATGTACATGCATATCACTTCGGAAGAGGGCTCATCATCTTCCAAGAAGAAAGACTTGGCCTTCAAAGCTAGTCATGACAAGAAGAAGAAGAAGGGCCAAGCCATGATGGTGCAAGAAAGCTCAAGTGAAAGTGATGTTGATGATGAATCACTTGCACTCATGGTGAGAAAGACCACCAAGATGCTAAAGAAGCTCAACAAGAGTGGCATCAAGTTCGATGGCAAGAAGAAGAAATTCTTCACAAGTAGCAAGAGAAAGCCAATCTCGGAGATAGATTGCTACAATTGTGGTGAACTTGGCCACCTAGCTCATCAATGCCCTAGACCACCAAAAGACAAGTACAAGAACAAGAACAAGGGCAAGAAAAATGATTCAAGTGATGAAGAAGAAGATAAGAAGAAGAACAAGCCATACAAGAAGAAGGATGGCAAGAAGAAGGAGTTCCACAAGAAGAAGAAGGGAGGAAAGGCATACATTGTTGGTGATTGGCTCACCGACATTGAATCATCTTGTGAGTCCTCCGAAGATGAGAGCGATGATGAGAAAGAGAAGGTTGCCGCATTTGTGATGGGGCCATCATCTTCACCAACATCTTCATCACCACCTTCACCGCCTCCTTCACCATCATCGTCCACTACTCACCTATGCCTTATGGCCAAGGGTGAACGAAAGGTACAAAACCATGATAGTGATGATGATGATGATAGTGATAGTGATGATGAATATGACTCACCTTCTTATGATGAACTTGTAAAATTGCTAAACAAATACACTAAAATCATAAGAAGAACTAGAAGTGAAAATGATGATCTTCAAAATGAAAATGAATCACTCTCATCCAAGCTTGAAAATATTCAAAAGACTAGTGGTGAGCTTAGAGTTCAAAATGAAGTGATGTCTTCCACTCTCAAGGAGCTCAAAACCTCTTATAAAGAGCTTAAAGATCAACATGATAAACTTGAGAAGAAGCATGATGAGCTCATCACTAGACATAATTCTCTAAAGGACAAATACACCACATTAAAAATTGACTATGATAGTCTTGTGGTTGCTAATGAACTTGCTCTTGAGACACATGATGCTCTAACCATGTTGTTAAGTGTGATATAGCTACATCATGTGATGACTTGATCATTGAAAGCATTGAGCGAGGTTCTAGTAGCAAAGGCAAGAGTGTGGTTGAGTCAAGCAACCATGATGATTATGCCAAGATTAAGAGTGAGAATGAGAAGCTTGCAAATTAGAACAAGAAGCTAAAAGGTTTGATGGCTCTTGAGAAGCAACCAACAAATGAGTCACTCATTGAAGAAAATAAAAAGCTCAAGCAAGAAAAAGAGCATCTCAAGACCGGCCTAAGCAAGTTCACAAGAGGCCAACATTTGCAAAGTGAGCTCCTCATGAACACCGTAATGAAGATGGATAGAAGTGGTATTGGGTACTTGGCAAATCAAGAGAAGAAAGCAAAAGCTCAACAACAACAAAGCAAGTCAAAGCCCAAGCCAAAGAGATGTATTGAGTGTGGTCAAGAAGGTCACTTTGCTCATGAATGCAAAACTCCACCACCACAACCCTTGCCCAAGCATGCTAGACCCTTCGCCTTCAATGCTCATTATATGCTAAGAAAAGATTCAAATGGAAAGATGAAAGTCATGTTTTTGGGTCCCCAAACAAGAATAGGCCAAAGAAAATATGGGTTGCCAAGTCACTAGTTGAGAAAGTCAAGGGCCCCTCTCAAGTTTGGGTCCCTAAACAAAAAGCTTGATCTCTTGTGTGTAGGTGAACTACAAGACCGGTGGATCTCATTGGGTTATTGATAGTGGTTGCACTCAACATATGACCGGTGATCCTCGTATGTTCACCACCATTGAAGAGAATGGAATATGTCAAGAGAAGATCACATTTGGGGATAATTCAAAGAGCAAAGTCAAGGGTATAGGCAAGATTGCAATATCACATGATCACTCACTCTCAAATGTGCTCTATGTTGCTTCATTGAGTTTCAACTTGTTATCCGTTGGGCAACTTTGTGACCTTGGCTTCCAATGCTTGTTCACACCAAATGAAGTGGAAGTTTCAAAGATAGATGACAAGCAAGTGATATTCAAAGGCTTTAGATACAACAATCTTTATCTTGTTGACTTCACCTCCGAAGATGCAAATTTGATGACATGTTTGTTCACCAAGACCTCACTTGGTTGGCTTTGGCATAGGAGGCTTGCTCATGTTGGAATGAACACTCTCAACAAGCTATTGAAGAAAGAACTAGTGAGAGGATTGAAGGATGTGAAGTTTGAAAAGGACAAACCTTGTAGTGCATGTCAAGCGGGCAAACAAGTTGCAAACACTCATCCAACCAAAGCTTTCATGTCAACTTCAAGAGTGCTAGAACTTCTACACATGGATTTGTTTGGGCCTACAACATACAAGAGCTTGGGTGGTAATCTCTATTGTCTTGTGATAGTGGATGACTACTCAAGGTATACATGGACTTTCTTCCTTCATGACAAATCCGAAGTGGCAAATTGCTTCAAGAAGTTTGCAAAGAGAGCTCAAAATGAATTTGAAGTCAAGATAAAGAAGATTAGAAGTGACAATGGCAAAGAGTTTGACAACACCAACATTGAAGCTTATTGTGATGAAATTGGAATCAAGCATGAGGTCTCTTCAACCTACACTCCTCAACAAAATGGTGTAGTTGAGAGAAAGAACCGAACTTTGATCACCCTTGCAAGAACAATGCTAGATGAGTACAACACTCCGGAGAAGTTGTGGGCCGAGGCAATCAACACCGCATGCTATGCTTCAAATCGCCTCTTCCTACAAAAGTTTCTTGGCAAGACCCCCTATGAGTTGCTTAATGGGAAGAAGCCGGACGTCTCTTTCTTCCGGGTGTTTGGTTGCAAATGTTACATCTACAAGAAGCGTCAACACCTAGGGAAGTTTCAAAGACGTTGTGATATTGGTTTTCTTGTTGGTTACTCATCAAAGTCCAAAGCATATAGAGTATTTAACCATGCCACCGGTTTGGTTGAAGAAACATATGATGTGGAATTTGATGAATCTAACGGCTCCCAAGGAGCAATTGAGAATTGTGATGATGTAGGTGATGAACCCTTGAGGGAGGCCATGAAGAACATGCCGGTGGGAGACATCAAGCCAAAAGATGATGATGACGATGTACAAATTGTTGATCCACCATCTTCATCACGTGTGCCTCAAGATGATGACAAGAATGAGAGAGTTGAAAATGAAGACACTTATGTCTCTCATGAACAAGCCGAGGCACAAGCTCAAGATGTTGATGCTCCCCATCCACCTCCTCAAGTGGTTGATAGAAGAAACTCACCACTACTTCAAGCACATCCACAAGATCTCATCATAGGGAGTCCTACAAAGGGAGTAATGACTCGATCTCAAAAGCTAGCTTCTTTTGTTGAACATCACTCTTTTGTCTCTTGCGTTGAACCTAAGAATGTAGAAGAAGCTCTTCAAGATCCGGATTGGGTGAATGCAATGCATGAAGAATTGAACAACTTCACCCGCAATCAAGTATGGACACTTGAAGAGCATCCTAAAGGTGCAAGAGTCATTGGAACCAAGTGGGTGTTCCGAAACAAGCAAGATGACCAAGGCATAGTGGTGAGGAACAAGGCAAGACTAGTTGCAAAGGGGTTCTCTCAAGTTGAAGGTCTTGATTTTGGAGAGACCTTTGCACCCGTTGCAAGACTTGAAGCCATTCGTATCCTCCTTGCATATGCATCACATCATGATATGAAACTATATCAAATGGATGTGAAAAGTGCATTCTTAAATGGCTTTATAAATGAACTAGTCTATGTTAATCAACCTCCCGGGTTTGAAGACCCTAGATATCCTAATCATGTTTATAGGTTGTCCAAGGCGTTATATGGGCTCAAGCAAGCCCCTAGAGCGTGGTATGAGCGCCTCCGGGACTTCCTCATTGAGAAGGGCTTCACCATTGGGAAGGTCGACACCACACTATTCACCAAGAAGTTTAATGGGGAGATCTTTATTTGTCAAGTATATGTTGATGATATCATCTTCGGATCAACAAATGAAGATTATTGCAAGGAATTTGGTGAATTGATGTCGAAGGAGTTCGAGATGTCAATGATTGGTGAGCTCACATTCTTCCTTGGATTTCAAGTAAAGCAAATGAGAGAAGGGATTTTCATCTCTCAAGAAAAGTATACCAAGGATCTTCTCAAAAGATTCAAGATGGAAGAATGCAAACCAATCAAGACCCCAATGCCATCAAATGGACATCTCGACCTAGATGAGGGAGGTAAACCGGTTGATCAAACTCTCTACCGTTCTATGATTGGTAGCTTGTTGTACCTTACCGCATCTAGGCCCGATATCATGTTTAGTGTGTGCATGTGTGCCCGCTTTCAAGCGTGCCCTAAAGAACCTCACCTAAGTGCCGTAAAAAGAATCCTAAGATATCTTAAGCTCACCCCAAGCATTGGTCTTTGGTATCCCAAAGGAGCTAGATTCCAACTAGTTGGCTATTCCGATTCGGACTATGCCGGTTGCAAAATTGATAGAAAAAGCACATCCGGAGGGTGCCATTTGCTTGGAAGATCTTTAGTATCTTGGTCATCTAAAAAGCAAAATAGTGTGGCTTTGTCCACCGCCGAGGCGGAATACATTGCCGCGGGGGCTTGTTGTGCACAAATCTTATATATGAAACAAACCCTCCTAGACTATGGAATTGTTCTTGAAAAGGTGCCACTTTTATGTGATAATGAAAGTGCCGTTAAAATTGCTAACAATCCGGTACAACACTCTCGCACCAAGCACATTGATATCCGCCATCACTTTCTAAGAGATCACGTTGCTAAAAATGACATATCACTAGAAGGTGTAAGAAGTGAAAATCAATTAGCGGATATCTTCACTAAACCTTTGGATGAGGCAACTTTTTGTAGGTTAAGAAGTGAACTCAATGTGCTTGATTCTAGTAACTTTAAAAAATGAGCGTGTGTTGTCCCTTGCATTGCATTGTATAATATGCCATGTTTATTTTATCGCAATGTTTTTAGGGCTTGGCTAACACGGTTACGATAACCCTTCTTTGGAGGAGTGAAAAAGCCTAACCGTGGATCAAACTTGACAAGCATTCTAGTTTTACCTTCTTGTATTGCATTGCATATGCATGGTTGTTGTTCTTGTCGTTTCTTTTCGGTTAAGCTTTGAGCAACCTCTGTGTTCGTCCATGGATAGAGAGAGCATTTTGACGCTCCTAAAGGTTCAAAAACTCTATTGCATGGCCATACGTTGCTCCTTGGGTGTTTATTGCCTATTTTCTTAAAAATAATACTAGCCTAAGGCAATCTATTTTAAAAAATTTGAGGGTTTGAGTGAGGTCACTCATATCGTGTTCCAATTGGTGTTTATTTGTGTCTTTTTGAATTGGAACCTGATTGGGAGAAGTCGCGTCGTAGTTCGGAACGAAGAAGGGCGAAGAACAGTGACCGGACGCTGGACCGGACGCTGCACCGGACGCAGTGATGCTTCACCACCGCGTCCGGTCCCGGCGTCCACCAGCGCGTCCGGTCATCCAGAAGACCAACTCTAGATCTACTGATCGGACGCTGCACCGGACGCGCCTCTGTTGACCACCGCGTCCGGTCCCGGTTACCACCACCGCGTCCGGTCATTCGCGATGATTTCCCGAGCTCCCCTCGACCGGACTCTGACCGCGTCCGGTCAGTCCTCACCGGACGCGTCCGGTCACTCCAGGAGCTTACTGGAGTGTGACCGGACGCTGCACCACCGCGTCCGGTCATAACGACCACCGCGTCCGGTCATCACGCGTCGAGCGGATCTGACCCTTCATATAACGGTTCGTACTCGGTCGTTTCTTCTAATCCGCCCGAGATTTTTTTTCCGCCGCCGCCGCGCCATCTCCTCCGTCGCAGCCTCCGCCGCGCCTCCGCCGCAGCCGCCGCCGCGCCTCAGCCGCGTCTCCTGCCCCGCGCCGGCCCTCGCTCCCGCGCGCGCCAGCCCTGCCCGTGCCTGCCCACGCCAGCGCACGCACGCGCCACCGCCGCCCGCTCGCCACCGCCGCCCGCTCGCCTCCGCGCCACCGCCGCCCGCACGCGACCTTGCCGCCGGTGAGCCGCGCTCCTTGCTTGCCAGCATCATCTCCGGCAGTGGACTGCCTCTCGCTCGCCTCCGGTCGATCTTCGTCGAGTTGCCCTAACCCTAACCCTAGGGTTCGCGTAACGTCGTTCGATCGTTCGTCGTCGAGGTTTTGTCGCGCGTCGTCTTCTTCGCGAGGTTGTTTCGCGTCACCTTGACCTCCTCGCTAGGGTTTGCCGTAATTCTTTCTTTTTAATCCTAATTGCATCTTGTTTCGGCAAATCAGAGCTCGTCCGGCGATTTCGGGAATCTCGCGATCTAGGTCACCTCATCTTGTCACCGTCGTCTCGTCGATCCGAGGTAGCTTCACGTTTCGATTCTCATCGTATCTCATATGCTTGCTATCTCTAGGGTTTCGTACCTTTTAGTTATATATGTGCTTATAGTAGATCTCTCTATTCCGTCGTTGCAGCGAGTCTGTCCGTGTGTCGGGTGAGATCAGTTTGCTGAATCCGAGGCCAAGCCTGCGGATACGGATTGAGGCCAAGCCTCTCGAGTGACAGTTCACCATCTTTCAGAGGTTTTCAGTCAGTTTGTCAGCATGGTGCGTTGCAAGAACGCCGGTGGTGCTCCTGGTGACGGGGACGACAGTCCTCCTCGTCGGTCTGAGATTGCACGTGGGAAGCGTATCAAGGTCATGGCCAGAAAGAAGAAGAAGACACTTACAGAGGCAGAGATTGCTCAGGCCGTGGCAGATGCAGCAGAGCAGGCAGAGAGAGGTGGCAGGAGCAGTGGCATACGCATAGGCGAGCGTCGCTTTCATCTTGAAGGTCGACAGCTCGGCACAGAGGCCACTGAGGGTACTGAGGATACTGGAGCTACAGAGGGTATGTCAGTTGATCCACCTCCAGAGGCTCCAGAGGCCACAGAGGCTCCAGAGGCTACAGAGGACACAGAGGAGCAGCCAGCTCAGTCTCCACCACGTCGCCGCTCCACACGCGCACGTACTCAGGTGACTCCTAGGCCAGAGGGCCAGCGTCGTGGAGCACGTCCTCCTCCCAGAGCTAGAGGTTCACCCCCGGTCGAGCACTTTGACTTGAGGGGTGCTACAGCACGTCAGGTGCAGGGGTTGAGGTTCGTGGAGGTCAGTCGGTGGTTTCCGCCTGTGAGGGATCCCAGAGCTTCAGAAGGCTTCTATACCCCACTTCAGGAGGATTTCTACAGGGCTCTAGTTGACAGCGGTATTGCTTTCCGACCACAGAGGGTCTGTCGACTTGAGTCACTAGTTGAGGTTGTGGGAGAACAGCTACGTCCGCACCTGTCCTTTCTGCCAGGCTTGTCAGATCTTCTTGGACGGACAGGTGCATACTGCGGCACATGGGTCAGAGAGTTTTATGCTTCACTATGGATTGATCCTGCCCATGATTTCATTCACTTTGCATTCCGAGGCCGCGATCACCGTCTATACAGCACCAGAGTGCGGGAGATTCTCAGACTCCCAGCTTCCAACACGAAGATACATCAGCTGTGTTTTGGTCAGACTCCTCCACCGAGACGCCCTCACGGCGGTGCAGTGCCACCTACAGACTTGGTTCGACCCTGCTTCCGTGAGCCTTTTGGCGAAGGGTCTCGTCGCACGCCTGCCAGTTTGACACCTCTTGCCAGAGTTCTGGATGCTATAGTCAGACGCACTCTACTTCCCAGACTTGGCTACAGAGAGGGACTGACTCGGATGCAGCTATGGGTTGTTCACCACCTCCTCTCACAGACACAGTTTGACATTTGGGATCTCATACTTAGTGAGATGGAGGACACCATAGCTGAGGGCTTCAAGGGTAATCGTCAGCTGCCCTATGCACACTGGATCTGCTTCATTATTAGATCATCCATTCAGCTACCAGCAGAGATCCGAGCTGAGATATCAGATACTACTACTGCTTTCCCTGAGTATGATATCCGTCAGCTTTGGGCTTCAGTCACTAGAGATCAGGCCCCAGTGCCAGGACAGCGTGTGCGACCTGAGGTTCCTGAGACAGCAGCTGAGCAGGACGCCACAGTTGATGAGCTTGCAGAGGCAGAGCTTGCCGATCTTGACGCTCAGCCTGCTGATCTTCCTGAGGATGTGACATCTGACAGCACTGATGAGGACTACCAGCCCATCCCCAGGTACCGGTCTCCTCGGTCTCACGACCACGAGGCCGGTGGCTCTGGTTCAGCCTCCCGCACAGACCCAGCCATGGTGGCGATACTTGAGAGGTTGACCCAGGCACAGGAGCAGCAGCAACAGCAGATACAGCGACAGGCTCAGGACACAGCTGCAGCACTTGCACAGATTCAGGCTCGTCAGGACGAGTTTCAGCGTCAGCAGCTTGAGATCCAGAGGCAGCAGGTTGAAATGCAGCGACAGCAGTACGAGATTCAGCGACAGAGTGCAGCTAGTCAGCAGCAGTACTTGGATCTCCTGCGCCACCTAGTCACTGTTGGGGTTCCTCCGCCTGCTTCTGTCCTGACTTCTGCTTTACAATCCAGTGATCCATCGAGTCAGGGACAGCCGGGTTTCCAGTTCACATCTCCACAGCAGCAGGTTCCCCAGTCATTCCAGTCCCCGAGCTTCACGCCTATTCACACGGGGTTTACACCTTCAGACCAGCCTCGCCCTCACCTCCTGACAGGCACACCCTTCGGTGATTTCAGTGCTACCTACAGCGAGTTGACTGGTCAGCCGACGCCCTCGCACACTACCTTTGCTACTTCTTCAGGGTTGTCAGCTTCAGAGGCAGCTATTCCTCCAGTGACAGGGACTGGTACTACAGAGACTCTACCTTCGTCAGTTGCCTCGACAGATCCTCCTGCTATTGGCTCGCTACAGGCTCAGGTCACTCAGACGGATCCTCTTATTGCTACTACGACAGTACCTGTTCCTGCCGTTCAGACCCAGACAGTTACACAGCCACATGCTTCTTCAGAGGGTCAGCCAGATAGCTCAGATTCCGAGGGAGATTCTCTACACTTCGTGATTACTCCGCGCACCTCGGCACCCGACACGACTCCGTCTGTCCCCCCGTCAGATCCTTAGATTAGTTTTTTGGCGCTTGATGCCAAAGGGGGAGAGAGAGTAGTTTCAGGGGGAGTTTTGAGAGAGGTTTTTCGTTTTTCTTGTGTGCTACATTCATGCATCATGTTTACTTTTCAGTCATTGCATTCGTGTGACATGTCGTCGTGTGATAAACCTTGAGTCTTAATGTTTTATCCAGTCACAGTGTTAACACTTGTCACCTTTTTAATTATAGCTCTAAGGTTGTGCTTCCGTGCCTTACTCCGATTTCTTATGAGCTATATCTGTATGTGTACTAACGTTCTTTGTCTTATCTTATGAGTACACTCTTTTGGCTTGGGGCACATAAGCAATTCCTAACCCCTTGTGCTTATTGCTTTTTGCTTATGTGAACCATGCATGCTCGAAAACCTCAACTCAAATCTTTTATATCTTAGTGTTGTCATCAATCACCAAAAAGGGGGAGATTGAAAGCATCTAGGCCCCGAGGTTTGGTTTCGGCAATTGATGACAACGCTTTATTACCATGACTAACGTGTGTTTTGCAGAAACTTTGGTAAGTTAGGTCATGGAGGTTTTAACTGCTTTGGGCACCATGGTATTCATGCCCCTTGATGGAAATCGTTTCGGTTTTCAAAAGAGTGACGTCAAGATTAAGGACGGTTAGTTCCGGATGTCGAGGTGTTGAGAGACATTTGGAATAGTCGTTAGGATCTTCGTTTTTCTCTTTTGGCCGTACTATAAAGGGGGCATGAGCGGGTAGCTTGACCTAGGCGAGTCCTATGTTTAGGTGTGGTGCACACTTGTTAAACTTGGCGCTAGGCAGCTCTAGAATAGCTCAAAGTTCAGTTGGAAGCAACTTGGTTCAAGTTGTGACGCGTTTCGGAGAGTTTCGGGTCGTTTTCCCATGACCGGACGCGGTCCTCGGCATGACCGGACGCGTCCGGTCAGTACAGTTCCGCGGCTAGGGTTTCAGCTCTGAACACCGGACGCGGTCCTCGCGAGGACCGGACGCGGTGGTCAGAAGTCAACACGTGTCACTTGAGGGAAACACCCGATCGGACGCGACCTGGGTGTGATCGGCGCGTCCGGTCACAGTCCAGTAAGGTCCAGAGACGACCGGACGCGTCCGGTCATCACCGATCGGACGCGGTCGCGCGTCCGGTGCGAGTACAGTATGCTCCCTGCACGATCGGACGCGTCCGGTCACCCCTGACCGGTGCGTCCGGTCACTCAGTTGTTTTTCGGATTTCGACCGTTACGAGCGACCGGCGCGTCCGGTCAGTTCAACCGGCGCGTCCGGTCAGCTCGTGTTTTGCTGAGTCAGCGGGTAACGGTTCGTTTTGTCTGTGGGGTGTATAAATACATCCCCACCACCTCTTTTAGAGGTCTCTTGCTCATTTGATCAGCTGATAAACACCTTTGGAGTGCAAGGGAGTGCAAGAGCACTAGTGAGGATAGAGATTTGAGAATCAAAGCTTGAGAGTTCCTCACTAGCGATTAGAGAGTAGCAAGTGTGCATCCACTTTCTCATTTGGGCTCGTAGTGGTCAAGTGAGAGTTCTAGCTTGTTACTCTTGGTGATCGCCATCACCTAGACGGCTTGGTGGTGATTGGGAGTTCGGTGATCATCCGGCGGAGCTTGTGGATGACCCAACTCATCTTGTGAGCGGTTGTGGGTGATTCACCGCGACGGAGTGTCAAAGAATCAACCCGTAGAGAGCACTTGATCCTTGCGCGGATCAAGGGGAGCTACACCCTTGCGCGGGTGCTCCAACGAGGACTAGTGGGGAGTGGCGACTCTCCGATACCTCGGAAAAACATCGCCGTGTTCCTTGCCCCTTTACATTCAAGCATTTACATTCTCGTATTTACTTTCATTGCTTGTTTACATTCCTAGACTTGCCATGCTAGACTAGGATTGGAAACTAGGGTGCAAAACTTTGTATCGGTAGACTCTCTAGGAACACAAGTAGACACTAGGGGTGAATTCCGGCTTGTAGGATTTATTTCTTGCATTTAATTTTTAGAAAAGCCCAATTCACCCCCCTCTTGGGCATCTTGATCCTTTC
>CM036185.1:73955951-73998192 GCA_020631735.1 Saccharum officinarum | reverse complement strand
ATATAGCTAGATTCAACTAGCTAAATGTGGTCTATAGAACCCTAGGAAACACCGTCACGAAAATAGTTTACAAATGCAAACACTCTAGGGTTGGATTTCATTCTCGATGTCCTAGAACACACGAACTTTGTTCTCATGGACAGTCTGACAGCACATCGGACAGTCCGCCAGATCACACACTTAGATGTTTTCAGCACCAACCATGTCTTGCTCCCACGGGCCATCCTAGTGACCACCGCGATTTGGGATGGGGATTTCTTTTCTTTTGTATTTTTGGAGGTGGGGACAGCATATTGCAACCAAGGCAGATGGCAGCTATGTGTTGATATGAACCCTGTTTTACTTCATATAAAATTCGGTGTAGACAATACATAGTGCTATTGTGTTAGGTAACTTTACATGGAAATCCTTAAAGTTATTGTTAATTATAAATTCAGTGAACAGATTGTACAATCATATTTACACAAACAAATGATTTTCTTCTTTTTAATATATCAGGTTAAATATCAGTGCCAGTTTAGCAGTAGCGGAAACAAATTGTGTTGTACCTGCGATGAAGGTGAACGGGGCGAGACTAGCTTCACGGATGGTGTGGTACACCACGCACTCGACGCTCAGGTAGCCGATAGCGTAGACAAAGACAGGAACGTGGCTGCGTACAGTGGCTTGCTCTGGAGGTTGAAGGCGCACAGGAAGCACAGCGTGGAGGACAGCAGCGTCCACACGGCAATGGTGCGCCCATGCGCGTCGGTCACTGAAAAGCCCAGGTCATACGGTACGGGTTACAAGCTGAAAGCATAAGCATCAGGACATGCTCTGAATGAAGGTTACCAGCACGAGCACGCACTCTGTGTCTCGGATAAGATGTCAGAGCAGAGCGACTCGGAGCCGAACAAGCACGAACAGGTGAAAGCAGAGCGGAAGGCGCCAACAGCCATCAGCCACCAGCCCAGTGCGGGCATGCCGCGCTTCTTCAAGGCGCTGGCCATGGCGGCTTGATTGGGTTCCCAGGGCAACAACGACCACACAATATATATGGAATATATGCTGTTTATTATGCCTCCTTGCTCCATTTATAGGATACCGAGTAGTATTAGGCAGTGCAAAAAAACATCCAAGTCCAATCGTATAAACAGAGAACCCAAAATATCACTACTACATAAAAGACTTTTTAGGGGCGGCTCACAAGGGTTCGTAGGGACGGTTTTGCCAGCCGCCCCTACCACACCGTGGCTAGAAATGCCCATTTTGTAGGGGCAGTTAGCCAGCCACCCCTATAAATGGATATTGAGCTGCCCCTACAAATCAATTTTTGTTAATCCGTGGAGGCCCCATTGGTCACGACATTTTTCAGACCTCCAAAAATCGAGATTCTAGACCTCAAAAAATGGCAAGTCGCGCCATTTTTCGTGCGAAAATCACACGATACACGGTTGCTGGCTTTCAAGCGACGACGTCCCTCTCGCGCATGCCCTCCTCTACCACTGCACCCTTTGTCACTTGTGTCTATAATCCATTTTGGTTCCCCACATATTATACTAAACTAAGTGTAAATTGATTGTTTGAGGCCTTAAACGAATTCAAATCAAAATGCTTTCAACTACAAAGTTTCATAACTTTTCAAGATCTACAACTTTTATTTTGATAGTTTCTCCATCCGAGGTTGTTTACAAAATTTGGATTTCAAATTTGAGAAATTTAAACGTAGTTTTCGTTGACATGATTTCAAATCAAAAAGTGGTCGACTACAAAGTTTCATAACTTTTTGAGATCTACAACCTTCATTTTGGATGTTTCTCCGTCCGAGGATGTTTGAAAAATTCAAATTTCAAATATGAGAAATTCAAACGTAGTTTTCCTTGGCAAATTGAATTCAAATGAAAAAGTTGTTAACTACAAAGTTGAATTACTTCTCAAGATCTGCAACTTTCGTTTTTGTTGTTTGTCCATTCGAGGTCATTTAAAAAATTCAAATTTTAAATTTTTGAAAATTAAAATTTTTTTTCATGACAAGATGATTTCAAATCAAAAAGTTGTAACTACAAAGTTTCATAACTTTTTGAGATCTACAACTTTTATTTTGGTTGTTTCTCCATCCGAGGTCGTTTGAAAAATTCAAATTTCAAATTTGAGAAATTCAAACGTAGTTTTCCTTGGCAAAATGAATTCAAATGGAAAAGTTGCCAACTACAAAGTTGTATAACTTCTCAAGATCTAGAACTTTTATTTTGGTTATTTAGTCATTTGTTCATCTGACATAGTGGTAGTAACATTGTTAACAAATCTAATATATCTCTCTTGTATTCATAAAGTATACGAGAGATGTAAATTTTGTGAACAATGTTACTGTCATTTTGTCGAATGAAGAAATGACTAAAATAAAAGTAGTAGATCTTGATGAGTTCTACAACTTTTATGTTCATGACTTCTGTCACACCCTAAAATTTACTATTTTGGGTTGTGCATTGAAAACACTAAATAAATAAATATTTTAATGTTTGGATTCAAAAATTCTCAAGTTTAGTTTATTTTAACATTAGTAAGTAATAGAAAAAAATGTGGTTTCAATTTTTCTCTTTGAACTAATTTGACGGGCTTTGGTGTGATGTTGCTTATTGCTTGACTATGTTTTGTGATTGCGAAAAGTTAGAAAGCGCGTTAGTAAGTTGTTTATCTTTCACCGGCTTGTATGTCTTTTCCGTAATCAAATACCTTTTGTTCCTTAACTAATGGAGGATAATGGTCCGTAAAATTCCATGTTGTAGCGTTTTTTTTATTTTGTTTGCTGGCCAATTTAGCTTTGCTGAGAGAATGGCATGTACGGATCAAAGAAGTAGTCATGCCACGTACTTGAATCTTGATGATGCCAGGCAGCACCGGCCAGCTGTTCTCGTAACCTATCAATTTCTGTTTTCCTTTCCAATCCACTCCATATCCATCACGCCATGCCCATTCATAAATAGCAATCTCCTTCACCACGGTTGCCTTTGGCATATAACCATAATCTATTCTCTCTCTCTCTCTATATATATATATATATATATATATATATATATAATATATATATATATATATATATATATAGGGAGAGTATACTCCGTAGCTAGCTACAGAATACGCTATTCTGTAGCCAGGCCACCGGGCGCACCAGCGAGATGCAACCGGCCCTGACCGAGCCTGGCGTTGCATGCGCCATTAGGCCGATGCTTTAATTACAGCCACGTGCATGCAGGTCGTGTAACCACCGCCAGATGCATGCAGATCGTAATTAACGCTGATATGCACGTAGTTTACTATAATGGATTTCATTGCCCACAAAAAAGCTTGCCGGCTATTACGTTATCTACACACGTGCATGCGAAGCTGGTAAATGATTACTATAATTTTGATATTTTAAATGGCTGGATATGGTAATCAGGATGGGTACTTTATTATGATATTTACCATAACAAAATATTTACGATAATCTGAATATACGGTTACCATAGTTAGCACAGGGAGTTACCACATTTTGATACCAGTTACCGTAACAAATAAGGTTAGTTACGACAATACCAACAAATAATTACGATAGTTTGAGTGTGATGATAAAGTTAGGAGTCACCGGAATTTGATATTTCCAAAGTATGTTACGACAATATATGTCATGAATTACTATAATCCATGGTGAATTTACGATTTTTTTTTAAATGAATTACTATAATCCATGGTGACCAAACAATATTAGGTCTTGCTGCGTATAGCTAGCCTGAAGAGGATGAAGGCGGAGAGAAAGGCCAGCAGGGTGGTGGCGAGCCTGGCTGTGACGGCGCTAGCGACGCCGTCGCCGGCCGGCCTACACAAAGACACAGATCCCCATCCAGTGCAGCTCGGGTTGGCCGCGCTTGGTGACGACGCAGGCATGCAGCACGGCAGCGACGGCAACCAGCAGCACGTAGTCAACGCCTGGTCACACGAGAAGACGCGCCAGGCCAGCAGGGGCCGCAACGCAACCGACCCAGCAGCATGCCGCCACCGCCGGACATGGCCAGGGCGACCCAACAGCACGCCGCCTGCAGCAGCCTAGATGTACCCAGCGGCCATGACGGTGGTGGCCACCAGGAACGCCATGGCCTTCATGTCCGGGGCCGCCATCCGAGCTAGACCGGCTGTGTCGCCGTCGGGGAGTGCCGTGCGAGTGGGGCGGCGAGCCGCGCCGCCGCAGGTGCCACATCTATGAAAAACGGATTCACATGGCGAGGCGCTCCTTCACCGCGACCAGCCTGATCCGAAACGCGCAGCCGCTTCACCGACAGCGCCGCGTACGCGAGATGCAAGACACAGCACGCCGCCGCCGGAGGATGCACCTCAACTGAGGGACGCCGATTCCGTGCGAGCAGGTTGTGTTGCCGCTAGGGCCACCCGCCAACGCGGGGCGAGATGCCGCTGGTGCCGCCAGTGGTGCAGGGAGCGGTTCCGAGTCCACGAGGATGATGCTGGACGCACACAGGCCAACGGGGAGGTCGTCGCGCCGGAGATGACGAGAAGACAGGGAGGGGCCATCCGAGGCCGGCCGTCGTTGGTTGCCGACGGAAGGGGTGCCGCACCATGCGTGGATCTGGCCAGATAAGATGAGAGAGAAGGAGGTGTTCGACGGTAAAATCAGGAGCATTTAATTAGCGCATGCAAAGGGGACCACATGAGCTGAGTCAAAGCGTAGCGTGAATTATGGTGGGTGAATGAACGGTTGGGTTCGATGATGCTGGTGACATTCGGACTCGAGTTTTGGTCCGGCTATAGAATATGGTATTTTGAAGCTAGCTACTGTGTAATAGTTCTATATATATATGCCAACGCCGGTAGCATAGAAAAAAACCGTATTAATTTTGTATGCCACACGCACATACGCCCACGACACCAGGTCTATCAGGTTCAGATCGCATCAGCCGCCGTCTCGTCTCACCTCGAGCCCTAGCTGCCGCCGCCACCACGGAGGTCGCCATCCGCTGCTGTGCCGACGTCTTCGAGTCACTGCCGAGCTTTGCGACCTGAAGACCCTGCCGCCGCCCAAGTTCGCCAATCCATGCCGGCACACCGCCTTCGCCCTGTATGACCGACATCGATGCCGTGGATGAGATGGCGCGTCGATATAGCTTCGCGTAACTCACATCTGTGATGTCCCTCCGTGCGATGTAGCGCTGTCACCAAGAACTTCGCCGCTGCTGCAGTGGGATCTCTCTCTTACGTTTGTCCTGCCACCGCCTGAGGCCTGCTAAGATGTGTTCACCTACATGCCTTTTGATTCCGGCATCCGATCCGTCGCCACGGGAACATGTCCACGTGAGGGACATGCTTGCCGCTGTCTTCTTTTGGGCTGGCCGTGAGCGCCAACCCGTCGGCCATCATCGCATGAAGTATCGACCACTGATCACCATCTGCTTGATTGCCATTGCCGATCTGTCGTTGAAGAAGCCCGCTTGTGAAACCCGATCTTGCCGCTCTCTGCTTCAACACGACATCGTTGTTTCTCGTCTGACATCGGTAAGGACCTCCACACGCCTCCTGTTAGCTTGATCTGCCTCGGCCTGCTGACTCCATTGAACCTGTACGAACGTTAGCTGCTGCTGTCCATGCAGATGTCAATAAGAACAATCGGCCATGAAGTAGTAAGCCATGTGGGCCGCTGGTCATTCTTGACGTAGAGGCATATATCTTCTTATACATCCAACCTGTCTTCATCAATCGTGAGGTCAGTGTGAAGCACTCTGATGATTATAGGGCCAGACATGTCTCTTTAATTCCTTTGCTATAATGCTTTATCAGCTAAATATATAATACTATGCTGATGTCACCCCTTTGTCATAGGCGTGCAATATTTTGGTTATCTTTTAGGACAGCTAGAATTTCCTTTACAGATATATTCATCACGTTCACACGACCTCGTCTCATCTTACTTGTAATTAGCAAACCTCCTGTATAGATAATACTGTTTCAGCTTAAATCTTCTATTGTTTCATCATCCGAACTCCGTTTTAGTTCGTTCAAATTGCGTTAAATTTATGTTGACGTAATCCAAGTGCTAGTCTCAACAATTATGATGCCACATGTTTTTTTTCGACACAGTGAAATACAAAATTGACTAATATGCATGCAACCGGCTTTGTAAATAAAAAGCTACGTAGATGTTTATACTTTGGTGTTTTTATATATAAATACTATTTGGTTAATTGCTAACATTAATATGTTTTTAAAGTATAACTTTCTTTCTTTAATGCATACATTAAACTTGTTTCCATGCTCTCACATGATAATTAGTTTCTGTGAGCTAAAATTTAATTGGCGTAGATGATATCAAATTACTTTTTAGAAATAAAATATAAACACTCGGTAGTCGTTTCTTTTTAATCGTAGCTCCGTTATCGACGTTTCTGGTGTTCTCGTGACCGTAGCTGGTAGTTCTCTTTTAGTACGCTGTTTTCTCTTGTTTGGTGTATTGTTCTTAGTTGTTACTATTTGTTTGCTAGTATTATTGCTGGTGTGCTTGGTTGCTATGATCTACGAGTAGAAGAAAGACTATCCGTGAGCGCTGAAGATCAGAAGGTGAAGACCAGAAGCTGAGTGCCAGAAGTTGCAAATGGAAGATTAAGTGAGGCTTTTCAGAGCAAGTTGCTTTAGGCATAAAGCAAGTTCTAAGACAAGTATAACATGGGACCATTCTTGTTAACCTATTCACTATAATTGCTATTATATGCATGTGTCCTCCTTGGCAACCTTAGATATTTTAACTTAGCGATTGATGTCTTGATTCCTTGTCACCTATAGGATTATGCATTTGGGTAGCTTGGCTAGTGCTTGATTTATGAACATTGATCTCATAATGTGACTAATGAATGGTGCAATCAATCATTAAGATGATTTAATTCCTGTTACAAGGGGACTCGAGCACTGTGTTGTTTGTTTGTTGCTCTAGTTACTCTCCATAAGGACTTTTCTATAAGCATTAACCGGGATTGACAGTACAGCTGTGAAGGCTATATGGCTCTGGCTCTAGTTGTTTAACAGACCTTTTCTAGCTTGTTAGTGGTTACCGAAAGGCGCAAGAGGGGTCATGTATAGTATGATCTCGGCTTACCAAGGTGGGTGCAGTCTTTAGTAAGTCGCCCCTTGGAGGGGGTTCATGCTTTCCAATTGGGAATCCTTAGCGGCCCTAACTTATTAGATGAACTTTTAAATGGCTTTATATGATTTCCGGTGTTTGGGCTTTGCAAACCCATGCATTTGGAAGTCATGACTCACAGTGAAAGTGTACACCTCTACGCAGAGTTTAATAAACTGGTATACTAGCCGTGCTCACGGATACGAGCGGCCTTAGATATTCATACAGAATAAATGATCACCATGGATATATCATGCTTAATATTGATGTTGTTATTATTATGCCATGTTAATGCTATTTTATTATTCTTATTACAATTGATCATTGATTCATTAATGGGATTGGGATTACCTTGAGGCTACTCAATTGCCAAACATATAATAGATAAAAGCTAAATGCAGTCAAACAGTGTCTATCCTTTTGCACCTCATGAACCCTGTGTTATACTTGTTGAGTTCGACATGGACTCACTCTTGCCATTTTCACCACACCCCAGTGTGTAGTAAGGTGCTGCTCAGAAGAAGGATAAAGATGTAGTGGAGTTTCCAGAAGTCTTTCAGAAGAGCTTGGCATATGGAGCCCCCAGTCAGCTGTCTCTGAGAGAAATAAAGCCTGAAGTTTAGTCATCGTTTCGCGATACTCTGATGTAAGTGTTATTATAGCTATGTGCACGTTAAATAAATAACATTGTTTCTAATACTTTTTCATTCTGACATATGTGTGCACTTCCTGGGCACACATATGGCTGACCTGGTTTAGTTCTTTAAAACCGAATGTCACAACTTCTTCAGCTGAAATCATTTGACGTTTTAAAATGTTCTTTGAAGTTATCTTTTTTGAAATTAAAATTTTAAAATGTTCACAATAAAATATAACCAAAATAATAGCAGTAAGAACACAATAACTTATTAGAGTATGATTTTAGAAAAAAAATCAAGTAATTTGAAGTTAAGTATGAGAGAGAAAAACTAGTTACAAGTTTTTGGCAGAGTTCTTCAACAATTTAAAATTGAATTTAAAACAAAATTTTAAAGCATCAAATGAATTCAAATGTTAAAGTTGTAAACAACAAAGTTTTATAAATTTTTGAGATCTACAACATTTATTTTGATCATTTCTCCATCCGAGGTCGTTGAAAAATTTGAATTTTAGTGCCTAATTTTAAATATTTGGTGTTTATTTGTAGGGGCGGCTGGATATTGAGACACCCCTACAAATAGACGCATTTGTAGGGACAACTAAAAACACTAGCCGCCCCTACAAATTGATTTGTTGGGGCGGCTCGTTTGGGAACCACGGCTCAAAATGGAGCCGCCCCTAAAAAAAGATGGCGTTGCTACAAATGGTTTTCTACGCAGCGTATTAGAGGCTTCTCAAGACTTGAAGTCATGACCTGCTAGTCAGCAATAACACCTCTCTATTGTGAAAATATACATGGATAGCTATCATTTTGTATTAATATTTGGTAATCTTATATTGAATATTTCTGACCTAAATAATTTTAAAAAAGTTTTAACTACAAAGTTTTAAATTTTGTCAGGTACTACAACATTGGTATAGCACTTATCTCCATCCGAGATTATTTGAAAAATTCAAAAATTTGAATCTCAAAATATGTGATTTTTAAAATAAATATTTGAGACACTACAAAAACTTAATAGAAAAAACTTATCAACGAAAAATATGTAGATCATGTCAGCGACAGCAACTTTAGTATTAATAATGTGAACATTTAAGATCGTTTGGAAATTCAATATTTTAAATTTCAAAATCTTCAAACTTAAAACACACATTTAGGACTCCATAAACAACTTAAAAAAACTTTTAAACTACAAAATTGTAGATTATATTGCGGGCTACAGGGCTTATTTGGGAGAGCTCCGGTGCTTGAAAAACGTATCCAGATCATCAGATCATCCTAGATCCAACATAGAGCAGCTCCATTGTGGAGGTGGGCTCCCACTAACCTATATGGGGAGCTCCATCACGGATGTGGATGCATATGAAATTTTAAAATACTACCAAGGGGCCAAATTGGAAAAAATAGTAACCCACACAACCATCATTGTCTTCAAGACTTTGAGCGGCGAGCACTCTTGTGGCTGTATGGAGCAGCATCGGGGCATAGCGAGGCCAGAGTGGCATCGGTTGGGCATGGGAGGGTGAAAGGTCCTTTCTTGATTTTAGTAACTAAGTGACAACCTAGGTGGACTAATATAATGTGTGTTTAGGAAATGAGTCCATAGGTACACATGTGATGAAGGAGCTCATTGCATATGAGACCTGACATGAAGTCATGTGACTAGGTGGAGAAGATTAAGATGAGGCTTGGCTTGATGGACCGGGCAAATCGAAGGCTTTGAAGTGATAAACCACATGGCGGGGAAGCTTGAGCAAAGACTTGACACCGATGGATCGAGGCAATGGTGAAGAGCAAGTGAGGTCAAGATCGATGAACAAAGGTCACATGACGATATGAAATGGATCATATCATTTGTGATGGTTGTTGGTGCTTGTGTAGCATCAACATTGGAGGGAATTGAATGAAATAAGCAAGGCAAAGGTATAACCTAATAGGGCATTTTATTTCACTAGTCAATGGTTGTGTAGAGAAGTGCATGACCGGATTTAACATAGACGGTCGTACTATCAAGAGGGGCAAACTTGTTTGCATATCGGTCATCTAGTGCCCCTTGAGCGATCTAGCTTTGCATACATGTTAGGATCGAGTGGCATTGTGAAAACAGTAAAAACATTCATGATTTTTTGGAAATGCTAACTTGGCTCCTAACTTGTTTATGAAAACTTTGGAGAGTTAGCATCGCTTGAGGAGAGTTGTTTATGCTGTCCGTGGGTCGGATGGGCAACCAAACTTGTAGCCATATGCAGTCAAGTCATAGGGGGCACCGCCATGTCTGGTGTACACCGCCACCCTAGGGCAGTGCATTGCGAACCCCTATCCTATGGCACAGCTGCTGTCACTGCCCTAATTTTCTAGTGGTTGTCGATTTCGCGACATAGTGAAAATGGTCACCACCATGTGTTGTCCGGTGCACCGCCACAAAAATCCAGAGGGACGAAATTGAGGTTTGGCAACGGTGGGGGCACCGCCATGCCTAGGGTGGTGCACCACCCCCTGCTGTCCAGTGCACCGCCCACTGCTGTCTAGTGCCAAGAAGCCCAACGGCTAGTTCAAACTAGCTGTTGGAATTCTACTATTGAGGCACCGCCACCCCCTGTCCGGTGTGGCACTGTAACACCCTAAAATTTGCTTCTTTGAAAATAGAGCTAAAATGAGTTAATTTTGATTTTTTGTGCTCATGAAAACATAGGGAAATAATATTTTTCACTAAATTGAAATTTATCATAAGGTTTAGCAACTTGTTGATGCATTCATGCTGATGCATTTGTGTTTTTGTATTGCTTGGTTTTGACCAAAGATCAAAATGAATTCAAGTTCTTTCAAAATGTGTTTAGGTCGATTTTCCTTTTCCGATATACATATATCATTTTTCTACAATCAAATTCCTTGTTTCTCATCTGTCAAACAACCTCGACAAACTTCTTAGGAATTTTTCCGGCTTTTTATGTAGCTTGTTTCTACTTATCTGTGAGCATAATCTAATTTTTAGATGCTCTAAAATATCTTATCATGAGCTCCAAATACTTTATTTGGGTTCCTCATGTTCCATAATGTCTCTAGAAAATTTTCGTCGATCGTGCATTTTGTGTAAGACTTCACCGCCTTTGCTTCTTCAGAGACTCCTCCAGACTCCCACCACTACTACTCTCCATGTCTAAATGCCTGCTCGCCCCTTTCGTGTCCTCTCTACCACAGAGATACTTGTAGTTTGGTTCTTGAGGGGAGACTGAACCTCCTGATCCTCAGTCTCGCCTACATAGTCAGTTGAGTGGCACGATCCATCATCACCTAGCGATGATCTTGTCTCACTTCAGTTGCTAAAATGTGTCCCGGGGGGTTTAGAAGCTGAAGACGATCCACTTCCAAATGATTCCGCTGCTGCACCTGCAAAGGACGGTAAGCGCCGCGTTCTTTCTTCTGGCACGCGAAGCTAGACATCATATGGTAGTTTGCCATACTCATCCCGGGCCATAGGGTTGTGGCATTCCATCTCCGAGTGACCAATGACTCCACACGCAAAGCAGTAATACGGAAGCTTTTCATACTGAGCCTGAAACCAGTGTGGTTCTTCCGTCCTACTCATACGGAGGAGAACGCCTCGCCGCACCGGCTTGTCGATCTCAATGGCCACTCGGGCACGAAGGAATGCCCCGCTAGCCTTGCCATCTGCGTCCACATCCATCTTTACCACATTGCCGATCAGATTCATTGCCCTAGCGCCCCTCATCCGATTCATCCAACCCAATGGCAAATTCAAGATGCGTACCCACACCTCCATCTGATCAAATATGATCTCCGACGCACTGAGCTTCTCGTCATACTCTTGCAGGATGACTGCATACTTCCCCACCATCCAAGGCGTGCTGGCCAAAGCCCGATCCATGTCCGCGTGACAGCCAAACTCTGCCACAAACAGGTTGTCGCTCTTCTCCCCGATTGCCCGGAGTTTGAGGCCACCCGGGTTTCCCCATGCCAGCTTCATCGCCGACCTCACCGTATTCACATGGACCGACGGTAGGGAGAGCGCTTTCCCTACGATCGTCCACTCTACCAGTGGAGGTTCCTCCTCATCCTCATCGTCAAAAAAGTCCACAACAGCCGCCTCTTCTTCCTCCGTGAGGTTTAAGCGCCGAAGCAGGTCCGTCACATTAGGGTTAGGGCTAACAGTCCCCTCCCCCTTGCTGCCTCCTCCTTCCATCACCAAAGGTAGCCGGATCAGAGGGCAGAAAACTGGAGCACTGCACGTAAGTCAGCACAGGCACAGGCGAAGTTCCGACCCAGGATAATCTAAGCGGCGCTCAAATGCCTAGGGGAAATCTGTGGTCGACGGCGCCGGAGCGGCTAACCGTTGATTTGCGTTGTCGAACACCAACTGCAGGTCGGTGGCGGGGCGTGGACGCCGTGGCTGGAGCGGCCGTCGGCGTAGCAGATCAGGATCACTAGCGTTGGTGATCTAGATCGCGCACCCTGCTCAGGACGGGCACATCCAGGGGGAAGTCACACAAGGGCGTGCACACCAGAGATCAATTCGGCCAATCCCACATGCATCTGTGAAGCTGCATGCCCGCACATGGCAGCGACATCGTGGAGACCAAGCCGCATCGATGACTGGAGACAGATCAGCCACTGCATCAGCCAGACGAAAGCGCGTCTCCATTCTTGATGTTGGCGTCGCTTTGTGCAGCATGTACGTATTATGCACACGGTGAACGCTTCAAACGCATGCAAGTCGACGGCGATGGCGCCAGTCATTGCTCATAGTCATGCCATGCGTGCTGCGTGAGTCGTCACCCCATGTATACGCCCCCACCCCCCTCCAACCCCCGGCGCATTTTAAAGGGATGAATTTTAGAAACGCCTATTGACCCCCTCTAGGAGGCATCCTCTGGTCCTCTTTCACATAGTCATGCCATGCGTGGTGTCTGAGGACTCAATGTAAGGTATAACAGTCGTCACCCCCATGTACGCACCCTCCTCAGAGTCTATAACGATCCATGGCCCAACGAACTAATAGATGGTGACGTGGCACACTGATAGATTATGGATGCTTACTTGTTTTGACAATTTTCATTGACTCCGGTGGAATTTTGACATCAAACCAAAGCCATCAGTTAGATTATCAAATTATATTTCCATCTATAGGTGGAGCACTGAAAATGGAGTCTGTATGTGTCTAGGGCATCTGTTTTACTGCAGGTTGGTTATGGATTCTGAGATGGACTTGAACTTGATACGATTGGGTTCCATCTTGACTTGGACACCCTTTGTAACATCCTAAAAATTTGAAAAGAAGAAAAATAGGAAAAATATGATTTTTGTATATTTTTGTGAGCATGAAAATTTAGAATGATAATAATTTTTATAAATTTAAAATTAAATATAAGAGTAGAAACATGTTTGTGCACTCATGCTGTTGCATTTAAATTTTTGAGATGAGTGGTTTGATTTAAATTCAAATTTGGATTTGAAAATCTTTTGAAAATTTGCTTTGAAAAATTAGAAAAGGAAAAAGAAAAGGAAAATCATTTTCTTTCGGTTTTCAGCCCAGCGCTCGTCTTGGCCTGCTAGCAGCGGCCCGCTTACCTCCCCACGCCCGCTTTCTTCCGCGTGGGCCGAGCCCAGCCGCAGCCGCCGGCCCAGCTTCACCGCGCGAGCGCGTTTCCCCGCTCCCGCGTCGCTGACAGCCCGGACCCACGTGTCAGGCGCTTCTTCCTCCCCACGCCGCCGGATTCCTTTCCCTCTTTTCCCCGATCCGATTCCATCTCCTCAATCTTCCCCTTTCCTTCTTTAGCGATGCCTTCGGGCTATAAAAATGGGGTGCCGCCTCCCTCCGCTTCACATTGGACTACAAATCGCAGCCTCTCTTGTCCTGTGGTGGCTACGCCCGAAGCTCCGCCTCCACCGTCCGCCACCGCGAGCTAGCCGCCGCCTTCCGGTCATCCTCCGGTCCCATCTTCGCGCGGGGTGAGTTCGCCATGCTTCGGTCTTCCTCCCCGTGCTCTCCGCTTGCTGAATGATGCCGGGAATCGAGGTCTTGCGGTTTCCAGTCATGGCGCCGCCGCAGAAAGGTCACCGTCGGCCGATTCCGGCCGGAGCGCCGCCGGCCTCCTCCCCAGATCCGATCTGGACCGTCCATTTTAAATCGGACGGCCGTTATTTAAAGATACCGGTTTGCCTGTGAATCTTGCTAAAGAGTCCCTGTAAGATTTAAGATGTAAACCCGCAGTCCAAAACGTATTATCCCGCGTTCGTTTTGATCTGTTGAAAGCGCAGTCTGATCTCAGTTCATTCAAAAATACGTTTTGATTAATTGAAAACGTAATTCGTTTCAGTAATTGAAAAATACGTTTTCTGATATTTACAGTTTTGCCACTGAGTTAGTTTTAGTCATAAATTATCCGTTTTAACTCCGATTTGACCCATTTAAATTGCGTTAGATTCGTATTTGCGAGCTCTACATGATGATAGAACTGTACAGTAGGTTTGAGATAATTTATTTTCGAGTTTATATTAAAGTAATTATTTATCTATAGGAAATCTTAGAAAACTCATAACTTTTACGTTTTAAATCCAAATTTCGTGATCTTTATGTCTATGTGATCGTAGTAACGTGTAGAAGAGTTTTACAAACTTGTTATACTGTTAGTGTTACTGTTGGTTAGGTTTTCTATTTTTAAGTTCCGATGTGAGATTTAATCTATTGCTTTAATAAAGTAAATCTTGTTTAAATCATATCTTCTACGTTTTAGATCCGTTTTAGCTCATTCAAGTTGCGTTAGATTCATAGCAACGAGATCTACGCGTTAGTGACAGTATTTACCATATTACTAATTCTGAAATTTTATGGTTTAAATCATATCTTGATTAATAATTATGCAACTGGGTTTTGTAAATAAAATATGATTTGTTTTACTTTAGTTTCATAATTTGAATCTAAATTTGACTTAATTCCATATATAGTATCTATAAAATATCTTATATATGTTATTATATAATTAAAACACATGAAGCTAATAGTTTTATATTTTCTCCTATGAGCAAATCTTTCGGTAGATGTATCTTTTCAACCGTAGCTTCGATTAGAGTGCTTTTCGCGCCTGTGTGTTCATAGCAATGCGTAGAACCTCTTAAAAACTTTTCATCTTAATTTTATGTTTGGTGTACTGTTCTAATTATTATTCATTGTTTACTTCGTGTATGATTGCTCGATGTGTGTGTGGTGATTTATGATTTCGTCCAGTCGGTGAGATATACATGGTTATCAAGAAGAAGAAGAAGAACGTTGAAGATTTAAAGCTTACCGAAGGATCGGTGTTTAAGGCAAGTATAGCATGGGATCATCCTTGTTTCCTATTCACCTTTAATATACTTAATTCATGTGCATGTGTCTACCTTGTTACCACTAAGGATATCCTAGTTTTTGTAGCTTGGAAGAATATGAAATCCAATAAAGATGTTGATAATAAGGCATTTGGAGAGCAGGAACAATGTCACTGCTGTAAGCATTATGGTTTTCCCTGTCTTCGAAACGAGTCTAATAAGGGGAAAGTCAAGGTGGATCCAAATTTTGAGAACAACATGGACAAGAAGAGAAAGGCAATCTCATTAGAACCACTAGTGGAAAGCAATGAGCAAGCGAGTTCTACTACATTATCACATGCAGCCCTGATCCCCTGTCAAACAAATCCAAACCCTGAAGAGTTAGAAGCCCCTCCCGCTAAAACTACTCCCCATGAAGTAGTCATAGATGGGTGGACAATTACCTATAAGGAGTATCAACCCCGAAAGGCCAAACAAGCTAAGAAACAAGCCAAAGGGACGAAGGTGAACTTTTATGGCCAGCAAGATAGCAGCATACCAAACAACAGTTCTGTGGAGTATGACATCACAAAAGATCCAGCTAAGAGAAAGTGTTATCATTGCCAGCAGGAAGGACATTATATTAAATCTTGCCCACAGAAGAATCAACAACAGCAAGACCCAGGACAGGATGTCCAAAAGGAGCATGTGCAGGGAAATAAATTAAAGAGAAATTACATCCATGGAAGGTTGAAACATGTGGATATTTCCACCATTTCCGGAGCTAAGGAGGTCGTGTTTGGATCAATTCCAGTAAGTTCAGGAAATGCCAAGGTTTTGTTTGACCCCAGTGCCTCACATTCGTTCATATCTAGACAATATGTAAAAGATCATAACATACTTATGCTTCCAAGGGGGAAAACAGTTATGGTTGAAACTCCAAGAGGCGAAATAAAGGCAGACCGCGTATGCCCAAAAGTTAGTCTTGACATAAAGGGGGTAAATTTTAAGGTAAACCTCATTGTTTTGGAATTAATGGGCATTGATGTTATCATTGGAATAGACTGGTTATCTACTTGTAAAGGAGTGATTGAGTATGCCCAATGTTCAGTGTTTCTAACTACACTTTCAGGAGAAAGGATTGAGTATAAGGGTATTAAATCTACACCTGAGGGATACCAGGTTGACCCATCTTAAGGTATGAGTTATAAGAATGGTAAAGAGAGATGCAGAGATTCAGATGTCCATATAAAGCAATAAGGAATGTAAGAGACGTTATCTATTTTGGAAGCTGCTACAATCACATCATGTTTAAGGAATAGGAGTTATGTCCCGTGTAATAGAACCGTTAGTAGCCAAGTTGAGTCGTCTTAATGTGTGGCTAATGAACATTTAAGTGTTTAGTTGTTTTGTGCTTATGTTTATGCTTGAGTTGGAATTTTGTAATGAGTGGAATGATCTCGTGGGCTTTGACCATGATTTCATTTAGTTTATATGTATAAGGTATAAGGATTAATGAAATAAATAGCTGGGTTTTGGTTATCTCCTGTTTTCTATATCTTGTCTTTTGGAGCAGCCTGTCTTTATCAACTTATATCTCTGTTCTTGAAAGACCAAAAATCATGAGAAAATTCTGGACAAGAGTGGACTTCAACATCTCTCTCTAAATGCAAGAACTACCCTCATAGCTATTTTGGATTGGGAGATACAAAAATCACAAGACGATGCAACTGTGCTGTCTGAAACCTGGAACAGAATCTGTTATGTGCTGTTTTCGACCAAGTTAACTACAGAATCTGGAAGTGTGTTCTATAAGAAAGTTGCAGAGAATTTTATAAGCTTTCCATCGGTGTAAACTATAGTTTCATTGGATTAACAGAATGAGAGTTACAGCTGTTTTACTGCACTGCTGATTTTCTGCTCGTGAGAAATTTCAGATTTCTTGTTCTTACCCATACACAGGAGTATCATTGGGATGTCAGAACACTTTTTAGCTCATCTAGAAGGAGGGTTCAAGCTACCCTATTTGGTGTCCCTTATTTTAAGGGGGGTAGCCAATGTAAAGAAGGATTATTAAGATTGAACTCTTTAGTCGGAAGTATTGGTTAGTCTCCATGATTGAGTTGCCACTCTTGAGCAAAAATGTCCTGTGAACAAGGTTGATAATTTTGGGTCCATGGAGACGAGAGTTGTCCTTTTGGATAGTTCATGATTATGATCATCTATACTTGCTCGTGTTGCTGATGTTGGTCACTTGATGACAGGAAGTGTAGTGTCTCATGACTCAGGAGCCCTATATGACGTCTCGCACTGATATGTGGGAAAAGTTTGATGTTTCTGCCATTGAAGGATGTTATGGGTATGATGAAGCTGAGCACTATCAAAACAACAATGTTGAAGAGCAAGTTGGGAGTGAACTAAGTCAGAATCCACAACAACGAAAGCAAAAAAGGAAAGTCCATAAGAAGCCTGTTCAAGGAAGCAAAGTGCAGCAAAACTATGTCAATGGAAGACTGAGCAATGTGGATATGGATAAAATTCATGGAGTTACCAAAGTGGTGGGTGGTTATACTCAAGTAAGCTCAGTACAAGTTTTTGCTTTATTTGACCCTAGTGCTTCGCATTCTTTTATTTCCGCCGACATGGAAGAGACGTGCAAGATGGTGAAGTGTCCAATAAGGAGGCCTTTGCTAGTTCAAACCCCAGTGGGAGAAATGCAGACAGATCAGATATGCCCGAATGTCAGTCTTGTCATAAACAAGGAAAACTTCACCGCAACACTCATTGTGTTGGAGTCACTTAAAATTCGCGTGGTTCTTGGTAATGGATGGCTCTGTGCATACAAAGGAGTGATTCATGGTACTCGGTGCACAATGCTCTTAACAACACCGTCAGGGAAAAGAATTGAGTATCAAGGTGGTCGACTTTTACCTGAGGAAGATGAGAATGATCAATTGGAAGATAGGTACACTAAGGATAGCAAAGTGGACCATGAGTTTACTGAAGTCATAGCAGAGGAACAAATAACTTTGGAGGAGCTCAATAGGAGAGATGATCATGCTTAGGCAGATTAGTTAGTCAGTATATGAGAAACTGTCTCATGACTCTGAGCGAAAAGAGTAATTTAGAAAATGAAGATCAAATAAAGACAAAGTGTCATTATCTCTTTTGTCATCATCTTCCGAATCTCGGACGAGATTCATCTTAAGGGGGGTAGAATTGTAACATCCTAAAAATTTGAAAAGAAGAAAAATAGGAAAAATATGATTTTTGTATATTTTTGTGAGCATGAAAATTTAGAATGATAATAATTTTTATAAATTTAAAATTAAATATAAGAGTAGAAACATGTTTGTGCACTCATGCTGTTGCATTTAAATTTTTGAGATGAGTGGTTTGATTTAAATTCAAATTTGGATTTGAAAATCTTTTGAAAATTTGCTTTGAAAAATTAGAAAAGGAAAAAGAAAAGGAAAATCATTTTCTTTCGGTTTTCAGCCCAGCGCTCGTCTCGGCCTGCTAGCAGCGGCCCGCTTACCTCCCCGCGCCCGCTTTCTTCCGCGTGGGCCGAGCCCAGCCGCAGCCGCCGGCCCAGCTTCACCGCGTGAGCGCGTTTCCCCGCTCCCGCGTCGCTGACAGCCCGGACCCACGTGTCAGGCGCTTCTTCCTCCCCACGCCGCCGGATTCCTTTCCCTCTTTTCCCCGATCCGATTCCATCTCCTCAATCTTCCCCTTTCCTTCTTTAGCGATGCCTTCGGGCTATAAAAACGGGGTGCCGCCTCCCTCCGCTTCACATTGGACTACAAATCGCAGCCTCTCTTGTCCTGTGGTGGCTACGCCCGAAGCTCCGCCTCCACCGTCCGCCACCGCGAGCTAGCCGCCGCCTTCCGGTCATCCTCCGGTCCCATCTTCGCGCGGGGTGAGTTCGCCATGCTTCGGTCTTCCTCCCCGTGCTCTCCGCTTGCTGAATGATGCCGGGAATCGAGGTCTTGCGGTTTCCAGTCATGGCGCCGCCGCAGAAAGGTCACCGTCGGCCGATTCCGGCCGGAGCGCCGCCGGCCTCCTCCCCAGATCCGATCTGGACCGTCCATTTTAAATCGGACGGCCGTTATTTAAAGATACCGGTTCGCCTGTGAATCTTGCTAAAGAGTCCCTGTAAGATTTAAGATGTAAACCCGCAGTCCAAAACGTATTATCCCGCGTTCGTTTTGATCTGTTGAAAGCGCAGTCTGATCTCAGTTCATTCAAAAATACGTTTTGATTAATTGAAAACGTAATTCATTTCAGTAATTGAAAAATACGTTTTCTGATATTTACAGTTTTGCCACTGAGTTAGTTTTAGTCATAAATTATCCGTTTTAACTCCGATTTGACCCATTTAAATTGCGTTAGATTCGTATTTGCGAGCTCTACATGATGATAGAACTGTACAGTAGGTTTGAGATAATTTATTTTCGAGTTTATATTAAAGTAATTATTTATCTATAGGAAATCTTAGAAAACTCATAACTTTTACGTTTTAAATCCAAATTTCGTGATCTTTATGTCTATGTGATCGTAGTAACGTGTAGAAGAGTTTTACAAACTTGTTATACTGTTAGTGTTACTGTTGGTTAGGTTTTCTATTTTTAAGTTCCGATGTGAGATTTAATCTATTGCTTTAATAAAGTAAATCTTGTTTAAATCATATCTTCTACGTTTTAGATCCGTTTTAGCTCATTCAAGTTGCGTTAGATTCATAGCAACGAGATCTACGCGTTAGTGACAGTATTTACCATATTACTAATTCTGAAATTTTATGGTTTAAATCATATCTTGATTAATAATTATGCAACTGGGTTTTGTAAATAAAATATGATTTGTTTTACTTTAGTTTCATAATTTGAATCTAAATTTGACTTAATTCCATATATAGTATCTATAAAATATCTTATATATGTTATTATATAATTAAAACACATGAAGCTAATAGTTTTATATTTTCTCCTATGAGCAAATCTTTCGGTAGATGTATCTTTTCAACCGTAGCTTCGATTAGAGTGCTTTTCGCGCCTGTGTGTTCATAGCAATGCGTAGAACCTCTTAAAAACTTTTCATCTTAATTTTATGTTTGGTGTACTGTTCTAATTATTATTCATTGTTTACTTCGTGTATGATTGCTCGATGTGTGTGTGGTGATTTATGATTTCGTCCAGTCGGTGAGATATACATGGTTATCAAGAAGAAGAAGAAGAACGTTGAAGATTTAAAGCTTACCGAAGGATCGGTGTTTAAGGCAAGTATAGCATGGGATCATCCTTGTTTCCTATTCACCTTTAATATACTTAATTCATGTGCATGTGTCTACCTTGTTACCACTAAGGATATCCTAGTTTTTGTATCTTGTACCTTGACACCATGGGATATTGCATTGGGTAGTATTTATGCTAGTGCTCAAGATAAATAACTATGATCTGTAACTTGACTAATGGTATATGCAATAAACGTTTAAAAGATGTTTTATAGCAACATGGCTCAAGGGGGCTAGAGCATGTGGTATTTTTGGTGCTCTAGTTTCTCTCCCTAAGGACTTATCTGTAAGCGAACATCCGGGACTTACAGTACAACTGTGAGGGCTATATGGCTCTGGCTTTAGCTCAGTATGAGGACTTTTTCTAGCTTGTTAGTGGTTACCCTTGTGGCGCAAATGGGGTGAAGCAGACTGTGGATCCCTGCATGGTGTATCACACGGACTGACTTCGGAAACCTAGCGGCCCTAACTTGTTAGACGAACCTTTGAAAGGCTTCATAGTGAACCCTGCCGACCTTCCTTGGAAGTGGGTCAAGAGATTAGCTACCTCGGGCGAAAGGATAAATCACGACTCACAGTGAAAGTGTACAACCTCTGCAGAGTGTAAAACTGTTATAACAGCCGTGCTCACGGTCACGAGTGGCCTTGGACCCTTACAGAATAAATGATGAACGCTGATGATAATGATAACACTGATGATATTGATGTTCACTAATGATTATTGTTTCTTGCTATACATTATTCTCGTTTACATGATCATGAGGTTATTTGGGATTATGTTAAACTTGTTGCTACTCAATTGCTAAAAGATGACTCACTAAAAGTTATTGCAATAAACCCGTGTCAAACCTTTTGAGCCGCATGAACCCCATGTTATATTTGTTGAGTTCGACATGGACTCACTCTTGCTATTTCCCCACATCTCAGGAAGGGTACCAGACTGTTAGATTCTGGAATTGTTAGGCTTGTGATCAACCAGTTAGTTTGATCCTGGAGTGAAGGTTGCACCCGGTGTTCAGAGTTGTCTTTCCGCTGTGTTGCTCTTTAAGGTATATTTTATACTATTGTGTTATGTATATTAAGCATTTGCCTTTTGATATTACACTTATCTATGGCTATATGTGAGATTTGTCTTCTTTATTTCACATATGGTGTATGTCTGGTTTTGTCCTTGAAACCGGGTGTGACAGATTGGTATCGGAGCAATGCTGACTATAGGACGCAAGCCTAGTTAGAACTGGACGTTTAGCATGTTCTCATTGTTGCCTATTTCTTGCTTCTCTTTAACTTTGTTATTTTCTCAAAGTTATGCTTAATTCTATCCCCGTTCTGTTATAAAAACCTTGTCTCTATTTTAAACCTTTTCTCCTTGTCTATTAGACGGCTCGTGACGAGAAGACTGTGGATTTCAGAGGTTAAGAGGACTGAATTGTGTCGCTCTTGCTCACTTTTGACAAGAAACCATTAGCGATGCAAAACCAATTACTAGAAGAAATGGCTCAACATGGGAATTCTCAACGATGCTTATCTCAAGGTCAAGCCAACATATCCAAGGGGTCAGAGAAGATACAAGTAGTAGAAGCTTGGAAGAATATGAAATCCAATAAAGATGTTGATAATAAGGCATTTGGAGAGCAGGAACAATGTCACTGCTGTAAGCATTATGGTTTTCCCTGTCTTCGAAACGAGTCTAATAAGGGGAAAGTCAAGGTGGATCCAAATTTTGAGAACAACATGGACAAGAAGAGAAAGGCAATCTCATTAGAACCACTAGTGGAAAGCAATGAGCAAGCGAGTTCTACTACATTATCACATGCAGCCCTGATCCCCTGTCAAACAAATCCAAACCCTGAAGAGTTAGAAGCCCCTCCCGCTAAAACTACTCCCCATGAAGTAGTCATAGATGGGTGGACAATTACCTATAAGGAGTATCAACCCCGAAAGGCCAAACAAGCTAAGAAACAAGCCAAAGGGACGAAGGTGAACTTTTATGGCCAGCAAGATAGCAGCATACCAAACAACAGTTCTGTGGAGTATGACATCATAAAAGATCCAGCTAAGAGAAAGTGTTATCATTGCCAGCAGGAAGGACATTATATTAAATCTTGCCCACAGAAGAATCAACAACAGCAAGACCCAGGACAGGATGTCCAAAAGGAGCATGTGCAGGGAAATAAATTAAAGAGAAATTACATCCATGGAAGGTTGAAACATGTGGATATTTCCACCATTTCCGGAGCTAAGGAGGTCGTGTTTGGATCAATTCCAGTAAGTTCAGGAAATGCCAAGGTTTTGTTTGACCCCAGTGCCTCACATTCGTTCATATCTAGACAATATGTAAAAGATCATAACATACTTATGCTTCCAAGGGGGAAAATAGTTATGGTTGAAACTCCAAGAGGCGAAATAAAGGCAGACCGCGTATGCCCAAAAGTTAGTCTTGACATAAAGGGGGTAAATTTTAAGGTAAACCTCATTGTTTTGGAATTAATGGGCATTGATGTTATCATTGGAATAGACTGGTTATCTACTTGTAAAGGAGTGATTGAGTATGCCCAATGTTCAGTGTTTCTAACTACACTTTCAGGAGAAAGGATTGAGTATAAGGGTATTAAATCTACACCTGAGGGATACCAGGTTGACCCATCTTAAGGTATGAGTTATAAGAATGGTAAAGAGAGATGCAGAGATTCAGATGTCCATATAAAGCAATAAGGAATGTAAGAGACGTTATCTATTTTGGAAGCTACTACAATCACATCATGTTTAAGGAATAGGAGTTATGTCCCGTGTAATAGAACCGTTAGTAGCCAAGTTGAGTCGTCTTAATGTGTGGCTAATGAACATTTAAGTGTTTAGTTGTTTTGTGCTTATGTTTATGCTTGAGTTGGAATTTTGTAATGAGTGGAATGATCTCGTGGGCTTTGACCATGATTTCATTTAGTTTATATGTATAAGGTATAAGGATTAATGAAATAAATAGCTGGGTTTTGGTTATCTCCTGTTTTCTATATCTTGTCTTTTGGAGCAGCCTGTCTTTATCAACTTATATCTCTGTTCTTGAAAGACCAAAAATCATGAGAAAATTCTGGACAAGAGTGGACTTCAACATCTCTCTCTAAATGCAAGAACTACCCTCATAGCTATTTTGGATTGGGAGATACAAAAATCACAAGACGATGCAACTGTGCTGTCTGAAACCTGGAACAGAATCTGTTATGTGCTGTTTTCGACCAAGTTAACTACAGAATCTGGAAGTGTGTTCTATAAGAAAGTTGCAGAGAATTTTATAAGCTTTCCATCGGTGTAAACTATAGTTTCATTGGATTAACAGAATGAGAGTTACAGCTGTTTTACTGCACTGCTGATTTTCTGCTCGTGAGAAATTTCAGATTTCTTGTTCTTACCCATACACAGGAGTATCATTGGGATGTCAGAACACTTTTTAGCTCATCTAGAAGGAGGGTTCAAGCTACCCTATTTGGTGTCCCTTATTTTAAGGGGGGTAGCCAATGTAAAGAAGGATTATTAAGATTGAACTCTTTAGTCGGAAGTATTGGTTAGTCTCCATGATTGAGTTGCCACTCTTGAGCAAAAATGTCCTGTGAACAAGGTTGATAATTTTGGGTCCATGGAGACGAGAGTTGTCCTTTTGGATAGTTCATGATTATGATCATCTATACTTGCTCGTGTTGCTGATGTTGGTCACTTGATGACAGGAAGTGTAGTGTCTCATGACTCAGGAGCCCTATATGACGTCTCGCACTGATATGTGGGAAAAGTTTGATGTTTCTGCCATTGAAGGATGTTATGGGTATGATGAAGCTGAGCACTATCAAAACAACAATGTTGAAGAGCAAGTTGGGAGTGAACTAAGTCAGAATCCACAACAACGAAAGCAAAAAAGGAAAGTCCATAAGAAGCCTGTTCAAGGAAGCAAAGTGCAGCAAAACTATGTCAATGGAAGACTGAGCAATGTGGATATGGATAAAATTCATGGAGTTACCAAAGTGGTGGGTGGTTATACTCAAGTAAGCTCAGTACAAGTTTTTGCTTTATTTGACCCTAGTGCTTCGCATTCTTTTATTTCCGCCGACATGGAAGAGACGTGCAAGATGGTGAAGTGTCCAATAAGGAGGCCTTTGCTAGTTCAAACCCCAGTGGGAGAAATGCAGACAGATCAGATATGCCCGAATGTCAGTCTTGTCATAAACAAGGAAAACTTCACCGCAACACTCATTGTGTTGGAGTCACTTAAAATTCGCGTGGTTCTTGGTAATGGATGGCTCTGTGCATACAAAGGAGTGATTCATGGTACTCGGTGCACAATGCTCTTAACAACACCGTCAGGGAAAAGAATTGAGTATCAAGGTGGTCGACTTTTACCTGAGGAAGATGAGAATGATCAATTGGAAGATAGGTACACTAAGGATAGCAAAGTGGACCATGAGTTTACTGAAGTCATAGCAGAGGAACAAATAACTTTGGAGGAGCTCAATAGGAGAGATGATCATGCTTAGGCAGATTAGTTAGTCAGTATATGAGAAACTGTCTCATGACTCTGAGCGAAAAGAGTAATTTAGAAAATGAAGATCAAATAAAGACAAAGTGTCATTATCTCTTTTGTCATCATCTTCCGAATCTCGGGACGAGATTCATCTTAAGGGGGGTAGAATTGTAACATCCTAAAAATTTGAAAAGAAGAAAAATAGGAAAAATATGATTTTTGTATATTTTTGTGAGCATGAAAATTTAGAATGATAATAATTTTTATAAATTTAAAATTAAATATAAGAGTAGAAACATGTTTGTGCACTCATGCTGTTGCATTTAAATTTTTGAGATGAGTGGTTTGATTTAAATTCAAATTTGGATTTGAAAATCTTTTGAAAATTTGCTTTGAAAAATTAGAAAAGGAAAAAGAAAAGGAAAATCATTTTCTTTCGGTTTTCAGCCCAGCGCTCGTCTCGGCCTGCTAGCAGCGGCCCGCTTACCTCCCCGCGCCCGCTTTCTTCCGCGTGGGCCGAGCCCAACCGCAGCCGCCGGCCCAGCTTCACCGCGCGAGCGCGTTTCCCCGCTCCCGCGTCGCTGACAGCCCGGACCCACGTGTCAGGCGCTTCTTCCTCCCCATGCCGCCGGATTCCTTTCCCTCTTTTCCCCGATCCGATTCCATCTCCTCAATCTTCCCCTTTCCTTCTTTAGCGATGCCTTCGGGCTATAAAAACGGGGTGCCGCCTCCCTCCCCTTCACATTGGACTACAAATCGCAGCCTCTCTTGTCCTGTGGTGGCTACGCCCGAAGCTCCGCCTCCACCGTCCGCCACCGCGAGCTAGCCGCCGCCTTCCGGTCATCCTCCGGTCCCATCTTCGCGCGGGGTGAGTTCGCCATGCTTCGGTCTTCCTCCCCGTGCTCTCCGCTTGCTGAATGATGCCGGGAATCGAGGTCTTGCGGTTTCCAGTCATGGCGCCGCCGCAGAAAGGTCACCGTCGGCCGATTCCGGCCAGAGCGCCGCCGGCCTCCTCCCCAGATCCGATCTGGACCGTCCATTTTAAATCGGACGGCCGTTATTTAAAGATACCGGTTCGCCTGTGAATCTTGCTAAAGAGTCCCTGTAAGATTTAAGTTGTAAACCCGCAGTCCAAAACATATTATCCCGCGTTCGTTTTGATCTGTTGAAAGCGCAGTCTGATCTTAGTTCATTCAAAAATACGTTTTGATTAATTGAAAACGTAATTCGTTTCAGTAATTGAAAAATACGTTTTCTGATATTTACAGTTTTGCCACTGAGTTAGTTTTAGTCATAAATTATCCGTTTTAACTCCGATTTGACCCATTTAAATTGCGTTAGATTCGTATTTGCGAGCTCTACATGATGATAGAACTGTACAGTAGGTTTGAGATAATTTATTTTCGAGTTTATATTAAAGTAATTATTTATCTATAGGAAATCTTAGAAAACTCATAACTTTTACGTTTTAAATCCAAATTTCGTGATCTTTATGTCTATGTGATCGTAGTAACGTGTAGAAGAGTTTTACAAACTTGTTATACTGTTAGTGTTAATGTTGGTTAGGTTTTCTATTTTTAAGTTCCGATGTGAGATTTAATCTATTACTTTAATAAAGTAAATCTTGTTTAAATCATATCTTCTACGTTTTAGATCCGTTTTAGCTCATTCAAGTTGCGTTAGATTCATAGCAACGAGATCTACGCGTTAGTGACAGTATTTACCATATTACTAATTCTGAAATTTTATGGTTTAAATCATATCTTGATTAATAATTATGCAACTGGGTTTTGTAAATAAAATATGATTTGTTTTACTTTAGTTTCATAATTTGAATCTAAATTTGACTTAATTCCATATATAGTATCTATAAAATATCTTATATATGTTATTATATAATTAAAATACATGAAGCTAATAGTTTTATATTTTCTCCTATGAGCAAATCTTTCGGTAGATGTATCTTTTCAACCGTAGCTTCGATTAGAGTGCTTTTCGCGCCTGTGTGTTCATAGCAATGCGTAGAACCTCTTAAAAACTTTTCATCTTAATTTTATGTTTGGTGTACTGTTCTAATTATTATTCATTGTTTACTTCGTGTATGATTGCTCGATGTGTGTGTGGTGATTTATGATTTCGTCCAGTCGGTGAGATATACATGGTTATCAAGAAGAAGAAGAAGAACGTTGAAGATTTAAAGCTTACCGAAGGATCGGTGTTTAAGGCAAGTATAGCATGGGATCATCCTTGTTTCCTATTCACCTTTAATATACTTAATTCATGTGCATGTGTCTACCTTGTTACCACTAAGGATATCCTAGTTTTTGTATCTTGTACCTTGACACCATGGGATATTGCATTGGGTAGTATTTATGCTAGTGCTCAAGATAAATAACTATGATCTGTAACTTGACTAATGGTATATGCAATAAACGTTTAAAAGATGTTTTATAGCAACATGGCTCAAGGGGGCTAGAGCATGTGGTATTTTTGGTGCTCTAGTTTCTCTCCCTAAGGACTTATCTGTAAGCGAACATCCGGGACTTACAGTACAACTGTGAGGGCTATATGGCTCTGGCTTTAGCTCAGTATGAGGACTTTTTCTAGCTTGTTAGAGGTTACCCTTGTGGCGCAAATGGGGTGAAGCAGACTGTGGATCCCTGCGTGGTGTATCACACGGACTGACTTCGGAAACCTAGCGGCCCTAACTTGTTAGACGAACCTTTGAAAGGCTTCATAGTGAACCCTGCCGACCTTCCTTGGAAGTGGGTCAAGAGATTAGCTACCTCGGGCGAAAGGGTAAATCACGACTCACAGTGAAAGTGTACAACCTCTGCAGAGTGTAAAACTGTTATAACAGCCGTGCTCACGGTCACGAGTGGCCTTGGACCCTTACAGAATAAATGATGAACGCTGATGATAATGATAACACTGATGATATTGATGTTCACTAATGATTACTGTTTCTTGCTATACATTATTCTCGTTTACATGATCATGAGGTTATTTGGGATTATGTTAAACTTGTTGCTACTCAATTGCTAAAAGATGACTCACTAAAAGTTATTGCAGTAAACCCGTGTCAAACCTTTTGAGCCGCATGAACCCCATGTTATATTTGTTGAGTTCGACATGGACTCACTCTTGCTATTTCCCCACATCTCAGGAAGGGTACCAGACTGTTAGATTCTGGAATTGTTAGGCTTGTGATCAACCAGTTAGTTTGATCCTGGAGTGAAGGTTGCACCCGGTGTTCGGAGTTGTCTTTCCGCTGTGTTGCTCTTTAAGGTATATTTTATACTATTGTGTTATGTATATTAAGCATTTGTCTTTTGATATTACACTTATCTGTGGCTATATGTGAGATTTGTCTTCTTTATTTCACATATGGTGTATGTCTGGTTTTGTCCTTGAAACCGGGTGTGACACCCTTGCTGGCCTCCTGAGGATGTGTCCAAGGGGGAGTGCATCCATGGGCTTCCTAGTATGTTCTACACATGGTTGGGGTGTGCTCCAGCTTGGGCCAGGCCCCAAGTGTTAATAACAAGCCCGCAACGACGTCATAGCACCTGACGGGAACGCTGATAGTATGTCTTGATTATTTGAAGACCTTGCCAATGTATTATTGAGGTGGGACTAGACCTATTTGAAAGATCATCAAACAAGCATTCCATTAAGTGCTCATTGACCTCCATCGCAGTCCGAATGGATGAGTCATGACCTTCCCTATGAGGAACTGTCGGGCTATCGACGAACCGAATGTTAGACTTTCATGAGCTAGCACTCCCAGATCGATCTTTTGCATGTTGTATCCATGTCCTATCTATTGTTGAAGTCATAAGAAGTGTCCTTCCCAAGTTTAAATCATCATCATCATTGTTCCTAAACTATTGAAAGTGACAACATTAGATAGCAGCAAATTCTTACTTATCTCATTGTGCAAATAATATTTCGTGGGCACATCCATAGGTGTCATGTCCTCATCATCCTCCCCTTCTTGACAACAAACCGTCCTTGGTCTTGTCTTAGTTGGAGGATATGTTGTAGGTCGTAACCAATAGTGCTCCTCTTCTTGAAATTTAGCCTTTTTCTCTAGAACAAAACTAGGGAAACTCGACATGACAAGATTATAGCAATTGCAACCCTCTAACTGATCATATTTTTGCACGGCAAAAGAAGATTTCAAATTTGAACAAATATGGACACGATGCAGCATATACTCTCCTTTACAATTATATTTGCCAATAAAATGATATGTACATCTAAACAACCATGGCAATTTCAGTTCATCCTTTAGTAGTAACGGGAAGAAAATTTACACTTTCAGCATAAATATGTGGCTCCAAAATAAAAGAATCAATCTCATTCAATAGTTGTGGCACATGTATAATGGAAGCGCTATCACACAACTCTTCTTTATCACAAGCACTAGCAGAACAATTATTTCATGACTAAGGTAATTCAGATTTAGTGTCCACTAAATGTTGCTCTATTATAGCATGAGTGGTGGCTAAATTCAGCAAATCATCATAAATTTCAGCAATATCAGAGCTTGTGTAGCAAGAATAAAAGAACCTTTCAATTCGGATACTTGCTTATCTTTAGATTTAGCATCTAATTGTTTCTTTTCATTTGCTGCTCTATCTCCATTAATTTGAATAATTTCAGCATAGATTAAATTTTTACCATACTGTTGAGTTGATGTGGGTGGTGGTGGTGAAGATACTACTGCAGCATCAGAAGCGGCCACTTGCCTGCTTTATTGAAGTGTCCAATTTTGCAAATGATTGCTCGATGACTTCTTTCATTTACTCTATCCTTGATAATATTTGGTTTGTGAGGTTGTTGCCAATGTTGTCCGATTTCCTTTGCTAACATCCTTGCAAATCTTTTTATACAAGCATAGCAAGCTGGAACAAATGGTTGACATTATAAAATTCCTTATAACAATATCCTATATTTCACACCTCAAACCACCATAAAAGCGAACAATGTTATCTTTTGTGTCCTCTACTATCCCACAGCATATTGAACACTTTTGAAACTCTGCGTAACATTCCTGGAAAGACATATTACCTTGATCTAAGCGCAACAATTTCTTACGCAAATCACGTTTTTAAGGAGGAATAAAATGATCATGCATTGCTTCTTTTAGTCTATCCCATTATTGAGTTTGTAGATGGCTCTGCAGCCATGTCATGACCCAGTCCTGACTTGTTCCTAATCATCATCATTATGAGAATCATACGCATTTGAAATCCAAATTGAGAAACCAAGTTGTCAAGAAACTGATTAATTCTAGGCACTGCATGTCCCGGCGGATCATCCGTCTACACTGCAGAATGTTCCGCTGGAGCATTTACACAGACTTATAACTGTTGAGTTGCAGCAATCATTCATGTCTTGGTAGCCGCCATGGCCAACGAGTCAAGGTCGAGGCGGCCCAAAGAGTGGTCGTTGCTTCATGGCCAGCAGGCGTCCCACTCATGGAAATAGTGCAGCTCTCTATCCTAATATTATGGTCATCCTGTTTGTGCTCATGCGGTCGTGGATGTGCTTGTGTGACGAGGAAGCTGGTGACACGATGACAGAAGGTTCCTGCAGTTACTAGTTTTCAGTCTGGACTATTGCCACGGTGTGTGTTGTGTGTCCACTCTCATGCTCTCAGCTCTCTCCGCTTGGGCTCCACCCATTCCCACACCTCCCATTCACAAACTGGAGAGCCGACACAAACCATCAGGGAGTTGCGTTCAGCAAGACAGACCTTTCAGCAACAATTCTTTTCAACCATCTATGATGTCTTACTTCGTAATTAAGTTTCAAAAAAATATCTTATAAACTCCGGGAACAATGTCAAAATATCTCCTGTGGTATACGTACAATATAAGGACAGACAATACCACGGTAGGATCAATGACGTTGATGGTTCCATTCCATGGCAAGCGGTTGTTGGCCACTACAAAAATAATGGCATCATCAGTTACGTCAGGCCGATGGATCATTATATAGTACTTCCATGGAATGATTAATTATGCCACGCTGATAGATCAATACATAGTACTAGTCCTAGACTCCTAGGAACTAGGAACACTGCTCGAACTGTTACCATGGCTTAACCACCAAACGAGTGGCCAGCATCACATATCCCTAAATATAGGACATCGGGTGGATAAAGAACGAAAGTGGACTAAAAACGTGCGCTGATTGGATCGCAGCATGTCTATATAAATCAGTCTGGTTCTAATAATGATTGAATTCAACCACGTCTATACCCAACGCATCTCTTTAATAGTACTTTGTACTTTCTCTTATTATAAACATAAGTCCATCTTGGTTTCTTCTATAACCAACGCATCAACGTTAGAAATGTTCAACTTAATATATATAAGCAAATGCACTAGTAGAGAATAGACCTTTGCACTACTACAGAAAATCTTTTGCACGGCATTTCACTTTGGGGCTCCAAGGCGGTTGTGCCTGGTTGCCCACCTCGGTTATTCATGGTCGGGCAGCCGAGCCAGCAACCGCCTTGGTTAATGCTTAACCGAGGCGAGCAACCTAACAGGCCCGCCTCGGGCATTCAAACTCAACTGCCTTGGTAAATCAGGCCTAGCCCACAAGCCCACACCAGCTCACTATCATCTCCAATATATAAACGAATTCACTAACCCTAAAGTCACTCCCTCAGTCCATCCCTCACCCCCTCAGCCATAGCCCTGACCATCTCCTCCACGCAACCGCGGGGGCGGCGAGCACGCTCCTCCCTCCCCCGTGCTCCTCCCTCCCCTCTCCTCTAGATACAGAAGTGGGCATGGCGGTTGCGGTGGCGGGATCCAGATGGGTGGGGGCATGGAGTTTGCGGTGGCGGGATCCAGATGCGGCAAGGGCATGGCGGTTGCATTGGCTCGCAGCATCCTTCCACGGCGACGACTCGTGGGTGGTGAGCACGCGGCGGCCTTCCCCGGCGGCAGATCCTAGGTGGCGAGCACGCGGCGGCCTTCCCCAACGGCATATCCGGTGGCACCACGTCAACTACCATGGATCCGGCGCCTCCTCCATGTAGATTTGGCATGAGCAGCTCCTCGTCCACACAGATCCGGCGGTGCTCGTGCCACGGTAGCAGATCTGGTGAGCAATCGCGGCAGCAATCGCGGGGGCGCTCCTCCCCTCCTCTACCGGTGGTGTGCGGTGGCTAGGGGCCGCAGCCATGCCCTTGCTCCACATTCGGCAGTGGGCGACAAGATCTAGAGGCGGGCAGGCGGATCCCGGCAGTTCGGCAAGGATGCGTCACCGGCAAGCAGCTGCGACGGCGCATGGATGGGCTCACGGAGCTTATCCATGGATTTTTTGTTTTTTTATTTGATTAACCGAGGCGGTTATCCAACAGCCTCGGAAAAATACCCCATTTACCGTGACCTTTTGTCTAAGGCGGTTGGCTTACCCGCCTCGATTAATCGATTTTGCCTACCTCGTTTAAATTTCGTGTAGTAGTGTTGGTTTTTACCGTTAGACTCGGCCAGAGTTGGGGCTGGGACTAATGTGAGCATTTGTCCCTGGTCTAATGGCTAGCCCTGCAGGCGGGCGCAGGAGGGGCCTTTAGTCCCGGTTGGTGGCTCCAACCGGGACTAGAGGGTGACCTTTAGTCCCCGACTAGGCCATCAACTAGGATGAAATGTCCACGCTATATATCCATCTTCTTTAGTCCCCAAGCCCAAGACATCCAGTACAATTATTGAAGCTCAATCTCTATGTTCTTTTGCTCTGTAATTGCTCTCGGGCTATTTTGTGAAGTGTTCATTCCTCCATCCATTCTAGGTTCTAAAGGTTAGCAACTTCATTCTCTCATCTTTCATTGCTAGTGTAGCTCATTTCATGGTTTACAAATAAATTGGGAAATTTGTTGTTTTTTGGATTAGGAATAATGGTGGAGTTGTTTATTTATACGTCATTTCTACGTAATGCTAAACATTTGTAATGATTTCTAGATCTTTGTTGTTATCTTTAGCGGTCAGCATTTTTCAACATTTTACAAAAACCTTAACATTAGTTCTTGATGAGAGTTAAATAATCAGTTAAAATAAATTATGTGCCAACACATAGGGTGCCAACACAAATGTTAAAACACAAATGTTAATATATATTTTTTTAGTAGAAAATATTTAAGACATTAATTATTTTAACATGCAGAATTGAAGTTAAGAGACATTAGTGCATTTAATGAGCTTTAGTGCAAAATGTTTAAGTTTACTTGGCACATATGTATCTTGGCTTATTTTATATATGTTTCTCTAATGTGTCATGAGTTAAGGAATCGCTAAATTTGAGATTTTACTAAGGTGTTTTGCTATTTTCTACAGCTTAAATGAATTTTTGCTTAACGGTACGAAGTAATTGGAGGTTGAACTGAGGCTACCACCAAAATCATACGAAATGGTACCAAACCATTATAGTGGGTCTCATATGACCCAATTAACCAAATTTGGTGGAGGTAGTTGGAAAATTATATTATTTTGATGGAGTAACTCAATCTCCTTTCTTCATTTCAGCACAAAATAAATGTAATAAATACAAAAATTGATTATAAAAATCTAAGATTCTATGTGAGGCCAAACTTTGGGTCTACATGCTTGCAAAAAAAATTCAAGACATCTCGACACTAGTGTAGCATACATGGTTCAAAAAATGGATACGCCATTTCATGGAAGCCAAACTATGACTCCTAGATTTCCACGGCTCACTGGCATATCGGTAATGTGATGGAAAACTCATTATTAATGTTAATATGATGGGAAAACTCATTTCATGTCGAAAAGCAATAATTTAAAAAGATTTTATTTAAGTACTACATTTTTAGAGACACATTAAGACGATCTAGAGCCCGTCCTTTGCCATAAAAAGCTCGGGAACACCTCCCAGGAGGACAAATCAGGGAGATGCACAGTGAGGTTGTTCTAGGGTCTGCAAGGCCACCTAGATGCCGATGAATCTCGCAGAGAGATGCAACGAACAACATGAGGTTTGAAAAAGTGCAAAACTTGGGTAATAGATGTAGAAAAGATGATTGAGTGTTGAATCCTTCAATCGGCCATGATCCTCTCATATATATAAAGGGGGTCATTTTATCCCAGTAGGAAATAAGTCCAAATCATAATGTCCAAGTTTCCTACGCCAAAACACTTCCAAAAACCGATTTGGTAAGTAACCGGTTCGGACTCGAACAAGGACACCGGCCTGGGCGGTTTTTTTGGTCCTGAGAGGCTGGCTGGCCGAGCAACAGACCTGGCCTGGCCGGGTCACAAACCGGCCAGGTCGGTTTTGTCGGCCCAGCAGGAGGGGCTGTGTGGAGCCCAGCAGGACCGGGCTGACGGCGTTCCAAACCGGGCAGACCGGTTTTGTTGGTTAAGCAGGAGGGGGCAGCAGGGAGCCCAGCAGCGCAGGGGGAAGACCCGCCTGGTCGGATCAAGGACCAGCCAGGCCAGTTCAGTAGGGTTGGGCAACGCCTTTTCCTCCTTTTCTTCTCCGAACTCCAATGCGATGATCCAAGACAAGTCTTAGAACCATTTAACCGTTATAAACATTATCATAACGTCCTTTGGTAATTTTTGGTCGACGACATGTTGATAGACATCATGATCAGGGACTGGTCCATGTATATTACAATGAGTGCAAAGGAAAGTGATCATTTCGATCGTACAAGATATCGCTCTCAGAAGTAGAAAGGTACTGAAACTGTGTGAGAGTTAGCTGAGAGGCAGGCTTCAATCTGAAGAGTTTGTACCTTGCACTCAAGTTCAGTTCTAGCTGTTGGTTGTCCATACCTAGAATTCATCATGAAAAATGAATACATAATATTAATGTCGGCAAAAACAGTATTAGGAGATAACCTCACTCTATATATATATATTTTCTATTTTCATTTCCTCTTTTTTCCAATATAGAAAGGTTGTGACACCAAGCTTAGCAAACAGAACATACAGAAAACAGCGAGTTTTCAAAACTTGTAGACAACTGCATCCCTAGGAACTTGTATTAGTGAATCACAAAAAATTTGTGGTTGGTCTGTATTGAAATTAAACTTCAATCGCTAGGCTACACTTCAGTCAGCAAATCAGGTTTGCTTAATTTCAGTAATACATCATACTATATGCAAAACCAGAAAGCGCTATCTTGTAGGAGTGAAATGATAACTTTCCTTTGAAATAAATTGATAACGCAGGAGAGCTGCGTTTCATTGTATTAGAGAGACATAACTTTCCTTTGCATCATGGTAATATAAATGGACCTGTCCCCCGATCATGATGCATATCAATCCAATTGTATCATATGTTGCTTATTGAACTTCAAGTTGAACTTAATTGACCTTCAGTTACTTTGGTTATATTGAGCTGTAACTCGTTTTGGGTGATGCATAGGACTTGTATATCTAAAAAGATGTATCCAGTTATCATTTGTTTGCTTAAAAGGTTGACAGATATGGAATTCTGATGTGTATGTATATGATGAAGTCATGGGCATGTATATGGAACTATTGTAGAACTGAATTCGATGTAAATCTGCTTGTATAAAATGTATATTTTTAATGAGTAGTAAGTGCGGTCAGGACTAACGGGCATTCCTGACAGTCAACCATCAGTAGTGAAAGCTGGGCGCACCATCTAGTAGCCGTCAGGAATACATTCATGTCAGCCTACTGTTAGGAAAGCTCAGTCTTTCTAGACGACCTGATTCTGTCAGCTGATTCCTAATGGTCTGTCGTCAGGAATTACATTCATGTCGGTTTCCGGATCTATGCAAGATGCCCATAGCTATTTTTGATGCTGTCTTATCAATAAGGCATCAATGTGTTGTCTTTTTCTATGATTGAATTTGCAGTAAGTGTTGTCTTCCCCGGCTCAACATAACAGTGGCTCTGCAATGTTAGCTTGACATATTACTTGCTTGAACAATTACCAATAGATTTGCTGACTGAAGTATATTGCCTAGGGATTGAAGTTTAATTTCAATACAGACCAACCACTGAATTTGATTGTTTCACTAATTCAAGTTTGTAAGGATTAAGTTGTCAACAAGTTTTGAAAAGTCACTCTTTTTTATGTTCTGTTTGCTAAGTGTGATGCCTCACCCTTTCGATATTGGAATAAGAGGAAATGAAAATACAAAAAAAAATATAACTCACACAATTTCAGTACCTTTTTATCTGTCATACTGAAGTTCATGTTATTTGTGAAAGCGCTATCTTGTACGATCGAAATGATCACTTTCCTTTGCAGTCATTGTAATATACATGGACCTGTCCCTGATCACAATGTATACCAATCAAATTGTATCCTATGTTGCTTATTCAACCTCCAGGTGAACTTAATCAACCTTCAGATATTTTAGGTTATATTGCACAGTAACTTGTTAAGGGTCGTGTATACAAGGACTTGTAGATTTGAAAAGATGTATCTATTTATAATTTGTTTGTTTAAAAGCTTGACAGATATGGAACTCAATTGATATACATCGTGCTCAGGGACAGGTCCATGTATATTACAACGACTGCAAAGGAAAGTGATCATTTGGATCGTACAAGATAGCACTCTCAGAAGTAGCATGAACTTCAGTATGATAGATAGATAGGTACTGAAATTGTGTGAGTTAGGTGAGAGGCAGTCTTCAATCTGAAGAGTTTGTACCTTGCACTCAAGTTCAGTTCTAGCTGTTGGTTGTCCATACCTAGAATTCAGCATGAAAAAATGAATACATAATATTAATGTAAGCAAAAACAGTAGTGCGAGCGCACTCTAAGGTGCCGCTAAGGGTAGAACTTGCGGAGGTCATCTATATTCCAGGTGTGTGGTAGTTTGTTGCCCTCGCTATCTTGCAGAGTGAATGCCCTTTGTCTTGTTGTTTGGGTGGCGAGGTACGAGCCGAGCCATTTTGGTTGAAGCTTGCCTGCCATTTTTGCGTTTTCTTTCTGATTAGGACCATGTCGCCTGTGGTTCACCTTTTTGTTCGTCCATCTGATGGTTTCATCTTGATATAAGAGGAGGTTGTTCATTGCTTGGCATCTAACTTCTTCTATCAGGTCCTTTGTCAGTTGCTCGTCCTCTTGGGCTTCGACTTTGTTGCTAGCGAGGGTGACTCTTGGTGATTTGTGGGTGAGTTCCTTCGGGAGGACTGCTTCTTCTCCGAAACTAGTGTATCATCACATTTTGTCAAAAGATTGGATCTGTTATTTGTTTCGTCCATTGCCGAACGCGCTCGCACAAAGGAGGTCCGCTCGTCGGCATCCTCAGCCGGCTCTAGGCAAACATCTCCGTGACGAAGCTGTCTATGGTCCATCGTGCAGCTGCCATGTTTCGCTCAGGACCAACGTTTAACCTTCTCATTAGCTTCCAACACTCCGAGGGGATGACGTGATGAAGGAAAAACGTTTCCAACACGACATTCGTGGCGCTCATGAACGGAATTACTATGAGTCGTGCCAATATGGATGGAAATCTTACGTACGAGCACTTGGGCCCTCACCAGTTGGCACCGCCGCAGCTCCCCATGGGTGTAGAAGATGCCACCACACGGTGCGAGCCCAAGAGGATTTTTGATGGGGCAAGGGCTCTTCAATGGGAGGCGCACGGATCAGGAAAGGCGTCCGATGGGCAATGGCCCTTCGACTTGAGGCGCGGGGACGGCGAATGTGGTCTGACGGGAGCTGCGCGCAGACGGGAAGGGAGGTGACACAGTACTGATGGCTTGCCTGAGAAATCCACCCGCGTGCACGGGAAAGGCAGTTGCGAGCGGCAATAGGCGTGGGCAAGGCAGATAAGCCATGCTTTTCCTAGCAAGAGAGAAGTCAGGGATGGCTTGTTATTTTTGAACCTGTGTGGAGAAGCTGTTGGAGGTCTATTTCTTTTCAGTGTATCTAAAATTTGACTCTAAGACATGAATACTTCTTCTCTTGGAGTTGGTCTTAGCCGTGCATCGTGACATATATTTATTCAAAAAAATTAAAAGAGGGACAAGAAATGAAAAAATATCTATATTTGTTTAATTTCTACTCTTATTCTTTTATATTTGGATTTCTACTCTTTTCCTTTTCTATTTGGACTAGGATTCCTATTCAAGTTACTTATGATCGCAGGGATCTATGGATAAGGATTCCTAGCTATTCACTTTACCTTACATGTGCCCAAGACATGTAATGTCGTATATAAAATAGGAGGGATGTAGATAGAGAAACAAACGCAGATTTCACATTCACAGAGTTAGTTAGGGGAAGACGGACCAAAAATAAGAAGAAATTTTGGCTCTTTAATATTAGGTAGTATAGATATATATTATCTATAAAGCATACATCATTTTATCGGTATAATCAATCTCTCACGTGTATCTATAAATTAGAGCAGCATATGTAACTACCCAGCATACGGTGCAGAGAGTACGATCTCAAAATGAATATGAACTTATAATATGATCGTTAGATAATAAATCTCTAAATCTCTCATGCTCATGCAAGTTAGACTTGGGCCCCAGTACACGACAAACTCTCTCTCACGCAAGTCTGAATTTTCTTACTGGCACACAGTGTGTTCCTTTGTCCTAGGAAGGATGTAACTCTAGAACCCATTTGTTATTTGAAAAAGAGTACTCCCTCCGTCCCAACTTATAAGTCATTAATTCTAACATTTTTAGAGAGTCAAAGCATATCAAGTTTGACTAAATTTATATAATAAGATAATAAAGTTTATGATATGAAATAAGTATCATAGTATACCTATTTGATGTCATAAAACTTTGTAATTCTCTCTATATATCATTTTAGTCAAATTAAGACGCTTTGGTGACTTTTCAACAAACTTGGAATGACTTATAATTTGAGATGGAGGGAGTACAATTCTAGCTTAATGAGTACGTGTGCTATATATCCTAGAATGGTTTGTTCTATAGATATATGATGCTTTGATCATCTATATATGGCATACGGAGGGGATAGGACACGCTTTATTATTAGTGAAATGTAACGCATCCATGTGTCCAATTATTGGTGCCATATTTTCTATAAAGCTAATCAAATTTAAGAAAGTTTGATCAGCGCACACCTTAGGGTCTTTCTTCTTGGACAGAGGGAGTACATCTTTGCAATTGTTTGGTTGGTTCTCAAGTAAATAAGGGAAAATGGAATCTAACACATTGGGGTTCGATTGATGTGTGGGATCACTGTTTGCGATCGACTTTGTTTTGGTTGGATGACGTGGTAATAATGGTATTGCAGAGACACATCAGCGATGAATAGACCGCTATCAAGTAAATAAGGGGAAATGGAATCTAACTCACTAGGGGTTTGATTGATGTGTGGGATCACTGATTGCGATCGACTTCGTTTTGGTTGGACGACATGGTAATAATTGTACTGTGGAGAGACATCAGCGATGAATAGACCGCTAATTGGTCTGATTGTCTTGCTCACCAGAGATGAAGCCCGATATTTATTCCTTTATCTAAAAAAATCTGATTACACAGTGCTATTTCGTAAGAGGCCACATATATCGAAACAAGCAGTTGTATGTCGTTATTCCAGTCCCCGCAAGTAATCAGATTATGTTTTTTTTTTGGAATTCTAGAGCTTAGGCCCTGTCTATTAACCAAGAGGTCAACAGACCATATGTCCATATTACAGCGCTGCAGATGGGGAAACCATCTGTGTTCAGTTTTAGTTCCAGCCAAAGAACTTCCATTACAACCACTTTAAGGCTACCACCTTAGAAACGAAAACACCAAACTACAGCTATTACAGGAACCAAAACCATCTGTGTGACGAGGAGGAAGCTGGTGACACGATGACAGAAGATTCCTGCAGTTACTAGTTTTCAGTCTGGACTATTGCCACGGTGTGTGTTGTGTGTCCACTCTCATGCTCTCAGCTGTCTCGACTTGGGCTCCACCTATTCCCACACCTCCCATTCACAAACTGGAGAGCCGACACAAACCATCAGGGAGTTGCGTTCAGCAAGACAGACCTTTCAACAACAATTCTTTTCAACCATCTATGATGTCTTACTTCGTAATTAAGTTTCAAAAAAATATCTTATAAACTCCTGGAACAATGCCAAAATATCTCCTGTGGTATACGTACTATATAAGGACAGACAAAGCCACAGGATCAATGACGTTGATGGTTCCATTCCATGGCAAGCGGTTGTAGGCCACTACAAAAATAATGGCATCATCAGTTACGTCAGGCCGATGGATCATTATATAGTACTTGTCGTTGGAACTACGAACATGGCTCGAACTGTTTCCATGGAATGATTAATTGCGCCACGCTGATAGATCAATACATAGTACTAGTCCTAGACTCCTAGGAACTAGGAACACTGCTCGAACTGTTACCATGGCTTAACCACCAAAACGAGTGGCCAGCATCACATATCCCTAAATATAGGACATCGGGTGGATAAAGAACGAAAGTGGACTAAAAACGTGCGCTGATTGGATCGCACCACGTCTATATAAATAAGTCTGGTTCAAATAATGATTGAATTCAACCACGTCTATACCCAACGCATCTCTTTAATAGTACTTTGTACTTTCTGTTATTATAAACATAAGTCCATCTTGGTTTCTTCTATAACCAACGCATCAGCGTTAGAAATGTTCAACTTAATATATATAAGCAAATGCACTAGTAGAGAATAGACCTTTGCTTAATATATATAAGCAAATGCACTATTCTCTACTAGTGCATTTGCTTGTATATATTAAGTTGAACATTTCTAACGTTGATGCGTTGGTTATAGAAGAAACCAAGATGGACTTATGTTTATAATAACATAAAGTACAAAGTACTATTAAAGAGATGCTTGGCTATAGACGTGGTTGAATTCAATCATTATTTGAACCAGACTGATTTATATAGACGTGGTGCGATCCAATCAGCGCACGTTTTTAGTCCACTTTCGTTCTTTATCCACCCGATGTCCTATATTTAGGGATATGTGATGCTGGCCACTCGTTTGGTGGTTAAGCCATGGTAACAGTTCGAGCAGTGTTCCTAGTTCCTAGGAGTCTAGGACTAGTACTATGTATTGATCTATCAGCGTGGCGCAATTAATCATTCCATGGAAACAGTTCGAGCCATGTTCGTAGTTCCAACGACAAGTACTATATAATGATCCATCGGCCTGACGTAACTGATGATGCCATTATTTTTGTAGTGGCCTACAACCGCTTGCCATGGAATGGAACCATCAACGTCATTGATCCTGTGGCTTTGTCTGTCCTTATATAGTACGTATACCACAGGAGATATTTTGGCATTGTTCCAGGAGTTTATAAGATATTTTTTTGAAACTTAATTACGAAGTAAGACATCATAGATGGTTGAAAAGAATTGTTGTTGAAAGGTCTGTCTTGCTGAACGCAACTCCCTGATGGTTTGTGTCGGCTCTCCAGTTTGTGAATGGGAGGTGTGGGAATAGGTGGAGCCCAAGTCGAGACAGCTGAGAGCATGAGAGTGGACACACAACACACACCGTGGCAATAGTCCAGACTGAAAACTAGTAACTGCAGGAATCTTCTGTCATCGTGTCACCAGCTTCCTCCTCGTCACACAGATGGTTTTGGTTCCTGTAATAGCTGTAGTTTGGTGTTTTCGTTTCTAAGGTGGTAGCCTTAAAGTGGTTGTAATGGAAGTTCTTTGGATGGAACTAAAACTGAACACAGATGGTTTCCCCATCTGCAGCGCTGTAATATGGACATATGGTCTGTTGACCTCTTGGTTAATAGACAGGGCCTAAGCTCTAGAATTCCAAAAAAAAAACATAATCTGATTACTTGCGGGGACTGGAATAACGACATACAACTGCTTGTTTCGATATATGTGGCCTCTTACGAAATAGCACTGTGTAATCAGATTTTTTTAGATAAAGGAATAAATATCGGGCTTCATCTCTGGTGAGCAAGACAATCAGACCAATTAGCGGTCTATTCATCGCTGATGTCTCTCCACAGTACAATTATTACCATGTCGTCCAACCAAAACGAAGTCGATCGCAATCAGTGATCCCACACATCAATCAAACCCCTAGTGAGTTAGATTCCATTTCCCCTTATTTACTTGATAGCGGTCTATTCATCGCTGATGTGTCTCTGCAATACCATTATTACCACGTCATCCAACCAAAACAAAGTCGATCGCAAACAGTGATCCCACACATCAATCGAACCCCAATGTGTTAGATTCCATTTTCCCTTATTTACTTGAGAACCAACCAAACAATTGCAAAGATGTACTCCCTCTGTCCAAGAAGAAAGACCCTAAGGTGTGCGCTGATCAAACTTTCTTAAATTTGATTAGCTTTTATAGAAAATATGGCACCAATAATT
>CM036185.1:73930274-73955851 GCA_020631735.1 Saccharum officinarum | reverse complement strand
TACAGTGGCCTACAAATGCTCCCAAAAGTCTACTGTCCGAATTTCAAGCCATTTGGACAAGTACATCAACCTCTATGAAAAAGATAAATAGCTATTACAATAAATCATGTGAGAGCAAGTTAAACCTAAAACTCAATATTTTATATGTATACAGGGCCATAGTAGGAATCAACATGATAGAGCAACATCATACTAAGGTAATGGAACAACATTTTTCATTTTATCATTTATATACTATTTATAAACTATTTATCAAGACATAAACAAGTTAAATCAATAACTTGATCATACAGTAAGCAATGACCTTGAAATTTATACTACAGTACATTCATAGCATGGAAAGACTACCATAAAAATTTCACATCATTTGGAGCAACACAACTCAAGATATAAAAATGACAAGCAACATTATGTAGTTTTCCTTATTTATCAAGGTCAAATCAAAACCTTAAGAAAACAGTGAACAACTAGTGTGTTTGATATTTTTCCTAGCAGTTACATATCATCACAAAATTAACAAAATAAGAATCACTATTTTTGGGGTTCTAAAACTCAAGATATGGCTTTGGTCAAGTTTATAAGCATTTTAGAGCATTTTTAAAGCTTAAATAAAAACATCAGAAAACATCTACAAACATCTAACATATTATGACTCCACTGCATAGATCTTTTCTCAAGGTTTCCAAAAAGTCCACTTTTGCTATTTTTGGAATTATCTAGCATGAGATATGAATTTTAGAAGATTTACACCGATTTAAAATTCATAATCAGAATTATCCACACCTAACTGAATTTGCTAGGCGCACCCGAAAGCACACCCAAAACAACCACCTCCTTAACTGACATGTGGGGCCTACTGCCCGGTTGGACCCACATGTCACTCACACAGGGGAAGACAGAGAGAGAGGGGATCGCTGTCCCCTTCCTCTGGACGTCGGGAAACAGAGGAGGGTGACCGGACCGCGGCTCCGGCCGGCCGGGGTGGCGCTCCGGCGACGAGCGGCAGTGGAGGAGTGGCAGGAGGCCTACGCTCATCCCTAGGTAGTCATAGCTTGGCTAGAGGTGGCTCAAGGTCACCCAGCCACGGGAGCGGGCGGCTGCGGCCGCGACCACTCGCGGCCGGCAAGCACCGGCGGTGGCGGGCCGAGGAGAATGGCAGCGCGAGCACCAGTGGGCCTGCCTGCATCGATGGTTCTGACCGGCTCAGCCTAAGGCGGCTTGAGGTGGCTTGGCCATGCGAGGTCAGCGTGTTGGAATGGCCACGCCGCCAGCGACGGCCTCCGGTTGAAATTGGTCGCGACGAGCACACGCGAGGGAGGAAAGGAGGCGAGGCGGACACGGTGGTGTGCTCTGCTTGGCCTATGACTGAGCCATCAGTGAGAACGGCGGCGCGGACATGAGCTCTGCTCGCGGTGGTAATGGCGACAGCGGCCGTGTTCGCGCGAGGAGAAGCCAAGCGAAGCCAAGGAAGAGGCAGAGGGGGCGAGCGGAGACGTGGAGATGCTTCGACGGTGGCGATTTGGCGTGCGGTGGTTGCTAGCAGTGGGACAGCAATGGCCGAGCTTGAGCTCGCGGTGGCCATCCATGGCGGCAGCGGCCACGGAGGAGCGCTCAAGCGAGGGAAAGAGCGGAGGAGGGCGAGCAATGGTGGGCACGAAGCGTCCAGGAGCGGCTCGGTGTCCATGACGCGCGAGGAGGAGGCAGGGCACGCGGCAAGGTGGTGGGGCACGGAGCCGGGCATGGTCACCACGCAGAGGAGGACGCGTCGGCCGTTCACGCATTGCCTCGAGCACGTGGCGGGCGTCGGTGAGGGCAAGGTGGACATTGATTTGGGCCAGATCTAGGCCGAACTGGATCTTGGGCCCAAAATGAAGTTTGTTCTACTCCTTATGCTCTACAATTTTCGTTAAGACACTTAGGCTATTAAGGCAACATGTTAGGAGATAATTGGCTCCAAAGTTGCCAATGTCAGTGATTTGATAACAATGAGCAACTATTTAAATTGATGGTCGGCACTAAGTCAAATTGACGCCATACTTTTACATGCTTTTCTTCAGAATGTCTACTCCAACTTTTTATTTTTGGACCAACTCAAGTTGCTTAACGAATTTCGGAGAACGCGGAATGCCAATGTCGAAGACACTGAAATCGGGGTTTTAAAATTGCTAAGTGTTGGAAACAGTCCAAAATTTGACTTGTGGGCCCTTTTTGAGCATGTTCCACACATTTTCATGACTTAACTTTTAAACAAAGTTTGTTCCTTATAAAATTCTCTAGAACTTTGTAAAAGGGTGCACAATCATGCAAAGCTTCTAGGTCACACTTTTGAAATGGTCAACCAAAAGGGTTCTAGGGTCCATACATGGTCAACCATTACTTAGAAGCACATTTAGGCAAAATGATCAACATGAACATTGTTCCATTAAGTGTCCTAAGTGTAGTTAAGGTGTTGTAGAGGCCAAACATACACACCATGCATCGGTTGCACAAAAGTGTAGGCCTCACATGCATTGAAACATAGAAGTCACTATAATTGTAGTGCTTGTTTCAAGGCCATAATTCAATTGTTTCATGTGTTGTTGTAAGGTACATGCTACACATGCTTCCCTAGGGTGTTCCACATGTGTCCAAGATGTGTTGCACATGTTGCATTTGTATATTGCATAAATACTAGTTCCCATGGGATGTAAGGCATGTTTCAATTCTAATCCAAACAAGCATGTAACTTATCATTTCATGTGACTTTTTGATTCCAAACTTCATGAAACTTTTCTAGAGATCAATATAGATAGGTACTAAGGTGAGACACATGAAGATATTGCCATAACACCACCCAAGCTTATATCTTGAAAATGTCCTATATGCAAAACAAAGGAGTAACATCCAAGTTTAGATTAGGCTTATCTCCGTAGGTTGGCCTTGACATCGTCATCTCCACTTAATCCATCATGTTTGAGCTCAAACCCACTACTTAGTGAGTGACAAACACCTGGGGTGTTACATGCTTCACTACTTCTCTGTGCATTTGTATTGCTGGATGTTGGAGCAAGCTCCCACGTCGGCCATGTTTTAGGAGTGGAGCAGCGGCTACTAGTCCAGTAATTTGTTGTTTTGGTGAGCTCCTTGTTCGAGGATGTATAGATACAGACTATATGGTTAGGATTTTGAACATGTTGTCAACCACTATATGTTTCTTTTTTATACATTGTTGCAAAAAATTCTATGCATTATTGGAGCATATTTCTATACATTATCAGAGCACATTTCTATACATTATTGTTGGCTACAAGTGAAGCGGCATCACTAATTGCTGAGGATCTTCTGGTGGCCATGTACTGCCCCTCCTCGGCGGCATCTATAGTGACCGTGACGGCCCCTGCCTTCCACCCGGTGGCACCCCTTGCCACAACGCCCGTCCCTCTACCCTACCGATGGTGACGACGGCCCCTTCCCCTTGCGGATCCAACCTCGCCTTTTGCCTGGGTCACAATAAGGTTTTATGTGCATTTTATTTTTTATTTCTATGCATCTTGAACCAACTGTATAAGCAAGCAACAATTGGTTTTTGCATGAACAAGAATGGTTTCTATGCAGTCGAGATCTCCACGCACTTGCGGATCTCCACGCACCTACGGGACCAGCTGTTTAGACACTCAAAACAGCAGGAAGCCTAGTTGTTTGGATCATCAAACAGGCCAGGTACATGTAGTCGGCCCAAATAGCCAGGTTCTTTCGTCTTCGTTCCAAGTTTCCTCCTTGAGATTGTGCATTTGGCTTACTTTTTTTTATAAATGCATAATTAGGCATACTTGATTGGTGTATGTTGTAACTCAAAGACAGTAAATAAATGTATACTGTAACTAAAAAATAATATATCACGTGAATGGTCCGAGTTATCTAAAATAGTGGTTTACTACTTATTTTTCTGTGCCAAAAACTAAAGTCTTCATTCATGTTGCGCTGGGTGTCTATATATATCTAAAATATATATTTGCATGCAACCTTTTACTGGAAACTTCAACATTTTTTTCAAAGAAACAAATTATTGGTGTTCAGCTTAATTCAAGCATGTTCTAGATCATACACCGTGTCCAAACTTGGCTCAGTTTCTGGTTAGTACAGCAATGTGAAACAATTTGAATTTGAAGGACAGCGACCAGAGGGGGATGTGTGTGTGAATGGGAGCCGTAAAATTTCTCTCAAAACATTTGGCCACGGTCGTAAATTCACCACCAAACACGCGAAGCAACCAACATGATGTCTATGACTCAAATGAGTGGGTGGATGTTCTCTAGAAACACAGCGGGACACCACAAAGCCAACGCAAAAGACAAAACTCAAACCGGAGCTCAAACGATCAAGAAGCGAACAAAATAGCAAGATTCAGCATTCAGGCCCTCCTACCGGACATGTCTGGTGTGCCTACCAGACTTGTTTGGAAAGCTCACGGAGAACCAGAACAAAACTCAGACCCGTAGGATCAATCTGTTACGCATATCGTGTAACAAATTAGGAACTTAATTAGTTAGCCCGATCACCCTTTCTGTAACCCTACCTCTCCTGCCTATATTAAGGAGTGTAGAGACCTCGGGCTTGGGATCGACATCATCTGCTGTTCCAATCTACCTCGTAGCTAGGAGCAACAACCCCTATAATTGAGTATACGAATACAAGAGCAGTCGCGCCACTGGAGTAGGAATTAGCGTGCACCGTGCCACGAACCAGTATAAATCCTTGTGTCTCATGTACTACCATCTGGATCCGTCTACATGATCACATTGCTAGGCATTGCTGGAGCTAAATAATTCGACAGCGGGAGGCCCGACCAAGTCGCAGGAATCATCCTCGACAACACGTGGTGCTGGATCGGGAAGGTTTCTCGGGTTCCTCCGGTCATGAGGCGTGTCGCCCTCACCATCAGAGTAATAGCCGCTACCTGCGTCGTCGTAGCCTCCGCCGCCTTAACCTCCCCCATTGGCTGTATGCCCGCTGCCACCACCTCTGTGTCCGCCGCCTCCCTGCCCGGCACCATTGTCGTTGCCCAGTTTCTGGGCCAGATCTTGGTGGCGTTCGAGATTATGGCGCGTGGATCTATTAGGTTGGCGCGGTGGACGAGCCCCCGAGTTTCGGGGCGCACGGCTGCAAGTGGCAGATGCATCGTTGGGTGCTGGTATGCTGTCAGCTGCGGCCGCTATCAGCTCCTGGATCCTTCGGAAGGCCTGATGCCCCTCAGTGGATGATTGTGGCATAGCTGCCACCTCTCGCATGGGCTCGGACAAGTTTTGCTCAGCGTTAGAGAACAGTGGGGCTGCCCGCAGAATATCATTGTGAGCTTGGCAGCCCCGAGCTGCATTCTACTCCTGAAGCTGACGTTGGAGTTTCCGATTTTCATCTGCTAGCATGTCACTATGATTAGCAGGAGATCCCGAGCCTACAGGCTGGTTTCATGAGGCGCTGCATAATCAAACTCGAAGTGATTGTGAGGAGAGTGCTCGGGAGTATGATAGCCGTTCTCCTCATAATCGTTAGTGCTAAGGTAACAGCTGCGTGTGTGCGAGATGATGTCATCATTGTCGGCATTCGCGTGGCTACCTTCATACAACTGGTTGCAGTCATAGAGGGAGAGGCAAGAGGCCGCCGAGTTAATAAGCTTGAAGGCATCGGTGACATGTCGCTAGTTGTTGTCATCGGAGTCATTCGATTCCTCCAGGACGGTGCCACCTTGGCTAAGGTTATGGATGGTGACAAAGAACAAGGTTCAAGTCGAAGTTGTCATCACTGCAATCCCGATTAGTTTGATCCGAATTTTGAGGATCCTCCGTAGGAGGTTCGGAGGGTGGTATTGTAGCTCAAAGAAGCTGGGTTTGGCGAGTCGTCGCCAAGTGTATAGGTGCTCCCGAGTATCGGGAGTGAGTCAGGTCCGGTGCCGAATCAGTCGCTAGGGCGGGATCCCCGATCTTATGGAGGTAAAAGAGTGGCGTCAAGACTATGCTCTCGGCCATGTTTGGCAAGAAGCTGACTGTAATGGTCTAGATGACGGGCAATGGCTAGCGGTCCTCCGTCTACAGCCTCCTCCAATCCGGTGACAAAAGCGCAGATCTAAAGTGACTGCTCCTCCTCCCATTCGGTTGGCTCAGGCTCCTGCTAGCGTAGGTCCCCAAACCGGTCGGCGATGAAGTCAAGCTTGCCGAAGGTGATCTTCTCGCCTGACCACATCTTCTCCAGTTCGTCACCAAAGTTGAAGATGATTCCCATCTGAAACACAAAAAAAACAAATTTGTACGCGAAAGGCCCCTACCTGGCACGCCAACTGTCGGATGATTTAGCTCCGGCAATGCCTAGCAACAAGATCACGTAAGATAAATCAGATGGTAACACACGAGACAAAAGGATTTATACTGGTTTGGGGCGCGGTGGCGCGCTAAACCCTACTCCAGTGGTGCTATTGCTCTTGTATTCGTATGCTCAATTATAGGGGCTGTAGCCCCTAGCTACGTTGTAGATTGAGGTGATGGAAGATGGATCCCGAGCCCGAGGTCCCTACCCTCCTTTATATAGGCAGACAGGGTAGGGTTACAATGAGGGCGATCAGGCTAACAAATTGGATTCCTAGTTTGTTACATGGAATGCACAACAGATTGATCCTAGCTATTGTCCAGATACGCCTATCCTGGCTTGCCTTGATCTCCATGCTGGTCGACCACGTCAACCCTTGCAGGCCTCCTTCTTGATGGCTGCTAGGCTGATAGCTTGGTGATGGTCACATATACGGGCAGTGCGGGTACCCGGGCCCATATATCTGACATCTATAATATGCACTTTGTTTTGCCTTTGTGTGGCGATTTATGGTCGTGGACATGGACGTGAAACTTGGAACAAGTTGTTAAAACTATTAATCTTATCTATTACTAGCATGATTAGGTTTGTGGTGTTTGTCTTTCAGTTTGTGATGTCTTCCTGTTCTGTGCAAGTGTTCTGTGTGCCTTGATGGTGAGTTGGGGAAGAGGAGCATGTTGAAAGAGACTCCATAGACTTGGTGGCTTCATCAACAACCGTGGACCTAGACAAGCCTTGTGTCACTTGTGTTGTGCTTGTTCTTTGCTATTACTTGTATTTGTGTTGATTTCTAGGGTTTGCACTTGATCTACTTGCTCCACGGTTTCTAGATGCAGCTACTGCTTTGGATAGCTCAGCACACCCCTAGGAAAGCTGGTATCACATTCGATCTAAGTTACACTGATTAGGTTCCATTGTAACTAGCTTTGTGCTATGACGCGCGGAGGCTCTGCGATCCAACAGTTTGATCGAAGTTTGTGAGTTTTAGAAAAACAGGCCTATTCACCCCGTCTAGGCCCTTACTCGATCCTTTCGGTTGTATACTAGCAAACAATGTTAGTCCAAATGATCATGTTGTCATTTAATTACCAAAATTATATATAACCCTAGCTAGGTGCTATTTTTCTTACATACTGGTCCGCTCAGCGAGAAAAACTTGACGCTCCCATTGGTCCCTCTCTAATCGCCTCCTCGTTCCTTCAGTAGTATTTAATGCTGGTACTACGTAGCTTGCTTAACAAGAACCCATGCTTGGCGTAGTCTATTATAGCCTGGGTGATACTCCACTACATTACCATGTGCCATGAGAGAGACTATTATAGCCTGGGTGATACTCCACTACATTACCATGTGCCATGAGAGAGACTGAGTATCAAAGACATGTTTTTTTTCATTTTTGATCATAATGAACGGGCCTTCATACGTACATAGCTTATTTCGTGTGGTACGGGATGAAGCACTATCTGATCCTGTGTTCAGATGGAACAAGTTAAAATGTTACCTCCCAGGGCACTTACAAAAGCACTATTCCCTCGGTTTCAAATTATGAGTCAGTTCTGCATTTTTTTACGTAGTTCTTGCTACATACTTAGATATACATTACATCTAGATACTTACAATTTGGAATTGAGTGACTACCTATCTAGTTTTGCTTGAGAAGACAGGAAATAAAGAATATTAGAGAGGATCGGACAAAGAGTAACAAAATAAAATGCACCAGCCAGAAGAGTGTGGACCTCCAGCAACCACCATTATCCGGATAAACATTGTTAATCCAGTTTCAAATCAAGATTTTTGTTCTTATGCTGCTTAACTTTCTGCCGCAATTCTGCCTTGACTGTGTCGTCAAAAGAACCCTTGAGCCACACATGCTTGAGTTCACCTGGACGCTCTATCCCAGAAAACTTGAGCGACGACCCTTCTAAGCAGTGAACCTTGAGCAGCTCAAGTTCAGTCATCTCTTGTTCTGCAAACTTCACATGTAGGTTGGAGCTGCAAGCTATCTCGAGGACCTTGAGCTCACAGAACTGGTTGGGTGTATACCAGGTGCCACTATCCATCATGTCACTGAACTGGAGCTCAACATCTTGGTCCGTTTTGAAACGAAAGCTAAGGCTCTGCAGCCTTCTCACCTGCCCAAGGGCCTGTAGGCAGCTCCAGTGTGTGTATTTTTCTACATGTACGTGTATCTTGAGACGCTGTAGGTTCCCTGGAGGGGTGAGTTTAGCCAACCAGTCCAAATCCTTGTCCATGTGGAGCTGCAGTGACAGTGATTCCAAATGGCTATGACCCACTATAGCAGAAAACAACCCCTTGAAGTTACTCCTAGTGATGCCAGATACTCCTAGCTTATCACTACCGGAATCCACTTCTTTGCCGAGCGCCGGAGGCTTTGCCGAGCGTTTTTTTTCGGGCGCTCGGCAAAGAAGGCTTTGCCGAGAGCCAAATAAAAAACACTCGGCAAAGCCTCTGCACTCGGCAAAAAAGCCTTTGCCGAGCGTCCGATAAACGGCTCTCGGCAAAGAAGTTTCTTTGCCGAGAGCCAAAAAAAACACTCGGCAAAGAAACTTCTTTGCCGAGAGCCAAAAAAAAAGCACTCGGCAAAGGCTTCTTTGCCGAGTGCCAAAGTAAAACACTCGGCAAAGCAATTTTTCAAACCACATTTTGGTGCCCTAAACGAATTCAAATAAAAAAGTTTTCAACTACAAAGTTTCATAACTTTTCATGATCTACAAACTTTATATTGGTCATTTCTTTATTCGACAAAGTAATAATTACGTTGTTCACAAAATCTATATGTCTCTCATGTAGTTCCATGAAACTACAAGAGAGATATATAAGATTTGTGAACAATGTTAGCACCACAATTTCGGATGGAAAAACTTCCTAAATGAAGTTTGTAGATCTCGAAAGGTATTGAAACATTGTAGTTGACCACTTTTTAATTTGAATTTATCTTGTCATGGAAAACTACGTTTGAAATTCAAAATTTTAAAATTTTAAAATTTGAATTTTTCAAAAGACCTCGGATGGAAAAACTTTCTAAATGAAATTTGTAGATCTCAAAAAGTTATGAAACATTGTAGTTGACCACTTTTTCATTTGAATTCATCTTGTCATGCAAAACTACGTTTGAAATTCAAAATTTTAAAATTTGAATTTTTCAAAAGACCTCGGATGGAAAAACTTTCTATATGAAAAATGTAGTGCTCGAAAAGTTATGAAACTTTGTGGTTGACAACTTTTTCATTTGAATTCATCTTGTCATGCAAAACTACGTTTGAAATTCAAAATTTTAAAATTTGAATTTTTCAAAAGACCTCGGATGGAAAAACTTTCTATATGAAAAATGTAGTGCTCGAAAAGTTATGAAACTTTGTGGTTGACAACTTTTTGATTTGAATTCATTTAGGGGCTCAAACAATCAATTTTCAATTGGTTTAGTATAATATTTGAGTAACTGAAATGGCATATAGATGCATGTGAGTGTGTAGTGCAGGTGGCAGAGGAGGTATCGCGTGAGGGAGAGGTCACGAGTTCGAATCCCACCGACCGCGTAGCTGCGAATTTTGCGCGAAAAATGCCGCGACTTGCGACTTCGACGGAGACGGGCGGGCGCTGGCCAGTGGGCCCCCTCCCCCGATTGAAAAATTTTTTTCCAGGTTTTTTTCGCATTTTTTTATTTCGCGCTTTGCCGAGCGTCGGGCTCTCGGCAAAGGCTTTGCCGAGTGCCCGATAAACGGCTCTCGGCAAAGAAGCCTTTGCCGATCGGATTTTTACCGAGGGCGCTTTGCCGAGAGCTGCGCTCGGCAAAGGCTTTGCCGAGGGTCTTAGAGGCTTTGCCGAGAGCCTGGGGCCCTCGGCAAAGCAGCCGGCTCCGGTTGTGTATGGAGTTGGGTCAGGTTCTTGAGCTCCTTCAGGGTGGCCCTACCACCTCTTGTGTTGACGTTGACAATACCCAGTGTGTGCATGGCGACCAATGCCCCAATTCCTCCAGGCACCATGACGCCATCACAAGCATCAACATGTCCATGCCTATTCCTCCGTGGTGTGGAGGGCTCCTCGTCAGTCAATGCCGCCACCTTTGTGCCGGCATTAATATACTGAAGTTTCTGCAGCTTGATGACGCTCTTAGGAAGCTTGGTCACAGAGGTGTGCTTTATGTCCAAAGACTGGAGCTGCCTCAGGTTGCCTAACAGATCTGGCAGGCAAGATACCTTTATGCATCTTCTCAGGGAGAGGAACTTGAGGCGAGGCAGCTTCTTCACTGTTTCTTCGACGTCATCATCTGTTATACTTGTGTCCTCCAGATCGAGAACGCGAAGCACTCTCATCCTGTCAGATATGAAGAACGGCTTCCACTCTCTGGATACAGTCATAGACCGTAGCCGCGAGAAGTCCAAGCTTTCGAACACAAACTTGTCTCTCTTCCAGCTGCTCCCTATTGCCAGGTGCTGTCCAGCACGTTGTGTGTTCATCGTGCTGTCCTGCACCAGTACAGAGACCTCCAGTGGAAGGAAAATGTTCTCTTCCGTCTCCCTTGAGATGAAGTAGTCCAGGAACAATGAGTTGATCTGACAAGAAGTCATTCTCATGTCACCGGCCCTGGTATGTGTCTCCATCATGCCGATGGTGACAAGCTCGTGGATGAGCTTCTCTGTATACTCCACCATGCTGTTGCTGTCGGTGCCCTCAGAGTAGCCCTCCGCAATCCACCGCCTCACCAAACGGTTCTGACGAATGATACTGCTTTGAGTGAATAGTGACAGATAGAAGATGCATTTCCTGAGTAGTTGATGACAAGACTGAAATCTTGAATACATCCAGGTGAATACGTCCTGGAAGCTATCAAGCCCCTTCCTGGTCGTCTTCAGTGCATACATAAAGTTGGCATTCAGGCGCCGAGCCTCCCGTATGACGTCTGGTACTACGGCCAAGTACTTAGCTAAAGCAACTATTAGTTTGGGAAGTCTGCCGCACTTGTCTATGATAAGATCTGCTTCACCAATCATGTTAGAATCCTCCTTAGAGGTTCCATCCCCCTTAGAGGTTCCATCAGGTTTAAGGGTGACCTATTGTATATAGAAAATAAAAATTGTATCAGTAAATAAGAAGACAGCCACAGAAAAAGCATATAATATAACATAATACCATATCAATATGTTACTAATTCATTATTGTCTTACTACGAATTCGAGGCTCCAAGAGACTATTTAGTCTGAGGTAGTCTTTTATATATTAATAATATCAGAAGAGCTGGGTAATTTGTAAACATATAGGCATATTTTTTTAGACACTCAAATTTTCTTATAATAGCATAGGTTGGTAACTTGGATGTAGAACTGAGTGGTTTGGTTAGTTTATTTTTAATAATGGTAGAGATGGGTAATATATATACAAACTTAAGAGCTTGTGTAAATTATATATCATAATGTTAAATTTAGATGGTTACTATAGACATCTTTCATACTGTTAAAGGTGGATAATTTAGACGCCTAGTAAGGTGTTACTTTATGTTCATTTTCATATTAGCACATATGAGATTTTTTAGAAAATAGAATATATCATATTGCTATTATTTTTAGCTATCAGATCGATGGCTGGATATCGGGTTGTTAAAACAGAATAGATCCAATGACTAATATTGGTGATTGTGATTGGAGTCTACCAAAGTGAAAGGCCAAATGTTTCTAACTATTGAGAAAATTTGTAGTATTTATCTTTTTTCTCTAGCGCACCTTGTCAAAATTAACATGAAGGGTTTGTTGGGCCTCCAATTAGTATTAGTAAGATATATAATTCATGACAATAAATTACGTAAGCTGCTACTTTTTAATAATTATATAAATTTTGTCCGAAGCATTGTACAATATTTACATGACAGTTTCATTGTATGTACTTTATTTTTTAAATTAAGTACTACTACACATAGAGTTCTTTGCTAGAGAAAATTCAATATCTTGGGTATGAAGGTGCAAGTTGAAATGACTATTTATGCCATTGCAGTAACTAAAAAAAAGTATAGTTGAAATGAAATGCCATTGCAGTAACTAAAAAAAGTGTATTATAAGACCTAGGATCTATTTTTTTAGCAAAATACAGAAGGGAAGTTAATAAAAGGTACAATATAATTAGGGTTATTGTTTATACATAACATGTGGATAAAAATTTGCAGTACTTAATAAGGTAAAAGTTTGAAAGCTAAATCTACATTCATACATCATTGGATATAGGCTAGAGTTAGAGATAATATAACTTAATAAACCAATGTTCTACTAGAGGAGAGATGATGCAAAGGGGAAAACAATGAATATTGATGGTGAAACATGTATAATAGTCCATGAATTTATCATGAATAGATAGGAATTACAGAGTATTTAATGGATATATGTGTTACAGAGAGCGAGAACAGGGAGACTGAGAGATAGTGTGCACAAAGATAAACAATTTTGATGTGTTTTAGGTACAAAGTTTTATCAATTATCTTCGCATAATTATCCTTTCTAAGTCTGTAAACCGTGTAAGGGCATGGATTGATGGGCTAGTTTAGATCAAACAAGAATGGATGACCCAAATCAAATGTTGGATCCCTAACTCATGCATTTTTATATTAGGATAGACACATTGCTATAGATATTCATGTTGCCACGCCCCAAGTCATGAGTTCATCACATTATATTTTGTGGATTTGATTCTCAATGAAACCGTGGGCATGGTGGAAGGCCTTCGAAAGTAGTTCATTGGGCAGTAGAAATTCTCTTACTAATTCTAGAATATACATAAATAGACAACTCCATTTGTTAGGATAAAAATTTAGTGGAGTATATGTAAAGGAACACAGCCTGTTCAGCTGATGGTTTCTGTGGCTGCTGCTGATGCTAATGCAGATTTGTTGTGAGAGAAAAACACTGCTGAATGGCTGGCTGATTTTGGCCGATAAGCTCAAGCGAACACGGTGTATAGTACAACTAGAGTGGGTGGTAAGGGTTCATAAGGTTGTGGAGATGTGAGAGATGGTTTGTGAATGGATGGGATAAGTGGGTGGTTGTAAGGGAGAATAATTTTGATAAGTTGAATGCCAAGGTTAGCTAGCCCACAACCAAATAGTAGGTCTTATCCATGCATGCCACTTACCACAAAGCTAAACAATCATAGGGAGGTGGGAATGTTGGCTAATACAAATCAAAGATATATTCGTTGAATGTAGGTGATGAGCCCAACTATGACTTCAAGAAGGATGTCTGCGATGAGTAATGTGTCTACATCGTACTCTAAAGAAGCCTGAGGATGATGATGCCTACCGCCAGACACTTCTCCGCGCTTCACTCTAATGCAGTTTTGTGTGTGATTAAGTTCAAGTGGACTTTTGTAATAATGAAAAAAACCATGTTATACCCTAAAATAGGTATTCATGGTGCATGACTTTGTTATGTGCTAGATGGTGAAGCATGTGATAGCGTGAGATTCCTGGGACTATCATTACTTATATGCTTATTTTATGTGGATTTCTCTTTGAGGAAATCAGTGTATTGCCTTCATTGATAGCTATATTAGATTACACTACTTTTTCTTATCGTATTTTGATATAAACTAAATTGAGTTATATATTAATTGTATTTGACATAAATACTATATTTATTCTAGGACGTTAGATCACTATAAAATTCAAAGGTGCACATTCTTTTCTCTTTTGGTTTATCTCCAAATTTGTAGGTCTTGATTTCACGTGTACATTCTATTTATTATTTTTGACTATTAGATCATCATAAAATTCAATGGCACACATCATATTGTTTTTTTTTGTTTTTTGGATTTAATCTCATAATTTTTAGACCCTCGCGAGGGCTACTCAAATGGTACTGCACTCACTCAGGTGTTTTAACAAAATCTGGCACTCTTTCTAACCGAAAAAAACACCCGATTTCTACCGAAAAAAGGCTGCAGCATCGGTGACAACCGTTGTGGAACCCGTCGTGATTCCCGTGGGGTGCACGTCGCCGGTGGTCACCACGTTCACCGACCCCGACCCAGCGGTTATTGCATATATTTTATGCTAGAATTGCAGTTTTATTCTCGTTGCAATTTCTGTATACATAACTTGCAATTTTTGAATCCGGTTATAAAAAACGCAACAGACAAAACTACAAACCTGACAAAATCTAGTATATATCGACACAAAGACAATTAACAAGTCACAATTTTTTCTATCGTTAGACATTTTCAAAAAAATAATATATATGTTGACACAAAGACAATTAACATGTCACAAATTTTTTCTATAGTTAGACAAGGACAAAACCACAAAGACAATTAACAAGTCAAAAAAAATTCTATAGTTAGACAAGGACAAAAAATTACGATATAATGTTTGGACTTCATTTGAACATCTATTTGTATTTTACAAAATTGCACAAGTTTCTGAAATGAATAATTTAATAAAATTTCAGTGAAAAAGAAAAGGCCAAACTAGCCTAATAGGCCCACGGCCTGGCCCAACAGCGGCCCAGAACGCGGCCCAAGCGGGATCCTGCAATATGTTAAACTGATAGGCCTTGTTCACTTCCCCATCCCAACCCAAAATATTTCCTCTTCCACCCATCACATCAAATCTTTCGACGCATGCATGGAGCATTAAATATAGATAAGAAAGATAACTAATTGCATAGTTTGTCTGTAAATGTCGGGACGAATATTTTGAGCCTAGTTAGTCTATAATTGGACAAATTTTGCCAAATAACAACGAAAGATGCTACAGTAACTTTTCAGCTACTTTTCGCGAAGTGAACACACCCATAGCCATCTCAACGCTTAACAGGCCCACGGCCTGGCCCAACAGCAGCCCAGAACATGGCCTGCCAGGCGGGATCCCGCAATATGTTAAACAGATCGCCATCTCAACGCTTGCTTCTTGATTGAACGGCCCAAAAAATTCGGGTGTGCCCAGCTGCTAAAACACCCGAGTGTGTTTTAGCTTTTCCGTAGAATTTTGAAGTTTTAAATCACATCATGAAAGCTTGAGTAGTTTATGTATTTATTTCGCCATGTGTGCATGGTTTTCACCAAACGAAAAGAATATATAATACTTCACTAGTTAGATCGTTAGCATCAAGCAGGTTGATGACATACCTTGAAGAGACGACGGGCCGCCTCAGCTTCTAGACCTTTGACACGGCACACTGCATCGGCTGACGTTGCACAATGTCTGGCAACACTTTCTTCCCTGGTAATAACAATGATGCAGCCTCCAGGAAGAGCACTCGGTATCAAGTTAGCTTCTATCAAGTCCCAATCTTCCTTGGACCGCAAGCCGTCAATAACAACAAGGCACTCATGGTTTTCAAGATACTTCCAACACGACCAGAAGATATCCTTGCCTTCTTCTGGTGGTGGCAAGTCGAATTCAAGAAACAAACTCTGACAGAAGTTCATGATATCGAACGGATGCGGTACACTGACCGTGTAGCTTCCATAGCTCACTAGTACAGAGACGGGCTTTACTCCCGGTGGGGAACCCCCTCTAGTCCCGGTTCCCCACCCGGGAGCAAGCATCCGGGACTAAAGGGGGTCCTTTAGTCCCGGGTGAGGAACCGGGACTAAAGGAGGACCTTTAGTCCCGGTGGGTAACACCAACCGGGACTAAAGGTGCCTCCTGACATGCCACGATGGCCAGCACCTTTAGTCCCGGTTGGTAATACGAACCGGGACTAAAGGTTTTTTTTCTTTTCTTTTCATTTTTTTGTTTTCTTTTCAAAATAGGTTTTCGAAGTCGTATTGTACGCTGCTAATTATACATTTATACGCGCATATAGTATGTTTCGGTTCAAGCACAATGAACGTATTAAATCACACAATTCAAGCATAGAAATATATATATATATATATATATATATATATATATATATATATATATATATATATATATATATATATATATATATATATATATATATATATATGCATGCATCATATATATATTTACATGCATGCATGCATATGTGTATTTTACATTATATTATTTCATGTGCATATATTACAAAAGATTGCATTATAGTTGTTGTGACATAACGAGTTTCTTCTCATCCTCTAGCTTGGCTTCAATGGCAGTGTTGGGTCGAAGTAGAACTCGCCCTTGGAATCGATGACCTGCTCATTAAAAAATCCGGCTATAGACTCTTGAATTGCTTTGATTTGGTCTTGCCGTATGACCTTTTCCTCCAACCATCGAGTCTACAGGTTTGAATTAAAGGAAAATAAATTAATATATGTACATATATATATAAAGACATAGTAACACAATCAATAATAATAATTAAATGAATATATAGTGTATTTTTAACGTACTTTGAGTCTCTCTGTAGGAGTTCTTTGGGAGACCACCTTGATAAACTTGCAAACATAGTAACCACAGTAGTTGTTCCCCTGTTCCTGCCTCAGACACCACTTTACGAGAAAAAGATTTGTCATCCAATCTGGTGATCCGGTGAAAGCTATATGTTTAATTAATAAAGATGATGCGATTCAGGGGACTTACTTTCAATGGGATTACATTCAGTGGCGCTTTGCATTTTTCCATGTGTTGCTTCTCAATAAAGGTTTTCCAAACACTGCCCAATAAAAAATTTGCCACATCATTAGATATAGTTAATCATCATGTTTGTGTGTATATATAGTTGCTAGAGATCCCGAAATTACCTCTGGATAATATCTATCATATCTTGGTAGTCTTGTTGTGGTTTTCTCATCGAGTCATAGATTATCAAGTGACTTTTCACCAGATCGATGTCCATCAATATCCAGTGATTGCTGCATATGTTTATAGGATATAACGCATAACACTCATTAATTAACTAGAATCAACATATGAGCCATTAAGGCTATGATCGACATGATTAACACTCACTTGAAGTTATAGGGAAAGAGTATATCCTTCTTGTGGCGTTGGTTCACTAAGAAGTTCATGAGGTTACTCTCTGACTCAGACTTCCAATTAGTCATTGGAGTAATTGGGTCTTTGAATACTATATGGGGATCAACAAAACCAATTTCATTGCATCCTTCCTTTCTGAGCTCTGTCATTGTAAATCTGCATATATATAGTACTTGTTAGGATAATTTATATGCATATACACACATATGATGAGTTTAATAATAGATCGAAAGAATTATTACTTACAGGCAATAGCAGCTAATGATAACTTTGTCCAGAGAGGTCAGGTGGCATAGTTGATGAAATTCTGCAAAGTCAACATACATAACATCATCGCCACGAAACCAATGTTCGTCTCTAATTCTGACACCAACGCAGAAGTCTCCACTGGTAGACGCCTGCATGTACCACTTGTTTAGCAGGTACATTTGCGTCCCCAGATCAGATAAGGCTTGAGGGTTGTATAGACTCTGGCCTAGTACAAATTTTTTCTTCCAAATATCAACCTCCGCCGCACTCTCAATGTTTCCATCACCAAACATCTGGTAAAGGTCGAGACCAGTCTTATCAAGAAATTCACCAAGGTGATCCAAATCGACATCCGGAGGTATGTTTGCCTGATGCATTAATCCTAAATTCGAACCATATTCATTACCAACAACTAGCGGGGGATTGATTGGTGCGCTTGTTGTCCGAGTTGGGCAACTCCTTTCCCTGTCCGCTTCTTTTTCTGTGCCGCCTCAATTGACTTGGTGAGAGTGCGGTCATAGTCTGATAACGTTGATTTGGACGGCTTACGAGATTCCCGCTGTTGATGCTGGTAAGAAGTCACCTTTTTTCTTAAAATATCCGGAGCTACGAAGAAGTACAGTTTCTCTGGGTTTCTCCTTGCTTCTTGATTCATTTTAAGTTTGTCATAGAATCTAGACATGTCTTTTTTATATGCATCAGTTCCTTCTTCCTTCTCTTCAGATATTATTTTGGGAATAGCCCTTGGTTTCACGGTGGCTTTCTTTGCAGGCGGGGACTGGTTCTTCGTTTGAGGGGCTGGCCTCTTGCTAGGCTTCTTGGTAGGCGGGGGCGGGGGAGGCGTTGGAGACCTCCTTGGAGGTGTTGGCAGCGGCGTTGGAGACCTCCTTGGAGGTGGCGGCTGCGGCGTTGGAGACCTCCTTGTAGAGGGTGTGGATGCAGCCTCGTCTTCCAACATAATGTCATCGTACAGAGCACTATGATGATCTGGCGATTGAACAATTGGATTTAGGTTGGGGGAGGATCTGCTACAAAAAAAGGAATGACATATTATTATGAGCAGATTGTTAATTATTTAAGCCAATACAAATTAATGACGTAGTGTTTTCATCCGCACGTACCTATGGTGAGGTAGTTCAGGAGGAGGTGGAGCCGACATCCCTGGAATGATGATGTAGCGCTTGCGCCATAGAATGAATGTCTTCTCCGCTTCTCCTAGAGTCTTCTCACCATCACCTCCAGGAATATCAAGAGGCAAATCACTAAAACCTTTTTCAGCTTTATCTACCGAGATGGTGGCATATCCTTCTTGGATTATATTCCCATGAATCCTTGGTGTCTTGGTTCGGTCGATAGGATTAACAAGACCGATAGCCACCTTGATTGTGGAATTCTCCTTCGGAATGTGTAGCTCACACGTTGTACAAGGTTCAGTGACGTCATCCACAGGGAAGTGCAGTCCTGTGTCCCCTTGATTTGGTATCTCCGTGGAAGCGCAGCTGCTTTTCAACTGAACAGATTGGCTAATGTTGATTCCTGGCTCTGATGCCTGCTTGCTTGCACTCACTGCTATTTGCACTTGCCTTTTGATTTCCTCCTGCATTCTCGCTTCAAGGTTTTTTTCCCGCTCCTGTGCTTCACGCACCGCTTCCTCCAACCTCTGGAGCCGTTGTGCCTCTTCTTCCTTCTTTCTCTGGCGACTTCTGTAGGAAGGTCTGTCCTGAGGGAATCCATGCTCCCACGAGACACTTCCTTTGCCTCTAGTTCGGCCACCATGTTCAATAGTCCCGATGGCGTATGTCAGCTCATCCTTATCTCTGTTGGGCCTGAACGCACCACTAGCAGTAGCTCTCTGAGCATAAAACAATCTTTCTGCTGCTTCTTGCAGTCTTGCGCCATAAACGCACTTCCCTGTCTCCTGGTCTAGTGTTCCCCCATGAGCGAAAAACCAATTCTTTGCACGTTCTCCCCACTCGAGTGATTCTGGTCTGATACCCTTGGCAAGAAGGTCTGCTTCCATTTTGTTCCACTTCTTAATGGCAGTCGGGTAGCCACCTGATCCCAAGGTATGGTGGTATGTCTTCTGTTGGGCATTACGTTGGTTCTTTATCACTCGACTCACACCCTCTTCCGAAGTCTTGTACTGTACAAACTCATCCCAATAGGGCCTCTGCTTTGAGATCGGGCCTGGGACAGTAAAATCTGGTGCTATGTTCTTCTTGACATACGTCGTGTATAGGTGTTTCTTCCAAGTCTGAAACTGGGTGGCCATCTTCTTCATTGCCCAATCCCTAACTCGCTCCTTCAATTCATCACCATCTATTATATCATCATAATCATCTGTTTGGAGCGTGAAATGTACCAAGACATCATTCCAAATTAACGCCTTGTCACGATCGGAGACAAAACTGATATGAGGAGCATTGGTCTTCTTCTTCCATTCACGGGTACTAATCGGGAGCCGGTCCCGTACAAGGTAACCACAGTGGTGCACAAATTTCATTTTATTCGGCCCCCCGGTTCTCCTGTATCCACATTGAACTCCGAGATGATGAAGCGACCCTCCAATGGCTTTTTGGGACCTCGAACATTTTTACTCTTCGTTGTAGTTGTTGATGTCGATCCAGAGGGCTACAAAACATAAACATTATTTTTAATGTCATGAGCACACATAAGACATATGATAATATATATATATAGCTAATAATAAAAAATATATACTTAGCCAATATGTTGTTGCTCATTTTGTTCAAGAGCTAAGTACTGACTCCCGTCATCTACATCCTCTTGCACGTTATTTTTAGCACCATCATCGCCGGCAACTTGAGTGCCAGTGTTGATCAAATTCATCATCAACTCCTCCTCATCCATATTTCTCGGGTCGGCCATCTAGCTTCAAAAAACAAAACCAATATATAGTACGTCAACCATGTAGTCATTCATCATATGAGAAAAGTCTATGTTAATAATATAAGTATAAGTCATTATGAAATGTAAGTATATGTGTCTTATTGCTCATATAGCCATTACTATTTCCGAAATGATAAGAATTTATTTTCTTCTTCTACAGGCGATCTCTGATGCTATGATATAAAGTTTGAAGATAGTCTTCCCGGAAAAAAATATGTAATGCTCATATTACTTTAGCAACATTAATATATTATATCTGTATATTCAAAGTTCACAAATGAAGAAACATGTGATATTTTTGATAAACTAAAAAACGCTTAGTTTACAAACTGGGTATCAAAATTGAGTTCCTATTTGACCATTATATATCCTACAACAAATCCTTCAAAAAAAACCTACATGAATATATTTGGATAAAATTTCGTTAACAAACATTGATCTATGTCCTCGGTGGAGGGCCTCGGGCGCGGAGGAGGGCGCGGTGGAGGGCCTCGGGCGCGGAGGAGGGCGAGGGCGCGGTGGAGGGCCTCGGGCGCGGAGGAAGGCGCGGTGGAGAGCCACGGGCGCGGAGGAGGGGCACGGGCGCGCGCGGTGGAGGCCGCACGAGGAAGAAGACGGCGGCGCCGGTGTCACGGAAGACGAACGGACGCGGTGCGAGGAGAAGAGGGCGGCGGTGTTCGACGAGGAAGAAGACGAGCGGATCGATCTGCCAGGCGCCGGAGGTTATATAGCAGAGGAGAATTACTCCCGGTTCCAGCCACCAACCGGGAGTAAAAACCCTTTACTCCCGGTGCGTATTACCAACCGGGAGTAAAGGTACCTTTACTCCCGGTGCGTGTTACCAACCGGGAGTAAAGGTATACCTTTACTCCCGGTGCGTGTTACCAACCGGGAGTAAAGGTATACCTTTACTCCCGGTTGGTAACACGCACCGGGAGTAAAGGCTTTTTTTGGCGGGCCACGAAACTGCAGCCCACCTTTACTCCCGGGTGGGCTTCCCACCCGGGAGTAAAGGTGGCCTGCAGTTTCGTTTCCCGCCTGTTTTAAGGAATAGTCTTGTTAAATACAATAGAAATGCAATAGTTTTTATTAAATACATAGTAAATTAAATAAAAGGCATAAAATTATTTTGTTAAAAATATGAATTTTATTTTTGTTTATTGCACATAGGAAAAATCGATAACCTAACTTTTTTTATTTTTTGTTAGAATTATGAAACATAATGTAACTAATATTTATTATTTCGTTAATGCAAAATGTATTGTTTAATTAAAATTATTAAAATTATTGGTTTTGGACAGGAAATTTGTTTTCACATCATTTTAACGTTAATATTTTAATATTTCATCACTCAGTAACCAATCAAACATTGATTTAATTTGAAACATGACATAATAAACATCTGAATTCACAATTATTACATAATATCTCAAACACACACTATATTAAATCACTATATCATCAAGTGGGCACAGCAGTGAACTTCTTCTTTACGTATGTCCCTTGGTTATGATCGCTTCGTAACCATGGAGTGTCCTCATCATTTACCAAGATGCTAGGGTCTTTGTTCACTTTGAAGGGCGGAATTCGGTCATCCTTTTCATATTCTTCTGACATGTCCGACTTGTCCTCAATTCCCACGATGACTCTTTTCCCTGAAAGAACTATGTGGCGCTTTGGCTCTTTGGTTGAGTCATTATCGTTTTTCCCTCTTTTTGGTTTGGTAGACATATCATTGACATAGAACACCTGATTCACATCCTTGGCAAGGACGAATGGTTCGTCTTTGTACCCAATATTACTAAGGTCTACTGTTGTCATTCCATACTCGTTGTCTACTGTTACCCCGCCTCCGGTCACCTTGACCCATTGGCACTTGAACAATGGGATCTTCAAAGTAGGTGCATATTCTAGTTCCCATATTTCATCTATGCGTCCATAATATGTCTGCTTATTCCCATTCGGGTCTGTGGCATCTATGCGGACACCACTGTTTTGGTTGGTACTCCTTTTATCTTGGGCTACTGTGTAGAATATGTTCCCATTTATCTCGTACCCTTTGTATGTGACGATATGCCATGATGGTTGCATAGCCAATAAATACAGTTGCTCATGGATGCTCTCATCACCTTGACATTTTTTTCGCAACCAACCGCCGAAAGTTTCCATGTGCTTATGCGTAATCCAAGCTTCAGTCTTCCCTGGAAACTCGGATCGTAAGAGATCCTTGTGTGTCTCAATATACGGATCTACCAAAGAGGAGTTCTGTAGAACTGTGTAGTGCGCTTTATTGAAATAATCATCATCCGTACCAATATATGTTTTCCTCCCTAGTGTCCCCTTTCCGCTTAGTCTCCCCTCATGTCTCGATTCAGGAACACCAATCGAGTCAAGGTCGGGAATAAAGTCAACACAGAACTCAATGACCTCTTCTGTTCCATAGCCCTTGGCGATGCTTCCTTCTGGGCGAGCACGGTTGTGAACATATTTCTTCAGGACTCCCATGAATCTCTCTAAGGGGAACATGTTGTGTAGGAACACAGGACCGAGAGTGAAAATCTCCTTGACTAGGTGAACTAGGAGGTGTGTCATAATATCAAAGAAGGAAGGAGGGAACACTAACTCAAAGCTGACGAGACATTGAACCACATCATTCTGTAGTTTAGCTAGATCAGTTGGATCAATTGCCTTCTGAGAAATTGCATTGAGGAATGCACATAGCTTTACGGTGGCTAGACGTACATTTGGAGGTAGAATTCCTCTTAATGCAACTGGAAGTAATTGCGTCATGAGAACGTGACAGTCATGGGACTTTAAGTTACAGAATTTCTTCTCTGGCACATTTATAATACCCTTTATATTCGAGGAGAATCCAGATGGTACCTTGATGTTGTTTAAGCATTCAAACATGATTTCCTTCTCCTCTTTGCTTAGAGTGTAGCTAGCAGGACGTAAGTAATGGCGTCCATCATCTGTCTTCTCTGGATGCAGGTTGTCTCTTTCTCTCAAACAACGTAGGTCCTGTCGTGCTTCAAATGTGTCCTTAGGCTTTCCATACACACCCATAAAGCCTAGCAGGTTCACACAAAGATTCTTCGTTAGGTGCATCACGTCGATCGAGCTACGGACCTCCAGGACTTGCCAATAGGGTAGGTCCCAAAATATGGACTTTTTCTTCCACATGGGTGCGTGACCGTTAGCGTCTTTCGGAATAGGTTGGCTTCCATGTCCTTTTCCAAAGACGACTTTCACATCATTGACCATATCGAGTACATCCTCACCGGTTCGGTTGCGAGGCTTGGTCAGGTGGTCTGCTTTCCCTTTAAAATGCTTACCTTTCTTTCTTACGGGGTGATTTGCAGGAAGAAATCGACGATGGCCAAGGTACACGACCTTTCGACATTTTTTCAAGAATACACCTCTAATATCACCGAAGCAGTGTGTGCATGCATTATATCCCTGTTTGACTGTCCTGAAAGATTACTTAGAGCAGGCCAATCATTGATTGTTACGAACAACAATGCTCGCAGATCAAAGTGTTCCTGTTTGTACTCATCCCACACACGTACACCTTCTTTATTCCACAAAATGAGAAGTTCATCAATAAGTGGTCTCAGGTACACATCGATGTCATTGCCAGGTTGCTTCGGGCCTTGGATGAGCACAGGCATCATAATGAACTTCCGCTTTATGCATAACCAAGGAGGAATGTTGTAGATACTTAGAGTAACAGGCCAAGTGCTATGACTACTGTTCTGCTCTCCAAAAGGATTGATACCATCTGTACTTAAAGCAAACCTTAAGTTTCTTGCGTCATTTGCAAACTCCGGGAATTCTCTGTCGATTGCTCTCCACTGGGACCCATCAGCAGGGTGTCTCAACATATTGTCTACCTTACGGTCTTCTTTGTGCCATCGTAACAATTTTGCATGTTCTTTGTTTCTGAACAGACGTTTCAAGCGTGGTATTATAGGAGCATACCACATAACCTTGGCAGGGATTTTCTTACGTGGACGTTCGCCCTCAACATCACCAGGGTCATCTCGCCTGATCTTATACCGCGACGCATGGCATACCGGGCATGCATCTAATTTCTCGTACTCTTTGCCATGGTATAGGATGCAGTCATTAGGACATGCATGTATCTTCTCTATTTCTAGCCCCATAGGACAGATAACTTGTTTTGCTTCGTAGGTAGTGGCGGGCAATTCATTGTACTTCGGAAGCATCTTCTTTTGGATTTTTAGTAACTCTCCAAATCCCTTGTCAGATACACCATTCTTTGCCTTCCATTGCAGCAATTCTAGTGTGGTTCCCAACTTTTTCTGCCCTGCATCACAAGTTGGGTACAACAATTTCTTGTGATCTTCTAGCATCCGCTCGAACTTGATCTTCTCCTTTTCACTTTCACATTCTCTTTGTGCATCACGAATGACCTGACAAAGATCATCAGCCGGCTCATCTTCTACGGCTACCTCTTCTTCAGCTTCTCCCATTGCAGTATCATTGAGGCACGCACCATCAGGAATAATATCATTGTCGTCCCATTTTCTTCTTCATCTTCTTCCATTACAACACCGGTTCTCCGTGCTTTGTCCAACAAATATAGTTTGGCATGAAACCCGACTTGAACAAGTGTGAATGAAGAGTCCTTGAGCAAGGATATTCCACTGTATTCTTACATATGGCACATGGCAGCACATGAAACCGTCGCGTTTGTTGTCTCGGCCGCACGTAATAAAGAATGCACGCCGTCAATGAACTCTTGTGAGCGGCGATCAGCATTATACATCCAATGACGGCTCATCTGCATTACATGACATAAATATCAATTAAAACCTAGATCATAATTAATTATTTATACAACATGCGTGCCACCACAAAAATACAAATTTATGAAAGCATCGCTACAATGTAGACAATCTCAACTACCATAAAAGAACTAAAGCTTAAAATACATTTCAGGGAGCACAAGGATTTCGCGACCAATTCTCAACTAAAACACGACAGATCCCGATTGTTGCAACATCTTGGGCTTCTCGGCTGGATCACTGCCTCATAGCCCCGTAAAACTGCCTGTTGTGCAAGATATTTGCACGAGTTCAACATACTCTCCTCCCAGTAGAAGCCTGAACATCGTCCACTGCCATCCCAC
>CM036185.1:73867172-73930174 GCA_020631735.1 Saccharum officinarum | reverse complement strand
GACCCTCGAGTCCTCGACAGGGATAATCTCTGCTATAATGGAACACTAAATTATACTTGGTTCACCCAGAAAACATCCCTCACTGAGAGCCTTCAATCATCATGCACCCAGGTAAAAAATTACACACAAAATTTTATCTCCATTAAAATCAAGGGCTAATAGAACATCTAAACCAAATCGGATGGCCGAGGGAAGAAGTTCTTATTAAAAAATGTTAAGTGAATTCAGATAATTAACTATGCATGATTTTGCTTACTAAAGGGGTCCATAAGCTCATTTCTACTGCATCAGCATGTAGCTTGAGACTCGCAAGTCACAAGTGTGCCCATTAGGTAGCTGCAGCTCTTGTGTATTGATCTATTTTTGTCAAATTGAGATGATCATTCAGTCATGATCATTTCTGAAACTGTGTTTATCAAATTGATCTGATATTATTCAGTCATGATTATGATTATTCTTTTGCCTTCATAGAATGGTGCTTCACTTGCTTGTGGTGATGATTTCTGTTACACACGATGAAACCGTGGTTCTAAATGTCTGGATGCTGGAATTATTGAAAAAAAACTTCCTAGAAAAGCTAGATATATCAAATAATAAATACTATTGCTCTGCTGCTTGAGTTTCAGACAAGTCCACTACCTGAGGTCACTTCTAGATGCATTTTTCTATGCTATAAAAGGTGCTGAATAAATACTAAAATTGGTAAAATTGGTAAAATTTTTATGGTGGGCTAATTATTGTATGCTTGAACTGTGGTAAAAATTTCATATTCATTAGATCATGTATAACTTAGCTATAGATTTATTTAGGTTTATGCTTGTTAAATCTATGCTTTATCTATAACTAAGTTATACATGATCCAATGAGTATGAAATTTTTACTACAATTTGAGCATACAAAAAATTTCACCACAGTTGGACCATAGAAGTTGCAGCTATAAATTATTATATTTAATTAAAAAAAGCATAAGATCTAAAGTTATAGCAAAAACTTTATACTAAAGAATATTATATTATGTGTTCACTGTGTAGGTCTACTCACGTGGAGTCCAACAAAATTAAATTTTCTATTTTATGATTTTTTCTGTGATTTAATATGACTTTTCAAAGATTTAGCAGAAATAAATAAAAAAGAAAAAGACAAAACCACCATCACTACAGCAAAACCACCATCCAAAACCGCTTAGGGGAGTTATTTGACCGGTTTTAGAAAATTCAGGAGGTAAAAAAAATTCGGTTTTATAGTTTGGGGTGAAGTAGTCCACCCTAAATAGTTGGGGAGTTATGTAGACTTTTTCCTTAACATTAGGTAAATGCTTGTGCGTTGCAACAGGACAAAGATAATATCATGTGTGTTGTACTATTATGAAAAAAACAATACTTTAGATAGTGCAAGAACATAAGGATATATGATTACAATTTGTAACGCAATGGAATTAATTACCACATATCATTGCTGTTGTGAAACTACGTTTTAATCTGAAGCTATGCTATGAATTGCAGGCAACAAAAAGGTGAGCACAAAGAGTATCTCATCTATGTAGGTTATTGAATTTCAAAACTTACACACTGATGGCCAGCACATATTGTCAACAACCATTCTGAAAATACACATGTCTACAATTTGTATCAATTGATTGTTCAACATTTATTTATGCAAGACCATGCTTTCAGTGGTATGGCGAGGTGTCACTATAGTCAAGTTTTTTGTCGTTTGAGAAATCACCCTCTATATCCCACATAACAGAGTTACAATTAGCCTGTTGTGTTTGATTTTTTTTTTGCATGATCTCTAGGAACAGGAACAGGACTTTGGTATGTAAAATTTGAATGAACGTGCGTGAGATCAAGCTGCAGGTATCTTGAGATGAGAAGCGTTGGGCCTACTAATGCACAACCTCGATGCGTCGCGCCTGCTATTGCACAACTTCACCAATAGATTTCAGCAAACAGACCAAAGAAGCGGAAATAGGAAAAAAATCTTTATTTCTTGGCTGGCTGATAATTCATTTAAGTGCTAACAACTGTTTTGAAAATTATTTCCATGATATCTTTCTTGTTGCTACAAATCAGTCATGCCCAGTCCAATTTAAATCATGCTCTATGCAAACACATAATAATAATTTCCCATATGTGAAACTCAAGTCCAGTTCACGGTTTGAGGCTCGACGGGGACACAACAGTGAGTGATCCAACTAACATTGGGGAAAAAGGATATTCTCTGCTAACAAGAGTGAGCCAACTAACATTGTGAAAAAAACTAAATTGTGATGAAAAAATGACTTATATATGCACGGCCAAATGAGTTTGCAGCATACTCAGAAATTAGGATGTACTTTGCTAACAAGCGTGAGCCAACTAACTTTGGAGGAAAAAACTAAATTTAGTGAAAAGGCGACTAATATATGCACGGCCAACATTAAACAATGAATTTGCAGCATATTCAGAAATTGTTTTTATAAGACAAAATGTCACTTGGGTATGGAATTGCATGTCAACACAGGCATGGCACACTACAGGATTCAACAAGTGTTTTATATTTCTATCCTTTTCTTATAAGTTAATATACTAACTTGTAGGTCTTGCTTCATCTTTCTCATAGTGTACACAATTTTCTAACAGAAAGATGCATCCAATCCAGGAGATGGCAAACTAAAGGCATTCCATTCAATTCTCCTAATTATGCAGCAAGGGAGAAAATTTACTAGGATAAACCTCCAGAAGCATGAAGGATCCATTGGAATGTTATGTAGGCTGAAAAATCTACAAATCTGAAGTAATTAAACCTGCATGGAATTTTGGTGGACAAGATGGCAAGATACAAGGCATTGCATAACAGTTAACTTGGTGAAATTAAAACAGCTAACTCTTCTCAGTCAGGTAGGGATGTCTGCCACCATGGGGCTGATCACCAGCATGTTGATCGTCCACTTCTCAGTCAGTTACTGGAAATTAGGCAGAAAGTGATTCATTCCATTGAATATTAGAACTGAAACAAACTGAGCTCAGATGTTTGTTCCTTGTAAAATGGAGAAAAGAAACAATGCAGTTAGGCTTCATTGCCTTCCACACTCCAATAAGGAAGTGATCCACACGCTTGGGCTTCCACAAAAAGATGAAAACCTTGAGATACATCTTCATAAACACTGTGTCTAGGGGAACCCTAGCATCATACTCCAAATAGAAGACATCCCAGCCGCAAGCACCCTCTCCATGATCCATCATCTTTACCCTTATCCGGTCAAAGATATTAGGGTCATCATACTGTGCATTGAATGCTCGGATTGCAGTCTCAAGCAATAGAATATTTTTTATTACATATTTTCTCTAGAATATAGGATTCTCAGCATCTAGTATGTCAATAAACAATAATCACCAATGATAAGGTAACACCAAATACAAGCAGGAGACCATGAAATTTCAACCCAAACATATGTATGCAAGAAAATAAAGTGGGCTAGGGAAGATAACATACCCTTGAGCCTCATGACCGAATATCCTACGGAACACGGGAGTGCCCTATGAGAAAGAAATTAGAAGTCCCCAATAACACGCAACTCAGCTCTGAGTTGCTGCATCAAACATCTCAACAGAATGGGATGAGTGATCAGTAGATACCTTGGTCGACCAGAAGTAAACGTCAGTGTGGAAGAGCAAAGTGAAGAGGATCTTGATGCACACCTTCATGGCCTGTGGCAGCGCTACCTCCTCCACCTCAATGGACAGCGACTTGTTGGCCACTTGGCCTCTAAAAGCCCAAGTTTGGTTTTGGTAATTAATGACACCAAGTTGCTAATGTCATGTGTTAAGTGGTTTAAGTTAGGCATAAGCAACACATGTGATGAAGGTGCATGTGGCATGAAGTGATGGCCGCAAGATCACAAGAGGTGGAGATGCACATAAAATGATGATCAAGGTGATCAAGCATGTGGAGATGGACATGGAATAAATTGATCAAGGCAAAGGTATAATCATAGGGTTTTCTTTTGCCGGTCTAAGATGAGTAGAGAAGTGATTGACCGGGTTTAGGATTGATAGCCGACTATCAAGAGGGGCAATCACGGTTAGCTCGTGGATCAAGTGCTACTAGGTCATCTTCTTGAGCATATGCATTAGGATCTAGTAGAGAGCTAACATATCGCCTTAGAAAATGATTGTGAAAATGCTAACACACATGCACAAGGTGATTTTCACATGATGGTGTTGGCACATTTGCGAAGGTGGCGGTGTTTGAGCGGTAGTGAGGGGTTTGGGATTTGCTCTCCCTCCCGCCGTGCTTGCGAGCGTGGGATTCAGGTGTTTTCGGGAAAATAAAATGCCTATTTTTCGTTATGTCAGAGGTTGAAAAAGTGGTGAAAGCACGAAGATGTTTCATGAGCTAAAACATGTGTTTTAGTGATACACATGGAGAGTGGCTCATAAGTGACAAGGGCGATCAAGCGAAACGAGAAAACAACAAAGATTCGCTGAGTTATGAGCGACAGACACTGGCGCCGTGTGCAACAGACGCGGGCACGCAGTGTCTGACGCTAAACCCTAGCTGAGGGGGTTGGCATGAGCATGACAGACGCGCGAACGCTCACGCGACAGACGCTAGCGTCAGCCTCTGTCCGCGGTGGCGTCAACAGCTGTGCGAGCGAGCGTTGGCGACAAACGCGGCGGCACGTCTGACGTGCGTCCGTCGGACGCGTGTGTCGGCTTGAAGCGTCGGGCGCGTCTGACGCTCACACAGTAGACACGTCTGACGGTCTAGGCGCAAAACGGTGTCTCTGGACTACGTCTGTCGCGAGCGATAGACGCTGGGTCGCGAGCGTCGGACACGTCTGACGCTGAGGAATTTGACCGTTGAGTTCGAGCGTGCAGGACACGTGGCGGCTGTAGGAGCGACGGACGCGCCTGTAGCGTCTGTCGGCTTGGCGACAGACGCTACTGTGCAGCGTCTGTCGCTCCCGAAATCTTCCAGTGAAGTTGATAACGGCTAGCTCTTGAGTGAAACGTTATAAATAAGAGGTGGTCGGCCCTTGGGGGTTCTCTCTTGCACATTTTAGATATTGAGGCACACTTTGAGCTAGAGAACACTCCCTCCACTCATCTCCATGCTTGGTTGCATACTCTACAGAGATTAAGTGAGATTCAAATGCATTGCATTGAGAGTTGCATCTAGTGGCACTTGATCTTCGTGTTTGCTGTGGATTGCTTGTTACTCTTGGGTGTTTCCTGACACCCTAGACGGCTTAGAGCAGCGGTGGTGTTGAGCTCATGATTGGAGATTGTTTCGAGCCTCACCAAGCGATTGTGAGGGGTTCTTGAGCCTTTCCCGCGGGAGTTCGCGAATTGGCTACTCTAGTGAAGCACGTGGCTTGGAGAATCCCCATCTTGTGAGTGGACGTGCGGCACCCGCTGAGGGTTCAACTCTTGATAGTTGATTAGCTCATGATCCATCAAGTGGTTGCATCGCCACAACGAGGAGTAGCTTGCCGGGAAGCAAGTGAACCTCGGTAAAAAATCTTGTGTCATCTCTTTGCCGAGGATTTCTCTTGTGATTGCTCATTGTGATTGATTCTTCGAGTGCATTTCTTCTCTACATCGTTGGTATAAGAATCAAGTCACTTGCTCTTTTACTTTCTTGTACTAGTCCTTGTGTAGTTTGCTTAGTGTAGCCTCTATCACATAGGAGTAAGTAGCTTAGTGACTTAGCCTTGTTGGTGTGTATTAGAGATCATAGCCTTGCTTCACTAGAATGGTATAGGTGGCTTGCATAGTATAGTTGAGCTAGTGCTAGAATTAGCTTAGCCATCTTTTATACTAACGTGGTTATTTAGCGAAGCTTGTAGATTTTTAAATAGACTATTCACCCCCCCTCCCCTCTAGCCATTTGGACCTTTCAGCCTCCCATGCCACCATGGCCGCAGGGGTCCAAGAAAATTACCCACAGAACTGTTAGTCCAATAATCTAGTCTAGCAATAAAAAAATGGTCATTGCAAATTGCAACATTCCTAGATCATATAGCAAAACAGTAGAATGACTAACTACTTCCAATCTCGGAGCAGAGGCACCATTTATTTGAGGCTTAACAACCTACGGTGAAAAAGAAATGGCTCAATTAAGCTTGCACATCAACAACACCAAGAAGGCACCTCACTTTGATGGCACAAATTATGCATATTGCAAGGTTAAGATGACCACACACCTCAAGTCAATTAATAGAGAAGTGTGGAAGGTCACCGAAACAAAATTTGAGGTTGCTAATTCGGAAGCACCTACACCGGTGGAAGAGAAGAAGCTCCAATGCAATGACATTGCCATTAGTGCTCTTCATGAGGCACTAGATGACAAGACATTTGAGCAAGTGAAGAACATTGAAATTGCTCATGATGCTTGGGCCAAGCTAGAAGAAACATTTGAGGGCACTGAAGGCACAAAGACCAAGAAAAATTTTCAAGCTTTAAGATGCAAGATGATGAGAGTGTACCGAAAATGTTTCATCGGTTGCAAGTCATTGTCAATGAGCTCAAGGCACTTGGTGAGGAGTTCAAGGACAACCAATTCTCTATGAAGTTCTTGAGAAGCTTGCCCAAGAGGTTTGATACATTGATCACCGTGCTAGTGAGAACTACATTGAAGGATTCAACTCCTCAACAAGTATTTCAAGAAGTGATGACCGATGATTCATATAGAGAAGATGATGAGAAGGATGAGTTGGTCAAGAAGAAGAAGGAAAATAAGAAGAAAGATGATGAAAAGATGAAGAGTGTGGCATTCAAAGCCACCACATCCAAGGGCAAGTCCAAGATTGAATCATCAAGTGATGAAGACTCAAGCTCTTGTGATAGTGATGACATTGATGAGAAGATGTCTCTCTTTATCAAGCAATTTGGCCAATTCATGAAGAAGAAAGGCTATCATGCAAGAAGGAGGAAGAACTCATCCAAGAAGAATGAGCATACCATGAGATGCTTTAGATGCCATAGCAAGGACCATCTCATTGCAAAGTGTCCTTATGATAGTGATGATGAAGATGCTATCAAGAAGGAGAGAAAGAAGCAAAAGAAGAAGCAAGAAAAGAAGGAGAGCTCTCATAAGAAGAAGAATGATTCTCATGTTGCTACATGGGATAGTGATGATTCGTCAAGTGATGATGAGGATGACAACAAGAGCAAGAAGAAGGGACATGCTAGTATTGCCATCCAAGAGAAGGTCTTCCTCTTCGACTCTCCATCGTGCTTCATGGCTAAGGCCGCTAAGGTATCATCCGACGATGAGAGTGATCATGATAATGCTAGTGATAGTGATAGTGATAAAGAAGAATTCACTAAAGATGAACTAATCACTATGCTAGAAGATTACACTCAACATTTTAAAGAATCTATAAAGGAGTGCAAGGGCTTGCTTAAGGATAAGAAAAACCTTATGCAAGAACTTGATAAGCTTAGGGCATCTTATGAGAGTCTAAAGGTAGACCATAAGAAGCTTCAAAAGTCTCACTCTAAGCTTGAAGAAGCTCATTCCTCTCTAGTTGAAAAATGTGAAAACATGCCAACTAATGTTGAGAAAGCTAAAACTTACAACATAGGCATATCATGTGATATAATTGATGAATCTTTTCATAAGCCTATTGTTGTTGCTCCCACTAACCCTTCATATAGCTCATCTACACATCCTCATCTAGTAGTGACGGTTTCACCTGTGACTCCACACTAATAGTTGAGAATGAAAATCTCAAGAAGGAGGTAAAAGAGCTCAATCACACATTAGCTAAGGCTTATGGTGGTGAGGACCGCTTGCTTATGTGCTTGGGTAGCCAAAGAGCTTTTCTCTATAAAGAGGGATTGAGCTATAACCCCAAGAAAGGCAAGGCCGCTTTTGCTCCTCACAAGACTCATTTTGTGAAGAACAATGGTAGCTATTGCAAAGTGTGCAAGCAAGTTGGTCACATAGAGCAACAATGCATGAACAAGAAATCAAATGCTAATGTATCCTCAATTAAGCTTGACTCTTTCTATGTGCTTACCAAGGGTACTAATGGTGTTCATGCTAAGTTCATTGGTGCACCATGGATGGGCTCAAAGAAGAAAGCTATTTAGGTACCAAAGAGCTTGGTCACTAACCTTGGAGGACCCAACAAGTTTGGGTACCTAAAAAGAATTGATCTTATTTTGTAGGTCAATTATAAAGCCGAAGGATGGCATTGGGTGCTTGATAGTGGGCGCACTCAACATATGACCGAGGATTCTTGTATGTTCAAATCAATTGATACAAGTCAAAATGGTGGTTTTGATTCTATTACTTTCAGCAACAACAAGAGAGGCAAGGTCAAAGGGCTTGGTAAAATTGCTATCTCCAATGACATGAGCATATCCAATGTGTTGCTAGTTGAGAGCTTGGACTTCAACTTATTGTCAATAGCACAACTTTGTGATCTCGGTTTCAAATGCATATTTGGTAGTAGTGATGTTGAAGTTGTTAGTGTTGATGGTACAAACATGATATTCAAAGGATTTAGACATGGTAGCTTATACTTGGTTGACTTCAATGATAGTGAGACACAATTGACATCATGCTTGCTTAGCAAGTCTAGTATGGGATGGTTGTGGCATAGAAGGCTTGGTCATGTTGGAATGAAACAATTGAACAAATTGATAAAGCATGACTTAGTTAGAGGCTTGAAAGATGTCACCTTTGAAAAGGATAAACCATGTAGTGCTTGTCAAGCCAGCAAACAAGTTAGAAATGCACATCCTAGCAAGAGTGAAATAAGCACATCAAAGGCATTTGAGCTATTGCACATGGACTTGTTTGGGCCAACAACATACACTAGCATTGGTGGCAATAAGTATGGTTTTGTGATAGTGAACGACTACACTAGATACACTTGGGTGTTCTTTCTCTATGACAAGAGTGATGTTTATGATCTATTCAAGTCTTTTGTCAAAAGAGTGCAAAATGACTTTGAAATCACCATCAAGAAGATTAGAAGTGACAATGGTAGTGAGTTCAAGAACACAAGGATTGAGGAATTGTGTGATGATCTTGGTATTGGACATCAATTCTCTCCAACATACACTCCTCAATCCAATGGTGTAGTTGAAAGAAAGAATAGAACTTTGATTGACATGGCTAGATCAATGCTTAGTGAATACAATGTGAGTCATTCATTTTGGAGTGAAGCTAGTAGTAACCGTCTCTATTGCCATGGAAAGCTTGAGAAGACACCATATGAGCTATTAAATGGAAGAAAGCCCAACATTACATATTTTAGAGTGTTTTGGTTGCTAATGCTACATTCTCAAGAAAGGCACTAGATTGAGCAAGTTTGATAAGAAATGTGATGAAGGGTTCTTACTTGGTTATTCTACCACAAGCAAAGCATATAGAGTTTGGAATCTCACTAATGACATCTTGGAAGAAGTTCATGATATTGAGTTTGATGAAACCCAAGGATCCCAAAATAAAGCTCAAAACCTTGATGATGTGAGAGGAGATCAATTGTCAAATGCAATGAAGAACATGGACATTGGTGATATAAGGGCGAGACAAGTTGATGATGATGATAACATACATATGATTAATCAAGATGTGCAAATTGATACAAATCAAACAAGCTCAAGTGGTACTCACAATGAAGCTCAAGATCAAGGTCAAGCAAGTGGAAGTAATCAACTCCCAATACTCCAACCTACCAACATTGCAAGAGATCATCCATTGGATCAAATCATTGGTGGAATTCAAAGTGGTGTTCAAACTAGATCAAGATTGGCATCTTTTTGTGAGCACTACTCATTTGTGTCACTTGAAGAACCTAAGAAAATAGAAGATGCATTGAAGGATTCCGATTGGGTAAATGCCATGCATGAAGAGCTAAACAACTTCACTAGAAATCAAGTTTGGGAGCTTGTTGAGAGGCCAAAGAACTATAATGTGATTGGTACCAAGTGGGTCTTTAGAAACAAGCAAGATCAAGATGGTGTAGTTGTGAGAAACAAAACAAGATTGGTGGCACAAGGTTACACTCAAGTTGAAGGTCTTGACTTTGGAGAGACTTATGCACCGGTTGCAAGATTGGAGGCAATTAGAATCTTATTAGCCTTTGCTTGTGCACACAACATCAAGCTCTATCAAATGGATGTCAAGAGTGCATTTCTCAATGGCTACATCAATGATAAAGTTTATGTAGAGCAACCTCCCGGTTTTGAAGATGACAAGAAGTCCAACCATGTTTACAAGCTCAAGAAGGCATTGTATGGTTTGAAACAAGCACCTAGAGCATGGTACGAGAGATTGAGGGATTTTCTCCTCTTCAAAGGGTTCAAGATGGGAAAGGTTGACACCACTCTCTTCACTAAGAAGCTAGGCAATGACTTGTTTGTGTTGCAAATCTATGTGGATGATATCATCTTTGGTTCAACCAATCAAGATTTTTGTGAAGAGTTTGGAAATATGATGGCTAGTGAGTTTGAAATATCTATGATCGGAGAGCTTAGTTACTTCCATGGACTACAAATTAAGCAAATGAAGAATGGCACTTTTGTTAGTCAAGGCAAGTACATCACGGACATCATCAAAAAGTTTGGATTGCAAGATGCTAAACCAACGAGTACACCAATGAGCACAAATGATCAATTGGGTGTTAATGCAAGTGGCAACATGGTAGATCAAAATCTATACCGGTCTATGATTAGAAGTTTGCTCTATATCACCGCTTCTAGGCCGGATGTGATGTTTAGTGTATGCAAGTGTGCAAGATATCAAGCTTCACCTAGAAAAAGTTACTTGAAAGCGACCAAGAGGATATTAAGATATCTTAAGGGCACTCATGATGTTGGACTATGGTATCCTAAGGGGTCTAATTTTGAGTTGATTGGTTATTCAGACTCTGACTATGGTGGATGCAAGATTGATAGAATGAGCACAAGTGGTACTTGTCAATTGCTAGGAAGGTCTCTCGTTTCATGGTCATCAAAGAAACAAAATAGTGTTGCACTATCTACCACTGAGGCCGAATACATTAGTGTCGGTAATTGTTGTGCACAATTGCTTTGGATGAAGGCAACTTTGAGTGACTTTGGAATCAAATTCAAGAATGTGCCTTTGTTCTATGATAATGAGAGTGCTATCAAGATGACACAAAATCCGGTTTAACATTCAAGAACCAAGCACATTGATATTAGGCATCACTTTATAAGAGACCATAAATAAAAGGGTGATATTAGCATTGAGAGCATTTGGCACCGAAGATCAACAAGCCAATATATTCACAAAGCCACTTGATGAAAAGAGATTCTACAAGTTGAAAAATGAATTGAACATACTTGACTTCTCCAACTTGAAATGAGTGCACCCCCACATTCTTATATGACATGCCTTCACTTCGACAATGCAAGGTAAAGTTGTTTGGCATATCATTCATACTTTACTAAGGACTTGTTTAGAACATATATACATATTTGCATGACAAATAGGCTCATTCATGAAAATTAAATATTTTTGATGTATATATGGTACCACTATTGCTTCTATGTTTGTTTGATCTAGTGGTAGCATATGACATGTTTGTTGGCTTGCAAACCTAGTGTTGAATCTAGAAAACGAGCTCATGATGTGTAATTCAACATGGTCAAGATAACCCTTATACTTTATGAGGTGTGAAGAAGCTTGTCCTTGGATCAAACCGAATTACATATTCTAGGCAAGTGATCTAGATTGAACCATAATTTGCACTCCATCATATTGATTTACTTAACTCTCACTAAAATTGGCACCTTTTTGGTGATTGTTGACAAAGGAGGAGAAGTAAGTCAGAAAGATATAGAAAGGGGAGAGAAAGCAAAAGATATGACATTGGAAAGGGATCAATTAAAATTGAGCACACAAGTAGGGGGAGCAAGCTCATGAATCATGTGTTGCATTTGTATGTGCACTATCATGATGAATTGTTGCATTGCAAAGCTATGTGCACTATCATGATGAATTGTTGCATTGCAAAGCTTAAATTCATTTTCATGATTGTGTGGTGAATGCTAGAAATAGATCTTGAATGATGAATTGTTGAGAGTAGCTTTACAAGTGGTATCTGGACACTCGTTGCTATAATGTTGATCTCACGGGGTATTTTAGTGTTTGTGATCTTTACAAGTGATGTATTACAAGTGGTGTCTAGCTACATTGGTGCTAAGGATGGTATATATTGGCAACTCCGATTGGTATCACGCTTCAAAGGTCCATTCTATATACCTTAGCATCATTTTGGTAGTAGTAACTCTCCCAAAATTCCGATTCTTGCATATGTGCAAAATTGAACCAAACTCATGGAAGCACATATGTAGGGGGAGCTAATACTACCAAATCCAAAATATATTTTATTTTATATATTTGTGATGGTTGTCATCAATTACCAAAAAAGGGGAGATTGAAAGCCCAAGTTTGGTTTTGGTAATTAATGACACCAAGTTGCTAATGTCATGTGTTAAGTGGTTTAAGTTAGGCATAAGCAACACATGTGATGAAGGTGCATGTGGCATGAAGTGATGGCCACAAGATAACAAGAGGTGGAGATGCACATAAAATGATGATCAAGGTGATCAAGCATGTGGAGATGGACATGGAACAAATTGATCAAGGCAAAGGTATAATCATAGGGTTTGCTTTTGCCGGTCTAAGATAAGTAGAGAAGTGATTGACCGGGTTTAGGATTGATAGCCGACTATCAAGAGGGACAATCATGGTTAGCTCGTGGATCAAGTGCTACTAGGTCATCTTCTTGAGCATATGCATTAGGATCTAGTAGAGAGCTAACATATCGCCTTGGAAAATGATTGTGAAAATGCTAACACACATTTGCGAAGGTGGCGGTGTTTGAGCGGTAGTGAGGGGTTTGGGATTTGCTCTCCCTCCCGCCGTGCTTGCGAGCACGAGATTCAGGCGTTTTCGGGGAAATGAAATGTCTATTTTTCATTGCGCCGGAGGTTGAAAAAGTGGTGAAAGCACGAAGGTGTTTCATGAGCTAAAACATGTGTTTTAGTGATACACATGGAGAGTAGCTCATAAGTGACAAGGGCGATCAAGCGGAACCAGAAAACAACGAAGATTCACTGAGTTATGAGCGACAGACACTGGCGCCACGTGCAACAGACGCGGGCACGCAGCGTCTGATGCTAAACCCTAGCTAAGGGGGTTGGCGTGAGCGCGACAGAAGCGCGGACGCTCACACGACAGACGCTGGCGTCAGCGTCTGTCCGCGGTGGCATCAACGGCTGTGTGAGCGAGCGTGGGCGACAAACGCGACAGCACGTCTGACGTGCATCCGTCGGACGCGTCTATCGGCTTGGAGCGTCGGGCGCGTCTGACGCTCACACAGCAGACGCGTCTGACGGTCCAGGCGCAAAACGGCGTATCTAGACTGCGTCTGTCGCGGGCGACAGACGCTGGGTCACGAGCGTCGGACGCGTCTGACGCTGAGGAATTTGACCGTTGAGTTCGAGTGCGTAGGACACGTGGCGGCCGTAGGAGCGACGGACGCGCCTATAGTGTCTGTTGGCTTGGCGATAGACGCTACTGTGCAGCGTCTGTCGCCCCCGAAATCGTCCAGTGAAGTTGATAACGGCTAGCTCTTGAGTGAAACGTTATAAATAAGAGGTGGCCGGCCCTTGAGGGTTCTTTCTTGCACATTTGAGATATTGAGGCACACTTTGAGCTAGAGAACATTCCCTCCACTCATCTCCTTGCTTGGTTGCATACTCTAGTGAGATTGAGTGAGATTCAAGTGCATTGCATTGAGAGTTGCATCTAGTGACACTTGATCTTCGTGTTTGCTGCGGATTGCTTGTTACTCTTGGGTGTTTCCCGACACCCTAGACGGCTTGGAGAAGCGGTGGTGTTGAGCTCGTGATTGGAGATTGTTTCGAGCCTCACCAAGCGATTGTGAGGGGTTCTTGAGCCTTCCCCGCGGGAGTTCGCGAATTGGCTACTCTAGTGAAGCACGTGGCTTGGAGAATCCCCATCTTGTGAGTGGACGTGCGACACCCGCTGAGGGTTCAACTCTTGATAGTTGATTAGCTCGTGATCCATCAAGTGGGTGCATCGCCACAACGAGGAGTAGCTTGCCGGGAAGCAAGTGAACCTCGGTAAAAAATCTTGTGTCATCTCTTTGCCGATGATTTCTCTTGTGATTGCTCATTGTGATTGATTCTTTGAGTGCATTTCTTCTCTACATCGTTGGTATAAGAATCAAGTCACTTGCTTTTTACTTTCTTGTACTAGTCCTTGTGTAGTTTGCTTAGTGTAGCCTCTATCACATGGAAGTAAATAGCTTAGTGATTTGGCCTTGTTGGTGTGTATTAGAGATCATAGCCTTGTTTCACTAGAATTGTATAGGTGGCTTGCATAGTATAGTTGAGGTAATGCTAGAATTAGCTTAGCCATCTTTTATACTAACGTGGTTGTTTAGTGAAACTTGTAGATTTTTAAATAGACTATTCACCCCCTCTAGCCATTTAGACCTTTCAGCCTCCCATGCCACCATGGCCGTAGGGGTCCAAGAAAATTACCCACAGAACTGTTAGTCCAATAATTAGTCTAGCAATAAAAAAAATGGTCATTGCAAATTGCAGCATTCCTAGATCATATAGCAAAACAGTAGAATGACTAACTACTTCCAATCTCACATTAGGAAAATATTGGTCGCCATTATTCCTACAGAAAAAGAAAGAAAGAAAGTAAGAACATCCCCACCAAAGAATTCAGGAAGATGATACGTTGAGCATCCATTCTTGGACCCCACAATTACTTTCGAACCCAAAAAAAAGACAGATTGTAGGGCACTCCCGTGGTCGTCATGCATGGCCGCGAGCAGCATGGCGAAAGCAGCGCCACACTTTGATGGCGAGGAAAGCTGTGTGACGGACGATGGACCAGAACCTCCTTGGCGTCCTCATGCTTCACCGGGCGAGTCGGCCGCCGCCGGAAGGCCATCCACAACTGGTGCCGCCGCCTCTACGCCGCCGTCGCCCATCCCAACACGGCCGCACTCCCGCCAGATGGCCCGGGTGAAGACGACGTGCCAGATCTTGGTGCTCAAGAAGATGCGGCTCGCTGAGGACGACGAGGATGTGCCCCCACCAGGCTTGCTGCCTCCTCTCCACTGATTTGTGCACCCGTCCAGGCCATGCCTCAACGGACCTCCGCGACGCGCGCCCGCCGCCGGATAGCGGCCACACGTGCTCCCACCGCCGGCCATGAGTTCGCAGGCTTATCTAGTGGAACCGCTTCGCCACGAGGGTGCACGATTTAGGGAGGAGCGGCATTCGACTGGACACGCCCGGTGGAGGCGCGATTCAGGGAGGAGACGTGGGAGCGGTTTCTTTTTTCATGGACGGGAGTCGAGCGGGGGCGTCAGTTTTGCGCGGGGAAGGCGGGCGGGGTGATCAGCGTTGGGGCGGGGCGATCAGTTTTTAGCGCTGACGATGACCTCCGGATCTTTTTAGTTGTAGAGAAGAGATAGAGATAGAGATTTTTAGTTGTAAAGATAGAGATAAATTTGGCTCGCTCCGCTCTGCCGGCGCTGGCATACCCTACGGGACGGAATAACTCATGCAGCGATTACTCCCGTATAGTAACGGCCCATTAATTTGATGACTCCATAAAATGGCCTAAGTGTCAAAGCTAAGCCCACCTTGCGCTCCACATGTTGTGGAACGGCCCGGCTCACGGTTACGCCTTGCTACGTGTGACACGTACTTTGTCTCTCTCAACTTAAGAACCAATGCTCGTATAATTTGAGTCGACATCGTCTGGTTAAAAATCTTATACGGAACTAAGATTTTATTGTACATTGTAAGGGGCCGTTTGGATGCTGTCCAGAAGCTGTCGTGCCGAAAGTTCAGTGGTGAAATCGGCCGCTGCAACTGCAGCAAGTTTTGGTGGTCCAAATGAACTAGACGACTACGGCAGCGACTGTGGCAGCTTGCGGCAGCGAACCAAACGCGGGCGAAAGTGCTGCGCGACAGATTCTGGATGCCATCCAAAGGCCCGAAGTACTTCTTTATTCGGTACGGCAGTCACATGTACGTGGCGTTCAGGATGTTAACTCATCAATATAAGAAATAGTATAATGTTTATTTTATTTTTTCTTAACCATACACTACAGGAAACTAGAATTACCTTGAGTGCTAGGAATTTCCTTAAGGGTCATAATCAAACCGCAAAGGAATATATAATTTCTTTGGAGGTGCCAGTGAATTCTCAAGTAAACATATATTTCTAGGAGGTTGAAGTAAACCGCAAAGGAATATGGGTGTTTCCTTGGCGGTTTCCAATTACCTCCGAGGAAATGACATATTTCCTTGAGTGTAATTGTAAACAATCAAGGAAACTACTATTTCCTTGAGTGTTGTTCTTAACCGCAAAAAAAAACCTATTTCCTTAGGTGTTATTCTAAACCGTCAAATAATTATCATTTCCTTGGAGGTTATTGAATTTTCTTGGAGGTTGGCAGCCAAGGAAATGCTTGCAATTATTTTGGTGACTCTGACAAAAAAAAATAATATCTCAATATTGTCCAAAAATTCTAAAATTTAGCATGAGATCATAATATGGTTGTACTATCTTGGCATAAATTTTTCAAATCATGTTAATAAAGTTGGACTATACATTATTCACAAATCGATATATCTCTCACATAGTTGTATACATGTGTGAACAATGTACAGTGACACTTTGTTGAAATGATTAAAAAAATTTATGGGAAGCTTATACACCAAAAATATGTTTCCATGCAAGTTTTTAGAATTTCCTAACAAAGTTCAGATATTCTTATAATTATTTTATGGTAATTTGGAGATAGAACCATAAACTATACCTAACAAACAAATGATTGTTCGGTCTAAATCCAACATATGAGCTAGAGTAACACATATGAGCCAATATATTCTTTTTATGATTTTTTTTAATCTTATCAGAGGTATCGGCAGTTCAATTTGGAATAACTTTCGGTAAGCACACATAAAATCATTTAAATTGTAGAAAATAACAAATATGTCCAAAAAAATTGAAACTTCTACATAACAACATACATATAGATTTTTGTGTGTAAAAAAGTTTCATGTTATAAAAGTTACTTTTTTATAATTTGCTTTACAAGGTGCTTGAAAATAGAAATTAAAAAGAAAAAACATTATTATTAGTAGACAGTAAAGGAGAGATGCAATTTTAGATTTGGTCCATCACTGATTCGGCCCGTGATAGCCCACGTCGGGTCATGTCTCATTCTTGACCATTGGATTAACCTCGGATGGCTGAGATATGTGGAACGCAGGATGAAACCCTACCTGCTCCCAGCTCACACTCCCAAATCTCGATCGGTTCCTCCCTCCCCCGTCTCTCTCTTGGCTCTCGATCTCTCCCTCCCCTGGTCTCGGCTCTCTCGGACTCTCCCTCTGCCGGATCTGTGAGGAGGAGCAGAAGGGTGAGTGGCGGCAGCAACGCACAGTGGAGGAGGGCGGTGGAGACGACGAGGCAGCAGCAGTGCGCGGGGTGCGCTCGTAGCGGATCTCGCGCATCTTCTCCCTCACCCCCGGCTGCAATGGACGAGGGGCGGAGCGCACGGTGGAGGGCAGCGGCGGCGGCGCTGTCCCCCTCTTCTCTCCGCACATCCCCTTGCCAAACCCTCTCTCAGCCCGTACTTCTCCCAATCTCTGGTGTGGAATGCGACAGCGGAGGCGGTGCTGGATGCGGCACTAGCGCGGGCGGCGGCGCTGGATATGGGACCATGGCCAGCGACTAGGTAGGTCACACAGCGTTGAAAATTCCCCAGTTCCAAGCGCGACGACCTTTGCGGTATGAAATTAATTCCTCCATGGACTTATAACCTATTTCAATTTCAGTTTGTAATCGATTTAGCAAGGATAGAAAGGGAAAATTGACTTACATGACAGTTGAACCTGTTGGTTGTTTATCAAATTGGTTGTAGCATTCTGCAAGTACAATAATATGAAACATACTCTAACTACTTCGACTATTAGTGTGAAATTTACAAGTTCATATGGACGTGTTTCAATTTAAGTTTGTAATCTATTTAGCAAATGTGCTCAAATTGTGGCATGAGAGTATATCACCTTTTGGGTTCAGGAATATGCTCAATGAATGGTGTCGGGCTCATAGTACAACCAATGATGGAGAGTCCAACGATCAGAGTGCTCCTGTTAAGTACATCATAAATTCTGGCTTTAAACACATTGTTCAGTTTTGTTTTTGAAGCATTCAAAACAAAGGCCTTTGATGAATTTATTATTTAAGTATTTGCATTTCTTTAGATATTGTCCACTGCATGTCTATCACTTTTCATGTGTGCCTAAATCCATTTCAATGTGTCCATCTGCTTAGAATTACTGATTAATTCTAGCTGCTTTTTATTATTTGGACTGTAGTTGATCTTCTCCCGTTGATATTATATTCCTATCTTCCAGGTTGGTTTACTGCAGCATATGCTGAACAGAGTTACACTCTTTTCACCATTGCTGGCTTGAGGTATATGCTGTGTTATAAAGAGGTGAGTATATCTCAAATTTGTTGCCTTTTCCTTTTTTAGTTTTGCAGATACAGGAACATTCAGTTCATATGTTCCTTTAAGTTTTCCAGTGCGAAGTGCAACACTTGCTTGATCTACATATTTCTATTATTTGCAGCATGTTTAGATTGGTTTGGTTCTCCAGATCTCTTCAGTTTCATTGCATATGGTTGCGTGCAAATTCATTCCTTGCTTCTATTACCCTCCACTTTATCTTCATCCTTTTTCAAGTGAAAAATGCATGCTTATTTTGAGTTATATATGCATAAATTATTGAAGGAGACTGTTCATGATACATTTGGATTTGTCAGGTGCTGTATTTGTGGTTTCCTTATGCATTTTGTAGTCAATTGTATCTATTCCCATTCAGTAGACTTTTCAGAAATGCTTAAGGACAACCACCCCTAACTCTGTGTCATAATAAAGTCTACAATTGACATTCGCTAATATGCATGAACTCAGTTGAATTTTGTATGCCATTGCTGCAAACTAGAAGTAGTGACTAGACTCAGTGAAAAATATTCTTATTTAAGATCCATATAGACCTCAGCAATTGTTTCATTTGCTCTATTTTCTCATGCAGGTATGCAGGCACCAAATCTGTGACTTGGGAGAAAAGATAGTGGTGGTTGTAAGGGAGAATACTTTTGATAAGTTGAATGCCAAGGTTAGCTAGCCCACAACCAAATAGTAGGTCTTATCCATGCATGCCACTTACCACAAAGCTAAACAATCATAGGGAGGTGGGAATGTTGGCTAATACAAATCAAAGATATATTCGTTGAATGTAGGTGATGAGCCCAACTATGACTTCAAGAAGGATGTCTGCGATGAGTAATGTGTCTACATCGTACTCTAAAGAAGCCTGAGGATGATGATGCCTACCGCCAGACACTTCTCCGCGCTTCACTGTAATGCAGTTTTGTGTGTGATTAAGTTCAAGTGGACTTTTGTAATAATGAAAAAAACCATGTTATACCCTAAAATAGGTATTCATGGTGCATGACTTTGTTATGTGCTAGATGGTGAAGCATGTGATAGCGTGAGATTCCTGGGACTATCATTACTTATATGCTTATTTTATGTGGATTTCTCTTTGAGGAAATCAGTGTATTGCCTTCATTGATAGCTATATTAGATTACACTACTTTTTCTTATCGTATTTTGATATAAACTAAATTGAGTTATATATTAATTGTATTTGACACAAATACTATATTTATTCTAGGACGTTAGATCACTATAAAATTCAAAGGTGCACATTCTTTTCTCTTTTGGTTTATCTCCAAATTTGTAGGTCTTGATTTCACGTGTACATTCTATTTATTATTTTTGACTATTAGATCATCATAAAATTCAATTGCACACATCATATTGTTTTTTTTTTGTTTTTTGGATTTAATCTCATAATTTTTAGACCCTCGCGAGGGCTACTCAAATGGTACTGCACTCACTCAGGTGTTTTAACAAAATCTGGCACTCTTTCTAACCGAAAAAAACACCCGATTTCTACCGAAAAAAGGCTGCAGCATCGGTGACAACCGTTGTGGTACCCGTCGTGATTCCCGTGGGGTGCACGTCGCCGGTGGTCACCACGTTCACCGACCCCGACCCAGCGGTTATTGCATATATTTTATGCTAGAATTGCAGTTTTATTCTCGTTGCAATTTCTGTATACATAACTTGCAATTTTCGAATCCGGTTATAAAAAACGCAACAGACAAAACTACAAACCTGACAAAATCTAGTATATATCGACACAAAGACAATTAACAAGTCACAATTTTTTCTATCGTTAGACATTTACAAAAAAATAATATATATGTTGACACAAAGACAATTAACATGTCACAAATTTTTTCTATAGTTAGACAAGGACAAAACCACAAAGACAATTAACAAGTCAAAAAAAATTCTATAGTTAGACAAGGACAAAAAATTACGATATAATGTTTGGACTTCATTTGAACATCTATTTGTATTTTACAAAATTGCACAAGTTTTTGAAATGAATAATTTAATAAAATTTCAGTGAAAAAGAAAAGGCCAAACTAGCCTAATAGGCCCACGGCCTGGCCCAACAGCGGCCCAGAACGCGGCCCAAGCGGGATCCTGCAATATGTTAAACTGATAGGCCTTGTTCACTTCCCCATCCCAAACCAAAATATTTCCTCTTCCACCCATCACATCAAATCTTTCGACGCATGCATGGAGCATTAAATATAGATAAGAAAGATAACTAATTGCATAGTTTGTCTATAAATGTCGAGACGAATATTTTGAGCCTAGTTAGTCTATAATTGGATAAATTTTGCCAAATAACAACGAAAGATGCTACAGTAACTTTTCAGCTACTTTTCGCGAAGTGAACACACCCATAGCCATCTCAACGCTTAACAGGCCCACGGCCTGGCCCAACAGCGGCCCAGAACATGGCCTGCCAGGCGGGATCCCGCAATATGTTAAACAGATCGCCATCTCAACGCTTGCTTCTTGATTGAACGGCCCAAAAAATTCGGGTGTGCCCAGCTGCTAAAACACCCGAGTGTGTTTTTGCTTTTCCGTAGAATTTTGAAGTTTTAAATCACATCATGAAAGCTTGAGTAGTTTATGTATTTATTTCGCCATGTGTGCATGGTTTTCACCAAACGAAAAGAATATATAATACTTCACTAGTTAGATCGTTAGCATCAAGCAGGTTGATGACATACCTTGAAGAGACGACGGGCCGCCTCAGCTTCTAGACCTTTGACACGGCACACTGCATCGGCTGACGTTGCACAATGTCTGGCAACACTTTCTTCCCTGGTAATAACAATGATGCAGCCTCCAGGAAGAGCACTCGGTATCAAGTTAGCTTCTATCAAGTCCCAATCTTCCTTGGACCGCAAGCCGTCAATAACAACAAGGCACTCATGGTTTTCAAGATACTTCCAACACGACCAGAAGATATCCTTGCCTTCTTCTGGTGGTGGCAAGTCGAATTCAAGAAACAAACTCTGACAGAAGTTCATGATATCGAACGGATGCGGTACACTGACCGTGTAGCTTCCATAGCTGTACCATCCATTATGATGGGTACGGAGGGCTTCGACGAGAAAAGATTTCCCAGCTCCAGCAACCCCGCACACTGAGACCACGCTGTATGTTTTTACCTGGTCCCAAAGTTTGTTTAATTCTGAAGAGCGCCCAAGAAGGCCATGTTCATCCAGCCAATGGTCGGAGGCCTCTGTAGTGCTACTTTGCCCGATGCACGTTTTAGTTTTATTACCCTGCAAATAAGAAGATCGAGAAATGGATCAACAAATAGATAAGGTCGATTGGCGGGGCAAAAGGTGCAGGGTGCAAGAAAGTGCACCCATGCTCCCCGTGGTGTCCCCTGCTTCATTCGCACAACCATAACCTCACCATCAGCGCAAGCCAAGATATTTGTTCTTGTAGGGAACCCGAAGCCTAACTCAAGGCTTCATTTCAAAGGGCCGATGGAATGGCGGCTAGGCAAAGTAACCATTAGAAGCGCTCCGAGAGGAGTCCAAAGAAAGACGCTGCCAGCAACTTCCGAAAGGTTAACGCAAGGACATCCCTTCAGGCCGGTCTGAAATCACAGCTCCTTGGGAACGAGGCGAGGCCTGCCCGAGTCCCACGGTGTCGGTGAGGGTGCAACACTTTAAGGCATGTGAAAGCGAGAATGTAGCCTCTAGTCTAGGAGGAGCTCAAATAGTCTGAGTTTGGTTTCTTGTACAATGTGTGCCGGAAGAATCAAAGTGGACCCATATATAACACTGGAATATGATCTAAATCTAGCTCTAGTGTGGCGACATTTTGGTCCGCGAAATGTAACGACTATGGTACTATAAATAGTGCTCCTGTTGAATAAAGCGGTATAGCTATCCTTATTGACAACCGAATCACTCCATATATATTCTACCTGGCCTTCGTATCATTTCACACTTTGCACTGCCCAAGACTTTGGTTGACGACAAGAAGCGGCATATTATTGATCACTATAGGAGGAGCTGTCCTAACCCTAACGGTCATTAATTATATCTGTAGTCAAATCAGGAGCAAGTTTCAACGGAACAATGAGGAAGGAACGGTATGGTGCCTATGCGGCTGTGCCTCAGAGTCAGATGGACCCAATAAACTTCATCAAAATTGATGACACAATCTTAATCTTTAGTGTGGAGAGAAACCACGTATCAATTGATAAAATGTTGCCATGGTATCTAGGTACTGCAGCATGACATCAGGCGAGTTGGAGGGAAAAATATGGGGGTGAACTATATAGTAGGCAAGTGGTGCAAACTAAAGGCTTGGGTTATAAATTTCAAACTAAACACATACATGGTAATAAATTATCTAGCCGCGCAATCACGCGGGCGGCGGGCCATCTCGCTTCTTTTGAATGAACGTCAAATATGACACCAAATTAAAAGAACACGTACAAAAACCTTGCAACTTGAGTAGTAAATATAGACACAAATAAACATGTAGGAAAGCTTTTTTAAAAGCAGTTGTTGGTATTTACCTGTGGTTTTTTTGGAAGCTCCTTTGAGAAGGCATAGACGGAGTGCTCAGTTGAGAACTCCCGTGTGCCTAACATAAACAACTTTGCATCCAGTTTCCTTTTGTTCACTAAAAGAATCTCTTTATTTGTTCTTTTTTGTGACGGAGAAGCAGAAGGTAGTATCGCTGCTAATGCCATTGATTCTGCAAGAAGGTAAGCTAATGCACGGAAGCACCACACTTCACGGAACCAACCCAAACCCAAGCATGGAGGCCAAAGAAAGCACATTTAGGGTGTGTTTGGCAAGCGGACTGTTATGGATTCTATTCTAGGTTAGAACGAGAGAATAATCACTGCCAAATGGTGAAACCATGGAACATTTGTGCCTAGAATCGTTTCTGGTTTCTTGCCTGTGAATGCGAAACTGCCGAACGATCGTTTTGCAGCGATTCTCTTCCGTTTGTTTTGCCTCCTATATATGTGCTAGCAATTTTATCTTTTTCAGCTATAATCCTTTTTAGTGCAACAAGTTAAAACGTGTTTTATTTAAGTTATTCTCGGCCCACAAAAAAAGTTTATTTTTTTAAAACATATTATGATACAATACGATTCTTTTTGAAAAATATTTTGTTGGTACGAATCAGAATTCAGTCTATTGCCCGCATGTGCCTGTTGCTACTGGCGCGCCTATGCACGCCATGCTGCTGCGCATGCACGCGGGACCACCTCCGCCTATGCTCATTTCCTATGCCTGCTAAAGAAAACACTTGTAACATGAAATACTTGTTGCAACATACGTTTGAAACATGTGAAACATTTGAAACATACGTGTGCCACATATGTGTATAGCCACTGCAACATATACAACATCCAGATAAAACACTTGCAACATACTTTTGAAAAAGCTGAAACATTTGAAACATACATTTACAACATACGTGTATAGCCACGGCAACATATGCAACTTCCAGATAAAACACTTGCTGCAACGTAAGACTACAACATATGAAACATTTGGAACACACTCTTGCAACATATTTGTGAAACATATGCAACATCCAGATAAAAATGCTTACAAACATATGTCTGAAACAAATGAAATATTTTGAACAAACACTTGTAACTTTCATTTGAAACACTTGCAACATATGCAAAATTCCCCATCTACTTTTGCAACATCCATATAAAGCATTTGCAACGTACCTCCGAAATATCTGAAACACTTGAAACATACGCTTGCAACACGCGCTTTCAGCATAGCGCAACATAACCTTGCCACTTGGGAGAATGAAGGCTCGTCGGTGTGTGGAGTTCATCGGAGGCAGCGGCCCGATGGCGCTTGTAGGCTGCGGGCCGGCGGTGGTGGCTACATGACGCGGCAAGGAGGCAACACCCGCACGATTGTGAGAGGGAGCCAGATCCACTGGGGAGCCACTAGTGTCGGGCCTGCCACGCTGGTTCAGCCGTGACTGGGGCCGTCGTCGCCATTGCACCGACGTGACGAGGGCCGCTCGGGCCTCCACATCGTGGCCCACTCGTATTGAGGTCACGCCGAGGCTGCTGCGCCGGGACGCTCGCCCGCACTGCAGCAAGAGAGAGAGAGATGGAAGGAGTAGCGTTGGAGGCACACGAGAGTGAGAGAAAGCGGAGGCAGGGAGGCAGGAGAGAGAGAGGAGCGGTGACTGATATTTTCCAAGGCACGCATATGGACGGTATGTACAGGCGCGGGCGATCGTCGAAGTCCATCTGGATGGACAGATGTCCTCAGCCTATCATTATCGTTTACATCTGTACACAGGTACAGCCATGGCAGCTAAAAAAATTCTCGGTTCTTGGAATCTAGAATGTTCACTTCTAGAAATTTGTATAGTAGCATATACATACAAATACACTATCTTTTATTATTTTCATATCCTATATACGTACAATAATATAACTAACCTTGGCCAGCATATATATGTGTACTGGATCATTGTTGGAGACGCGCAGCGTTGGTTGTTCTTGCTGTCGGTGGGGTGTTTATCTTAGGGGCTTCATTGTTGTATATGATACCGACCTAGCTAGCAGCACCCGTACCGGCCCCAAAGTACTCCATCGGCGTGCTAGGAACGAGTACATGGCGCAAATCCACGGTTTTTTTGAAGACGTCACCGGAGGGGAGAGCGCCCCACCTGAATGATTTTCCATTGATTCCGGCAAGCCGGTGGATGGAGGGTGCCGTGCACCTGAGTTTGTTACATACGGATACATGAATTTAGTTCATTACAAATAGATTACACCAGAGGTCAGCATAGGAGCGATCTTGAGGGCGAAGATGACTGCTCCAGAGGCGACACGCTTCTTTACACGAATGAAGAAGGCGGCTTAGAGAAGGTTGCTGATGACGAAAGACAACGTCGTGCCGATGATTCCATATCTGCCAGCAGCAAAGCAAGATCATCATGGAGAAATGCTTAGCCGGAATGAGTGCTGGTCGAGTCAAATCCACGGTTTGTATACATGCATGGTGCAAATCCAGCAATGCAACGACCCCCCAATTCCAATTAATGGTGACAGATTGAATTCGGGCGGTGAAACCCTAGCCGCCGCCACCTCAACTCCACCCCTCCCTTTCCCTCGCCGCTACCCAAGGGAGCGGCCAGGAGGCCCGCGCAGCTCTCTATGACGGCAGCGGCGAGGCCCTTCGCCCAGCTCGGTCGCGAGCCAATCCGTGCGGGAGGCACACTCGGCTGTCGGGGCAACACTACTACAAAACAAGGATATTGTATCACTTTCTTGTAACACATTAACCAATGTGTTCCAGTGAAATTTCATAGTAACACAAATAGTGTGTTACAAACTTCACTTGTAACACCAAAAACTTTTTTTTATAAAAATGTGTTACTGACAATAATTGTAGTAACATAAAATTAATGTTACAAGCAAAATGTTACAAAAATATACTATGTTGTAACACATAAATGGAACTTATAAAATGTGTTACAAAAATATGCACGGTAGTAACACAAAATAATGTTACAATCCAATTGTTACAAAGATTCATCGAGCAATTGTCCCCCGGGCTCTTTGTTTTGCTCGCTCGCTTCCCCGCGCTTGCATGCATGCGTCTATGTGCGGTGGACCCGGACGTCATTGAATCATGCTCTTGGTTGCTCACTTTCCCCCAACGCGAGAAAATTGCATATTTGGGATTACAATCGTCGCGCTTTGCAGTTTTGAGACTCCAACCTTCAACTTCGTAATAAATAGGCCTGAAAATGTTGGACACTTGATTTCCTTGCCATTATGTGTATTTTTACCCTTTTTAGTATTCCTCCGTGTATTTGGCGCATGAACTGATGCTTTTACCCTTCTGTTCATTTTTGCACGTTCCTTCTATTCTTTTCCACGCTACGTACTGATGCTGGGTAGCACCATGGCCTATCGTATGGAGCAAGCAGGTAGGCAGGTTGGCTGCTGCTGCCTGGGCAAGCAGGCAGGCTGGCCGCCTTCGAGCATAAAAATTATGGAACAATGAGCAAATAAAAATTTTAGAATATTGGACACAATAAAATTCTGGGCATAATAATTCTTGGCTTATGACAAAATAATAAGCACAATAATCACGATTTCATCTCACAAATCCATGAATTTAGCCTAAACAAGTTCATCTCACAAAACCATAATTTTGTTCTAAACGAGTTACATCATTATCAAATAAAAATTCTGGATACATCTCATCATAGATAAAATCATTCATCCAATTGTAGCCTTCTCTTTGCTGTCATCTTTTTTTGGTGCAGACACAGTAGGCATCCTCATAGGACTAGTGCTGTCAATTTGTTTGTGAAGGGCTGCCCTCTCCTAATAGGAACGCAAGCCGGCTGCACAGAAGTATGGTACGACAATTAGATGTATAATAAATTTTATTGTGTGGTAAATGTGTTAATTTTCCTTACCTTCTAGTGACCCTTCGTGGACCATTGAAGAAATGAGCTTGCACAATAAAGAGTCCAACTATTGCACCACACGAACTATGATTGGTCATCCGAACCATTGCCACTAGCATCCGCAACATCACTAGCATCCACTGTGGTTCCCTCAATGTCTCTTCTAGCCCATTGATGTCTTACATTTGCATTATTGAACATATCTCCAAGGTGTGTAACATGGAATGGCTCATTTTCCACATCATCTTCCCATTCATCACTACCTGTGTCATGACTAATCTTTTCTCCTGTATGTATCAGATGTGAGAAATTAACAAGTATGTAGCCATATTTGTCCTTCTTTATTCCTCTTTTGGAAATAACATCAACCCATTCACATATGAAAAGTACCACAGAAAAATTCCCAGAGTAGTTTAGCTCAATAATATCAATTATCCTCCCATAGTAAGTCACATCACCCAAAACTGGCCTAACATCACTTGCACTGGCATAACTTGATGTTTTAGCAGTTAGCACTACACCACTATTTTGTGTCACCCGATCCAACCGTTTGGGCCTAAAACGGAAACCTCGACTGTTGAAAAAGCACGGTACCTTTTTGCAGCGTCAACTGGGCCACGAGCTAGCCATCTAATGTCATCTTTAACACCATGAATGCCATTTCCCTCTCTAACTGCATTATCTGTACAATTATATAAGTTTAGTTTTGCATGTTTGTGCTACATGTAAAGCATTTTGAGTTAAGGTACTTACATGACTTCTAAACCATTGATGGAACTTCTCATTTTGGATTTTCTCAACATCTCTATGACTGGGTCTACGTCCCGTACCTTTTTCGATGATCTCTTTAGCATGAGCTCTGCAATTTACATGTAAGAATTTATGGGAGGCAAAAAAAATTTATGTTTATAATTTTGAGATATTACCTAAGGTATGGATCGACATCAGAACAATTGAATAGCACATATCTATGTGCTTGTCCTTTAGCCAGACCTCTAAGGACATAACTACTTGGCTTCCCAAGTGGTTTCCCAGGATGAGGAAAAAGAGTTGATGCATGTCTAGTAGAGCATCCAAGTGACTCTTCATTATCATCATTCCGCGAAAGCCTATTAGACAATTTCTGAAAATCATCCAGAAATGTTGAACAAAAGTGCATAGCCTCTTTTGCCAGAACTGATTCTGCAATGCAGCCCTCTGGACGAGCTTTATTTCTCACGTTTGACTTCAAATCACCAAGGTACCTACACAAACAAGTATAAATTAATAAAAACTATAATTTAGCATGCAAAGCGAAGGTACCAAACATGGCTCTTAATTTTTTATAAGAAAAACATACCTTTCCACAAAATATTTTTGTCCACCACAAGTAGAACAACAAAGAAACAAAAGGTATCTATGAACCATACTTTGCTATAATTATAGTAGAATTTATCTTATTATTTCATACTTTATTATATATATATGTGTAAGGGTCAGCATGGAGGGCCTAGAGAGACTACAACCATTGCACACCAGGAGGTGGCTCATGACAAGGCTACATGCTACAAGCGTCAAACACTTAAACAACTTCCTCTAATGAAGGTAGATGAACATAATATTACTTGTTCTAATTGCATGATCATGATGTACAACTAAAGGTTGTTCATCACTAAGAGATTATGTCAAATTGATGTAGGCTGGGTCCATGGTGCTATTAATGATTTCAAAGTATCCTAATAAGGCTCATGTGGCCTATGCAACTCTCTTGAGCACTGATCCAGAAGCCACTGTTAATGGAGTTAAGACAGAAAGTCAATTCTACAAAGTGCGTATCAATCATGTTATCGCAAAAGATGAGCCATTAGTAAGGCCCATGCCCAGGTGCAACAATATTGGTGATGCTCGAGTCAAAGGAGTCTCAATTGCTTGGCCTTCAATGTTTGTATGTTCAAAATAGCTTTCATAACTTTAAATCAATGAACATATGGCCAATTTGTAATATTACAACTTATATTTTCTTTGTAGGTTGAATTGATTAATGGTTGAACTCCTACATCAATGTGTACAAGAAGAAGCAATGGACTTTATGAATCCTAGCTAGTTCTTGAATTTTTCTTTCTAGTATGGACTATGTGTATTTGCTCTCTAGAGCCATATCGTTACGTACATAAACTATGATTTGATCTAAACAAGCACTATATTTGAATTCATCCTACAATATGTGGATCTTTCTATAATTATGGAAATTTATGGTTTATGTGATTTTGCTACGTCTCGTGTTTGTGTGATTATATAATAATCCGTGTGCCGCATGTATAGGCGAAATAAATATTTATTTCATAATCTAAATATGTTACAATAGCTATAGATAAGTGTTACAAACCATGTGTTCCTTTGTTCCATACTGTGCTCTACCATAATGTAGAAGTGTTACTAGAAGTAAAAAAAGTGTTACAGCAAACAATCCGGGGAACACTAGGCAAATGTTCTAATAAATAAATAAATGTGTTACAAACTATGTGTTCTACCATAATGCCAAGTGTTACTAAAGCAAAAAATAAGTGTTACAGCAAAAATCATTGTAACACTAGACAAATGTTCCTGTAGACAAGCAGATGTGTTACAATAAACCAGTCTATAGTAACACGGCCAATTGGAACACATAAAAAATGTGTTACTAAGAGAGCCAGTAACACTTTTTCTAACCTATAGTAACACAAGTTAGTGTTACTATATCTCTGCGTTGTAGTAGTGCAACAACGCAGCTGTAACACCCTTGGTGTTACGAACTCGATTAGCACCGGTTTAGATCCAAGAAATATTCGTAACGAGCTCTTGGGTTTTAGACTCATTCTGCACATGAGTTAACAAAGAAGATCGTTTATGCCTCACTTTTATGATTAGAAGGAATCAAATAAAGAAGCAAGTCCAGATGCCTTGGTGTTTAAAATTTGCTTGTTAGTTTTTTTTAACAAACCAAAAAGAGGTAGGTGGTTTTACTTGTTTAGACATGGAACACAGTTTTTATTATTATTATTAATAATAATAATAATAATAATAATAATAATAATAATAATAATAATAATAATAATAATAATAATAATAATAATAATACCACTTGTATGTAGTACTTAATAAATATTTGAAGTGCAGGTCTAGTAGGTGAAAATGCGACCTTTGTTTCGGTAGGTAAATATTGTTCAATTGCATTTGGGTAGCTCAAGAATAGAATTAGGACGCTGATTCCAGTTTCTTGAACGATTTTTGCCTAGTACGAAAGGCTTTTTGGACGATGCGGTTTGACTTTTAAATTGTGAATAATTTTCGTAAAGCTTGTCTCTGGTTCCGGTGGTCGGCGGTTTTGATCGTGGTCGTGATCACCGCGCACCTCGGCCCACACTGCGCGTACGGCCACGCTGCGTGTGAGCTGTGCCGCGCTCCAGCCGGCACGGACCGCTTGCCTGCCTGCGTTGGCCGGCCTGGACCTAGCGCGCCTGTCCGGCTACGTGCTGTTGCCGCTACACCGCGCTGCTGCTTTGCATGTGCACCGCACTGGAGTCGCCAACCACCGCGACCGCGCGCGTGTTGCGAGCTATGGCCGTGACCGCCATCGCTTGGTCGACGTGGTGACATCCCACCCCTCCAAATTTTTTCCCCATGACACGCCTTGGCGGTTGCCACTGCTGCCATGTCGGTCGTTGACCCGGTAGCAATGCCGAAGTGACGCCCTGATCTGCCCGCCACGCACCGTTGTCGCCTGGACGCGCGCTGCGCCTTCGGTCGCGTCCTGTCCAAGTTTCCCCGCTAGCCGACGTTGCCGTGCGGTCCTTGCTCTGCTGCGTGCACGTGAAGTGGTCGACCGCCGCTGCCGTTTCTTATGTGAGGAGTTCGGCGTTTCCATTCAATTGCTCACTCTAGGGGGTAGCTGAGGGAGTCAGCTAGCCGCTCTACTGCGTCGAGCCGCCGCTGAGCCCTTCGCCTCACTAATTTAGCATTTTGCTCGCCGCCGGCCATGAGAGCCGCCGCAGCCCAGTTGAGGGAGGTAAAGCCCGAGAGTTCAATTGCTCATAGCCTTGGACCTATCGTGGCCTCCGGTAACCGGTGCTCGCGCTGTTTGGGTCAGGGCGTTCATCGGCATGAGCTGGCGCGACCGGGGCTGTTTAGAGCGCCGCCGTACCGCCCGCCCGCACGTGGCCAGCCCTCCACCATCGCCCTCTGCCCCAACCGTCAGCACGGCTTGCCTCGAGGTGAGTTAGGGATGCTCTCACGCCGTCTATACTGCCCCCTCGCCGCCCTGAATGGCCGGAACAGCCGCGCCGCCGTGCGGATTCGCCGCCGTCGGAGTTAGGCTCATTAGTGCACCATTTGGCTTCCAATCACCGCCTACGGGATGGATTTTTGCTTCGCAACGCTCGTCGGCCTGCTAGTTTGGCCGGTGCCTCACTTTGTTCTCCGGAGTAGCCGAGCAGTGCCAGCCGGAGCGGCGCTGTCGCACGCAGGGAGCCCTGGGGACCATCTCTTTGTGAAGACGAGTCTGTTGGGGTGTTTGTTGCGAAACACTCCTCTAGTGTAATAGTGAACCGAGGCTCCGCGTAATAACTTGCTTCGATGAGGGCTATTTTGCATTTGTGCGCGTGCGCGTGCGGGGCGGGCTAGCTGGGCCGTTGCTGGGCTGGTTTCGTCACTCGCGGCCGTGCCCCGGAATGGGCCAGACCTGGCCGCTGGGCCGTTTGGGTGGTCGCCGGTTTTCTCTGGTTTTAATACATTTTGTAATTTCCATTCTAAGATAAACTTGTAAAACCAATATCTAGATATGCAGGAATCCTAAAATTATGAAACCAATTTTGTTAGTTTCCTAAAAACCTGATCTAACTGTTAGTATGCTTTTATCCACATAGTTGTATAATATTTGCAAGAGTTCGCTAATTATTCTAAAATGTTTAATGTTGCTAAGAATAAACTTGTGAGAATTTTGTAAGGAAAATGATAAACGTGTTGACTCTAAAAGTTTACAGTAAACTCCCAATATCATTATATGCTCGCTGTAATTTTTTATAGCTTCAAAATACTTAGTTGCTAGGATAGCTAATGAGCCTAGTTGAAATATCTATTAAATCGATAAAATGAATAAAGCAACGTATTGGGTTCATATGACTAAATACTTGTTGGTTAAATGATGTCTTATTCAACAACTTGGGTACGCAGCTTAGTGCGTTAGAGTTAGCTCGTGAGCTTGTGAGGCGTACCGTGTTCTCCTAATTACAATTATCGTTGCATATTTACGTCTCTGCATTGCATCCACGAATGTTATAATAGGAGCGATGGTGGATCGCGGAGTCATCCAGAGGTAGCAGAAAAGATGGTGCCTCGAGGATCGTGTCACCATGATGAAATGCTAACTTGGTTAATTCTTACCCAGGCAAGCCCCGGTGCATAACCTCTATTATTCTGCACTTTATTTTATGCTTGTGCATTAAGTTTAAAGGAGTTGAATGAAACCCGCTTGCATATATATATACATATATATATATATCCAATGAGTCTCACTAGTATGATGGGGACGTGTAGCATGCTATGCTATAGGATTCCGGTAGAAGCCGAGTGATTGTCTGTCACTCGCGAGAGATAGGAATTATAATATTGTTACTATTATCATGCACTATCACATGGATTATAAATGTACATGGATAATTAGAGACCGGGCGGAACGGATTGGATGGACTTAGACCTGGTTGGGCAACAGAGCGAGGCTCTGGTTGCATTTGTTCTGCCTGTGTCAATTAAGGACCGTTCGTTGCATGGACCCTGGTCAAGTCACAGATCTTCTTATACCGAGCATATACTAGCGGATGGGGGCTAGGAAGACTTGTTACTCTCTTGTCATGGGCTCTGGCTCTTTTCGGACCGACTGATTGGAGGCGGGGATAGGTGGAGGTCTTAGCACCGTATTGAGGCCGGGCCTCAAGTACGGGAGCTAGGAGTCCAAGTTTGGACGGGGACCTGGAAACCCGTGACAGGAGGGGAACGGGTTGGTCTTGCTTGTGCCGGGGGTACAAGCGAGGCGTGTGTTTTTCGGGGTACCCAGCTGGGCACATTGATTCGCGAATCACCGTTTCTGCGTGACGGTACGGCTTGACTACGCTCTGGCATCGTAGTAAGAACTGGTAGTTGAAAGATGAAGAAATGGTTCCTTTTGCTCAACCCTGCTTGATTATAGACTAGGTGCTTACATGGAAGGTTGGATAAGAAATAAAATATGGCTATTAAAAGTAAGAACTTAAGGACGCACTCTTAGTGCTGCTTCTCGCAAACAGAAACCCACAAGCCAAAAAGCCTTGCATAATCTTTGGAGTTTTTTTACTTCCTCCTGACGGGTAAGTCTTGCGGAGTACAATTGAGTACTCAGGGTTTGTTCTACCCTGTTGCAGGTGACTTGTGCTGATGAGCTGATACTTGTGTGTGGAAACCTCCTGGTGGGCTCAGCGAGGAATTCCTTTGCGATGCGGAGTAGAGTTTATTTATTAAAACTCTCACTAAAAGTTTTACAAGGAAAATACTTTTAATCTGATATCATTTCATGCAATTAAACGTTCTTCATGTAAATGTTTAACTAGTCATTAAATGGTTTCATTTCCGCTAAACTCTGATAATGTTTTATATTCCGCTGTTATAACTGCATAATGAATTGCTCTGATGTTGTACTAAAAGTGATGTAAGAAATGGTAAGGATGTTGTAAGCTTTACTCTCTCATTTGTGATCCTGATGTGAAAATGTGGATCTTCGAGTTCTCCCTTGCGGTGTGCTCGACGGAATCACTCAGTTTAGTGTTCTCCCTTGGGTACTTAGTGTCTAATGGAAGACAAGTACTCTTGAGAGGGCATTAGATTAGGAGATTCTGCCACAGGTGGTATCAGAGCATAAATGAGGCAATAAAGCTTTGAAATCCTTCCTAAATTAAAAATTTGACAATCAAACCTTTTCAAAAAGTTAGGACGTTTGCATACGAAGTTAAATAAGTATGCCCTATTACTATGGTTATGTATCCAGGATAGATGGCACCTTGCTGACCTAGTTAGGCTTAATCCAGTTTTCTGCAGGTACCCTAACCCCGAGACTAGTTCGCTAGCATCGACTAGCTTCAGGGAGAGCACGATGTGCCAAAACTCTAAAAAAAACGGTTGCCCTATATGTCGGTAATAGTGTGAGGACCGATAGGACGTGCATTCATGCATACGCTGTTGTGCAATAGTTGTTGAGGTCGACCAGTCTCTATCAGTGTAGCCACGATGGTGCTGTAGTCTCGTGCGGCGCGCACGCCTGTTGGTTCACGCCTGTCTGGCCCATACGTTGTCGTACCCCTTCTGCGCTCTTGTCGAACCTCTGTCTTACAGCCGTACTAGCCCTTTATGACCCTGGTTACCGCTCGTCGTGCGCGTGTGGAGATCTTGCTGTTCATTTTTACTGGCCCATGCATGGCTCTAGGATGGACTTCGACAGGACCTCTGGCCGCTCTGCCTTTATATGAGGGCAGACTTAGCCGTTTGGAACCATCTTTCGGTGCATCCCAGCTCACTTAGCTGTTTCCCCTTAAAGCCAATTTCTCTTCAAGCCCTCCTTGTACCACCACCCGCCAAGGATGGCAGGAGTTTGGGTTAGCAGCTACTGCCTAAACACCGAGGGTTTTCCCAAAATCCTGTATGCCACCCTCCAAAGACTCGGCGTTCGGGAGCGTCCCGAGTATGAGGGTCGTGAGTACATGAAGCATGGCACAGAGCGATGCAAGGTCACCGTCTACATCGGCAAGAGTGAGGAGTTTCCTGACATCACTGAAGCCTGGAATGTGACCGCAACCGGGTTTCGCTTCGGTGACACCTACCAAGTTGCGGCCCGCAAAGCTCTGCGGCATCTCTGCCAGATCTATGAAGGGCCCATTGCTCGTACTCCCATGCGATTCTTTCCCCCTTGGGACAAGAATCGGCGAGTATGGAAGGCCTGCATGGAGGCTTTGCAAGGTCCAGACGTGCAAGAGGACAACCCGACCGTGGTGCACCTGATCACGTAGTTGCTTGCCCTGGATGAGCAGTATGATCGGCAGGCCTCGGAGCTAAGGGAGTGTCTCCGCCGAACTGAGGAAGCCGAGATCTTCTCTAGGATGCTCGAAGTGCAGCTTGCTGAAGCCCATGCCAATCTAGCAGCCGCGAAGAGTCGAGAGGCGGCCATGGCGGAAGCCGTCCAGGTGGATCAAGACCGTCATGCCCAGGAGCTAGAGGATGCCTATCTTGCCACAAGAGCCAAGCGTAGGACGCTCGCCTTGGAGAGGCAGGAACCCTTAATTTTGGAGGGAATCCCTGTCCAACCGCTGGAGAGAAGGAGGACTGGTGTTGCTGTACCGCCAGCACCTCCACCCACGGAAGTCTCAGAGTTAGAGCCTTTCTTTCCCCTCACCCAGCCACTGCTAGGAAAAGAAGCGGATCCGCAGCCCAGTGCAGCAGAAGAGCCCCAAGAGCCTAGGAATGTAGTCGTTCACCCTGACAAAGTGGATTAGTCGTCCTAGGGGAGATGTAACTATAGTTGGTAGTGTTTTTCATCACTGTCCTCCAGTGTTGTAATCTTTCCGTTATGTTCTGTCCGTAGTTGTTATGACCGTCAGGTCGTAGGATGCAAGTGATGTGTCGAGCATGAGAGAGTGAGTGCCTGTATGTTGCACCCTGTACGACCTTTGGAATGAGTGTTTGCTTATCTGTTGTGTTGATTACGTCAAGTTGCCTTTCGGCCGTGATAGACGTGCTTAGGGTTCTTGAGATGACCGCAAGCAGGTTGCAAGAGGAACAGTTTCAGATACAGCAGATCAGCCGCGTTTGAATGACAGAGGATACTGTATCAACTAATTGTGGATGTCCCAGTAGAACACTTGAACCCCCTTGATTTAAATTCGCCTTGGGATTTATTTTACTTGTTCCTTGTTTTGAAAAGGAACCCTTGTTGCTTGAAATTACTTTGCAATTCTTTTCTAATTCTGTGGTCTATGGCCCACTGCTCTTACTGCGAGTAAGTTGGTAATAGTTGCCTGGTTAATAGCTTCTAGTGCTGCGACGGAATCGAGAGCCACCTGTGGATCGCGACCGCATGGTTGTGCTGCTCGGCGCGCGCTGGTATCGAGGTTGTTGACCAAGCACTTTTACCAAGTTACACCGTAGTGCCACTCTTGCTACAGATATTCTCCTTGGTAAAAACATCCTGGTGTTCTAACCGAAAATCCACAACGGTTTGATGGAGTAGTACTCTCACAATTATGACCGAGATAGTGGGGTTTTGGAAGAAGCAAGTATGTTCTGATCTCAGGCTATATGAAAGGCCAGTGCAAGCTAGATTCAAAAGGAAAAAGAAGAGAGAGAAGATCGATGAGGAAAAGTTAGCCCTCTTGTAGTCTGGAGTAATTGGAACACCGAGGTGGTGTTGCCCCTGTGCCCGGTGATCGCTCTACACTTGCCGGGTCGCTGTCACTGTGTGTCCTGCGGGAGCCATCGGTGGCCGGACCCACGTGAGTCGTGCTCGCATGGCCGCGGCATGGCGCCGCACTCGCCTCGCCCCCTTGCACTGTACGCTCCTCTTTTCCCCAGCACTTGTGTCGGCTCTCGATTTTCACCCTCGTTCCCGTACCGGACCCCCCCTCTCTCTCGTTTCTCCTCTCGCTGGTGTGTCGCTCGCACGCCTCCTTGCCGAGCGAACCCATCCCGTCCTTTCTCTTTTTTCCCCCACTCAAAGCTCGCATGGGGAGTGCACCATGGCGATATTGTTCCCCACCTCGTGTTCCACTAGTGATCCCCCCCACGCCGCCTCCATTTTCGGTGCGTTGCACCACCACCTCCGTCCACCGGTCTATAAATGCCACCTTGTTTGCCTCTCCTCCACCCCGCCTTCAGATCTGAAGTAGAGCTCATAGAATTGATCTTCTCCGTCCGTGCTCCGGTGGGAGAAGTTCGGGAGCTGTCGAGAAAGTAGAGTCAGAGGCAGGGTTACGAGATCCAGCCGTTGCTTGCAGATCTAAGGTCACCAGCCTTAGGTGATGGTGTAGCTCAGAAAGAAGGGATCTGATTTCCATCGAAGGTGTTCAAGTTCTTCTCAGGTTAGTTAGGTTTAGGGTTTGCGATGTTCGAGGTCTCAGTCTCTTGTTTCTGGATCTGCTGGGCATACGCCATGTTCTGGATAATCGTTTTCCTATTGCTTCTCCACTGTCCCCGCCTTCGTCGTTTTCTAGAGAGGTTGTGAGTTGTATCAGTTGTTCTTAGCCGCAATGCCTCTAGATCCCCGAGTGTTGTAGTCTTCGAAGCTGTGTAATCTCCTTTGGTAATCTCTCCTAGAAGTGAAATTGAGCTTCCCTTTTCTGTTTCTCGCTCTGAATCTCGGGACGAGATTCTTTTTAAGGGGGGTTGGTTGTAACACCCTTAGTGTTACGAACTCGATTAGCACCGGTTTAGATCCAAGAAATATTCGTAACGAGCTCTTGGGTTTTAGACTCATTCTGCACATGAGTTAACAAAGAAGATCGTTTATGCCTCACTTTTATTATTAGAAGGAATCAAATAAAGAAGCAAGTCCAGATGCCTTGGTGTTTAAAATTTGCTTGTTAGTTTTTTTTAACAAACCAAAAAGAGGTAGGTGGTTTTACTTGTTTAGACATGGAACACAATTATTATTATTATTATTATTATTATTAATAATGATAATAATAATAATAATAATAATAATAATAATAATAATAATAATAATAATAATAATAATAATAATAATAATAATAATAATAATACCACTTGTATGTAGTACTTAATAAATATTTGAAGTGCAGGTCTAGTAGGTGAAAATGCGACCTTTGTTTCGGTAGGTAAATATTGTTCAATTGCATTTGGGTAGCTCAAGAATGGAATTAGGACGCTGATTCCAGTTTCTTGAACGATTTTTGCCTAGTACGAAAGGCTTTTTGGACGATGCGGTTTGACTTTTAAATTGTGAATAATTTTCGTAAAGCTTGTCTCTGGTTCCGGTGGTCGGCGGTTTTGATCGTGGTCGTGATCACCGCGCACCTCGGCCCACACTGCGCGTACGGCCACACCACCTGTGAGTTGTGCCGCGCTCCAGCCGGCACGGGCCGCTTGCCTGCCTGCGTTGGCCGGCCCGGACCTAGCGCGCCTGTCCGGCTACGTGCTCTTGCCGCTGCACCGCGCTGCTGCTTTGCGTGTGCGCCGCACTGGAGTCGCCAACCGCCGCGACCGCGCGCGTGTTGCGAGCTATGGCCGTGACCGCAATCACTTGGTCGACGTGGTGACATCCCACCCCTCCAATTTTTTCCCCATGACACGCCTTGGCGGTTGCCACTGCTGCCATGCCGGTCGTTGACCCGGTAGCAATGCCGAAGTGACGCCCTGATCTGCCCGCCACGCGCCGTTGTCGCCTGGACGCGCGCTGCGCTTCGGTCGCGTCCTGTCCGAGTTTCCCCGCTAGCCGACGTTGCCGTGCGGTCCTTGCTCTGTTGCGTGCACGTGAACTGGTCGACCGCCGCTGTCGTTTCTTATGTGAGGAGTTCGGCGTTTCCATTCAATTTCTCACTCTAGGGGGTAGCTGAGGGAGTCAGCTAGCCGCTCTACCGCGTCGAGCCGCCGCTGAGCCCTTCGCCTCACTAATTTAGCGTTTTGCTCGCCACCGGCCATGAGAGCCGCCACAGCCCGATTGAGGGAGGTAAAGCCCGAGAGTTCAATTGCTCATAGCCTTGGACCTATCGTGGCCTCCGGTCCCGGTGCTCGCGCTGTTTGGGTCAGGGCGTTCATCGGCACGAGCTGGCGCGACCGGGGCTGTTCAGAGCGCCGCCGTACCGCCCGCCCGCACGTGGCCAGCCCTCCACCATCGCCCTCTGCCCCAACCGTCAGCACGGCTTGCCTCGAGGTGAGTTAGGGATGCTCTCACGCCGTCTATACTGCCCTCTCGCCGCCCTGAATGGCCGGAACAGCCGCGCCGCCATGCGGATTCGTCGGCGTCGGAGTTAGGCTCATTAGTGCACCATTTGGCTTCCAATCACCGCCTACGGGATGGATTTTTGCTTCGCAACGCTCGTCGGCCTGCTAGTTTGGCCGGTGCCTCACTGTGTTCTCGGGAGTAGCCGAGCAGTGCCAGCCGGAGCGGCGCCGTCGCACGCAGGGAGCCCTGGGGACCATCTCTTTGTGAAGATGAGTCTGTTGGGGGTGTTTGTTGCGAAACGCTCCTCTAGTGTAATAGTGAACCGAGGCTCCGCGTAATAACTTGCTTCGATGAGGGCTATTTTGCATTTGTGCGCGTGCGCGTGCGGGGCGGGCTAGCTGGGCCGTTGCTGGGCTGGTTTCGTCACTCGCGGCCGTGCCCCGGAATGGGCCAGACCTGGCCGCTGGGCCGTTTGGGTGGTCGCCGGTTTTCTCTGGTTTTAATACATTTTGTAATTTCCATTCTAAGATAAACTTGTAAAACCAATATCTAGATATGCAGGAATCCTAAAATTATGAAACCAATTTTGTTAGTTTCCTAAAAACCTAATCTAACTGTTAGTATGCTTTTATCCACATAGTTGTATAATATTTGCAAGAGTTCGCTAATTATTCTAAAATGTTTAATGTTGCTAAGAATAAACTTGTGAGAATTTTGTAAGGAAAATGATAAACGTGTTGACTCTAAAAAGTTTACAGTAAACTCTCAATATCATTATATGCTCGCTGTAATTTTTTATAGCTCCAAGATACTTAGTTGCTAGGATAGCTAATGAGCCTAGTTGAAATATCTATTAAATCGATAAAATGAATAAAGCAACGTATTGGGTTCATATGACTAAATACTTGTTGGGTAAATGATGTCTTATTCAACAACTTGGGTACGCAGCTTAGTGCGTTAGAGTTAGCTCGTGAGCTTGCGAGGCGTACCGTGTTCTCCTAATTACAATTATCGTTGCATATTTACGTCTCTGCATTGCATCCACGAATGTTATAATAGGAGCGATGGTGGATCGCGGAGTCATCCGGAGGTAGCAGAAAAGATGGTGCCTCGAGGATCGTGTCACCATGATGAAATGCTAACTTGGTTAATTCTTACCCACGCAAGCCCCGGTGCATAACCCCTATTATTCTGCACTTTATTTTGTGCTTGTGCATTAAGTTTAAAGGAGTTGAATGAAACCCACTTGCATATATATATATATATATATATATATATATATATATATATATATATATATATATATATATATATATATATATATATATATATATCCTATGAGTCTCACTAGTATGATAGGGACGTGTAGCATGCTATGCTATAGGATTCCGGTAGAAGCCGAGTGATTGTCTGTCACTCGCGAGAGATAGGAATTATAATATTGTTACTATTATCATGCACTATCACATGGATTATAAATGTACATGGATAATTGGAGACCGGGCGGAACGGATTGGATGGACTTGGACCTGGTTGGGCAACAGAGCGAGGCTCTGGTTGCATTTGTTCTGCCTGTGTCAATTAAGGACCGTTCGTTACATGGACCCTGGTCAAGTCACAGATCTTCTTATACCGAGCATATACTAGCGGATGGGGGCTAGGAAGACTTGTTACTCTCTTGTCATGGGCTCTGGCTCTTTCCGGACCGACTGATTGGAGGCGGGGATAGGTGGAGGTCTTAGCACCGTATTGAGGCCGGGCCTCAAGTACGGGAGCTAGGAGTCCAAGTTTGGACAGGGACCTAGAAACCCGTGACAGGAGGGGAACGGGTTGGTCTTGCTTGTGCCGGGGGTACAAGCGAGGCGTGTGTTTTTCGGGGTACCCAGCTGGGCACATTGATTCGCGAATCGCCGTTTCTGCGTGACGGTACGGCTTGACTACGCTCTGGCATCGTAGTAAGAACTGGTAGTTGAAAGATGAAGAAATGGTTCCTTTTGCTCAACCCTGCTTGATTATAGACTAGGTGCTTACATGGAAGGTTGGATAAGAAATAAAATATGGCTATTAAAAGTAAGAACTTAAGGACGCACTCTTAGTGCTGCTTCTCGCAAACAGAAACCCACAAGCCAAAAAGCCTTGCATAATCCTTTGAGTCTTTTTACTTCCTCCTGACGGGTAAGTCTTGCGGAGTACAATTGAGTACTCAGGGTTTGTTCTACCCTGTTGCAGGTGACTTGTGCTGATGAGCTGATACTTGTGTGTGGAAATCTCCTGGTGGGCTCAGCAAGGAATTCCTTTGCGATGCGGAGTAGAGTTTATTTATTAAAACTCTCACTAAAAGTTTTACAAGGAAAATACTTTTAATCTGATATCATTTCATGCAATTAAACGTCCTTCATGTAAATGTTTAACTAATCATTAAATGGTTTCATTTCCGCTAAACTCTGATAATGTTTTATATTCCGCTGTTATAACTGCATAATGAATTGCTCTGATGTTGTACTAAAAGTGATGTAAGAAATGGTAAGGATGTTGTAAGCTTTACTCTCTCATTTGTGATCCTGATGTGAAAATGTGGATCTTCGAGTTCTCCCTTGCGGTGTGCTCGACGGAATCACTCAGTTTAGTGTTCTCCCTTGGGTACTTAGTGTCTAATGGAAGACAAGTACTCTTGAGAGGGCATTAGATTAGGAGATTCTGCCACAGCAGCTTGGTGCGAGCGTCGCTCCCCCACAACCCACCCCTCCATCTCTCACCTCGCCGCGCGCTTGAGTAGGTATGACGGCGGCCGGTGCACACCCTCCCCCTCCCTCTTCTCCCTCTCCGGCAAGATTCGACGACCAGCGAGGCGAATCCGGCCTCCCAGGGATGAACGTCCTCCTCCTCCTCCTCCGCCCTCCGCCGTTCTTCCTTCTGCCTTCCAGTCGCTCCTGCTCCACCACCCTCCACCCTCTTCTCCAGGGATGAACGGCGGCGGCCGGCCGGGTCTAGGCTCCCTCGGGCGGTGGTGTTGTCCGGGCGGCCTGATGCGGCTCTAGGGCTGCACGCCCCTGGATCGTCGGCCGAATGGCTGGATCCGAGTCCCCAGTAAATGGATCTACCTCCTCAACGGCGGCTGCCCTTGGCCGGCCTACCCCGGCACTAGGGTGCCTATGGCCTCTGCTGGCGTCCATAACGGCCAGGGCCAGTGGAAAGCTCGTTGCTTGCCAGCTCTGGAGGGCGTCTACCGGGGCCACGACCGGTGCGCCTGCCAGCTCGTGGCGATGGCAGATGACCTTCTCAGTCGGCTGGTGGACGGATCCGTGGCCTTCAACTGGTGAGCGCTCTAGGCAGGTGGAGTTGCCTCATGGCTTCACCAGCTCCTAGCTCGACACCGTCTGCCCAGCGACGGAAGTGGCGGACAACCTGGGCATAGGGCGCAAGAGTGGGGCGATGCTTGCTGGTGCGTGCCTCCCTTTCTCATGGGCAAGTCTGAATGGCTCCGTGAGGTGTAGCAGCGACTGGCACTACCGGTGTGCACCTCCCATCATCGCGGGCGAGTCCAAATGGCTCCATGTGGTGGGGTGGTGACTGGCACTACCGATGCGCGCCTGCCATCACGGGCGAGTCCGATAGCGGCTCTGCGTGGTGTGATGGCGACTGGCACCCCCTCCATCTAGGCGTGGACGATTGCCGGTGCGCGCCTCCCACTATTGCGGGCGAACGGCTTCACGTGGTGTGATGGCACGGCACCCCCTTCGTCCAGGTGTGGGCGCCTGCCAGTGCTTGCCTCCCACTGTCATGGGCGAGTCCGACAATTGCTCCACGAGGTGTGGTGATGACTAGCACCCACCCTTCGTCTAGGCGCGGGCGAGTCCGACAATGGCTCCGTGCGGTGTGGCGGCAACTGACATCCTCCCTCCGTCCAGGCGTGGAAGTTTTCCGATGCACGCCTCTCACCATCGCGGGCGAGTTCAGGAACGACTCCATGAGATGTGGCGGCGGTCGGCACCCCCTTCGTCCAGGCAAAGATGCTTGCTGGTGCGTGCCTCCCACTGTCACGGGCAGGTCCAACAATGACTCCGTGCTGTGTGGCGGCGACGGGCACACCCCCTCCATCTAGACACGGACGCTAGCCGGTGCACGCACCTCCTCCCATGGGCTCAAGAGGAGCAATGACAAAAGGTTCTGAGCGAAAGCTCAACTCGGATTAGCCTGGGCCAGCGACGGGATCTCCTTCTTTAAGGTGTCATTGAAGAACCTCTTGTGCTGCTTCCGCATGGTCGACCCGTCCAACCCCTCGGCACAAGGCTCGGGCGAAAGCCTTGCCAACCTTCTGCATCGTCGCCTCTTGTTGCTTGGCTTACGATGATTACGTTGTGGTGTCATCCACCTCTCTAGAGTCATTGTTGAAGAGTTTATGTGCTTTTGTGTTGTAATTTTCTTTCTCTCTTTTTTTTTGTATTTGTGATATGCCACAATTTAGCCCTTATTCTGGGACTGCTATATTGGTTTTAGCCTGATTTTTCAAAATTAATCGGACGACAGGTCTTGCCTCGTTTCCAAAAAAAGATGTCATTGATGACAAATCAATATATCCAGACGGGGAAGCTCTCCCCTCCATAGTTTGTGTAAAAAAATGTTTTTACACGATTTAGGTTAATAAGGTGGAATTGCAAAACTTAGGTTAGAGAGTGCTCGAGTAGGAGAAAAGTAAACGAACATGGTTTGGAATCTAGTTATTACAAATAAAGTCGTGTCCAGTGAGGGTTCAACAAATGTTTAAACTGTTGGTCGTATAAATTGAAACTCTTGATGAATCAAGGAAGCTAACTGATCTATTGATTTTTTAATCTTACCTACATTTTACTTATTACTTACAAATCCTTTTGTAATAACTCGATTGATACAATAATAAGAGCTTGAGACTGTGGGATACACACATACACGGTTGAAGAGCCTGCAAAAAAAAAAGGCACAAAAGGTTTCGGAGAAGAGATGAGTAGATATCCACAAGGACAAGGTACGGTACAAGCTAATATACTAGCATCATCTACCATTCATACAATCAGCGCTTCATTCATTCAATCAAATTCATATAAATAAAAATCTCTACAATAAATTAACAGCCCGTTTTACATATATAGATACTCCACTTCTAACAACTATAGGTGACGCACATTCTTGAATTATTCAAAGCAAACGAGAAAAAGCATCACTCTAATTCTTAGCGTAGAATATATATATATATATATATATATGGTTAATTTGTGGTTTGGTGTAAAGTGAGCTACATGTTCTTTCTCATATCTGTGTTGGGTACAAAGATGTTTTTTTTCGATCACACAAAAGGTTTGCAAATCTTTATATTAAGGTAGAGAAAAAGTTCAATACAACACGCCTCTGGGCGCCCTAGGAGGGTCATAAAGGATTTACATGGAAGCTCATACTAGTGTACAGTAAACTAGATTGTTACATTGGATAGAGATTGACCCAAATTTGCGGCGCTAGCAAGGAGGCCAAAGCCCTAGCTACCGGACGGCGGCGTCGCTTACGCGGGCCTACGTCGCCAACTGGAGGGAACAACTCACTCAACGCCAGCATATGATAGGGGTCGCCATTGAAGATCTCATCATACGTCATCGCTGACGTCGACAGAGGTGGCGTCCTGCTGGAGAACCCCTAGCGCTTCATGACAAGATACTCACCTCGCTTGGCTGTTGGGATATTAGCTATGGCCTGTGCTACTATCCGTCTCCTTCGCTTGGGGAGCGAGGGCGATGCACGACCACCAAGAGTTGCCTCATCTCCGGGCAGCTCGAGAAGTGGAGGCTACCTCACCTTTGTAACTCGCTCAGTGAAGAGCTTGAGGCTTCTTCCAGCCGAGGTCGTGTGCGGCGAAGGAGTGTGGTTGACGTCGTCCATCGCAACCACAATCGTCCGTTGGGGAGGGGTGGCTGCATCCACCCCTGGAGTGAAGGCATCGGACCTCTCTGGGCATGCCTCGATGTAACACCCTAAACTTTGACTAGTGTTAAAAATCACTAAAAATTTGAACTTTTTTAAAACTTTGCATAGGAAGTAATTTATAGCATTAGCATAGGTATTAGACTAATATAAATAGGTTCACTTAAGAATAAAATGTGATGTGTGGAATTGCGAGATCACTTGTTTGCTTGCTTGTTGAACATATGGTGGTACACCTTGCATACTCGCGTATTCAAATTTGAATTCAAAAATCATTTAAACAAATGCCTAACAAATCTGGGAAATGGAAGAAGGATTTGGAAAATGGAAAAGCCAACTGGGCTCCTTCTCTCCCTCCCTCTCTTTCGTCCCACGGCAGCAGCTCGCTCCCTCTCCCCTCTCCCCTCTTCCTTCTCTCCCTTCCACATTGGGCCGGCCCAACTCACGCCCGAGCCTAGCCGCAACGTGGTAGCCACTCTCCCTCTATTCCCTTCGACCGACAGGTGGAACCCACCTGTCAGCTCTGCCTTCTACCCCTTGCCACAGCGACGTGAATACCGCGTCGCTGCCGGCTCCTCGTTGCCGCCGCTACTGCCTTACCACACGACGTGGATAAGATTGGCGAGCACCTCCCCGAGAAGCTTCTCGGCCTCGCTCTCTCTCTCTCTCTCCCTCTTCCCCCTTTCCCCGCTGTTTAGCGCTGCCACCATGGCCACGCGGCAAGGCGCGCCCACCTGGCCATTACCGCCATAGCCAAGCTCCTCACTCCCGGACAAGCGCACGGATAAGAACGCACTATTCTGAACCGACTTTGAATTTGAGCATGAGCGCGGGCAGTGGAAATATCCAGCGAGGGGAGAAATATCTCGACACCGACGAACCACCATGACCAGCCTATAAATAAGCTTGGCCAGTGGTGCTCCGGCATCACCACCACCACTACAAGCTCCGCCAGGAGCTGAAACACTAGCACTCCCCCTTCATTCCTCCTTCCTCCTTCCCAGTAGTGAGCTAGGCCAATTACCCCAAATCGGGATCCACCGGCGCCATTGGAGCCGCTCCTCTCTTCCTCCTTCCTTTCTGCATCTCAGGCCAATTAGTGAGGCAGGTGAGTCCCAGGGCCTCTTCTTCACTATATACTTCGCTTGCCTTTCCATTTTCCCCTCTGTGCTACCTCGCCACCATGCACCGCACTCCACCAAGCCGCCATGGCCGGCGACCACCACCGGCAAGGCTCGGTTAAGCACTACACCACCACTAGCACCTACAATGAGCACTCGCACTCGCACACACTCGATGAAACGACCACATTAGGCACTGCACTCGCACGTGCACGACACCACGCCGCCGTCATTTCTCTGGCATGCCGCCTCCACCGCCATGGCCACTCCTTGTCACTTAGGTCACCACTGACGGGCACGGAATGACCTCCCGAGCCACCGCCATGGCCACTCCTCGTCACTTAGGTCACCACCGACGGGCACGGAATGACCTCCCGAGCCCCGTCCACCTTGAAGGATGTAACACCTCTGGTGTTAGTAGCTTACTTAGCACACGATTAAGGCCTTATAGAAATTAACAAAACAAATTCCGTGAGTTTTAAAATTTCAACACACATAAAATGATAAGCGAATTTCTATAGACAAAAATAAAATGTGATTTGTGTATGTTGCTTAAGTAAAGTGTGATGAACAAGTGGTGTCGATGAGAATGCGATTATTAACTTGTAAAAGAAAAGTGAGAAAATAGGTGATGCAGTTAAACTTTGTTGTTTGCTAATTGCTTGTTTGGGTACTAGTTAATTTATCAAAACACTTTAAATTTTCCAAAGAGAAAAATGCAACGCATGCCTTGATAACCATAAATAGATATACAAACTCAATTTGTGCCAAATGTATTGTGTATACATGTATATATATACTTGTAATCTCTCTGTTATCTTTATATTATTGTTTGTATAGTGGAAAAACTTGCTTTATAAATAAGGAATCAATAAAAAAAGGAAGGAGGAAAAATATAACACTCACGTACGCACACAAGAATGACTCATGACTGGCCGCTTGCTCAGCTGCTCGCTGCTCACCGTCGTCGTCTAGCCTGCTGCCCGGGTAATTATGGCGCGTGCTCATGCTGCCGTGCTGTTGCCTGCGGCCGCGCCGTGCTGCTGCCTATCCGTTGAGTCCACCCTGCACCTCTGTGCACGCTGCCGCACTGTCGTTGCATTTGCTGCACAAGACCTTGCTGCCCGTCAAGCCGTGGTTTGAACGTGAACTGCACCGCCTCACGTCCGCGTCGTCGCTCGGTCAAGTCGTCTTGCCGGAGCCATGGAAGAATGTGCCCGCGCCCACGGCGAGTTAATACCGGCCCTGACCAAGCGCTAGCGACAAGCCAGCGGTACCTAGCCTAGCCACCCGCACATGGACGCGCTTCCTTGGTCGTTGCCGGCCTTGACCAAGCCAAAAGACCGCAGCCGGCGCATCTCTTAAAGTCCCAGCGGCCATCTCTAGCAGCACCAGCAGTCGAGCTGAGCAAGCTCGCGGCCACTGCCGCGTGACTCATGCCACCTAGCCTCGTCACGTCCGGTCGAAAGGGTTCGGCACCACCCTATGCACTAGCCGCGCGCCACCGCCCACCGTCCTGTTGCCATGCGCCCGCCGCTGCATGTGGCCGTGCCCCTGTGCGCCACGGAGGGCCGAGCCGTGGCCACCCTCGAGCGCGTCCAAGCCCACGCTGCCCTGGCGCCCACCCCGCCATCTGCGCCCCTGCGTCTGGCGTCCATGCACATGGCCGCCGCCTAGGCCGCCTGCGCACGTGGCCCGATGACCATGGGCCGTCGCGGGCTGTGCTGCGAGTGCCTGCAGACGTGTCTCGCCACTACGGAGCTACCCCGCCCTTCCTCACTGCCGCCCATGAACGTCGTCGAGCTCATGAAATTGGGAGGGGAGGGGGAAGCTCGCCATCGGCGCGGTGACACGTCGCGGTCCATGGCGGAGCGTTGCCGGCCGCGCTGCGCGCATGTGGTCAGGCCGCCTTGGCCCTCCTCCGCCCCAACTATCACCTCGGTTGGACCCATGGTAAGCCCCTGACGCTCAAACACTTGCCGTAAGTTGGGTCGGCGTGGGCCTCCGCTGGCCGACGTAGTCGCCCAGCGCCGCCGCGCATCAATTCGCCAAGGACCCCGTGCTAGGAATTCAAGGAGACCCAGGGAGTTAAGTGAGATTGTCAGTGAGAGTTAGGAATAGTTTTAGGACTTCGATATGAATCGGGAAAGTCCCAAGGTCTCTTTTGCTTAAGTGGCGGCGCGCGCAGGCTCCCCACCTGGGCCGCGTTGCTATGCCGCTGGCTCGCTTTGCCCTTTTCTTTTTCAAGGAATTTAATTAGTGCTTTTCTAATTTAGATTATGAGATGATTTTGTAAATTTCCAAATAAAATTGTATAGGAGTCCAAAAATTATGAAACTAATCTTGTTAGGCTCCTAAAATCATGATCTATCTAAAGGTGTAATTGGTTCATATAGTTTTATAATATTTTTAGGCTTGCTCTGATTATTTTGAGATGCTTAATATTATTAAACATGAACTCGTAGGAATTGTTGTGAGAAGACGGTGATAATGTTGACTCGGAAAATTTCACAGTAAATTTCTAATAATATTATCTGCTCTCTGAAATTTTTGTAGCTCCAAAATAATTAGTTTCTAAGATAGCTAATAGACTCTAGTTTGAATAAATATTAAATCAATAAAGTGAACAAGCCAACACCTTGGTTTGTATAACTAAAGTACTTATGGGAAAATAATGTCTTATCCGACAACGTGTGTGCATAGCCTAGTCCGTTAGCCATTAGATCTCGCTTGTTAGCTTGAGAGGCGTCACGATTGCCATTGATTATTTAGGTTTTTACGTCACATCCATATATATCATAATAGGAACGATGATGGATCGTGGGGTCATCTAGAGCAACAGGAATGATAGTGCCATGATGATCGTATCACACCGATGGAATGCTAACTTTGGTTATATTTTACCCAGGCAAGTCCCGGTGCATAACCCCTATTATTCTGCATTTTATTTTATGCTTGTGCATTAAGTTTTAAGGAGTTGAATGAAACCCACTTGCATATATATATATATATATGGGTCTTACTAATATGTCAGGATCGTGTAGATTGCTATGGTACAGGACAACGATAGAAGTCGAGTGATTGCGTGCCACTCGCGAGAGATAGGAAATATATTATGGTTACTATTATCATGTTACTATCACATGGAATATATATGGATAATAATTGGAGACCGGGTGGGACTGTACTTGAAATTGGATATGGACTTGGTTGGGCAATCTGAGCGAGGTTCTGGTTGATTTGTCTCGCCTGTGTCGATTAAGGACCGGTCGTTGCACTGGATCCCCGGTCAAGTCACAGATATATTGTCCCGAGCACATACTTGTTTATGGAAGCGAGAAGACTTGTTGCTCTCTTGTCATGGGTTTTGGCTCTTTCCGGACCGACTGTTAGGGGTGGGTTTTAGGCGGAGGTCTAAGCACCACACTGAGTCCAGGCCTACAGTGTTAGGGGCTTGGAGTCCTAGTTTGGACGGGGACCTAGACCCCTTGACAGGAGTGGAATGGGTTCGTCTTGCTTGTGCCTGAGGTGCAAGTGAGGCGTGTGTTTTCGAGGCACCCAGCTGGGCATATTGATTTGTGAATCGCCGTTTCTGCGTGACGGTACGGCTTGACTACACTCTGGCACCGTAGTAAGAACTAGAACTTGGAAGATGATCAAATAGTTCTGATTGCTCAACCCTTACTTAAAAGTAGAACAGGTGCTTACCTAGAATGGTTGGTTAATGAACTACTAATGACTGCTAAGAAAAAATGAATATAAGGATGCACCTTTAGAAATGCTTCCTACAGTTGCAATAACCCACAAGCCAGAAAGCCTTGCATATCCTTAGAGTCTTTTCTTTCCTTCTGACGGGTAAGTCTTGCGGAGTACAATTAAGTACTCAGGGTTTGTTCTACCCTGTTGCAGGCGATACGAACAACTGGAGCTGACACTTGTGTGTGGAAACCTCCTGGTGGGCTCAGCGAGGATTTCCTTTACGTGCAGACATAGAGTTTATTTACAACTGAAAGGATCAAGATGCCCAAGAGGGGGGGTGAATTGGGCTTTTCTAAAAATTAAATACTAGAAATAAATCCTACAAGCCGGAATTCACCCCTAGTGTCTACTTGTGTTCCTAGAGAGTCTACCGATACAAAGTTTTGCACCCTAGTTTCCAAACCTAGTCTAGCATGGCAAGTCTAGGAATGTAAACAAGCAATGAAAGTAAATACGAGAATATAAATGCTTGAATGTAAAGGGGCAAGGAACACGGTGATGTTTTTCCGAGGTATCGGAGAGTCGCCACTCCCCACTAGTCCTCGTTGGAGCACCCGCGCAAGGGTGTAGCTCCCCTTGATCCGCGGAAGGATCAAGTGCTCTCTACGGGTTGATTCTTTGACACTCCGTCACGGTGAATCACCCACAACCGCTCACAAGATGAGTTGGGTCATCCACAAGCTCCGCCGGATGATCACCGAACTCCCAATCACCACCAAGCCGTCTAGGTGATGGTGATCACCAAGAGTAACAAGCTAGAACTCTCACTTGACCACTACGAGCCCAAATGAGAAAGTGGATGCACACTTGCTACTCTCTAATCGCTAGTGAGGAACTCTCAAGCTTTGATTCTCAAATCTCTATCCTCACTAGTGCTCTTGCACTCCCTTGCACTCCAAAGGTGTTTATCAGCTGATCAAATGAGCAAGAGAGCTCTAAAAGAGGTGGTGGGGATGTATTTATACACCCCACAGACAAAACGAACCGTTACCCGCTGACTCAGCAAAACACGAGCTGACCGGACACGCCGGTTGAACTGACCGGACGCGTCGGTCGCTCGTAACGGTCGAAATCCGAAAAACAACTGAGTGACCGAACGCACCGGTCAGGGGTGACCGGACGCGTCCGATCGTGCAGGGAGCATACTGTACTCGCACCGGACGCGCGACCGCGTCCGATCGGTGATGACCGGACGCGTCCGGTCGTCTCTGGACCTTACTGGACTGTGACCGGACGCGCCGATCACACCCAGGTCGCGTCCGATCGGGTGTTTCCCTCAAGTGACACGTGTTGACTTCTAACCACCGCGTCCGGTCCTCGCGAGGACCGCGTCCGGTGTTCAGAGCTGAAACCCTAGCCGCGGAACTATACTGACCGGACGCGTCCGGTCATGCCGAGGACCGCGTCCGGTCATGGGAAAACGACCCGAAACTCTCCGAAACGCGTCACAACTTGAACCAAGTTGCTTCCAACTGAACTTTGAGCTATTCTAGAGCTGCCTAGCGCCAAGTTTAACAAGTGTGCACCACACCTAAACATAGGACTCGCCTAGGTCAAGCTACCCGCTCATGCCCCCCTTTATAGTACGGCCAAAAGAGAAAAAACGAAGATCCTAACGACTATTCCAAATGTCTCTCAACACCTCGACATCCGGAACTAACCGTCCTTAATCTTGACGTCACTCTTTTGAAAACCGAAACGATTTCCATCAAGGAGCATGAATACCATGGTGCCCAAAGCAGTTAAAACCTCCATGACCTAACTTACCAAAGTTTCTGCAAAACACACGTTAGTCATGGTAATAAAGCGTTGTCATCAATTGCCGAAACCAAACCTCGGGGCCTAGATGCTTTCAATCTCCCCCTTTTTGGTGATTGATGACAACACTAAGATATAAAAGATTTGAGTTGAGGTTTTCGAGCATGCAAGGTTCACATAAGCAAAAAAGCAATAAGCACAAGGGTTAGGAATTGCTTATGTGCCCCAAGCCAAAAGAGTGTACTCATAAGATAAGACAAAGAACGTTAGTACACATACAGATATAGCTCATAAGAAATTGGAGTAAGGCACGGAAGCACAACCTTAGAGCTATAATTAAAAAAGGTGACAAGTGTTAACAATGTGACTAGATAAAACATTAAGACTCAAGGTTTATCACACGACGACATGTCACACGAATGCAATGACTAAAAAGTAAACATGATGCATGAATGTAGCACACAAGAAAAACAAAAAACCTCTCTCAAAACTCCCCCTGAAACTACTCTCTCTCCCCTTTGGCATCAAGCGCCAAAAAACTAATCTAAGGATCTGACGGGGGGACAGACGAAGTCGTGCCGGGTGCCGAGGTGCGCGGAGTAATCACGAAGTGTAGAGAATCTCCCTCGGAATCTGAGCTATCTGGCTGACCCTCTGAAGAAGCATGTGGCTGTGTAACTGTCTGGGTCTGAATGGCAGGAACAGGTACTGTCGTAGTGGCAATAAGAGGATCCGTCTGAGTGACCTGAGCCTGTAGCGAGCCAATAGCAGGAGGATCTGTCGAGGCAACTGACGAAGGTAGAGTCTCTGTAGTACCAATCCCTGTCACTGGAGGAATAGCTACCTCTGAAGCTGACAACCCTGAAGAAGTAGCAAAGGTACTGTGCGAGGGCGTCGGCTGACCAGTCAACTCGCTGTAGGTAGCACTGAAATCATGGAAGGGTGTGCCTATCAGGAGATGAGGGCGAGGCTGGTCTGAAGGTGTAAACCCTGTATGAATAGGCATGAAGCTCGGGGACTGGAATGACTGGGGAACCTGCTGCTGTGGAGATGTGAACTGGAAACCCGACTGTCCCTGACTCGATGGATCACTGGATTGTAAAGCAGAAGTCAGGACAGAAGCAGGCGGAGGAACCCCAACAGTGACTAGGTGGCGCAGGAGATCCAAGTACTGCTGCTGACTAGCTGCACTCTGTCGCTGAATCTCGTACTGCTGTCGCTGCATTTCAACCTGCTGCCTCTGGATCTCAAGCTGCTGACGCTGAAACTCATCCTGACGAGCTTGAATCTGTGCAAGTGCTGCAGCTGTGTCCTGAGCCTGTCGCTGTATCTGCTATTGGTGCTGCTCCTGTGCCTGGGTCAACCTCTCAAGTATCGCCACCATGGCAGGGTCTGTGCGGGAGGCTGAACCAGAGCCACCGGCCTCGTGGTCGTGAGACCGAGGAGACCGGTACCTGGGGATGGGCTAGTAGTCCTCATCAGTGCTGTCAGATGTCACATCCTCAGGAAGATCAGCAGGCTGAGCGTCAAGATCGGCAAGCTCTGCCTCTGCAAGCTCATCAACTGTGGCGTCCTGCTCAGCTGCTGTCTCAGGAACCTCAGGTCGCACACGCTGTCCTGGCACTGGGGCCTGATCTCTAGTGACTGAAGCCCAAAGCTGACGGATATCATACTTAGGGAAAGCAGTAGTAGTATCTGATATCTCAGCTCGGATCTCTGCTGGTAGCTGAATGGATGATCTAATAATGAAGCAGATCCAGTGTGCATAGGGCAGCTGACGATTACCCTTGAAGCCCTCAGCTATGGTGTCCTCCATCTCACTAAGTATGAGATCCCAAATGTCAAACTGTGTCTGTGAGAGGAGGTGGTGAACAACCCATAGCTGCATCCGAGTCAGTCCCTCTCTGTAGCCAAGTCTGGGAAGTAGAGTGCGTCTGACTATAGCATCCAGAACTCTGGCAAGAGGTGTCAAACTGGCAGGCGTGCGACGAGACCCTTCGCCAAAAGGCTCACGGAAGCAGGTCGAACCAAGTCTGTAGGTGGCACTGCACCGCCGTGAGGGCGTCTCGGTGGAGGAGTCTGACCAAAACACAGCTGATGTATCTTCGTGTTGGAAGCTGGGAGTCTGAGAATCTCCCGCACTCTGGTGCTGTATAGACGGTGATCGCGGCCTCGGAATGCAAAGTGAATGAAATCATGGGCAGGATCAATCCATAGTGAAGCATAAAACTCTCTGACCCATGTGCCGCAGTATGCACCTGTCCGTCCAAGAAGATCTGACAAGCCTGGCAGAAAGGACAGGTGCGGACGTAGCTGTTCTCCACAACCTCAACTAGTGACTCAAGTCGACAGACCCTCTGTGGTCGGAAAGCAATACCGCTGTCAACTAGAGCCCTGTAGAAATCCTCCTGAAGTGGGGTATAGAAGCCTTCTGAAGCTCTGGGATCCCTCACAGGCGGAAACCACCGACTGACCTCCACGAACCTCAACCCCTGCACCTGACGTGCTGTAGCACCCCTCAAGTCAAAGTGCTCGACCGGGGTGAACCTCTAGCTCTGGGAGGAGGACGTGCTCCACGACGCTGGCCCTCTGGCCTAGGAGTCACCTGAGTACGTGCGCGTGTGGAGCGGCGACGTGGTGGAGACTGAGCTGGCTGCTCCTCTGTGTCCTCTGTAGCCTCTGGAGCCTCTGTGGCCTCTGGAGCCTCTGGAGGTGGATCAACTGACATGCCCTCTGTAGCTCCAGTATCTCAGTCCTCAGTACCCTCAGTGCCTCTGTGCCGAGCTGTCGACCTTCAAGATGAAAGCGACGCTCGCCTATGCGTATGCCACTGCTCCTGCCACCTCTCTCTGCCTGCTCTGCTGCATCTGCCACGGCCTGAGCAATCTCTGCCTCTGTGAGTGTCTTCTTCTTTCTTTCTGGCCATGACCTTGATACGCTTCCCACGTGCAATCTCAGACCGACGAGGAGGACTGTCGTCCCCGTCACCAGGAGCACCACCGGCGTTCTTGCAACGCACCATGCTGACAAACTGACTGAAAACCTCTGAAAGATGGTGAACTGTCACTCGAGAGCTTGGCCTCAATCCGTATCCGCAGGCTTGGCCTCGGATTCAGCAAACTGATCTCACCCGACACACGGACAGACTCGCTGCAACGACGGAATAGAGAGATCTACTATAAGCACATATATAACTAAAAGGTACGAAACCCTAGAGATAGCAAGCATATGTGATACGATGTGAATCGAGACGTGAAGCTACCTCGGATCGACGAGACGACGGACAAGATGAGGTGACCTAGATCGCGAGATTCCCGAAATCGCCGGACGAGCTCTGATTTGCCGAAACAAGATGCAATTAGGATTAAAAGAAAGAATTACGGCACCCTAGCGAGGAGGTCAAGGTGACGCGAAACAACCTCGCGAAGAAGACGACGCGCGACAAACCTCGACGACGAACGATCGAACGACGTTACGCGAACCCTAGGGTTAGGGTTAGGGCAACTCGACGAAGATCGATCGGAGGCGAGCGAGAGGCAGCCCACTGCCGGAGATGATGCTGGCAAGCAAGGAGCGCGGCTCACCGGCGGCAAGGTCGCGTGCGGGCGGCGGTGGCGCGAGGCGAGCGGGCGGCGGTGGCGCGGTGGCGAGCGGGCGCGGTGGCGCGTGCGTGCGGCTGGCGTGGGCAGGCACGGGCAGGGCTGGCCGCGCGGAGCGAGGGCCGGCGCGGGGCAGGAGACGCGGCTGAGGCGCGGCGGGGCTGCGGCGGAGGCGCGGCGGAGGCTGCGAGGAGGAGATGGCGCGGCGGCGGCGGAAAAAAATCTCGGGCGATTAGAAGAAACGACCGAGGACGAACCGTTATATGAAGGGGTCAGATCCGCTCGACGCGTGATGACCGGACGCGGTGGTCATTATGACCGGACGCGGTGGTGCAGCGTCCGGTCACACTCCAGTAAGCTCCTGGAGTGACCGGACGCGTCCGGTGAGGACTGACCGGACGCGGTCAGAGTCCGGTCGAGGGGAGCTCGGAAATCATCGCGAATGACCGGACGCGGTGGTGGTAACCGGGACCGGACGCGGTGGTCAACAGAGGCGCGTCCGGTGCAGCGTCCGATCAGTAGATCTGGAGTTGGTCTTCTGGATGACCGGACGCGCTGGTGGACGCCGGGACCGGACGCGGTGGTGAAGCATCACTGCGTCCGGTGCAGCGTCCGGTCCAGCGTCCGGTCACTGTTCTTCGCCCTTCTTCGTTCCGAACTACGACGCGACTTCTCCCAATCAGGTTCCAATTCAAAAGACACAAATAAACACCAATTGGAACACGATATGAGTGACCTCACTCAAACCCTCAAATTTTTTTAAAATAGATTGCCTTAGGCTAGTATTATTTTTAAGAAAATAGGCAATAAACACCCAAGGAGCAACGTATGGCCATGCAATAGAGTTTTTGAACCTTTAGGAGCGTCAAAATGCTCTCTCTATCCATGGACGAACACAGAGGTTGCTCAAAGCTTAACCGAAAAGAAACGACAAGAACAACAACCATGCATATGCAATGCAATACAAGAAGGTAAAACTAGAATGCTTGTCAAGTTTGATCCACGGTTAGGCTTTTTCACTCCTCCAAAGAAGGGTTATCGTAACCGTGTTAGCCAAGCCCTAAAAACATTGCGATAAAATAAACATGGCATATATATACAATGCAATGCAAGGGACAACACACGCTCATTTTTTAAAGTTACTAGAATCAAGCACATTGAGTTCACTTCTTAACCTACAAAAGGTTGCCTCATCCAAAGGTTTAGTGAAGATATCCGCTAATTGATTTTCACTTCTTACACCTTCTAGTGATATGTCATTTTTAGCAACGTGATCTCTTAGAAAGTGATGGCGGATATCAATGTGCTTGGTGCGAGAGTGTTGTACCGGATTGTTAGCAATTTTAACGGCACTTTCATTATCACATAAAAGTGGCACCTTTTCAAGAACAATTCCATAGTCTAGGAGGGTTTGTTTCATATATAAGATTTGTGCACAACAAGCCCCCGCGGCAATGTATTCCGCCTCGGCGGTGGACAAAGCCACACTATTTTGCTTTTTAGATGACCAAGATACTAAAGATCTTCCAAGCAAATGGCACCCTCCGGATGTGCTTTTTCTATCAATTTTGCAACCGGCATAGTCCGAATCGGAATAGCCAACTAGTTGGAATCTAGCTCCTTTGGGATACCAAAGACCAATGCTTGGGGTGAGCTTAAGATATCTTAGGATTCTTTTTACGGCACTTAGGTGAGGTTCTTTAGGGCACGCTTGAAAGCGGGCACACATGCACACACTAAACATGATATCGGGCCTAGATGCGGTAAGGTACAACAAGCTACCAATCATAGAACGGTAGAGAGTTTGATCAACCGGTTTACCTCCCTCATCTAGGTCGAGATGTCCATTTGATGGCATTGGGGTCTTGATTGGTTTGCATTCTTCCATCTTGAATCTTTTGAGAAGATCCTTGGTATACTTTTCTTGAGAGATGAAAATCCCTTCTCTCATTTGCTTTACTTGAAATCCAAGGAAGAATGTGAGCTCACCAATCATTGACATCTCGAACTCCTTCGACATCAATTCACCAAATTCCTTGCAATAATCTTCATTTGTTGATCCGAAGATGATATCATCAACATATACTTGACAAATAAAGATCTCCCCATTAAACTTCTTGGTGAATAGTGTGGTGTCGACCTTCCCAATGGTGAAGCCCTTCTCAATGAGGAAGTCCGGAGGCGCTCATACCACGCTCTAGGGGCTTGCTTGAGCCCATATAACGCCTTGGACAACCTATAAACATGATTAGGATATCTAGGGTCTTCAAACCCGGGAGGTTGATTAACATAGACTAGTTCATTTATAAAGCCATTTAAGAATGCACTTTTCACATCCATTTGATATAGTTTCATATCATGATGTGATGCATATGCAAGGAGGATACGAATGGCTTCAAGTCTTGCAACGGGTGCAAAGGTCTCTCCAAAATCAAGACCTTCAACTTGAGAGAACCCTTTTCAACTAGTCTTGCCTTGTTCCTCACCACTATGCCTTGGTCATCTTGCTTGTTTCGGAACACCCACTTGGTTCCAATGACTCTTGCACCTTTAGGATGCTCTTCAAGTGTCCATACTTGATTGCGGGTGAAGTTGTTCAATTCTTCATGCATTGCATTCACCCAATCCGGATCTTGAAGAGCTTCTTCTACATTCTTAGGTTCAACGCAAGAGACAAAAGAGTGATGTTCAACAAAAGAAGCTAGCTTTTGGATCGAGTCATTACTCCCTTTTGTAGACTCCCTATGATGAGATCTTGTGGATGTGCTTGAAGTAGTGGTGAGTTTCTTCTATCAACCACTTGAGGAGGTGGATGGGGAGCATCAACATCTTGAGCTTGTGCCTCGGCTTGTTCATGAGAGACATAAGTGTCTTCATTTTCAACTCTCTCATTCTTGTCATCATCTTGAGGCACACGTGATGAAGATGGTGGATCAACAATTTGTACATCGTCATCATCATCTTTTGGCTTGATGTCTCCCACCGGCATGTTCTTCATGGCCTCCCTCAAGGGTTCATCACCTACATCATCACAATTCTCAATTGCTCCTTGGGAGCCGTTAGATTCATCAAATTCCACATCATATGTTTCTTCAACCAAACGGTGGCATGGTTAAATACTCTATATGCTTTGGACTTTGATGAGTAACCAACAAGAAAACCAATATCACAACGTCTTTGAAACTTCCCTAGGTGTTGACGCTTCTTGTAGATGTAACATTTGCAACCAAACACCCGGAAGAAAGAGACGTCCGGCTTCTTCCCATTAAGCAACTCATAGGGGGTCTTGCCAAGAAACTTTTGTAGGAAGAGGCGATTTGAAGCATAGCATGCGGTGTTGATTGCCTCGGCCCACAACTTCTCCGGAGTGTTGTACTCATCTAGCATTGTTCTTGCAAGGGTGATCAAAGTTCGGTTCTTTCTCTCAACTACACCATTTTGTTGAGGAGTGTAGGTTGAAGAGACCTCATGCTTGATTCCAATTTCATCACAATAAGCTTCAATGTTGGTGTTGTCAAACTCTTTGCCATTGTCACTTCTAATCTTCTTTATCTTGACTTCAAATTCATTTTGAGCTCTCTTTGCAAACTTCTTGAAGCAATTTGCCACTTCGGATTTGTCATGAAGGAAGAAAGTCCATGTATACCTTGAGTAGTCATCCACTATCACAAGACAATAGAGATTACCACCCAAGCTCTTGTATGTTGTAGGCCCAAACAAATCCATGTGTAGAAGTTCTAGCACTCTTGAAGTTGACATGAAAGCTTTGGTTGGATGAGTGTTTGCAACTTGTTTGCCCGCTTGACATGCACTACAAGGTTTGTCCTTTTCAAACTTCACATCCTTCAATCCTCTCACTAGTTCTTTCTTCAATAGCTTGTTGAGAGTGTTCATTCCAACATGAGCAAGCCTCCTATGCCAAAGCCAACCAAGTGAGGTCTTGGTGAACAAACATGTCATCAAATTTGCATCTTCGGAGGTGAAGTCAACAAGATAAAGATTGTTGTATCTAAAGCCTTTGAATATCACTTGCTTGTCATCTATCTTTGAAACTTCCACTTCATTTGGTGTGAACAAGCATTGGAAGCCAAGGTCACAAAGTTGCCCAACGGATAACAAGTTGAAACTCAATGAAGCAACATAGAGCACATTTGAGAGTGAGTGATCATGTGATATTGCAATCTTGCCTATACCCTTGACTTTGCTCTTTGAATTATCCCCAAATGTGATCTTCTCTTGACATATTCCATTCTCTTCAATGGTGGTGAACATACGAGGATCACCGGTCATATGTTGAGTGCAACCACTATCAATAACCCAATGAGATCCACCGGTCTTGTAGTTCACCTACACACAAGAGATCAAGCTTTTTGTTTAGGGACCCAAACTTGAGAGGGGCCTTGACTTTCTCAACTAGTGACTTGGCAACCCATATTTTCTTTGGCCTATTCTTGTTTGGGGGACCCAAAAACATGACTTTCATCTTTCCATTTGAATCTTTTCTTAGCATATAATGAGCATTGAAGGCGAAGGGTCTAGCATGCTTGGGCAAGGGTTGTGGTGGTGGAGTTTTGCATTCATGAGCAAAGTGACCTTCTTGACCACACTCAACACATCTCTTTGGCTTGGGCTTTGACTTGCTTTGTTGTTGTTGAGCTTTTGCTTTCTTCTCTTGATTTGCCAAGTACCCAATACCACTTCTATCCATCTTCATTACGGTGTTCATGAGGAGCTCACTTTGCAAATGTTGGCCTCTTGTGAACTTGCTTAGGCCGGTCTTGAGATGCTCTTTTTCTTGCTTGAGCTTTTTGTTTTCTTCAATGAGTGACTCATTTGTTGGTTGCTTCTCAAGAGCCATCAAACCTTTTAGCTTCTTGTTCTCATTTGCAAGCTTCTCATTCTCACTCTTAATCTTGGCATAATCATCATGGTTGCTTGACTCAACCACACTCTTGCCTTTGCTACTAGAACGCTCAATGCTTTCAATGATCAAGTCATCACATGATGTAGCTATATCACACTTAACAACATGGTTAGTAGCATCATGTGTCTCAAGAGCAAGTTCATTAGCAACCACAAGACTATCATAGTCAATTTTTAATGTGGTGTATTTGTCCTTTAGAGAATTATGTCTAGTGATGAGCTCATCATGCTTCTTCTCAAGTTTATCATGTTGATCTTTAAGCTCTTTATAAGAGGTTTTGAGCTCCTTGAGAGTGGAAGACATCACTTCATTTTGAACTCTAAGCTCACCACTAGTCTTTTGAATATTTTCAAGCTTGGATGAGAGTGATTCATTTTCATTTTGAAGATCATCATTTTCACTTCTAGTTCTTCTTATGATTTTAGTGTATTTGTTTAGCAATTTTACAAGTTCATCATAAGAAGGTGAGTCATATTCATCATCACTATCACTATCATCATCATCATCACTATCATGGTTTTGTACCTTTCGTTCACCCTTGGCCATAAGGCATAGGTGAGTAGTGGACGATGATGGTGAAGGAGGCGGTGAAGGTGGTGATGAAGATGTTGGTGAAGATGATGGCCCCATCACAAATGCGGCAACCTTCTCTTTCTCATCATCGCTCTCATCTTCGGAGGACTCACAAGATGATTCAATGTCGGTGAGCCAATCACCAACAATGTATGCCTTTCCTCCCTTCTTCTTCTTGTGGAACTCCTTCTTCTTGCCATCCTTCTTCTTGTATGGCTTGTTCTTCTTCTTCTCTTCTTCTTCATCACTTGAATCATTTTTCTTGCCCTGTTCTTGTTCTTGTACTTGTCTTTTGGTGGTCTAGGGCATTGATGAGCTAGGTGGCCAAGTTCACCACAATTGTAGCAATCCATCTCCGAGATTGGCTTTCTCTTGCTACTTGTGAAGAATTTCTTCTTCTTGCCATCGAACTTGATGCCACTCTTGTTGAGCTTCTTTAGCATCTTGGTGGTCTTTCTCACCATGAGTGCAAGTGATTCATCATCAACATCACTTTCACTTGAGCTTTCTTGCACCATCATGGCTTGGCCCTTCTTCTTCTTCTTGTCATGACTAGCTTTGAAGGCCAAGTCTTTCTTCTTGGAAGATGATGAGCCCTCTTCCGGAGTGATATGCATGTACATCTCATGAGCATTGATTTTCCCTAAAACTTGAGTCGGTGTTGCGGTGGAAAGATCACTTTGGTGAAGCACGGTGACAATGTGTCCATACTTCTCAACGGGAAGCACACTCAAGATCTTCCTTGCAACATCCGATTGGCTCATTTTGGTGAGCCCAAGAGCATTGAGGTCCTCTACAAGAACATTCAAGCGAGTGTACATGTCATTAGCACTTTCTTTGGGAAGCATCTCAAAAGAATTAATTTTCTTTAAAGCTATGTGATAGCGTTCCTCACGCTCACTCTTAGTTCCCTCATGGAGAGCACAAAGATTTTCCCACAATTCATGAGCGTTCTTTGCATTACGCACGCGATTGAAGATATCTTTGCCTAAGCCCCGGTAGAGTGCATTTTTGGCCTTTGCATTCCACCGGTCGTACTTCTCCTCGTCACCACTTGGGTTAGCGGGATCCCTTATGGGGGGAAGCCCTCGGTTGCGGCTCTAAGGCACCCATCATATGGCTTCGAGGTACGCCTCCATACGAATTTTCCAATATGGAAAATCGTCTCCCTCAAAATGGGAGGTGGTCCTTCCCCATTAGACATCTTGCTCTAGGCGGTAAAGCCTAAAAATAGAGCAACACGGCTCCGATACCAATTGAAAGGATCAAGATGCCCAAGAGGGGGTGTGAATTGGGCTTTTCTAAAAATTAAATGCAAGAAAAAATCCTACAAGCCGGAATTCACCCCTAGTGTCTACTTGTGTTCCTAGAGAGTCTACCGATACAAAGTTTTGCACCCTAGTTTCCAACCTAGTCTAGCATGGCAAGTCTAGGAATGTAAACAAGCAATGAAAGTAAATACGAGAATGTAAATGCTTGAATGTAAAGGCAAGGAACACGGCGATGTTTTTCCGAGGTATCGGAGAGTCGCCACTCCCCACTAGTCCTCGTTGGAGCACCCGCGCAAGGGTGTAGCTCCCCTTGATCCGCGCAAGGATCAAGTGCTCTCTACGGGTTGATTCTTTGACACTCCGTCGCGGTGAATCACCCACAACCGCTCACAAGATGAGTTGGGTCATCCACAAGCTCCGCCGGATGATCACCGAACTCCCAATCACACCAAACCGTCTAGGTGATGGCGATCACCAAAGGTAACAAGCTAGAACTCTCACTTGACCACTACGAGCCCAAATGAGAAAGTGGATGCACACTTGCTACTCTCTAATCGCTAGTGAGGAACTCTCAAGCTTTGATTCTCAAATCTCTATCCTCACTAGTGCTCTTGCACTCCCTTGCACTCCAAAGGTGTTTATCAGCTGATCAAATGAGCAAGAGACCTCTAAAAGAGGTGGTGGGGATGTATTTATACACCCCACAGACAAAACGAACCGTTACCTGCTGACTCAGCAAAACACGAGCTGACCGAACGCGCCCGGTTGAACTGACCGACGCGCGGCGTCGTAACGGTCGAACATCCGAAAAACAACTGAGTGACCGACGCACCGGTCGGGGTGAACCGACGCGTCCGATCATGCAGGGAGCAATACTGTACTGCACCCGGACCCGCGACCGGATCGAATCGGTGATGACGGCACGCGTCCGGTCGTCCTGGACCTTACTGGACCTGTGACCGGACGCGCCGATCACACCCAGGTCGCGTTCCGATCGGGTGTTTTCCTCAAGTGACACGTGTTGACTTCTGACCACCGCGTCTCCTTCCTCGCGAGGACGCGTCCCGGTGTTCAGAGCTAAAACCCTAGCCGCGGAATCTGTACTGACCGGACGCGTCGGTCAT
>CM036185.1:73510755-73867072 GCA_020631735.1 Saccharum officinarum | reverse complement strand
TGCACCGATGGATCGATGCGTACTGGAGCGTGCCTACGCAGTACAGGCCAGCAGTGTTTTTCTCTCGTAACAAATCAGTCAACCGTACTTTCAGCCGCTTATTTTCAGCCCAAGCGAACAGGCGGCCACGGAGAGGGATGGTCTAGAGCGCCTTGCTGCTGCCTCGTGCTGTGCTCATCGAGGATGCTCATCACTTGTTTGACAAAATACTTTAAAGGGTAACCTTACCAATTCAGATGAGAGGTGACTATATATCTATATCTATATATATCTATACCTAATAATAAAGAGGCAAAATTTCAGGCGTTTTTTTTTCGTCCAGCCCATTCAATTTGGCCCAACTGCCGGCCCACTCGCTCGCGTGTGAAGGGCCGCCCGGCGCTCGCTCGCGTGCCTGCCCGACGCTACTCTCCCAGCCGCTCCCCGCGTTCCCGTCCGTGCGTGTCCGATCCTTCTCTCCCATCCGCGTCCCCGCTTCCCCTACGTGCCTCCTCCCCCGTTGCGATGGCGCTTCACATGCACGCGCGCCCATCTGCGCCGGTCTCCCGACGGCCAGCGGCAGGCGCTCGCTGTCCATGGTCCCGCGCCCTCCACGCCGCGCCCATCTGTTTCATCCTTCAGGCGGCTGGCTCATCTGCCTCGGCATCCCAGCGGCGGTAGGTGCTTGCCGTCCACGACCCCGCGCCCTCCCACGCCGCACCAATCCGTCTCGTCCTCCAGGCAGCCGGCTCATCTACGTCGGCATCCCGGCGGCCGGCGGCTAGCGCACGCCGTTCATGTCCGTCTCAGCCTCCCGATGTCCAGAAGGAATCGACGTGGTTCTCCATATTGGATTCAGGTTTCTCTCTTTCCCCTTTTTCAGGATTTTTGGTTCCTTCTCCAATAAGGTTTGGTCCGGCCCTGTGATCCTATTTGATATGGCTTCCAAGTAACCAAAGGAGTCCTGATCCAAATAACGTTTTTATTTCCCCGTTTGCTTCAGTGTTTTTTTCCGTGTGCCGGAAGCCGCATCAATTACTTGAGTCCAATTAGAACACGACAGCAGCCCCTTATAAAGTTATAAAGGCCACCATAAAATATGTGAGGCACCAAAAAAAAATCAAACAAAAGAGACAGGGGCGAGGGGATCGTGACTTCCGAGCGGAGCAGCGCAGTCCAAGCGCAAGGTCAGGGGCCGCCAGCTGTCGTGGCATGGAGTCGCGGAACCGCCGACGGGACGGAGGTACGGAGCAGCGCCGTCCGTCGAGGCGTGGGGCAAGGGGATCGCAACTCCGGAGCGGAGAAGCGTCGTCACGGCGCGGGGTTGCGGAGCCGCCGGCCGTCACGGCGCGGAGTCGCAGAACCATCATCCGAACGAAGGCATCGCATCCGCAGGGACCAGCTCCACGTCGGCATCCCATCCGTGTTTAGCCCCGCGCGGACGAAAAGGACGCGCAGGCGCGACGATGAGGCAGAGCGTGGGCGTAGACCGCGAAGACAGATCCCACCTCCTAGACCATCAACGACACCCCTACGGGAGCAGCAGGTGGAGTCGAAGACAGCTAGAGGAGGAAGGGGAAAAGGAGATGGGCGAGAGACGTGGAAGTGGGAAGAGATGAAGCTGCCTCCGAGTAGGGGCCACCACATGGTGTAGCTTGGAAACACGGCAGCCACGGGATGAGACACACGGACGTGGGTCGTGGGGGCCTGCACTCCAACAGTCGCGCCCTCTCGCATGTTCCGCTCTCGAGTCCTCAGTCGCTATTCGTGGGACCACAGAAACTGTGGACCAACTTGTCAGGAGGAATATAAGGAGTCGCTGAAAAAAGAGTGTGTGCCGCAGGATGGAACAACCGCCGGACGATGCGTGCAAAGCTGAAAAAAAAGAGTGCGCACCACGAGGTGGGACAGTCGCACGATGCTTCGAGATCCAACGTTTCTTGTTTGCTCGCTGTGGGGTCAAGAATAAACATACCACATCGGTCAGTGATGGAATAGTACACCACCCATGCGTCGACGGAGGCCAAAAGCCAGGAGCTAGCGCCCTCCCCGACCCCGCGTGAAGGCTGTGCCACGCGTCGGCACGACAGATACCACGCGAGGCCCTGAAGCGCGGAGGAAGCGCCGGTGATTGGTTCTCGGTCTCCCTCCTTTTTCCGATTTCTTCCTTTTTTTGTTCGGATGATTGGCTGGTATTTACGATGATGGGATCGATTTCTGTTTTCCAATTTATTTTTGTTTCCGTTGGTTTTCTGTTTGCAACAGTTTTTCTTGTTGCCCTCGGTTTTTAGGTCTGATTTTTTACCGGATCTTGCGCTCCTTGCAGACTTTAATCAAATATACGAGAATTTAAATGTTTTTATGGGTCTTCAAAGAGATTTATAGAGCTCGACTCGATATTTAAGTGCAACACCATATGAAAATAGTATGAAAATTAAAGTTATGATACATTTGTGTCTAAATGTTTGTGTGCTTCGCAACTGAAGAAAAAAATCTATCATAATTTTAATCTAATTCAATATAGGCTTGAATAGGACATGCTAAACCAACATTAACATATATTATGAATACCATAGTCAACCTAAAATAAATTAGATTCAAAGTTTTAGTTTTGTTTCTCCCGTTGCAACGCACGAGCATATTTTGCTAGTATATATAATAATAATAAAGAGACAAAATTTCAGGCTCTTTTTTTTTCCGTCCATCCGTTCTATGGTCTGACCCATTCTAATTTGGCCTACAGGCGGGGGAAAACCAGCCCACTCCAGCCACCTGACTCGCGTCTGGCCTAGGCGGGAGAAAATCGTTCCCAGCCAAAAATACTATGCAAAGTGGGATTCGAACCGTGGTTTCCAGACCTCAAGCATCAAGAGCTGACCACCATACCACACAATCTCAGGTGATGTTTGATGAACTTGTTTTTATTTATCGTGGGTAACATCTTCAAACTTTCCACATGGAAACACTCTTATGGTTGGCAAGACAAAAATAAATAAATAAATTGTAAATGTGGACTTTAGATATGACACAACGGACTCCACTACATATGTTCCAACTCCTTATTCTAGGTGTTGCATGCTACATGTGATGAGTTGTGTAAACGTCCGGATCAAATTCCTACTTGAGAATCATACGAGAGGAAAGAAAAGAAGAGAAGTAAAATCGGTCTAAGTTCAAAATCCAATCATATCGAAGAGAAAAATCGGTCTGAGTTCAAAATCCAATCGAAGAGGACTTGGAAATTAGATAAAAAAGGACACAAGATTTTTCTGCCCTATTCTCAATTTTAAATTATACTCCAATCAAAATTGTGTAAAGCACGGAAGCTCTTTTACGCTCAAAGGAGTTCCTAGAAACAGACATTTGAAAATAGCAATCGAACTTATCTTCGCTCCTATTAATAGAAAAAAAACAATATTCTCTTAGGCAATAGATCACAAATATAGTTTAATAGGAAAAAAATACAAACCGACTATCATGTCAAGTGATTAGACCTGCAGCAAATTTATAAAATAATTTGTTAGGTGAATAGATTTGCAACAAAAATAACAAATTAATTTGTTAGGGGATTAGATATGCAATAAATTTGATTTCTACCTCAAAAACTCATACTAAACATGGCAGCCATGCAACAAATACACATAGAAGTGTATTCTTTTTCGGAGGAAGCGAGTATCTTGGTGCAATTTGATAAAGCGATGGCGTGTTTGAGGTACAAATTAAAACAAAATCTGAACGATTATGTTGCAATGTATGAATATATATTTACTTTTTTAATATTAAAGGAGGATATTTCTTATCTAACATTGCTCACAACCATCTATAGGGATCTGACGAACCAAATCTCTCCCCTGACTATACGAGTTAGAGTGACATGTTCAAACATAGAACTGAGTCCCATTACAAAATGAATTGGATTACGGAGCGTTCATACTCTATCACCATACGAGTTAGGGTAGCATGTGACCAGACATATTACAAAGTCCGATTCCAAAGTAAATTAAAACAAATGATGCAACCGTTCAAATAAATCTTCTAGCCATATGTGGTCTAAGTGACCATGCAATAAGCTCCCGTTGCAACGCACGGGTATATTTCCTAATCAAAACAAAGTAGGCAACCAAATACACCCAAGACTTGGCTAGGTTTAGACAGCACAGACAACCAACACAACTAGGGATTAGCTTGGTGGCAGCAGACTAAGATTGTTCAGGCCAGGATTCTACCCAGGCTAAAAGTTAGCCAGGAAACAAACACACCAAATATCATCGTGCAAGCTGTGAATCTGCATGCGCCATGCATAGATATCACGCCACACATGTATGTACTCCTTCCTAGCACGCCGATCGAGTACATCCTTTGGGGCCGGCCGGTATGGGTGCTAGCTAGCTAGGTCGGTATCATATATACTCCCTCCGTACCAATTTATAAGATGTTCCGACCAGTTTAGCAAAGATTAAGGTAGAGTACAAATTGTCACTTCTACCCCTCTGCCACCAAATTAATTACACGCAACAGAGAGCACCGAGACTTTCTTCTTTTCGTGGGTGCCAGTTATCACAACAGAGAGCACCGAGAATTTCAAACGCTACACGCAACTCTGACGCAACAGGCAGCACCGAAAATTTCAAATGTCTGCTGCGAACACGAACCATCCCGCCTCTCGCCGCCGGCACCAGCAAGCCCACCGCGCGGGGGCGCGCTCCACTGCTTGACGCCCGGCCACCCGCCCATGATTTCCTCCATGAGCTCAGCTCCCCTGCTACCGCTGGCCATCCGCCTTCACTTGATTTGTTCCGGAAGCAAAGGTCCCCAAGTCTGATCAACAGCCAACAGGTCCTCCAAGCGTGCTAGCCAGCCAGGTGAGCATCCGTCCTTGCATGCCCATGTCTGGCCAGCCAGCTGCCCTCCTCCCTCTAGCTTTCTTCACGAAGCCAACTCATTGGATGCTCATCTGCATAAACAGGTGTGAAATTGGGTGATTGGATCAGCAATTCACCTCCATGGCAACGGGTATTCGTCTTGACCTCAATTGTACACCTCCAGAAGACTTAGATGGAGGGAATGAGGGATCATACCTGAAGGTGAGGCCGTAGCCTGCCAGGATGTCCATGCTCTAGCTCAAGATGAAGGAGATGACTCTAATGCTACAGGTATAGGTTCTGCTTCTGCATTTGCCTCTTCCTCGCTCCTCTTTTGATAGACTTGATGAGGTAGAAATCTGCTATACAAGGTGTCACTGGAGATGTTGATCCATGAGATCCATCCCCACAAACCATTTTTGTCAATAATGTGATAAAAGATCAAGAGCAGAGCTGCACTAGAAGTGTCATTGGAAACTAATGTGATGTTGATCCATGAGATCCACCCCCACAAACCATTTCTGTCAATAATGTGATAAAAGATCAAGAGCAGGGCTGCATATTTCTAACAGCTTATACAACTCAAATGCATTGCGTCCAGTTACTTGATAAGCTGATACTCCATATATTCAGAGATGCTCCAATTACTAGTTCATTGATTAGCTAATCAAATTGCACAATTCACAGTACATCAGTTAACAACATGCATTTCCAATTACTAGTTGTATGCTTGCAAATTAAAGAAGTCCTTGGCACTATGTTCGCCCCCAATGGGCAAAGACCGGCGGAGCAGAATGGCAATATAACAGAGGACATGGGGTTTCCTGACACAAAAGAATGATAGAAAAAGCAGAATACCGCCAACAGAACCAAGACTAGTAAGACGCGATAACTGGCATGCACGAAGAGTCTTGTAGAATAATCTTGTCTAAGGACTATGAGAGCATATGCAGACTTTTGTAACAACAGAAACATGCACTAGAATTTTTTTAATGATGGTATAAGCAGCTTCAAACACACATCGTTCACTCACCACATAGCCATTTGGAGTCCACCATATTACGTCCCACATAATTGTTATGTTCCCATTCGGATCAAGTGGATCATATGCATCTGCAGATTACCAAGGAAAGTTCCATGAAACATGGTACTACTAGCTCCAGATTGGAGATGTTACGGTAGCACATGTGTACATGAAATCATGATAGAACCATAATGATAACAAAAACACAACAAATTACAGCCAGAAGAGCTTTCAGCGTGGGAACCAATGACCAAGAGGGTTGCAACTAACCATAAACAACAGGAGGTCTTGGTCAAGGTTATAGTTCAGATTGCATTAAAAAAAGGTTTATATTTCTACTTCAGACAAAACAGAACTACAGGTGTTAGAAATTGATAGTTTAAAACATAGGAGTAACATATTTGTAGCAAACTAAATTGAAAGAAATTTATGAAGTCCATTTTCTTGTGCTTTTATGAAAAACAGCTCTGCCAATCCTTGTGATTTTATACAACATCATGCTATCTATTCAAAATTTTGTAGATGAAAATTGCAGTAACTGGCTTATCTATAAGTGAATTCTGAACAGCATGTTGGCATGTTGCTTGATTCAATCTTTTAGTTGTTCAAACCTTGAATAAAAATGATGTTAATGTGAATAAACCTAATTCCCTTCTTTTATTGTTGCACTTGCAGGTGTTCAACCACAGATGAGGATAAGGAAATGGTTAACTGATGCACAAAGATATGCAGTGTACGCAGCTTTACATGCAAAAAGCAAAAATGGAAAACTACCAAAGAATGCAACGAAGGAGGTTGCTGCTTTCTTCCAGACACGTATTCGAGTTGTTCAAAGGATCTAAAAATGTGCAAGGGAGCAGATTGCACTAGGACAAGAGGTTGATGTTGCTAACAGAAAAACTACCCATGTGGGTCGCAAGAAAGTGGAACTTGATCTCACTCGAATGGCCAGTATTCCACTACGTAGGAGATCCACCTTAAAGTCACTAGCTAAGTCCTTAGACGTCAATGTTTCTACGTTGCACAGAAAGTTCAAGATAGGTGAGATAAGACGCCATTCTAGTACCTTGAAGCCACTCTTGAGAGAGACCAACAAAAGAGATAGGCTACAGTTCTACATTTCAATGCTAGATCAGGAAACTCTAGGAGATGCAGAACCTAAATTCAAGGATATGCAAAATATAGTGCACATCGATGAAAAATGGTATTTTATGACAAAAAATGGAAGGAAATACTACTTGGTGCCTGAAGAAGATGACCCTGTACGCACGGTTCAGAACAAGAATAGCATTGGTAAAGTTATGTTTTTTGACTGCTGTAGGTAGGCCGAAATATGATGAGCAACGAAATTTGACATTTTCTGGAAAGCTTGGAGTGTGGCCCTTTGTGAAAGAGGTGCCAGCAGCAAGATGGAGCCGGAACAGAGACAGAGTGACCTTAGAAACCAAATCTGTCATAGTCAACAGGGAGGTAATGAGACAATATATGATTGAGAAGGTTATCCTAGCTATTGAAGAGAAGTGGCCAAGAGAAGATGCAGACAAGCCTATTTTCATTCAGCAAGATAATGCTCGAACACATCTTCGTCCAGACGATCCAGCCTTTCTTGAAACTGTGGCGAAAACTGGGCTAGACATTAGACTCATGCAACAACCAGCAAACTCCCCAGACATTAATGTTTTGGACCTGGGTTTCTTCAACTCTATACAGTCCTTGACTGACTGTGGAAGCCCCGAAACTATTGAAGACCTAATTTATAATGTGGAGAAAGAGTTTGAAGAATACAATGAGGCAAATCTCAACCGAGTATTCCTAAGTCTACAGTTGTGCATGAAAGAGGTTATGAAAATTGGAGGAGGAAATGGGTACAAAGTCCCGCATATGAACAAGCAACGTCTAGAAAGAGAAGGGAGGCTACCTCATCGAATGTCATGCGAGAGTGATCTCTATGCTATCGCACTTGCCCATCTAGCAAAATTTAGTTGAGTATCTTAGTGTGTTGCTATAGGAGATTTTGTAGAGATTATGATAGCACATTTCCATAGATTTTGTAAAGATTATGACAACACATTTCTATGTGTGTAAAGAGAGGAACAAAATATTGATTCAGAACCTATGTATGAGTGACAATACTTATCTATATTTTCCATTATTTTTCAGTCATCAATATGTTTCACTGAGATTTAATACAAATATGCATCTATAGTTTCTCAAACAATCTGCTAGCATACCTCTAATTATTCAGTCTTTTCTGTTTTGAATCAGAAAATTCAGATGCATAATTCTAGCAGTATAAAAGATCGATCAGGATATATATCTAACATGTTCAATTAGAAACAATAAGGAACTGGGAAAGAATTCGTATGTACCTTTGTCGAGCTGTTAGGATTCATCGACCTTCTAGACTTAAGCATAAAGCCAAGATCACCATCTTCTTGTTGCTCATCATCGAGAAATAATACTCAAGGCTGTAACATTGCAATAGTCTGAATATTGACAAATCACAAGCTAGACTTGAGAATGGTACTGTAAATGTGTGCAGAACTTATACCAGGAGTGTAAGCTCATGAAAAGAAAGATGGGGCTATAAGATCCCTTGGGGGCTTCGCTCATACCAGCCTGAAACAAACAGGGTAAAGTTAAGCACTCACCATAGATATGGAGGATATATATGATTTTTTTAAGCTACTAGCAGCTTCAAAAATGGGCAGTGCAGCAATACTGTACTCATTATTTTAGATAACATCAGTCAAGTTACGATCTGTGACTTGACTTACTCATGAGATAATTTTTTTTAAATCTTCAACAATAATCAGCACTCTGCTGACATAGTTTAGCCCAAGTATTCCTAGGAGTAGGAAATCATCAACTAACCTACTCTATGCTAGAATCTGCACGGTTGGGAGTGGCTTCATGGTGCTGGAACTCAGCTGCAGGTTCCGCACTAGAGAGCCGAACATGACTACTCAGGCGGTAGACTGGTAGTGCGAGTGCAAAGCTACCAACTGATGTGCTCATGAAAGAACATGAATTGCAGTCAACACAATGTGAACGAACATGCAACAGTAAGCAGCTGTAGTGTGACCAAAGATACTGACTGACAGATGACACTGACCGACAGAAACTCATCAAACAAACAACATGAAGGAAGAATCACAATCACAGACCACAACACACTTGACATGGGCGGAAGCAGCGAAGAAACGGTTGAATACTTCAGTTTTGGGCTCACATATTATGATAGAAAAATATTTCTATTCCTGAGATTAATCATCAACCACAAGTTTCTGAGAGTAACCTTTTTCTGTTGTTGTGGATATCCCATGCTTATTTTTCCAACAGATCTGCAAAAATCATCGATTTTCAATATGCGTGAAGGGAAACAATCACTCTGTGAAAGCAAGTACTTTTGCTTACCAATAAAATTATGGATCATCAATAGTCACAACTTGTGGTTGCAGGTTCAACCGTAGCTATCCAAGTCAAGGGGAACACAGTGAAAATTTTTCAGAACAAATTGCCATGGATGGGTAAAGAAATCAGAGGGCAAATCAGAAACTTGCTGAGTCCTAACCAAAGCAATTAGAGAACAAGTCAGGAGGTATTCAGAGTCCCAATCAAACAAATCGGAATAAAAGAGAGATTTCCTCACCTCTTCACCCTCTTCTTCTTGGATCTAGGGGCTTCGTGAGGTATTGCGGCAGCTTGAAAGGGCTGCTGCGTCTGGGGACCGAGCAGGCAGTTCTTGGCACCGCAATAGTTCAACGAGGGCGTCGTCGCTGGGAATGCCGAGGCCGAGGCGGTGCGAACCCCGGCTCCTAGGCGAGCACAATGAAGGGATTGCCGAGTCCTAATAGAGAACAGGTCAGGAAGTATTCAGAATCCCAATCAAACAAATTAGAATAAAAAAGAGATTTTTCCTTACCCCTTCATCCTCTTCTTCTTGGATCCAGGAGCTTCGTGAGGTGTTGCGGCAACTTGAATGGGCTGCCACGGCTGGGGACCAAGCAGGCAGTTCTTGGCACCAACGGCGGATTCGACGAGGGTGTCGTCGTCGGGAACGCCGAGGCCGAGGCGGTGCGAGTCCCAGCTCCTGGGCGAACACGACGAAGGGCTTGAGGTCGAGCAGCGACGCCGGGCTGTGCGCCGCCGCCGGCGAGTCTGGGATCCGGCCCCTCCTTCACTAGCAGCGGCGCCAAACGTGTCGCGTTCTAAGCCAGGTCCGGATTCACCTTGTAGACCTCGACGCCACCGCCGCCCTCCACTAATGGCGCCTCCTCGGCTAGATCTAGCTCGTTGTCCTACTGCTCCTCCTCCTTGGCCAGTGCGAGTCTCGTTGGGGGAAACAGCAGGAAACAATGCACTCGGCGGAGTGCAGCTGGGAAGGCGCAGCGATGCGCTCGGAGAAGCATGGAGCGCCGGCGATTTGGGGAAGCAACGGAGGACGACTCGGTAGAGAGAGGGGCGGAGGGAGCGTGGATAGGAACGGAGGGTACGAGGGCATTTTAGGAAAAGATGAGAGCGGGATGAACGTCAGACGTGAGGACGTCTTATAATTTGGTAATTCCCACCGGACCCAGAACGTCTTATAAATTTGTATGGAGGGAGTAACAATGGAGCCCCTAAGATCAACACCCCACAGACAGCAACAACAACCACCGCTGCCGTATCCTACAATCATCGATCGAGTACACATACATATGCAGGCCAAGGTCAGTTATATGAATAAAAGATAGTGTATGTGTATGCTACTATACAAATTACTTACACATACCTTACGTGACAATGGCCGCCGCTCCAACTCCAAGGGAGCAGCAGCAGCATCTGCTTGTCGTCTTGCGGCTGGGGCGGACGATACTACATCTACATTGACATCCACCACATTCACGCTTGCTGCTGCCGGTTGCTGGTTGACGCATGCAGCACCTGCTCCTCCTGATCCTTTTGAGCTCCGCGGTGACGCCGCTGCTGTGCAGACCTTGCTCATCTCCTGATACTGAGACACGTCGTCGAAGTAGGCGCCCATGCCGCGGTGGTACCACTACCAGTAGTCGACGCCCACCACCTGCCCCTGTGGCCCGCCGGCGGCGGCCGGAGGAACGGGAAGCCGCCGCCTCCTGGTTCTCGTTGGGTCGTAGCTCTAGCTCGGTCGGCCCTGGTGACGACGACGGTGCCGCAGTGCGATCGGCAGATGCAGCAGCGGCGGTCGCTGTGGAAGAAGCGGATGCGGGCCGCGCACCGGACGCGCACCTCCCTGTGGCCGCACGGGGTCACCGCCACCCACTCGCTCCATGCACACCGCACACGACGACAAGTTGGCGGCTGCTGCTTCGTCGTCTTCGGCTTCGGCTTCGTCCACGTCGATGACAACATGGTGGCTACTCCCTGCAGGGTCGGTTTCCGCCATGCTTATTGGCTTATTGCGTACTTTATTACAAAATCGATCGATGGATATGGGATTATTATTTGAAAAGCGGCACGCCGTTTAGCTGATGGACGCACAACGCGGAGATCGCTGGTGAGTATGTGTTGTTGCTGTATGTATATACGATGGTATGAATATGATTATTCCAGGACGCCCTGCCACGCGTATATATAGAATTAAATATAGGCGACGACGGTCTGTTGCGTGGGGAGAACTAGCGCGACACGGACTCGAGCGCCGTATTAGCCTTCCGCACAGGTGTACCGTATCTGCAACTCATCCGTATAGGAGAAACTGCTTTTCTTTCTTTTCTTTTGATAAGAAATTCTCCATGTCTTTGGATAAAATGCATCAAGCTCTTAAACTAGCTATGCTAGGCTCTACAACTATTGTTGTAGCTCATCATATGTACTCTATGCCCCCCTATCCATACCTAGCAAGCTAATGACTATGGGCATCACTTTCTTCCCACTGCTTTCGTCCAGGCAAGTTAGCAATCCCGTTATATTACGTGTCTTTTTTTTTGTTTTTTAGCCATTTTTCGAAAGATTCTCTCAAATATACTCCTGACGGAAAGATTTTAGAAAATAGACCCAGGGCTTGGCGCCATCCACGCTGGTGCCAAAGTAACACAGCTTGGCGCCGTTGGCGTTGGCGCCAAGCTCCCGTGCCACTTGGCCGATGACACCGAGCTGGCGGTGACGTGGCAGCCACCTTGGCGCTGTCGTAATTGGCGCCAAGTCTGGCGCCATAGATCTTGGCGTCGAGCTGATAGAATTTCTTAAGTCTAGAATTTTACCATGAGATGGACATATGAAAATATGTTAAGTCTATAAATTTACCATGAGATAGGACATGTTGAAATTTGTTAAGTCTGGAATTTTACCATGACATTAACAAATTTGAGGTTATCCCATAGTAGTTGATATTCTAGCATATCCAGGCCGCAGCAAAAATTCTGATTACCTAATTTTACCGTGAGATGGACATATAAAGCTTTAAATTAATATGACTTAGACCCTAATTTTTCAATGAGATGGACATACAAAATTTTGGCAAAGTCTTGATATTTACCATGTGATGGGCAACCTAGAAATTGGCTAAGTCTCTGCTATGATTTGGACATTGACAAATTTAAAATTTTACCATGACTTGGATATTAAAATTTGTATAGCAAATCAATTTGATACTTTACTACGAGTTTGAGTACTCTCTAGAGAGATGACAACAAAACAAGTCTTGTCAATTTTGGACTTATCCATGATAAAAAAAATCAGACTTAGCTTTGGTCTCATGATAACCCCAAATTTATCGATGTCATGGTAAATTTAAAGACTTAGTCAAATTCTAGCATAGTCAAGTCATAGTAAAATTCAAGACTTAACCAATTTCTAGGTTGCCCATCATATGGTAAATATCAAGACTTTGCCAAAAATTTGTATGTCCATCTTATAGTAAAATTAGGGTCAAGTAATATTAATTTAGAGCTTTGTATGTCCATCTTACGGTAAAATTAGGTAGTCAAGATTTTTGCTACGGCGTGGATACGTTAGAATACCAACTATCATGGGATAACATCAAATTTGTCAATGTCATGGTAAAATTTTAAACTTAACAAATTCTAATATGTTCCGTCTCATGGTAAATTTATAGACTTAACAAATTTTTATATGTCCATCTCATGGTAAAATTCCAACAGCTCGATGCTAAGATCCATGGCGCCAATAACGACGGCGCCAAACTTGGCGCCAATGGTGACGGCGCCAAGATGGCTGCCACGTCATCGCCAGCTCGGCGTCATCGGTCAAGTGGCATGGGGGCTTGGCGCCAACGCCAATGGCGCCAAGCTGTGTTACCTTGGCGCCAACGTGGATGGCGCCAAGCCCTGGCTCCATTTTCTGAAATCTTTCCACCAGGAGTATATTTGAGAGAATCTTTCAAAAAATAGGGCTAAAAAACAAAAAAGACGGTTATATTACCAAGGCCTTCCCTTCTATGAGGCAGTCACTGTTGATAAATAAGGCATTTTCATATTTATTTTAATCCATAAAAAGAACGCAATAAAAAGGAGAGTGAATTCATGAATAAAAAGACAGAAACAATTCATGACAAATGTTAACATGATGATAAGACAAATTATAGAGCCGAAACATATGTGAAACATTTTTTTACATAGCTGAAGCATCACAGACATGATCGTTTTACATAGCTGAAGCATCACATACATGATCACAAATGTAAAAGATGTGTTCTCAAATATCAAGATCATGATGATCACAAAATTAAAAGGAACCAGATAACCAGTACTAGCATAATCATCCAAATGAACCAAACAGAGCATGTTGAATATGAAAGCAGTATTGCCTAGGAACATCATAATATTGATAATGAAATTCAAAAGAGGGTGAAGGAGATTATACCCTGCGGCGGAGCCGCTCGCACCAGGAAAAGCCATGGTGGTGCTTTGCTGTTGTAGTCGTCCCGCTCAATGCAGTGCAGAAAAGGACGCCGTGAAGAGGCACCGCTACAAGTTCACCAGTGAGTAGTCGTGCCACCACCGACAGTGAGTAGTCATGCCACCACCGACACTCCCCAAAAACGTAATCGCCCGTCTTCACTCGAGCAGGTGAAGCCCACGACGGACACGCGTTCCGGAGGCCTACTCTTCCATCTCTGGTGCTCGCCGGAGGTGGAACGGGAAGAACTTGCGCTGCTGAAAGTGGTGTACTTCGCCAAGAGAGATTAACCGAGAGGGGAGGATTTGTTTTATAGGCAGAGGCCAGAAGACGAGAAGTCGACGGCACCGAGGGGTCACATCTCCCTTCCCTGCGGCGGGAGAGACGGAGACGGAGAGCCAGAAGTCACGGGAGTTAACCTCCAATCAATTCGTCACAGGAAACGGAAACGGAGTTTCAAAAATAAAGGCCTCGCCCGTCCGCCTCGCCCACGGACTCGGGCCAGGCCGGGCGGCGGCGGCGCGCGCGTGTGGCATCCAGGTGATTCACTTTTACTTCTCAAATAGATCGATCAATGATCAAGTATTTAAGTAGAGTCGCCTCTCGATTAAATTCCCATATGGTATAAAATCATTAATGTACATGTACAGACCATAGAGTTTAATAGAGATATTAAATAAATGGGCCAAGCCCATAATATCTAACAGTCACAAGGAAGATTATGTACCCCAACTCAAAAAAAACAGGCACGTGATTAGCGATAGGCTCGTATTGGTGTTGTTATTATTGCTGTAATCAAAGATGCAGTGCCCCAAATGCCTCTAGAAAGATCCGAAGTAATTCCCAAGTGAGTTTTACGGGCCCTCTAGACCAGAAGCTTCTCAAGCTCAAGAGTACGCTAGCTAGTGGAGCCTGAAAACGCTTGCTTGCAAAATTCTAATTCGTCCATAAATTCATATGATTCTCCTGCCCAACGGATTTTTTAAGTGTCAGCGTTTATTTAGGGCCTAAACTCGAAGGTGGTCGATGTAATAGAGCAGGCCTGAGGCTCTGCCCAAGAACGACCTGTGGTGGTATGGAAGGTACGGACTCTGCAAGCGTCCCGCACCCCATAAGAAAGAAACTCCTCAACCATCACAAGCAAATAAACGTATTCCAGAGCTTAATGCACGAAAACAAGAAAAGATGAAAAAAAAATAAAAAAAAGCTCCGTGAGGATATATAGCTCGGAGACGATGAACAAAAATGTGTTCATTTGCCTCAAACTTTAGAGGAGCGAAACCCCCCTCCTTACTGTATGTGTGACTCTCACCGCATACGGCTCGACTCACCAAACCAAAGCTCGGAAGTTCCATTTTCCAAATGAATAAAATAATTGGAATTTTGGAAATGGTGGCCCGATTGAACACTCGTAATCCGTATGGAGGACATGTCTTGTTATTATATACTTGACGCCATATACAAATCCTTGTTTCTACGGAGCCTAGCGCCCAGATGTCCGGACACAGCTCCTTGCTCTGCCCCGTCCGCTCGGACTCGCGGCAGATCCGTCCTGCCCCACTCCGTTTCACACCCCACCCCACCCGCTCCATTGCACGTGGTTTCGCTCGCTCTGCTTTGCACGCGCAAGCTGGGATTTGAAAAGCATATGTACTTTTGCAATCGCCAGAACTAGTTTTGCAACATCTAGAGGAAAACACTTACAATATACGTTTGAAAACATATGAAACATTTAGAACATAAATTTATAACATACATGTGAAGCTATTGTAACGCATGGAACATACAGATCTATTTTTTAACATCCAAATAAAAACACCTGCAACATACATGTGTATCTATTGCAACATATGCAACATCCCCGATATACTTTTACAACATTCAAATAAAACACTTGCAACATCCATATAAAACACCTGCGGCATGCATATGAAAACACCTGAAACACTTACAACATGCGTATGAAACAACTGAAACATCCAAATGAAACACTTTCAACATGCGTATGAAACATATGAAACACTTGAAACATACCCTTGCAACATGCTTTCAGCGTAACATCTTCTTCTTACTTGGGCGAATGGAGGCTCGTCAGTGTGGAGAGAGACAGGGGGAGGCTGCCGGTCTTGCACGAGCTGGCGCAGGAGAAGGATGGAGGCGCTCAAATCTCGCTGCTCTAGGTCTCGCTGCTCCGGATCTTGGAGTGGGGCGCGATAGTGAATGGAAGGCCACCGGTCTTGCACGAGCTGGCGCCAGAGAAGGATGGAAGCGCTCAGATCTCGCTGCTCCAGGTCTCGCCACTCTGGGTCTTGGAGTGGGGCACGACAGTAGATGGAAGGCTGCCGGTCTTGCACGAGCTGGCACCGGAGAAGGATAGAGGCGCTCGGATCTCACCGCTCTAGGTCTCGCCGCTACGGATCTCGGAGCAGGTGAAAGGTCCTAATATGGTTAGAGGGGGGTGAATAGCCTATTAAAAATTCTACAAACTCACTAGAGCAAAAGGTTAGTATAACAAATGGTGAAATGTGAATTAGCTCTAGCTTTACAAGGGTTGCAAGCCACCTATCCAACAATTCTAGTAACTATGATCACTATAACAAACAAAAGCTAAGTCACTACGAGTTCTCACAAGCTAGCTACACTAAAGAGCTCAACTAGGAAACAAGCTACACTAGCAAAGAAAATACAAGCTCTCAAAACTAAATACACTAAAGAGCTTGTTGCAACTAGTTTGCGGAATGTAAAAGAGAGGTAAGTGATCTTTATACCACCACGTCGAGGGATGAATCAATCACAACAATATGAAGACCAATCACCGGGAGAAATCCAAGAAAACAATCACAAAAGTGACACAGTTTTTCTCCCAATGTTCACGTGCTTGCCGGCACGCTATGTCCCTGTTGTGTCGACCACCACTTCATGGTTCGACGGCTAATTGGCAATCCAAAGCCAAGCTCCCCAAGAGCGCCGCAAGAACCTACCGCAAGTGAGGTAACTCATTGACACGAGCAATTTACTAGAGTTGCCTTTGACGCTCCGCCGGGGAAGGCACAACACCCCTCACAAAACACCGGGAGGTGGCCAAGAACAAGCACCACTCTTGCCATAACTCCTCTGCTGCCTCCAAGCCGTCTAGGTGGTGGCAACCACCAAGAGTAAAAAGAATCACGCAGCCAATGCTCACCCAAATGTCAACTAGATGCAAACTCACAAGCAAATATACTTGAGATCACTCAAACTCACTTTGATTTGTCAATCAAGCAAGAAAGATGAGTGGGAGGGGATGTGCTCAGCTCAAGAGGATGTTAGAGTGTCAAAACATCCAAGAGGATCCTCTAGGAGCCGGCCAACAAGTATTTATAAGCAGCCCCAAAGAATAGAGCCGTTAGGAACAAGTTATCGCTGTCTGCGTCCTGACCGGACGCGGTCACAGCGTTCGGTCGCCGTAGAATCGCGTTGCTGACCACGCGACCGGACGCGCCGCTTGAACTGACCGGACGCCACAGTGCCAGCGTCCGGTCGATTTTAGTAAGCACCCACACACGATCGGACGCGTCCGGTCGATCATGACCGGACACGCCACCGCGTCCGATCGACCTCGCGTGTTTCGCAACTTCTCTGGAGCTTGACCAGACGTGCCGGTCCCGTGACCGACCGGACGCGCCGGTGTGCGCGTTGCTGCCTCTGCACACGGGATGAGCTGACCGAACATACCAGTCGCGTCCGATCCAGCGTCCAGTCGCGCGCCCGGTCACCCCAGTGACTCCCTTTCGCCTCCGTTTCTTCGCGTACGGCGCAGTGGAAAATAGACGTTTCACTTCCACAAAAGCGCTGAATCCCGCCGAGCTTGCGAGGAACCCAAACCCCTCTCTACCGCTCAAACATCACCGCCTTCGCAAATATGCTAACATCACCAAGTGTACATCACCATGTGCATGTGTGTTAGCATTTTCACAATCATTTTTGAGGCGATATGTTAGCCCTCCACTAGATCTAAATGCATATGCAAATGGATCTTCATCTAGTGGCACTTAAGTGATCAATAGCCCCGGAAATTCTCCTCTTTATAGTACAGCTATCGATCATAAGTGTGATCACACCCTCTATGGTGTCTTGATCACCAAAAAACAGATCATATCTATACCTTTGCCTTGAGCTCCATAGGATTGCACTCCATCTCCTCTTCTTCTCCAAGCATGGCACCAAGTCATCATGATCAACAAGTATCTTGCCATAACTTAGGAGTGTATCAATCACCTTTTGCTATCAACACTTAAGCACATGTGATTAGTACTTAGGTTTCATCAATTAGCCAAAACCAAACTAAGGACTTTCAGCGGGACACGACAGTGAATGGAGGCATAGCGAAGGATGGAGCACGGCGCAGCCGGAGCACGCCATGGGAGGGGCGCGTGCTTGGGAGGGAGGGGCGCGCGCGTCTTGGGTAGGAGGGGCGCGCGCGGCTTGGGCAGAGGCGCGGCATGTGCCGGGGGCAGGGGCGCTGCTTGTGCAGAGGCGCGTCGCGTCCGTTGGAACGAAAGCCGCAGTGAGGGAAGTGGGCTGGAGGATGAGCGGAGTGGATTTTTTTAGAGAGTGAGAGCAGTCTACGCATGTCAAGCCACGTCCGAACGGAAGTCACGGGACGGACGCCCATGGAGAATCATTTATCGTTGTTTCTATCTCTTTATATCTAGAAATATTATATTACTACGTGCTAGTGAATATATACATGTGAAGTACGCACGTGATTATATGATCTTAATATTTAAATAAACACCTTAGTATGTGATGGAGAAATGATAGCATCTACAATTGCCAAACGTCATATAAAATGTAAGAAAGAAAACATCAGTTCTAACCATTTTGAAATAACCATACTATAAAAAAGTGATTTTTTTTAAAAAAAAGTGGGCGTCCCTAATGTCCTAAACTTGTAGTGCGGTGTCAACCAAGTCCCAAAGTACCATTTTTTGATTTCTGGGTCAATGATCTCATTGCGGATGCTTTCTAAGGTCCTAACGGCCGCCCACCCGACCCGTTTGATGACAAAATGCCAACGCGGATGATAGCTGGACCTTGACCAACAGGTGTCTTATTACTTGCTTGGGCTGCCTAGCCCGGCCCATGCCCTGGCCTACTACGTGATGTGTTGTTCGGCTGACATTCTTCTTTTACTGTATAGTTGAGCCCACCAAGCACAGTTGGAAAGCCTTATACGATCAACATTAAGTACATGGGTATTCAATTACATGGCAATCAAATTTTCATCGACAGCTGATCCGCCGGTGACGATAGCGGATGAGGCAAGGTCAAGAACCGCAAACCGTCGCAGCCTCCACGACACCAGCAAATTGACGCAGCGGCCCACAAGACCACGGCCCATGCGGCGCAGCCCAAGTGCCTGACCGAGCGTCCGCAGCCCAACCATTTTTTGTTGTGTTCTATTATTCTTGTCATTTTTTTCATTTTTCTTTCTTTTCATCTTTTATTCTTTTTTTATTTTTATTTTCTTTTCTTCTATTTCTTTTTTATTTCCTTCCCTTTTTCATTTTTCTTTTTCTTTGTCTTTTATTCGTATTTTTGTTTCCTTTTTACATTTTCATTTTTTTATTCTATGTTCCTTTTCTTTTTTGCTTTCCTTTCGTTCTTTTATTTTATTTTATTTTCTTTTTTTCTTTTTTGTGGACTTTTGTCATTCTTTTCATTTTCTTTATTCTTTTACTATTTTTTACTCTATTAATTTTTATTTCCTTTTTATTTTTATTTTTATTTTTTTGTTTCCTTTCCTTACTTCTATTTATTTTTTTTATTTTTATTTATTTTTGTTTTAACTTTTATACATATTAAATTTCTTTTTTTTTTTGATAGAATTAATAATTATATTTATTTTTTTGTATTTTTGTATTTTATTTTTGTTTTTGTTTCTTATTCTATTTATAATTTTTATGTTTCACTTTTTTATTTACAGATACACGTGGTGTTCAAGTAGTCTATATGTAATGTTATATGATGTATTTTTTGATGTCCGCGAATAGAAATGTAATGTTATACGATGTATTTTATACATTGATGTTCTAAGATATATTTTGTGATGTTCGGTACCTTTTTTATTTGACTCTAATTAATTACTTCACTAACTTTTTTATTTTATTTGACATTTTATGATATTTTGCGATGTTCACCTGGTATACATATGATGTTCTATGCTACATTTTGTGATATTGGTGTAGTGTTAATGTGATGTTCTACGATAAATTTGTGACGTTCGGTAGTATACATTAATGTTTCATGATATAATTTGTGATGTTCGGTAGCTTTTTTCTTCTTTTTATTTGACTCTAATTAATTACTCACTAATTTTATTATTTTATTTTACATTTCATGATATTTGCAATGTTTATGTAGTATACATTTGATGCTCTATTTTATAGCTGGTGATGTTCGTGTAGTGTTAACGTGATGTTCTACAATGGGATTATGATGTTCGCTAGTATACGTTAATGTTCTATGATATGTTTTATGATGTTCGGTAACTTTTTTCTTCTTTTTATTTCACTCTAATTAATTACTCACTAATTTTATTATTTTATTTTACATTCCATGATATTTGCGATGTTCACGTAGTATACATTTGTTGTTCTAATCTATAATGGATTTATGATATTCCATATTATATATAAATATTTTTTCTAAATATACCCAAGTTTTTTCTTCTCCTTTTTTCTTTTTGTTTTTAGTATTATAGATATAACATTTTTTATTTTTTATGAGACGTTCCATGACATATTTTTGTCTACAATATTATTTTATAAGGTGAAATATGTTTTCTCAAACGTAAATCCGTTTAAAAAGATAAATGTTTTACATCTAATGCCAGACGTTCATAAGGTGTAGTGGTAGGACAGTGATATTTTTTTAAGGAAGTGGTCCCATCTCACACTATTTTTGGTTGGGGTGTGTTCACTTCGCGAAAAGTAGCTAAAAAGTTACTGTAGCATCTTTCGTTGTTATTTGGCAAAATTTGTCCAATTATGGACTAACTAGGCTCAAAAGATTCGTCCCGACATTTACAGACAAACTATGCAATTAGTTATCTTTTTTACCTACGTTTAATGCTCCATACATGCGTCGAAAGATTTGATGTGATATGTGTAAGAGGAAATATTTTGGGTTGGGAGGGGGAAGTGAACGAGGCCTTGTTTTGGGCTGGTTCGGCTGGTGGAAAAGCCGGCTGGTTTCGGCTGATTCAATAGTGTTATGGCTCTGTTCATCTGGCTTATAATCGGTCTTATTCAGCTTGTTTTTTCAGTCGGAACAGTATTTTTCTCTCACAAAAAATCAGCCAACAGTGTTTTTCAGCCGGCTTATAATTCCAGCCGAACGGCTCCTATGTAAGAGAGAATAAGCTGAAATAAGCCGAAACATGACATGCAGAACAGGGCCTTTATTTTCTATTTTCTTTCTTCTGATCTCAGGCGTGAGAAGCGGAGCAGAAGGCAGGGCGTCCCGAGAAGGGCGGCGCGAGCGGAAGCTGAAGCGTGGTGAAGGAAGGTCGTGAGCAGGACCGTTGGCCCAGTAACCAAACTGAAATCGGCCCACTTCCAGGCTATGCTCGCGACGCGAAAAAAAATAAAGTGGTTGGAGGGAGGCTGCGCGCCACCCAGGTCAGTGGCTAGGGGCGCCCGTCAACAACGGCAGCAGTGACGCTGCTGGGCTCGGGCTCGCTAGTAGGCTTTTTAAGGGAAATGGTATGGGCCATTAAGTTTGGATTATGATGCCTGATGCATAGCATGACGATTTGGACTAACAACGTTTGCTAGTATATATAAGGTATAGCTCAAATGGATACAAGGTGAACTTAGAATTAGGCAGAGTGAAGGTCCAGATGATCAACACCTCAAGCAAGACATTACAAGCCATGTTAAAGGGCTACAAGATATGCTAGAAGTCTAAGACACTTAGAAGTAGAAGCCCAGACGCAAAGACACAAACAAAATTAAAGCCACTAAAACCAAGACAAAGAAGTGGATGAATTGGAATTGTCTCATGATTTTGAATCTGCTCAAATTGACATGGCTCCAAAATGTCCAAGATCACAAAAAATCGAAGTTCAGAGCTAAAAGTTATGCCCAAAATACGAAAGCATTACATGTTGAAAACATGGTAGCATATAGCCCGATGCTACCCACCTTATAGTCCGATGCCTATTAGTTCGATGCTCACACCCTTTGGTCCGATGCTCACTCAACCGAAATGAACAGTGGCATATTAGTCCAATGCTCACTGAGCCAAGCACAGGATGTATACTTATTAAACATAGAGTAAATTACATGGCCGGTCCCTAAACTATTGGTGGGGTTTCATCCCGGTCCCTAAACTATCAAAACGACCATTTAGGTCCTTAAACTATTAGTAAGGTTTCATCCCGGTCCCCAAACTATTAAAACGATCATTTAGGTCCCTAAACTATTTGTGGGGTTTCATCCTGGTTCCAAACTATCAAAACGATCATTTAGATCCCTAAACTATTGTTGAGGTTTCATCCTGTTCCTTGATGCCATTAATAAGCATGGTGAACACGATCCGCCAGCGCAAAGAAGCGCGAAGCTCCACGGCCTTAATTTGCACTGTAATCGTAGCTTTGATTCCTTCGTCATTTTGACCGCAAACCGGACATCCCACGTGCTCACTGTAATCGGATCTTTGATTCACAATATATAATATAAAATATGTATACAGTAAGATGGTCCTCAAAAGCTAAAAACCGACCTTAGCTCAGTTGGTAGAGCAGAGGACTGTAGTGCGTTGCAGATTAATCCTTAGGTCGGATTTTTATTTCCTTTTTTTCTTTCAAACCATTTTGCAGTATTATTTCTTACCCAGATTTATTTTTTCCTTTTTTTCTTTCAAACCATTTTGCAGTTTTATTTCTTACCCAGATTTATTATGTATTTATTTCTTCGTTCCCAGACTTGTTTTTATTTCAGGCAAGCTACCGGTGAGGCAACGAGCTACTAGACACGAGGCGAGGCGTCGGTCCTTGGTGCATGCACGTGGCATTCACGTGTTGTGGCCGGCAAACCGCAGGAATCAGGTCAGGTCAGGTCAGCCTGGCGGCCGGCACTTTTGCTGCTGCGGCGGGAGGTGCAGGTGGGCTAGCTCTCCACTCGCCACGTACTCCTACTTCCTGGGCGCGTGGCCGGGACAGCAGGGTGATCACAAAAACACGGCCTTATTTTTTTTTTCAAAAATACTCCCTCCGTTCAACAAATAAAAGAATATCTACGATTCCAATTTTTTCTCAGGTTAATGGTCATATATAGGCAACTTTTCCACTGAAACCCCTAGTGTTACAGCCCTGGTACGACAGTTTCTGACAGTGAAACAATTAAAAAAGAAAGAAGTAAAAAATGACCCGATAAAAAAGTAGGAAGGAAAATCAACGGAGCCATCGAGAAGCTGCCCGTGACTTCAGCCTGTTGGTCTATGAATTGCCTGTATCTGGCTTCTTCCACCGGTACTGTTGTTTGTTCATTTTTAAATTGTGTTCTTTAAGAGCGCTGAATGATATTGTGAAGTGTCAGGCAACTTTATAGGGGCATTAGTGTAATTTTGCTAACCACCTTAATCTCCGTGTCCAAGAGGTAGATGTTCTTTTATTTGTGGAACGGAGGGAGTACACAGGAGCTCTGCCTATCATTTACTGTATTTAATTTAGAAAGAAGAAGAGTTTACAGTACTTATGTTACAGCGGCAGCCGGATAGAGCGCGCCCAGTCGGCTTGCACCAGCTTTAATCCATCGTTCCGCTTCAGCTTTGATGATTTAATTTGCAGGAGCTCACTGATTGAGATTGCCACGCCTCCAAAGCATCTCGCATTGCCCTCCTTCCACACTCGCCATGACGCTAGAGGCAGTGGCGGGTCAGTGAGTAGTCCAGGTAGGCTTATGTCCTGAAATCTGGCCCAACAAAAATTTACTACTTCGCAGCCCATACAAAAATTTGGCCCAAACAGGCAACATCGTTTGCGGTCGCCCAGGCAGCAACCAGCCACTCCCGCTCAAGACACGACTACACGAGTCCACGACTGCGAGTCCGCGACTCCATACTGACGACCGCCACCCCCGCCCCCCGGCCAAGCCCCGAGGTCCAGCGGCGCGAAGATCCCCCGTCGGCCGCCGCCCACTGGCTGCTCGCCCCTGCCGCCGCCGGGCCCCCTCGCCAAGCGGCAGCCCCGACGCAGCGCCGCCCGCGGCCCTGCGTGGCTGCGCTCCGCCAGTCCGACGGCGGCGGGCACGACAAGGAGCTGGTCGGGATAGCCGGCGGCCGCCCAGTGCCCCAGTCCGCCGTGCGCTCTGGCCCCGCGCTGGCCCTACTCTAAAGCTGGACGAAAAGCTCGCAACTCGATAGCTCGCTCGACTCGGATCGATAGTGGCTCGGCTCGGCTCGGCTCATTTAATTTCTCAAACGAGCTGAGCAAGCATCCTAGCTCGTGTCTTAACGAGCTAGCTCGCGAGCCTAACGAGCCAAAGTTGTTGGCCTTAAATTTTTATTAGTGTTATATAACTTTATGTCTTACACTTTATAATTTGTTGATGATTGGACTTTGACTCTATAAATTTTAGATTAATTTGACTCTTTTTATTTTAAATGAATATATGGATAATGGATGCATCATATATGGTATGGAGTATGAACCATAGACAATGTATGGTGTATAGTATTATAATATAATAGTACATATTATTTTTGTATGATTTATTAAGACTTATGAATGGACTAGTTTTATATTATTACCATTATCAAACTTTAGATAATACACATATTATATTTTTTATGTTTTAATATGGCTGGCTCGCGAGCCAAACAAACCAGCTCGAGCTCGTAAACAAGCCAAGCCGAGCCGGCCTTCTGGCTCGTTAAGATAACGAGCCGAGCCGAGCTGGCTCGTTATCTTAACGAGCCAGAACGAGCCGAGCCAAACGAGCCGAGCTGGCTCGTTAGTCCAGCTTTACCCTACTCCAGTCATTGGTGAGTTGTCAGGTGAGTTTCTGACGAAACTGAAGATTTGTATTGTTCATGGGTTGATGAGAGTTCGTACATGGAGCTTATCTGTTAGCAGGTCCGGTGCGCCGGTGGAAAAGAACTGAGGAAAAACAATTGATCTATCTCTCTCCTAGCCTAAACTCCTCTCCTCTTCTCCTCCCAACTTATCCCCAAAATGATCTCTATTTTATCTCAGATTATTGTCAGATCCTTCCAGGGTCTTATCATGAGTGCTTGTGTTTACTTCTGAACTTGATTTAGACATTGGAGAATATAGAATGGAGATTGGACTGTAAATTGGCCAATTGGGCTTAGGGAGTGTGGATTTGTGAGCCTAGAATTGATTGAAATTTGTTGTTTTTTCCATGAAATTGAGGCATGAATAAATCAAATATTGCATTTTTTTAGAAGTATGATGCAAAAAATAGCATTACTTCTGAAATTGAGCCTATGTTTGATTAATTTATAGTCATGTATACTGCACTTTTTTTTAGATTTTACCGTATTGTATTAAATAATTTTGGCGATAAGCATGAGACAATTTTTTACTAGGACTACCCTGGTTTCGAATCCTGGGTCCGCCACTGGCTAGAGGGAACAGCGAGTCCATGTCTTTCTTGTGCGCTGTCCATGTCTTTCTTGTGCGCTCCGTAAACGGGGCTTTATTAACAATTTGTGTTACTAAATAGGTACACTGTGAAAATATATTCTATAATTAATCTTATAATGTTCATTTGGTCTCGTAAATATTAATATTTTTTATGGATTTGATCAAATTTAAAACTATTTAATTTCGTGAATAATTATAATTATATGTTTTTTTCATAGGACAGAGGCGTAGCGCGTCCGTCCATGACGGCATGCCATAGCCGGCCGCCCAGCGCGTCGTGGCACGTACGCATGCACGCGTGGCGGCATGCACCGCCCTGCACGTGCGCGCCGTCATGTTCGCGTCGGTGGCCGGCCCCCAGGCGCCAGGCCGTCCCGGCCGGTCGACCCCGAGTGAAACCGGTGGCCGCTCGGTGACGGACGCCTCCGGCTGTGCAGGGTCCCAGTGCCACGCGGATGGCGGCGGGGCGGCGCCCGTGGAGGCGGACAGCCACGTCGGTGGGTGTGCAGTCTCCGCGGGCCGGGCCGGGCCGGGCCGGGCCGGGCCGGCGTCTATCCGTCGAGCGATCTTCTGATATCTCATTCCACTTATATCAAGTGATATAAAGTAAAATTTAAGCTAATTTATTAGTTTTAACAAGGCCATCACATATACTAGCTTGTTCTAAAAAATGCACATATTTGATTGATGCTATCAAACATGGCCATTGTATCGTAGGATCGAGATCCAATCAGATTTTCAAGTTGTATAATTTATATAAGATTTATAATATGTGGTAAGACTTAATTAAGCTCATACAATATTGGTTTTAACTACTTTATTTGACTGTTTTAAAGTGTATGTACATGGCTCTTATCACCTGCTATTAAACAATAAGAAGAAAAGCCTAATTTACCTCCCTCAACTATCGAGATCGTCTGATTTCCGATAAAAAAAACAGTTTCACACTTTATTAAGAAGTAAAAATCAGACCACCACAATAGTTGAGGAAAGTAAATTGGATTCTTTTCCAAACAATAATAATGCATCTGGACAGTTTTGTAGCGTACATGGGCCGTTATGTTAGAATGGCCTCCTGTACAAACTATATATAGGTCCATGATATATGCACCGTACCACCGTAAAAAATGATATCGCAATCCTACTCGTAATTAATCGCGTGGACACCTAAGCTGAATGCGTGAACTCGAGTGGTGGTGCCACGTGTACCTCAGAAAATTGAAAAGGTTCTAGCCACCATCGATCGCCTGGCAACACTATAAACATGGGCGTTGATTCAAACACAATAGGTCAAGAGTAAGTATGGGCAACACTCTTGTCGAGCTACATTGCATCTAAATTATTAGTTATAGGACTAGTTGTTGTACTATTTATTATTTGTATTCCTTTTTTTTTGCGAGGAGCTAATACGTACGTGCATTCGTCACAGCAGTTTTGTGTGGTGTTAAGAGCGAGGAGCTAATACGTACGTGCGTTCGTCATAGCCGTTGATTCACAGCAGCATGCATGCATCTGGGATGAGCCGGCAGCAGCTGGCAGGCATGCCGGCGACCCGTCGGTGCGCTGTAGGGGCGGGCGGGCGGGCGGCAACCGGCCGGCGAGCGAGGAGCCAGCGGCAGCGGCAGCGTCCATGCATGCACGCCGCCCGACTGCGTCTGCATGCATGCATGAGCGTGCACACGGCACACCCGTCACCCTACGTGGATGGCGGCGAGGTTCCCAGCAGTGACGGAGCTAGGATTTTGGTATAGGGTATGCCGCACCAAAATTCTCATATCCAATTTGGCAAAGACCTATTTAGCAATTCGATATACAGCAGCAAAATTTGTCTCATAATTTATAATTTTTTCTATCTGATCAGCCTAGGGTATGCCGCACCATACCCGTGCCACCCGCTGGCTCCGTCCATGTTCCCCAGGCCACGTGGACGGCGGCGCAGGTGGTCGTATCATCGTGTGGGCCCTCCGGTCCCTGTTCCTGGAACGCGGATCATCCATGACAGGGATCGTGGGGAGACGGATCATCACGATTCCTCGGCGTGCACAGTGCACACGCACGCGCAAACGTATGCACCGATGAGCCGACAGCATCAGCTGGCAGGCACGAGCGCCGGGCGGACCGGCCGGCCGGCGCCCCATCGATGCGCCCTAGGGTCGTCGGCGACCGGCCAGACAGTACCTAGCGTCCATGCCGCCGCCCGACCAGACGAGCGCGGTGGCATCGGGTGGGCCGCGGGAGAGGCGAGGTGCCCAGGCCACCTGGATGGCGACGCGCGCGGCGGCGCAGGTGGCCGTGCTCCTGGTCCTTGCTCGGTGCGCTGGTGGGGTTGTTGTGTTCCGGCCTTCCGGCACTCGTTGAGTTCGGCTGGCAGGTCGGTCAGTGGGCTAGACCGGGCCGCGCGCTCGGCGCTTGGGCTTCGCTAGTCGCTGAGCATCCAGTGCAGGGCCCACTCGCTAGCCGTGTCAAAGCTGCAAAGCTTTTGCCGGGCATTCTTGGGTGCAACCGTCGGACATTTACATTCTATTTTTTAATTACACAGGACAATGCAGACCTCAAACAGAAATAATGTCCTGCTTATTATCAAAAAATGGTCTGCTTATCTTTGAATGAACCGGCACGAGAAAATACCCTGCTCATTTGTTGCAACAAAGGAAGTTAGTACTAAGTTAAACTATGTTTAGTGTGACTAAATTTATATGATATGATGTCGTAAGAATTATTCTTTGCCTTTAGAAACTTTATCAAATCTAGAGCAATTTAACTTAGGACAACTTGAACACTTTAGGTTTTTATTAGGGCGAAGATTGTATGGCTTCTCATATGCTCCCTTCCATATATATGTTAGAATTAATGTTGTTTTGGACATGTACACATGTCCATAAAATAACTCTCACCAGTGGTTTGCAGAATAATATATTTATGACATTTAAAAAATTATAAGTACATGATTTTAAAATATGAATCTAATTATGCCATTTTCAAATATGCAAGCTCAACATGTAAAAATAATTTGTAATAAATTTTTTAAAACAACCGACTTCTTTTTGTGATTGGAGGAACAACTAGGTAGCGGTTTGGCGACTTCGTGCACATATATATGGCCACTGACAAATAAAATGTACTATTCTGTATTCAAAGGCATATTAGTTAGTTCAGTTTGTTTGAGCTTTTTTCCTAAGCTAGAAAGAAATTTGCAACCTCTGTCCCATAGAAAATGTCATTCTAACATTTAAAATTTGTCTACAAAGAGTGTTACTATAGGAAAACGTATGGGTTTCACCTAGATACTTTCTACTCTGCTCACTACAACAGACATTATAGCTAATTTTTTGTAGGGGTATTTGATCATTTGACAATTATTACATTGCTTTTCAAATAAAGATACAACCTTTTGAAACTAGCTTCTAAAAAACATTTTTTTTGTTTAATTTTGACTTCTTTGACAGATGTGCAAAAACCAGCAGAATCTCAAATAAATTGGACCTCACAATGCAGAAACATTACAAAGTTCACTGTTCACACCGAAACCACCTGGCCCTAGGCCTAAGTTGGCTCAATCTCTTAGGGCCCTTTGGAACAAAGGATTTACAAAACATAGGGATAGGAAAAACGTAGGAATGAAATGTCCTAGCACTTCAAATCCTATAGGGTTTAGATGTCTTTGGAAGCAATGTAGGAAAAGCAGAGGAAAGAAAACAAGAGGTTGGAGCTCATGTTTTGTTTCCTCCAAAATTCCTTCACAATGGGCCAATCCATAGGAATTTCATAGGAATTGTTGGGAAAGATTCCTTTGCTCCAAAGGGCCTTATAGGAATTTTTCCATAGGATTTATATCCTTCAAAATTCATATACTTTTCCTCCATTCCAAAGGGAGAGCGTTTTTTTTTTCAATGTGGACGTGTACATAAACAAATCCTAGGTGCCTTAAACTTACGTCTTATAGCCTAGTACGCATGACGCGTCTACTGAGCTCGTGAGTTGCAAACTTGCAATTGCCATACCTTCCTTGGTGTAAAAACTCTGACCTGCAGGGACCACCACCGGTTCGCCAGCATTGAACGCGTGCACTACGTCCGGTGTAAACATTGGTCCCATGACCAATTAAACAATTGGTTTAGGATAGTATAATCAGTGGCGGATCCAGGAATTCAGAGAAGAGGGGGCTGAATTCATCTTCAACCTCTAAAGTCCCTCCTCTATCTTTTTTATGCCTTTAAAAATTAGGAGGGGCTCCAGGAGGGACTCCATTGTCGCGGCAGCTTCGCGGCAGCTGTAGGTGGGCTTGAGCCCCGCCCGCCCCACCGCTGGATCCGCCCCTAAGTATAATCCTAATCCCTTGGACACCTAAGCTGGGGGCAATGGATTGAAAAGCAGAGTTGCTTGCATGATGGATGGGAGGGAGCTCCTCTAATCCGTTCCATGGAATAAGAAATTGGGATGTGACAAAAGGTGGTAATGCTGTCTTTTCTTTTGTCATCAAAAGTGGCAGCTGGTCTGCCTTTCCATGGAGGCAGAATTGCAGAAAAAGAGATCAATTAAAAGTGGTGAGCTTGAAAAACAGGAACACGAAGTCAGTGATGAGGATGATAAGATTTTAATATAATTAAAGGAATTGCCCATGATATAAATAAATAAATAAATATAACAAAACCCGATTTTGAACTACATATAGCCTAGTCACCGTTGATATATATTTCTTTACAAGATGAATAATAAAGATAACTAGGGTCAAACATTTCTTTTTCTCGTGATTTACTTTATGAGTCATCAATCTACCACGGAGTAAACTCCCTCCGTCCCAAAAAGAATGACGTTTTTTACTTTCAGACATCGTATTTGACCATTTTTCTTATTCAAAAAATTTATATAAATTATAAAATAAATAAATCAATATTAAAATATCTCTAATGATAAAATAAATCATAATAAAATATATGATATTTATAAAAAAAAATTGAATAAAATAGATGGTCAAAAAGATGTCTAAAAGTAAAAAATAATATTTTTTTTGAACGGAGGGAGTATGTTTGAAAATGAGAGGGAGAAAGGCAATATGCAACGAGGAGAGGGAAGAAAAAGATCTGGACCAGAGAAACGTGGTCATGCTCTCAAGCAGGGCTGGCTAACGAGTCAGCTCGGCTCGGCTCAGCTCGTTCTGGCTCGTTAGGATAACGAGCCAGCTCGGCTCGGCTCGTTATCTTAACGAGCCAGAAAGCCAGCTCGGCTCGGCTCGTTACGAGCTCGAGCTGGCTCGTTGGGCTCGCGAGCTAGGAAAAAAAATACAAAATATAATATTTGTATTTATCTAAAGCATAAAAATATTAATAATATAAAAATAATATATTCAATAGCTTTAAATCGAACAAAATATTCATATGAGTTAACATATCATCTATTTGTGAAGTGCAAAACATGAAGTAATACAAAACTAATATAAGTTATGATGACTTTTTCTCTAAAACTACGGCTCGTTTGGCTCACGAGCGGCTCACGAGCCAGTTCGAGTTGGCTCGTTATAGCTAACGAGCTAAAATCCTGGCTCGGCTCGGCTCGTTATCATAACGAGCCGAGCCGAGCTGAGCCGAGCCAGCCACGAGCCGAGCGAGCTAACAAGCTTCGAGTTCGTCCAGCCTTACTCTCAAGGATGTGACTACCCGTGGCCCAAGGGAAGCACCAACTGTCAGTCTGTCACCATTTGGGCCACATGAAAAATCGCTATTGGATACGTACTCACATCATTCAGATTACACAAAAATCATTCCTGCTGCTGCTAATCAGATGCCACCACATATATCATGGGCTCCATCACCAAGAACTGAGCCATCTGGTCCCAAAAGTAGAAAAAGGCAGAGTGGAGCATACCTTCCGTTTTAGGAAGGTGAGAAGAGGGGAACTGGGGAGTCAAGACTTGGGAGAGGGGGAGCCAGGGATTCTAGCGCGGGAGGGTGGATCAGCGGCGGAGGAGATGGTGCAGCGGGAGAAGCTCGTGTGCCTGGCCAAGCTCGCCGAGCAGGCGGAGCGATACGACGGTGAGGGATCCCGTTCTTGCGCCTCTGCTTAATGCCGGTCTGCCCTGCAGTCTGTAGTGTTGTTCTTGGTGCCTTGCATTTTGGGGAAATCCGTGGTCTCTTCTTAGGCGGAACGGAATTAGGTGTCTTTGGCCTTCGATTCGGTGCGTTTGCTTCGGTCTCTGCTTTACTTGCTTGAACTCATGAACAGTAACCTGCCGGCCACAGCAGCAACTGTTTTGTTTTGGGATTTTTCTTTCTGTGCCAGAGAAAAAAAAATCCTCAGAATCTGCAGCAGTTCGATCACTGCGTCCCTTCTGCGTAGCGATTCCTGGCCAATTTCATTTTTTTTGTTGATTTTTGGACTGTATGAATTGTTTGAAGAAACGCTGGGGGCAGGCGTATTCTGCTCTGATATAAATAAAGATATGATTTTTATGGCGATTTGGGGGGCCAATCTTGCGATTGATGCGTATTTATGACACGTTTCTGTTACTTCTAGTTATGTCAATTTGTGTCTGCTGAAGGGACTAACGGAATTATTTGTGTCCAATGGTTTGTGGGGGCCAATTCTATGAATGCCCTTGAGTTGCTTTTCTACTGCCTTTGATCTTGCTATGAGAAAAGAAATGATCTTGGTATCATGGGTGATGCAATGAGAAGAGAGAAAAAAAGAAGTAAATACATCTCTACCCATTCTATTTATAGGCTTGGTACCAATGATCTCTATTAGACTCTACAGGTGTGGAATAAGTGAAGCTGTCGAACCCAACATCTATGTTCACATTCAGATTTTAGTTTAGTGTGAAAAGAAGTTTAGCAATATATGAAGTCATATCCTTTCTGCTGTCTAGAGTGGTTTCATCTAGTGGCCTAGTGCCCACTATGCTGGAATGGGCATAATTCTAGACTCCTTCGAATTGTTATGCCCAACTTCTGGAACCCATTTTTTTTAGCAATTTGGCCACAACTGGATGCTTATATATCGCTTATTTCTTTATACTGCAAATTATTTCATTATGTTCTCTAGGATTATTTAATCTGGGACTTGTCAATCAATATATGGACCTGAGCACTAATAGGAACATTTTGACATAAAAAACATATGACTACTTCCATAAAGGCCCCTGTTGCGTTATTCTTGGAGGTGCTATGAGGTTCTTGTGTCCATGTAAGCTTTAATATTCCCTCTTAAAAGTGCAGACACCGTTATGGGTCTGCAGTTCTCCATTCTTCTTGTTTATAGGAACCTCCTGCCTCCTAAGGATCAGTTTAGCTGTCATCTTCCTCTTTCTTTGGCAAATCTAAGAACTTTTGGAAGTAAATGGAAACATGACATAAAATTCACTACAGTAATTCTTCATTTTTAACTCAATCCATGATTATTATGGCAGATATGGTGGAATTCATGAAGAATCTTGCTAGGATGGATGTGGATATGAGTGCTGAAGAAAGGCATTTGTTCTCAGTTGGTTTCAAGAACACTATCGGGGCAAAGAGGGCATCATGGAGAATCATTTGCTCACATGAGCAAAAGGTCACAACTGATCGTCAGACTGGTGTGATGATAGATGCCTATAAGAAGAAAGTAGAAGATGAACTAAGGAAGGTTTGCAATGAAGTATTGTCAATCATCGCTATTCATTGCCTTCCCTTGGCCAATGCGGGTGAAAATGTCGTGTTCTTTTATAAGATGTATGTACAGGTTCCTTGATTCAGCAATCTGTTTCTTATTTGCCTTTCGCTTTTCTGATGATGCCCTATTTTCTAATGATTATGTTCAGAGTTTATTTTCTATCGGTATATCATTAACTTTCCAGGTAAATTGATATTGCTTTTGCCAAGACAGTACAATTTTGAGCTCAAAATCTCTTTTGAAGAGCTCATTTCCTCGAAAAGTTTTTGTGGTAAATCATTTGCAAAGCTTTCATGATTGATCATCATTATGGTAGCAGGAGCTCCAGAAAATGGGTGTGTGTGTGCGTGTGTGTGGAGGTGGGGATAAACTGTCTGGTTATGGTTTGATAGGTTGTGGGTCATATATCCATGGCTCACTGCTCACCTGACTATATATTTGTGCTAGAATTCGTTGGAATTCCTATTTTTGTTTTAAAATGTGGCATTACATATGCAAATAAAATAAAAATATATATGCCAAAGCAAAGGATATGAAGAAATGATATACACAATCACAATATTCATTGTATGTGTTTTAGAATCTGTGCACATTTTTAGAGAAGCACAAAGGTACTTCTCGTAATGGTACTAGATTTAGATGATTTACTATCTATTTTTTGATAAAGAAAATAATAAGCCACTTCTTTCCTAGTGGAGTTGCTACCGAGTACTGGATTTAGCTGAAGCTTCTTCAGTTTATCAATACATGTAAAGCTTTCTTGTAATAGTGTGTTATCAGGTAAGAAGTTCAGAAAGGTAGGAAAAGAAATAAGTTTAAATAGTTGAGCCATCTGCCGGTCTCCAGATGTTCAGCGAGTCAAGCGGCTTTAATTTAATGATATGAGATTTTGTTACATTGGCCTTCATTTTTAGTCTCTTTATTATGAAAGTCACTATATATGAGTGTTTTTCAGTCTTACAAAATTGTTTCCATTATATGGTAAGTATAGTGAAAATTTTTAAATAGCCTACTTTATTTCTGAGAAATAATTACCATGATTATCTTGGTATCTCATTATCCTGTCCATGACTGTTTTGGATACATCAACATTGGACAATTGAGTGGTGTTTCAGTAGTTCTGAAGTGCTTGATCAGTCCCTTGCGTATCTGACGCTGTAGGATGATACAAGGAATTTTACATGGTCTATGTGTGACCCTGGTAATCTATGCACATTAGGTCTGATTCTATCATTTCACTGATAATGTCTCCACCGTAGCGCATGCATGTTGACATCGTACTCCTGTCCTACAATATTTTCCTTACCTGCTTTAGATTTGACTCCTAGACTGTTGCAGGAAAGGTGACTACTATCGTTACTTGGCTGAATTTAGCACTGGAACTGAAAAGAAAGCTGCCTCTGATCAGTCACTTATGGCCTATCAGGTGCTAAATCTTCCAAATATTATACATGGGCTCAAATGAACTTTTCGGTAAAGCCTATCCCTTCCTGTTAAAATAACAAACATTTGCTGCAGCATGCCATGGTTGTCGCCTCCAGTGAGCTCTCACCTGCCCACCAGATCCGGCTTGGCCTTGCTCTCAATTTGTCGGTCTTCTTTTATGAGATAATGAACTCTCATGAGAGGTCACTCATCTTCAATGGCTTGTTTCTCCCTTTTCATTGATGTTTCAAATTCATAGATATTCCTATCCACTCACGTTTCATGTTTTGAAACATGGGCTTACTTGCAAAGAGGTGACTATTTTCAAATAAACCATTCACCTGCTGCAGATGCTTTATTACTAAGTTAAATTATTTTGTTTTTCCCAAAAGGCATTTTGAGACATTTAGCTATTTGCATAATTAAACCTCACGAACACAATATTTAGTTAAAAATGCGTTTTACAGTCTGAATCCACTGGATGCTAGTTGGGCACATGCCAGATTCAGTGGTTCTGCCCTTTTTTATGAAAGGCATCTGAGATTATGTTTGTTTTCCCCCCCTCCTGGAAGCTGCATTTGGCCACATGATAGATGTGGTGTCATTCCAGTATGCCGCTTGACAGGCCACTAGTGTTTAATTGCATCAAGTTCAGTCTGAGTTTCATGGTTACCTCTCTTTTTCAGAGCTTGCCAAGTGGCAAAACAAGCATTTGATGAGGCTCTTACTGAGATAAATTCTGGTGAAGGGGTTTACAAGGATAGCACACTTATGATGCAGCTTCTGAAGGACAACTTAGCATTGTGGACATCAGAACTAACTGGAGGTAATCCATCTTCGCAAAAATACTTTCTTACCGTTAACTAATGGTCACATAAACCTTTTTATCGGAGACAAGAAATGAAGTTGTAAGTTCCTTTTTTATGTGGTATCATCTTAAAATATAATTTGTTCTGTAGAAAGAGCAAGTAGTAGAAATTTGTTTGTATGTCCTTTTTCATTTCATCTAGATTATTTTGTAGTATAACTTATAAGCTGTCAAATTCCTCGTAGAATAATGGCTAGTGGGTACTTGGATCTGCCATATGGAGGAACAATGACTTAACTTCAAGTTAAAAGATATGCACACATTTTGCAGACCACACTGAGTCACTACAGAAGATTTGATGAGGGAGTTGCTAGGCATAAACAATTATTAGTAATCAGCCTATAATGACATAAATAACTTGGATGTCAAGTTTAACTGTGCCTGATTATTTGCTATAGAGTGGCCTGCAGAGTACTGATAATGCTTTACTTTACTTGACATTCGGTTGAGCGGAAGCTTTCCTTCATATTCATTTATATGATGATAAAACTTACAGAATATTACTTATCATAAATACCTATTCAGTTTCAATGGCTGAATACTCACAATGTGCCTAGAAAATGCATTCATCCTTACATGGTACTAATTTAGGAATTGGAGATTAGGGATTAGGACCTAACTAGTTATTTAATATTAATAAATTCTTGACATAATTACAACACAAAGATTTAGCCAACATGTGTTTCTTCATTTTGACAGGTGAAGCATCCAAGGATAATGATGTCGACATGGAGGTATAGTGCCTGTGCCTATGACCTGAATTTGGATATGTTAGTAAAACTCCATCCGCTTAAGTCTCTTCAATGTATCTGAAAGAATGAAGTGGTCAAAATATTACTATTTGTTTGTCTTATATAAATTATTTCCAATATAAAAGCCTGGATCTTACATCACGGCCTCAGCTTGCATTAACAGAGTGAAGTGAAATACAAAGTTTGTTCCCATCAGACACTAAATTTTGAAAGAAGACTGTTCTGTTGATGTACTTCAAGCTATTGGCATCTTCCATTTTATATAATTTCCCAATCTTCTTTCATTTTTTTGCATGTTAGCTTCTAAAGTGCAAATCCTTCTTGAAATCTGGACAGAAGTCCATGTCCTACCCATCCAGAATTGCAAATTTTTATTAGGAAGCTGCAGTAGTTGCTGGCAAATTTGAAGTTTGTACGATCTTACAGTACTGACATGTTCTAAGATGGCGGTTGACAATGCGCAGATACATCTTCATTGTTTGTGTAGGGTTGACAATGCGCTGATACATCTTCAATGTTTGTGTAGGGTTGATTGATATGTGCTCAAGGAACACATAACGCACGCAAAATATCCAAGCTGCGATGCTGCCAACCTGGGTCCGCAAGTTTTTCTGCATCAGAATTCAGAAGAGCCTCGTGTATTTTTCTGAAGTCTTCTGTTCCTCTGTTTTGGCCATCGTTTGGTCCTAGAGTCAGTGTCCCTACTAAGTGTTTCTCAGAGGTCTGGACTGGTGACCATCCAACAAGCTTTGGTCATATTTCGTGGAGCTTGTGCTGGTGACCACCCAGCTCTGATGTTATGTTTTTTTTTTCCGGTGCTTCGAAGGCATCGTCTTTGTACACCGATGACAAACTGTCTCTCTTATCAATGCATTAAAGACTGTCGCTGTCGTTATTAATCTGGCTATGCTGTTCCTGGTGATGCTGTATTGGCAGTAAAGTGATGAGAGTGAATTTTGAGCTAAGGGCCTGTTTGGTTAGAGGTGCTAAAGTTTAACAAACACGGTAGCACTTTCGTCTTATTTAACAAAAAAATTTTAATTTTGGATTAATTAGAATTAATAGATTTGTCTCGTAAATTACTCTTAATCTATGTCGACATGCATGCAATTAGTCTACATTTAGTACTCCATGTATTTGCCGTAACATTGATGTGATGAAAGTTAAACTTTAACATTCATGAACCAAACAGGGCCTAAATACACTGGAAAACCATCTAAGCTCTGCATTTGCTCATGAATATGTTTTTTTTGAGGGGATGCTGATCAATATGTGGGTGCGTATGCACGGGTGCAGATTTTACTGTCTGGTTGTCAGGACCCTGGTGGGTTGTTGGACCCGCCAATGGTCAAGAGAAGTGGGCTGGGCCATCTTGGGCCCATTGAAGCAAAGCAAACGATACAAAACTCACTCTGGGAACCCACCCTGGCCACGGTGCAGTGGGCCGCATCCAGGCTCGCCGCTGCCACCGGTCGGCCTTCGGCAAGCCGGCGAGCGACCACCCCGGCATTTCTTCTTAAAAAAATGGCTTCCTCGACCTCGATGTTGCCACCGGAAGCAGCCATCACCGACCCTGCGGCAACAAGTGCGAGCTGCGCATACCAAGTGGGCAAAAACGGCCATGAACAGGACAGCCGCCGCAGTTTTGTATATGTAGTATTCCCCTGGCTGAAAAAGCGCCACCTGGCAAGGTTTTAAATCTCCGGCTATAGCTACCGCTATAGCTATTTAAGAAAGATCAAGCTATTTGTATCTATGTACAACTTAGCTGCTATAGCCCGCTATATCCCCATTTAGCTCCGCTATAGCTGTTTTTGAGGTCATCCGCTAAAATGTCTTAGCCGGAGATTTAAAACACTGCCACCTGGGCAGCCCGACTATTGTCCTCATCGAGCTGCCTCTACAATGACAAGGATTCCAGATGAGGGAGATCCGACATGGCGGACGGACGTAGACTGACTGACCCGTCCGCCCGCGCTGCGCATCGCATGCCCCACCTGTGCTGCGCACTCGGCCCACGCGGTTTCACTGCCTTCACTACGTCTCTAGCTGTGGCCGCGCTCCATCCACCTGCCGAGGTCTATACCGCCAATGAGCTTCGTACTGGCGACCTCCGTCCCACCTCATGGCATCAATTTGCGTGTCAACGAGCCCTCCATTTGCCCAAGCAGCAAGTATATGAGCACGTGTTGCAACCGTATGTTTATTGCGTTTCAGATATATGTTTTATATGTTTGAAGTAGATGTTGCATGCGTTTCATCTGGATGTTTCAAAAGTAGATCTAGTGTTCCTTTGGATGACCTCGTAATGTTAGAATTGAGTTTTGAGCGTGACTTTTGTGTGGTTAAACTTTTGTGCAATAAGTGGTCTAATTCTCTTGTTGACAAGAGATGAAGCTGGATATATTTCCATTATCTAAAAAATATGCTGTAATGGCTATACCCGTATGTTGCAAGTATATGTTTCAAATGTTTCAGCTGTTTCAGACATATGTTGTAAGTGTTTTATTCATATGTTACATATGTTGAAGCAGTTATACACATATATTGCAAGTGTATGTTCTAAATGTTTCACCTATTTCAAACGTATGTTGCAGCAAGTGTCAGCTGTTTCAGACGTATGTTGCAAGTGTTTTATCCGGATGTTGCATATGTTGCAGTGGCTATACACGTATGTTGCAAGCGTATGTTCCAAATGTTTTACCTGTTTCAGACGTATGTTTCAACAAATGCTTTATGTTGCAAGTGTTTTATTAATATGCATGGGAAACGAGCGCAAGCAGAGGCGGTCCCCGCGGGCACAGGCGGTCCCCACGTGCGCGCGTGAAGTGAAGTGGATGCGGGCGGTCCGATGTGCACGTGTAGCAGCAGGTGCGGGCATGCAGTAGCATGCGTACACGCAGTAGTAGACTAGTAGGCGAGGGCGGATAGGCCGGCGCGGGGCAGGAACAGCAGCACGCACAAATAGACGGGACATGCGTGGACGAGTAGGCGCAGTAGCATGCGCAACAGGTGGGACTAAGGATGGCAACAGGGCGGTTTCAGGTCAGATATCCGCGGGTTTTGGGTCTTGCGGGTTCGGGTTCAGGGATGATTTCTCACCCACGGTTTTTGGGTTTGGGGCCTCAAAACCTATCGGGTTCGGTTTCGGGTTTGGTTTTCCACCCATAGATATCCAAAATAAATTTTTTGGAATTAAAACTCGTGTTGTACAATATGCTAATAATAACTTGTTTACTTAGATTATTAAATTTATTCTAAGTTGACTTATGAAAACATTTATTATTTGTTGCCTCTTGTTTATACATGTGAATATGTGTATATATATCATGCATATGTTTATTAGAAAGTCCTTATTGCTCTTACTATGTTGCCATACAAAGCGGGTTTCAGGTATCCATTCGGATTTTGGGTATCTGTGGGTTTAATTTTGAGGATGGATTATCATCCAAATCGGTGTTCGGTGTGGTTTTGGGTTTTGATTTTGGGTTTCGGGTTTGGGTGCATAGAGACTCCATCCGATCTGAATCCGCCCCTTTGCCAAGGCATCCAGACGGGGGCTAGCGTCCGGATGTCCTGACGCTAGCCACACCAGGCAGAAAAAAAAGTGGCTAGGTGTTGTTCCGGTTGATGTTGGCCACTCCGAGCTCGTGCAGTTGGCTAAGGTTCTCGATCCAGAATGCCCTCATCGCCTGCGGGCCCCCGTTCGTGCTGACGTTGACAACACCCAGCGCGTGCAAGCTGGAAAGCCTTCCCAAGCTTTCTAGGTACCTTCGACGCCATTAGCAAGTCGATCAATCGGTTCGGTGGTCAGCTTTCACAACGGCCAGGGATGACGTGACACCGCCATAGTAGCACGTGATCATCGATCTTTCAAACATGCGGCCGCTGTTGCTATCATCTGATAGATTGTGGTCCTTGTCTCGTGAGAGGTGAGAAAGAAAAAAAATCTGCCGTCCACAATGCATGTGCCAGCTCAAGCCACTAGCCGGTAGTGATAGTCTTAGTATCACTGTCGGTTCATGACTTAAACCCGCACTATTTGTCACTGCCGGCTTGTGGCTTGAGCCGACAGTGGTAGGGACCTTCTTTGCTAGTTCTTTAGGAGCCTCAATCATTGTCGGATTTTGAAGTTATGAACCAGTAGTGAAGGGTTATCACCGCTAGTTTGGTAGTAATGGAAATGCAGCGAAGGTCAGTTTTGTAGTATCATATACCAAAATGTAGTCAACCACTATATATATGGTAACTCTTATTGCTCCTAGCTTCTGCATTACGTCAGGCCCCTTATGATTATTTACTCTAATTGCACCTAATGCAGTTGTGATGTGTGGTTTTTCGGCCCTGTTAGCAACTGAGGTAAACCTCTTTGTGACATTTTCCTATACCGATAACCATACCAGGGTGTGCGTGCAGATTTACGGCCATATGATTTGCCCTGCCCTTGCATGCCTTCAGTCTCATGCATTTGCTGGCATGATGTTTGACACTTGATTTAATCCGGTTCTTTGGATCTTTGGCTTTTTCTGTCATTGCTTGCCCAACACACAATTGCGTGGGATTTTATGATGTTCGATTTCTAACAAATCTAGCAGTGATAATGTATCATCATCGATTTTAATAGAACTGTCGGTCAAAATAGTGTTGGTAAAAATAATTTCTATAGTAGTGGTCTAGCCTTTGGGCCTTTGCATCACCTCATATTGTGCGATTGTTTTATTTCAAACAATACTTGTGTAAAATGACGGATGAATACCAGAAGGTGGATCTTTGTTTAGTTTTCTAATGAGTAGAGGGAGTGTGTATATTTCCCCAGTCAACTGTCCCCATGGAGAATGGAGCTTCAAGACAAGATTAAGAATCATCTTCCTTGTGCTATGTGTTGATGCAAAAGTAGATCTGCAAACACAAAGGGCTAATACCCGAATTCGATATCCAAAGCGTGCCAGTCGATTTGACCTGTTAATCGACAAGGATGAAGATACGAGCACTTTGGTCCTGACAACAGCGATACGCCCGGAAGTCACGGCCAAGAGGTACTCACGCGGAACTCGAGGATTGCCGAAGATTGCACTGGAGCAATGCAACTCGCCGAATCGATGAGAACTCGTAATAAAAAAGAAAAATATGTAAATTGACGAAGTCGTCGAAAGTAGATGTAAATAAGAATAAAAGTTGTTTTTGATGTATTGATTGATCTTTCTTACATTGCCCTTCACCCTATATTTATATCCTGATCTACAGAAACATAACCAAATACGACTAGGACATTAAATCCAAATCTATGGAAACACACGACTTTGACACAACTCAGACTCTAATAAACGTATATAAGGAAATTAACTCCTATCTTATTCCATAGTCCACCTCAGTCACGATGGTATTCTCATCGACTTCCTTTTATATCGGCAAAATCTCTGTTCCATCGGCAGCAGCCTTCAAACATTCTTTCATCGGCATCGGCAATAATACCCTTAACCCTATCGGCAACATTTCAACTTGAACCCATACGCCGCTACCACTTATAAGCAAACTCATTTTCATCAGCTATCAATCTACACAATAATCTTTTCCCTGCTGATTAGCCTTTCCTGACCATCTTGACACGTGCTAAAAAACGATGTCAACACATGCCCCCCAATTTCGGAGTATATGATATTGATGCTCCGAAATTTACTCCAGATAATTCCTGCCATTACCTATTTTTTAACCCATTCTCCAAGCATAACATGATCTGTTACCAGATTTAATCAAATCTAAATCTAATCCATGTATCTCAGTAAATATCGCATATTTTTCCCAAAATAACAATCCATCGGCAAGATCTTATCACATCAACATCACCATTTTAAAACTGAAAGATCCTGTATCAAAATATCCTTCAAGTCATGATTACTTGCCATGCCATCAAATCTTCTGTACAATCCCTTGATTGTCGTGCGAACAGTTACCATATCTATCTGAACCACCTTGATCCATCCGCGTACGGCATAGAGATAAGTCAAGAATACCCCTACCCTAAATGGTCTATAAATAGATTTCTCCAAACTGCTCATCTTCTACCTTCAAACTGCAATCTTTGGCATTCTCTCTCCGGCGGCAACCCTAACTGTGCATCCTCAAACCACCAGAGCTCACTCCATCGCCATTTTCCAATCTAGCTCGTGCCCTCATCCTTCTCGAAACAATGGCGGTCAACTTTAACGTCCCTGCGGTTCGTTTTTATTACTTTTACTTTGACCCTTCTAGCCCCTTGCGAATTCTTACAGTTGGTATTTTTTCTACTTCTTCCATTCTCTTGATCTTCCAAACTCAGGAACTCCGCAACACACTGGTTATTCTAACCAATCAACCTCCCCTCCATTGCCTAGGTCCAATGGGTGATCCAGATCCAACTGACCTGATCAACGCAGAGGCTAATCGTATTCCCTTCAAAGCTCAAAATTTCTCTTTGAATCTATGGAAAGATACATTTCGATCTTGGCCCAAACCTACCAAAGGGTGGAAAAACTGGTACTTGAGAGTCAACAAATCAATGCAAGTGTTCTAGGCAGAACGGAAGATAGATCAATGTCTCAGGCTATCCATTGCCGATATGCAAAGGAATGAATCTATGATGATAGTTGCCGCTCATTTTTGGTCAGATACCACAAATACCTTCATGTTCGGTCATGGCCCATGTGCCCCTACTCTTGCCGATGTATATATGCTCACCGGCTTGGATATCTCAACTGTCAATGAAGGCCACATTTTTGATAGAAAAACTGAGTATAGAGTAAATACACGCAACATTGGAGACTGGACAGGATACATCCAAGAGTACCAAAAAACTGGTACTGTCAATCAAAGGGAACACGCCATATTCCTAAATATGTGGCTGGAGAAGTTTATCTTCTGTGGTCGATCGGTAGGACCAACTAACGCCTTCCTCCCAGCAGCGGAACTCTTGGCCAACGGTGTCAGATTCCCACTTAGCCGATACCTCCTGAGCTCATCTTACCACCTTCTCCACCAAGTGTCCCAGAAGCTTCTACTTGGTGAACCCATCGGCAATCTGGGAGGCCCGTGGTGGTTCATCAATATGTGGTTAAACGCTCACATGCATAAACGTCTACAATGAGATTTCTTTACCCAAGAATTCCCATGAGAGATCGCCGAAGATTACATCCTTGGAGATGATGAATCGGCAACATGCCCTCCTCTCAACTTCGGCGAAGCCATAATCGTCCTTCCTGGAACAGAGTCCAATGAAGATCAAATTGGCAGGTTTTTTCAGAATTTCTACCATGGTCTCCCTCGTGATCTCAGAGCTTGGGTACCCTATATCGATGAGGATAACAAGTTCCCTCTTCTTTTCAATTTTGCCGATAGTGATCTGAACTAAGATAATGATCTTATGATGGCTATTATTACCCCCAGAGCAATCCCAGTAAACACATTTGGCAGCGGGAAGAATTCCCATATCACTTATGAATTCTACAATCCATCGGCAGTGTCTCGCCAATTAGCCTTTGGGCAACTGCCGATCAAACTATGCTTTGCCGATGTGATTAAGCCCAGAGAAATTATTACAACTGGAACTGAATGGAGTAGAGTAGTAAGACTTGCTCCTGATGCCGATATTTCAAATGTTGATCTCTCCGCCTGGTCACCAGCGTCTTTCATCACAGAGTCATATAAGCAATGGTGGCAAGAGTGGAAAGAACAGTTGTTTTCAACATCCGTTCATACATATCGGCACATGATCGATCCCGACTACGCTGTTCCTGATGATGCAGTAAGTTCCTTTTAACTTTCGTCTCTCTTCTGCCTTTTATATGTATATTGGTAACTAATCTTCCCTGAAACAGGCCGATAATCCAGTTTCATCAATAAGCAAAAGTGGAAGACCCTTCAACTTCCACCCTATTTCTCCAGTCTCAACAATTGGCCGCAATGCCCCTACCTTAGAGGCTTTAACCTTCCAGAGGACTCGTGCCAAAACTATCACCTCCAGACCAAGATTAGCAACATCCAAGGCCACTCCAATGGCTGCTGCTTCAAACCTAATCAAGGCTTTCAAGGTAATAACCTTGCTTACTTTGTTTTTCTGTCGATGCATACTATATTAACATATAACTATCAGGATGTGAGAGCTGTAGCTGGATCGTCATCAGTAACTCTTCCAATATCAAGCACCACGACCTCTACTCTTCCTTCAGAGGTATCTTCTTATTTTTACATTTTTTCTGTTAAATATCCAATCTTATACTCGTTTTTGCAGCAACAAATGGGCACATCGGCAAGCACACCAAGTATGCAAGCTCCCCAATCAACACATGTCAATGCCCCCCAGCCAATTGTCACTGAGGTTCAAACAAAGCGCAAAGCTTTAACCGATGCTGAAGCTCAACAAAAGCGATAGAAATCTGCACCAGCTCCTTCATCCGTTCTAACACCTCAAGGGCCGACTACTGATGAAGTTGTAGAAGACATTCCATCGGCATCCTCTGTCGATCCTTCGCATGATCTTTTTCAAACCGCTCCTTCAAGCCAAGCTCAAGAAATTGCCCTGAAGCAGATAAACTGATTAACTGTTTGGTTTATAATATCCCTAGACATCACAAACAGGATTCCTAACTCTCTTTATTTCACAGGAACAAGATTCTCTTGATAGCTTGTTTTCTTTTGCTATCAACATCTCCGATGATGACGGAGAAGAGGCGAGTTCTTCCCTGGCATTGGGAACAATATCGGCAGATACCTATGGCAAACTAGAAGTTCTCCTAAATCTGCTGCAACAAGATACTGCTCAACTGGTGATCGATTCAGACCCTGCAAGGACCATCTTCAAAACAATCCGTGGTCAAGTCCCTGCCGATGTTGAAGAAATCATCTTCCCATCAGTCCATCTGGAGAGCAGACAACTTCAATATCAAAAGACTGTTCATCGTATTGCCGACAGAGCAGCTCAGGCTCAACTTAAGGAAGAAATGCTACAACTGAAACAAACTGCCGATGAGAAGCATAAAAGCATCAGCAACTTGCAAGCCTCCGAAGCTGATCTTGAACAGAAAATTTTAGACCTATCGGCAAAAAGGGCAGCTCTGCTAGCTGAACTGGAAAAGGTTGAAACAACCCTGACTCAGGTCAAGCAAGAAAAAGACCATCTTCCTGACGCTATCAAGATCTTTCAGTAAGAACGAGACGTCCAAGCTCGCAAGGCCTTGGTTCTCAAGAAGAAACTCAAGCCTGTGGAAGGAAGTGCCGATGAAGATGCCAAGGAATTAAAAGAAACCGATGAAATTCGCCTGCGTGCGATATCAGCTATCCACGCTTTGTTAAATTAACGCATCGGCAATGATTGATACTTTGTTTTGACTCTAGCCGATAGGATTGTTATCGGCAATTACTCTTTTATACATCCATCCAGATACTAGGATAATATTTCTTTAAATATTTTCCATTTAATGCTCTGGAAAATACGATTCCTTCAAGAATTTCAAGAATATATGCATTACCAGGAACAGATTGATTTATCGGATATGGACCTTCCCAATTAGGCGACCATTTGCCAAACTTAGAACTTTTAGTCCCAATCGGTAAAATCAACTTCCAAACTAATTCTCCATCGACAAATTTCTTTACCTTCACCTTCTTGTCATACCATCTAGCTACTCTTTTCTTATTCTCCTCGATGCTAACTAAAGCTTTTAACCGATGACTTGCTACATCTTCCAACTCATCCTTCATAAGGATATCATAATCATCGGCTGCCAATTGATCTTGAAAGCGTATTCGCCTAGAACCAATTTTAATTTCCCAAGGTAAGACTGCATCATGTCCATACACCAACTGATAAGGTGTTACCTTGGTTGCACCATGACACGCCATCCGATATGACCACAAAGCTTCATTTAATACTGTATGCCACTTCTTAGGATACTCTTTAATCTTGCGCTTAATGAGCTTGATAATTCCTTTATTAGATGCTTCAGCCTGACCATTAGCCTGGGCATAATACGGTGAAGAATTCAAAACTTTAATCCCCATTCCTATAGCAAACTCATCAAATTCACCCGATGTAAACATAGTGCCCTGATCGGTAGTGATGGTTTAAGGAATGCCAAATCGGTAAACAATATGCTCCTTCACAAAATCAATCATATTAGCCGATGTCACCTTTTTTAATGGAATTGCTTCAACCCACTTTGTGAAATAATCGGTAGCAACCAGAATAAACTTATGCCCCTTACTCGATGGTGGATAAATCTGACCGATGAGATCAATAGCCCAACCCCGGAACGACCAAGGTTTAATTATAGGGTTCATAGCCGATGCGGGTGCCCTTTGAATATTACCAAATTTCTGACATTCCTGACATCCTTTGAAATATTTAAAACAATCTTCAAGAATAGTCGGCCAATAATATCCATTTCATCTTAAAGGCTGACTGATGAGCCCCACATACTCCTTCATGAATTTCACCCATCAAGCCTTTTGATTCCTCTATGCTAACACACCTAAGTAAAACTCCATCTATGGTACGGTAATACAATTCATCATTAAGGAGTACATACTTGGTAGCTTGGAACCTTATACGTCTTTCAACTTTTTTAGATGGATTCTTTAAATAATCAATAATTTCCTTCCTCCAGTCATCGGTATTAGCTGCCGATATTAATATTTCTTGAACAGGTTTATATCCTGAAGGATGCTAAGCCAATCGGTTAGCCTCTTCATTATGCATCCGAGAAATATGTTTCAGATGAAAACTCCTGAACCCTTTTAATAATCTCAAACACTTTTCATGATATGAAATTAGCATTTCATTTCGGCATTCATAAACCCCAGTCAACTGATTTATAACTAACATAGAATCACCGAAGATCTCAACAGCATCAGCACGTATTTCCTTGAGCAATTCTAACCCTTTTATCAGGGCTTGGTACTCAGCTTGATTGTTTGTCGATGTAGCAACAATTGGCAATGAGAACTCATACTTCTTCCCCTGAGGGGAAATTAATACGATACCAATGCCTGCCCCTTCACCACAAGTAGACCCATCAAAGAAAAGTGTCCACGGAGCAATTTCTAGGGAATTCACCGTGTTGCAATGTTGAGTAACGAAATCGGCCATAACCTGTCCTTTAACTGTCTTAGCCGATTCATAACGTAGGTCAAATTCTGATAATGCTAAAATCTATTTACCAATCCTACCATTCAATATCGGCATTGACAGCATATACTTGACCACGTCATCTTTGCATATGACAGTACATTCAACCGATAGTAAATAATGTCTCAGCTTAATACAAGAAAAGTATAAACATAGACATAATTTCTCAATGGCCGAATACCTGATTTCAACATCTATTAACCGTCTGCTCAAATAATAGATAACACGCTCCTTTCCTTCAAACTCTTGAATAAGAGCTGAACCGATAACAGTATCTTCAGTTGATAAATACAATCTGAAAGGTTTTCCATGTTGGGGTGGAACTAACACTGGAGGATTTGTTAAATAACTCTTAATTTCATCTAAGGCTAATTGCTGTTCATCCCCCCATTTAAACTCCTGATCAGCTTTCAATTTCAATAATGGACTAAAAGCCTTGATCTTTCCCGACAAATTAGATATGAATCTTCTGATGAAATTAATCTTACCGATCAAGGACTGTAATTTAGTTTTATCGGTAGGAGCAACAATCTTGTTGATTGCCTCAATAGATTTTCTACTAATTTCAATACCCCGCCGATGCACCATAAAACCCAAGAATTGTCCTGCCGATACACCAAATGCACATTTATTAGGATTCATCTTTAATCTATGTTTTCTTGTGCACTCCAATATCTTCTGTAGATCGGTTAGATGCTTTGTGATGTCTCCAGACTTAATTACTATGTCATCAATGTAGATTTTCACCAACGTGCCGATATATTCATGGAAAATAAAGTTCATAGCTCTTTGATAAGTAGCACCGGCATTTTTCAAACCAAATGTCATAATTATCCACTCAAATAATCCTACATGTCCCGGACATCTAAAAGCAGTCTTAGAAATATCTTCTTCAGCCATGAATATTTGATTATAACCTGCATTACCATCCATGAAACTGATAATCTGATGCCCTGCTGCAGCATCAATCAACAAGTCAGCAATCGGCATTGGGTAACCATCCATCAGTGTGGTCTTATTGTGATTCCTGAAATCAATACAAACACGAAGTTTTCCATTTTTCTTGTATACAGGAACCACATTAGAAATCCACTCTGCATATCGATACTGCCGAATAAACTTTGCCTCAATTAATTTAGTTATTTCGGCCTTAATATCAGGAAGTATATTAGGATTGCAGCGGCGTGCTGGCTGCTGATGTGGCTGAAATCCAGATTTAATAGGCAATCGATGTTCAACTATAGATCGGTCTAACCCAGGCATTTCAGTATAATCCCAAGCAAAACAATCTTTATATTCTTTTAACAAATCAACTAGTTGTTGTTTACACTTGGAATTTAACTTAGCGCTAATAAAAGTAGGCCTTGGCCCATCGTCTTCACCAATATCTACTTCTATTAAATCATCTGCCGATGTAAATCCTTGACCCAATTTTCCATCATCGGCAAATCTATCCATTAAAACTCTTCTCTAGAACCGACTGCTTGGATTGGTAGAATTTCGTAATCGGCAACCTTAAGGAACTCTTTTTCCCAAGCTTCTCCTGATATGCATCTAGTCCGCTCATAAGTGTCTGATTCTGCCGATGCGATGATATAAGAAGAATCACCAGGAACAACTTCAATTCTGTCTCCAACCCATTGTATAAGACACTGATGCATTGTAGAAGGAACACAACAATTAGCATGAATCCAATCCCTTCCTAAAAGCAGATTATATGCACCCTTGCCATTAATAACAAAGAAAGTTGTCGGTAAGGTTTTACTGTCAATGGTCAATTCAACACACACTGCCCCTTTAGCTGGTGATACATTGCCTTCAAAGTCCTTTAGCATCATATCAGTCTTAGTTAAGTCTTGATCTCCCTTACCAAGCTTCCGATACATCATATAAGGCATAATATTAATTGCAGCCCCTCCATCAATAAGTATCTTAGATATAGGTTGCCCATCAACTCTGCCTTTTACAAACAAAGCCTTGAGGTGTTGTCTCTCATCATCGGCAGGCTTCTCAAAAATAGCCATCATTGGATCTAGTGTTAATTGAGCTATTTGGTCAGAGAAAACAACTTCTTCTTCGCTATCAGATAGAGCCAAAAATTCCATCGGCAACATAAACACCATATTGATATCTGCCGATGGGCCTTTATTTTTGTGTCTTATCTGCCACTGCTGATTACCAGATTTCTTATTGGAGGGACTTCCTTCTTGGTAAAAGTCTTTTTGACGCTCTCGCTGCAATTTCCTCTTCTGTGTCTTTGTCAAACCCTCTGGACACCATTGAGGAAGTTTAGTTTTCCACACTGGCTGATAGGTCCTGGTTGTCTCTACACGACGTATATTGGGATCCCTGTAAAATATTTCTTCATCAGGAACTCTTGCATTTGCCATCTCTTCAAGTTCCTCTTGGTTTCTTGGAAAATATGCAATGTGTTTACCAAGCCTTTCATGTACACTAAGCCTGCCCCCCAGCCGATCATATACTGATGCTCTCCTTCTGATCGGCTCATTAATGGATAAACCTTGATTACCAGATCGAAATTTTCTTATAGGACGATTAACTCCATAATAACCATTGCACTCTGGGCAATCCTCAACAGTAGGTAACTTAATACCTTTCTCCCAACAATGAATAAAAAACGGACAATTCCAATGATTCTTATGCCGATTCCACTCTTCTTGACATCTTTCCTCTTGCTGTTGTTGATATCGATCCCTTCGCTGACGCCAGCCTTCCTGTTGTCTTTGAATAATCATGATGCCAGATCAAGGAGACTTTCCAGAACTGCCACCTTCTGTCAATAGCCCCTTGCCTTTTGCATCATCGGTAGTTATCCGATGTTGGGGATCTACTGATGCATTCTTTTTAGCTGCTTCCGATGTCAACACCTTAATTTTACCTTCAGTATTCAACATATTTGCTGGAAAAGGATGTTGATCAATTTTCATCGGCTTCTGAATTTTGGAATTGCCAAATTTTATTCTCCCAGACTCAATAGCTAACTGTAATTGTTGTCTAAATACTTTGCACTCATTTGTACTGTGTGAAGTTGCATTATGCCATTTGTAATACAACATATGTTTCAACTCTTCTGCCGATGGGATCACATGATTAGGTGACAACTTAATCTGGCCCTCCTGAAGCAAAAGATCAAATATCTTATCGGCTTTGGTGACGTCGAAAGTAAACTTCTCTAGCTCTTTTTGACCAAAGGGACAAGATATCGGCTTTTTATTCTTAACCCACTCAGCCAAACCGATAACTGGTTCTTCATCCGAATCAGAATTTTTCTACTTCTTCGACAAATGAAACTTTCTTATTCCAATTCCTTTTAGGTTCAAAAACCCTAGCATCTTGATCAAAAATTCTTTGCACTAGATGACTTAGGCTTTCGAACTCCTGAGAAGCATATCTGTCCTTAAGATGTGGCAACAGTCCCTGAAAGGCCAAATCGGCAAGCTGCCGATCATCCAACACCAGGCTATAACATTTGTTCTTTACATCTCGTAGCCTTTGCACAAAGCTTTCTACCGATTCATCATTGCGCTGTTTCATTTTTACCAAATCGGTAAGCTTCTTTTCATGAACTCCAGCAAAGAAATACTTATGAAATTGCTTTTCCAGATCAGCCCAAGTAATAATAGAATTTGGCGGTAGTGAGATAAACCATGTAAATGCTGATCCAGATAGAGATGATGAAAACAAACGAACTCTCAATTCCTCTCTACAAGCTGCCTCTCCACATTGAATAATAAAACGATTAACATGCTCCATGGTTGATGTATCGTCCTGCCCAGAAAACTTAGTGAAATCTGGTACCTTGTAACGATTTGGGAGAGGAATTAAATCATATGCTGGAGGATACGGAGTCCGATAAGAATAAGTATTAACTTTGGGCTTGATCCCAAACTGATCCTTCATGATCTCTGCTATTTTATCAGCCCAAAAAGCATCAACTTCTTGTTGACGATATGGTTGAATCTCCACTGGAGGTACTTGCTGATACCCTTCTGCATACTTTTGTGGTTCACGATCTCCAGCAATTGGCATATTTGTTACTATCTGTGCTCTATTAACCTGCTGAAAAGGGTTCATCGGTTGAGCTGCCGATGTTTGATTCTGAAAAACAGCATGCGTGTGACCTTGATGAACACCTGTGGTTTGCTGATTTGGCTGAACTGAATGTTGAATAGGAAACTGCCCTGGCCAATTATTAGCGTTCATCGGTACAAAATTTGCCGATGGTTGGTAACTTGTTGGCATTGCCGTATAATTACAATTAACTTGAGGTAAAACCTGGACTCCAGGTTGACTTACGATTGGAGCCTTCTGTTGCATCGGTAACAAATTTGCCGATGGACTTGAACTAGATGTTTGTCCCAAAGACACCTGGAAACCTTCTAGAGTTGGTTGTACAGTAGTTGCTGTAGTATATTGGGTACTTGAGCTATCGGTGAACCGGCCGATAGCATAGGAGCTTTTCCCGTTGCATCAAACACTTGAGGTGATCCATGGTTAAAAGCAGATGGCTCTGGAGGCATACCATATCTCCACCAATTAGCAGGAGTCTGATTATTCTGTGGTACAGGGCCTGATAAAGTCGATGCTGATAGATCTGTATTAAGCTGAACTCGTCCTGATAATACGGAATCCGGACGCATCGGTGTAGATTGTACGTTAGATAAACCTGCTGATACTGAAAGAGAAGAAATCTCTATACCCGCAACGGCCGAGGGAGCCGATGGAGCAATAGCAGATGCTGATTCTGGTTGATGATAAGCAGGTCCAACGTAACGAGGTGACACTTGCCCTTCTTTGAAAGTTCGAATCACAGCATTATGAACAATATTGGACAGCACATTGGAATGATTAATTAAAGCATGATTCACTGCAGAATTAACCATCTCTTGAAGTTTACCCAGATCAGAATCAAAGGTAACTTGCCGAGGCAACGGCAAGTCTTGCTTCTGGATGACTTGACCACTTTTGTTCAAACTGAATGACTTCAAGCAGAGCTGTCTGTATTCTTGTATAGCTCTCTCCATAGCCTGCTTCTGATCATCTTTAAGATCTTCTTCTGTTACCGCGATGATGTTCCCCGCATCGATCTCAGGATTAAGCATCTTGACTAGATCTGTCCCACCAGGCGTGCCAAAAGATGTGTTGATGCAAAAGTAGATCTACAAACACAAAGGGCTAATACCCGAATTCGATATCCAAAGCGTGCCAGTCGATTTGACCTGCTAATCGACAAGGATGAAGATACGAGCACTTTGGTCCTGACAACAGCGATACGCCCGGAAGTCACGGCCAAGAGGTACTCACGCGGAACTCGAGGATTGCCGAAGATTGCACTGGAGCAATGCAACTCGCCGAATCGATGAGAACTCGTAATAAAAAAGAAAAATATGTAAATTGACGAAGTCGTCGAAAGTAGATGTAAATAAGAATAAAAGTTGTTTTTGATGTATTGATTGATCTTTCTTACATTGCCCTTCACCCTATATTTATATCCTGATCTACAGAAACATAACCAAATACGACTAGGACACTAAATCCAAATCTATGGAAACACACGACTTTGACACAACTCAGACTCTAATAAACGTATATAAGGAAATTAACTCCTATCTTATTCCATAGTCCGCCTCAGTCACGATGGTATTCTCATCGACTTCCTTTTATATCGGCAAAATCCCTGTTCCATCGGCAGCAGCCTTCAAACCTTCTTTCATCGGCATCGGCAATAATACCCTTAACCCTATCGGCAACATTTCAACTTGAACCCATACGCCGCTACCACTTATAAGCAAACTCATTTTCATCAGCTATCAATCTACACAATAATCTTTCCCCTGCTGATTAGCCTTTCCTGACCATCTTGACACGTGCTAAAAAACGATGTCAACACTATGTTAAGATGTATGTATTAATGTAATGGATGTTAATCGCTATGTAAAATTGTGTTTTGGTACTTTGTAATTTTGTCGCTATTTGTATAAATTTGACATCCTGAACATACATATAGTTGTTAAAAGTTAAAACTAGACGTGAGAAACACAAACAATAGAAAATATGAGTGAGGCTGTAGTTGAATACTTGTAATAAAGCACATGCATTAATGTAATATAAAATTATGGATTTTTTCTTTCGAACTCCTGGAATTACAAACATTCGTAAGTTTTGGTGAATTTTGAACCCTGCTTCACTAGCTCACAGTTTATTTTGAGGGAAAGGATAAAACTGTCTCTTTGCTAGGAGCTTCACCAAAAGAGAGACATTATTCTTTTATCAATATGAAATCTGCACTGGTCCAACCATGTGCCTCTCCATTATTAAGAAAGTAAAGTACGAATGATGGCGGTGTCTGAAATGAAGAACATAATCTCATTATAAAACAAGATGTGTGAATGTGATCCGTATTTTCTCGTACAACCACAGATACCGACACACACCACATCATTAACACATTTATCATACTGCCATGGTGCCTCACTGTCCATGGAAAAGGCACCATTATTCATCGATTACTTGTATATTTTACAATAATATAATAAATACAGTGAGAGTTGAAGAATCTTACCTCATCTGCTCCAAATTATAAGTCGTTTCGATTTTTTGGGTACATCTATTTTGTTATACATCTAGATATAATAATATGTCTAGATACGCAACAAAATAGATAGAATAAAAAACGTCAAAGCAACTTATTATAAGTTATAATTTGGAACAGACAGAGTACTAATTATGATGAGAGACTGAGTCCGCAAAGGTGAGTCCAGAACCTCGAGTGGCCTCCTCAACAATCTTATCCAGCCTCGCCGCCATATCCACTGTCATGTAGTTTTTCCAGTCGCCGACCTGCCCCTTCCTGAAGTATGTCTCATTTCTGAAGGCCAGCACCGTACTGCCATTCTTGTTCACGTCCATGCCCTTGAGACTGGCCAAGCTGCAGAGCTCCACGATCTGCTCCACCACCTCAGCTTCCTCCTCCTCGTCGGAGAACGCGCACCCCATGAACGCTGCTAGTTTCTTGAGGTTACCCACGGTATCTCCCAGCATGTCCTCGTACCTTAGGAACAGCACCTCGTTGGGCCTCCTCTGGCTCTCGTGCCAGTACTCCAGGGCGTTGCGCCAGTAGGGGCCTCCGGGGTACCGTCCCTCGCAGAAGAGCTCGAAGACGTCCTCGAATTTGGTGAGGCCTGCCGCCGCCGACTCCCCGACCCAGCCACCGCAACCGGCGGCGGCCAACGTCACCGCCTCCTTGAGGTAGAAGTTCCAGAAGGAGACCAGCATGTCCTTGGGATCTCGGCAAATGTACACGAGCCGGCACCCGGAGCCCTCCGCCGTGATGGCATCAGGAAGCAGGGAGTAGGGCACGTGTGTTTGTACCAGCAGTGGCCGTGGAGAACGGAGGGCCTCGTCGTCGTCCTGGGTCACCAACATCTCCAGGAAGCCGACGCAGTCGTGGGGGTTGTGGTGCCTGAGCGGGTGCTGGGCATCGGACGGCGAGTGCGTGGCACGGTTGAGCGTCGCGTAGGCAAGGGCCTTGAGCCAGGTGGTGCCGGATTTGGGCAAGCTGGCGAGCAAGATATCAGGTGGGTTGGACTTGATGCGTGTGCGAGCGGCAGCGATGGCCTTTTGCATGATCTCGGGTAGCCAGAAGCCTCCGTACTGCCCATGGTTGTCGTTCCTCCTCGTGGTGGTGCCCAGCTGTGTTTCGCATGCAGAATAATTGTTTAGTACGTACGTACATCGAATCATCGTCCTTCAACTCAACTGATGAAAGAACAAAGAATAAGAAGGCAACATGCATGGAATTGAATTGCCATAGAAAACTCACCAGAATGTCGTCCTCCATGAGTTCCTCCTACCTATATATATATATGTGTGTGCGCGCGCGCGCGCGCTGCCAGCCAGCAGTACCAAGGGCCGGTCTGCGGGCCTGGCTAAATTTAGCTGCTAGGGATCTAAACGGCCTAGCTAAAAGACTAGTTAAAGTTTAACTGGAGCTCAAAACGTACACAATGCCTCAAGCTGTTTCAACCTAGCTAATTATATTGCAGTTAAAAAAACCTATGGCTAGCTGTTGTTCCGGTTGATGCCGGACATTCCGAGCTTGTGCAGTGCAGCTGGCGCTAGTAGAGAACAGACCTTTGATTCTCGGCTAAAATGGGCTCTAGTCCCGGCATTTTTTGCGCCCGGGACTAGAGATACCTTTAGTCCCGGTTGGTGGCTCCAACTGGGACTAAAGGTCCCTCCCAACGGCTACTGCGCCAGACAGAGGTGGCAGGGACCTTTAGTCCCGATTGCAACCATCAACCGGGACTAAAGGTAGACTTTTACTCCCGGTTGGTGGCTCCAACCGGGACTAAAGGTCTCTGCCACCGCAGGAGCCGTTGGGAGGGACCTTTAGTCCCGGTTGGAGCCACCAACCGGGACTAAAGGTCTCCCTTTATATATCGGCCGTCTCCTTCTTCCTCCCCGAGCCCGAGCTCAGCACATTTTGAAGCTCACTGCACTAGTGTTCTTCTTCCCTCCATTGTTCCTCCATCCATTCTTCGATTCCTCTGTCGATTTCTTCGATTCCTCCGTCGATTCTTCAGTTGTAAAGGTTACCAATCTCATACTCTCATTTTTCACCATTGTCTTATCTCATTTTGTTCACTATATATATATGGTTCTTTATTGTGGTTTTTTTTCATTTGTAAGCAATTTGAGCTTAAAATCACTTCAAGCTTGCATATTTACATGAAGGAAGGTTAAAGTAGCTATTAAAAACTAGTATTCACCGTTCATTTGTACCATGCATAGCACACTTCATTGTTTAGAGATATAGAAATTTTTAGAGTTTTTTAATTTTATTTGTTTATAAAACGAGAAATTTATAGTGTATTAAAAAATGAGTATAGGGACTAGTGCCTCCGACTGGTATGACAGATGCAATGCAAGGCCGTGCAATAGAAAGCAAATCCGTTCTCTTTTGACGATACGCCCGAACAGCCGAGCCTGACAGATTTGGTGGTTGAACGGGTCCGTCGGCTGTCGCCGTGCGACTGTACGACAAAGAACGGCATCGATCGACCATAGTATTTTATTGTCCGGAGTCCGGTCCGGGGTGCAATGCAACGCAATGACAATTGACAATGCGTTGCTAGGTCAAAATATGGTCATTTCTATGGACTCCGCGACTAAACATTTTATTTTAACTTTTTATGAAATGAAAAACTTAGAAAATAGTTAGAAAATTATAGAAAATCCGTACTAGTTGAACTTGCGGACCGTGTTCAGCTCGGCGAGCATGTTCTCTGCCGAGCGGTAACGGACATCAAGGAGGAGCTTTGATTCTACAAGGGAGAGCGGCAACGGTTGTGGAAGACCATGTTCCCTTCCTCGTAGAATCGGAGCTCTTCCTTGACCAAGTACGGTGTCGTCCGGTGGAGAAATGCTCACCGAGATGATCACGTAAGCAAGGTCAACTAGTACGGATGGTTATTTATTAAAACATGTTTTTGAGCTATAAATCCTGCTGGCCGTCTTCTTCCTCCCCGAGCCCACCCGAGAGCTTAAGTTCAAATTTAAGCAGTGTTCTTGCTCTTTCTCCATCTATTCTTCGATTCCTCCATCGATTTCTTCGATTCCTCCGTCGATTCTTCGGTTCTAAAGGTTACCAACTTCATACTCTCATGTTTCATCATTGTCTTATCCCATTTTGTTCACTATATATATATATATGGTTCTTTATTGTGGTTTTTTTCATTTGTAAGCAATTTGAGCTCAAAATCACTTCAAGCTTGCATATTTACATGAAGGAAGGTTAAAGTAGCTAGTTGAACTAGCGGACCGTGTTCATTTCGGCGAGCATGTTCTCTACCGAGCGGTAACGGACGTCAAGGAGGAGCTTTGATTCTACGAGGGAGAGCGGCAACGGTCGTGGAAGACCGTGTTCCCTTCCTCGTAGAATCGGAGCTCTTCCGTGGCTAAGTACAGTGTCGTCCGATGGAGAAATGCTCGCCGAGATGACCACGTAAGCAAGGTCAACTAGTACTGATGGTTATTTATTCACATATCCCGATATCGTCGCAGTAGTCTGTCAATCACCGTACCCAAACGTAGTATATATATAAATATAAACGATAATCGATTGTTATGTGTGTACACTCCCATTCTTCTGTTAATTTACAGAAATATCATGTGAATTACTTACCTGCCGCAATAAAAGATGAGAACACAATGACCATTAAAAATATCATTGTTTAGAGATATAGATAATTTTATAGTTTCTTAATTTTATTTGTTTATAAAATGAGAAATTTATAGTGTATTAAAAAATGAGTATAGAGAGTAGATGGCAACTGCTTCCGGGTCCTCGGCCTCTCATGGGTTTCCAAAGCGACTTAGGCCGGGCCTCCCTCTCATTCCATGCGGCAAGTGTCGTGATGAGACGAAGATTGTGATGGAGTACCGAGTGAAGAAGGAGGGTCCCAACAAGGATCGTATCTTCTACAAGTGTCCGGATCTCAATGTGAGTTATTTTATCGTATTTAATGATTATGGTTAGTTTATACCTGTTTTCATGATGGTTGTGATTAAAGTTCTAATTTTTTGTTTTAATTTCAGTGGGATGGCAGTGGACGATGTCCTACCAAGAAGCCAAGTACTAGCAAGAGGCCAGCCCCACAAATGAAGAACCAGTCCCCGCCGGCAAAGAAAGCCACCGTGAAACCAAGGGCTATTCCCAAAATAATATCTGAAGAGAAGGAAGAAGGAACTGATGCATATAAAAAAGATATGTCCAGATTCTATGACAAACTTAAAAAGAATCAAGAAGCAAGGAGAAACCCGGAGAAACCGTACTTCTTCGTAGCTCCAGATATTCTATGAAAAAAGGTGGCTTCTTACCAGCAACAACAGCGGGAATCTCGTAAGCCGTCCAAATCAACGTTAACGAACTATGACCGCACTCTCACCAAGTCAATTGAGGCGGCACAGAAAAAGAAGCGGGCAGGGAAAGGAGTTGCACAACTCGGACAACAATCGCACCAATCAGCCCCCCCGCTAGTTGTTGGTAATGAATATGGTTCGAATTTAGGATTAATGCATCAGGCAAACATACCTCCGGATGTCGATTTGGATCACCTTGGTGAATTTATTGATGAGACTGGTCTCGACCTTTACCAGATGTTTGGTGATGGAAACATTGAGAGTGCGGCGGAGGTTGATATTTGAAAGAAAAAAAATTGTACTAGGCCAGAGTCTATACAACCCTCAAGCCTTATCTGATCTGGGGACGCAAATGTACCTGCTAAACAAGTGGTACATGCAGGCGTCTACCGGTGGAGACTTCTGCGTTGGTGTCAGAATTAGAGACGAACATTGGTTCCGTGATGATGATGTTATGTATGTTGACTTTGCAGAATTTCATTAACTATGCCACCTGACCTCTCTGGACAAAGTTATCATTAGCTGCTATTGTCTGTAAGTAATAATTCTTTCGATCTATTATTAAACTCATCATATGTGTGTATATACATATAAATTATCCTAACAAGTACTATATATATGCAGATTTACAATGACAGAGCTCAGAAAGGAAGGCTGCAATGAAATTGGTTTTGTTGATCCCCATATAGTATTCAAAGACCCAGTTACTCCAAAGACTAATTGGAAGTCTGAGTCAGAGAGTAACCTCATGAACTTCTTAGTGAACCAACGCCACAAGAAGGATATACTCTTTCCCTACAACTTCAAATGAGTGTTAATAATGTCGATCATCCTTAATGGCTCATATGTTGATTTTAGTTAATTAATGAGTGTTATACGTTATATCCTATAAACACATGCATCAATCACTGGATATTGATGGACATCGATCTGGTGAAAAGTCACTTGATAATCTATGACTCGATGTGAAAACCACAACAAGACTACCAAGATATGATAGATATTATCCAGAGGTAATTTCGGTATCTCTAGCAACTATATATACACACAAACATGATGATTAACTATATCTGATGACATGACAAATTTTTTATTGGGCAGTGTTTGGAAAACCTTTATTGAGAAGCAACACATGGGAAAATGCAAAGCGCCACTGAATGTAATCCCTTTGAAAGTAAGTCCCCTAAATCGCATCATCTTTATTAATTAAACATATAGCTTTCACCGGATCACCAGATTGGATGACAAATCTTTTTCTCGTAAAGTGGTGTCTGAGGCAGGAACAGGGGAACCACTACTGTGGTTACTATATTTGCAAGTTTATCAAGGTGGTCTCCCAAAGAACTCCTACAGAGAGACTCAAAGTACGTTAAAAATACACTATATATTCATTTAATTATTATTATTGATTGTGTTACTATGTCTTTATATATATATATATATATATATATATATATATATATATATATATATATATATATATATATATATATATATATATATATATGTATGTACATATATTAATTTATTTTTCTTTAATTCAAACCTGTAGGCTCGATGGTTGGAGGAAAAGGTCATACGGCAAGACCAAATGAAAGCAATTCAAGAGTCTATAGCCGGATTTTTTAATGAGCAGGTCATCGATTCCAAGGGCGAGTTCTACTTCGACCCAACATTGCCATGAAAGCTAAGCTAGAGGATGAGAGAAAACTTGTTATATCACAACAACTATAATGCAATCTTTTGTAATATATGCACATGAAATAATATAATGTAAAATACACATATGCATGAATGCATGTAAATATATATATGATGCATGCATGCATATATATATATATATATATATATATATATATATATATATATATATATATATATATATATATATATATATATATATATATATATATATATATTTTTCTATGCTTGAATTGTGTGATTTAATACGTTCATTGTGCTTGAACCGAAACATACTATATGCGCGTATAAATGTATAATTAGCAGCGTACAATACGACTTCGAAAACCTATTTTGAAAAGAAAACAAAAAAATGAAAAGAAAAGAAAAAAGAAAAAAATCTTTAGTCCCGGTTCGTATTACCAACCGGGACTAAAGGGTGCCGGCTATCGTGGCATGTCAGGAGGCACCTTTAGTCCCGGTTGGTGTCCCCCTTTAGTCCCGGTTCCTGACCCGGGACTAAAGGACCCCCCTTTAGTCCCGGATGCTTGCTCCCGGGTGGGGAACTGGGACTAGAGGGGGTTCCCCACCGGGAGTAAAGCTCTGTTCTCTACCAGTGTGGGTAAGGTTCTCGGTCGAACTCATCCAGAACGCCCTAGCACATCGCCTGTGGACCCGTGCTCGCGCTGATGTTAACAACACACCCATCACGTGCATCAAGCTGGAAAGCTTTCCCAATCCTTCTAGCTATGTTTTTACGGGATGATACCATATTTTTTCATATTTTATGACACAATCTTTTTGTACGAGGATAGTCATAAAATGTGTTTAATTCATTGAAGCTTATACAATCTTATTACCCGTGTATGCAAGTTAATTGGTATACCATCTGTTTTTGGTGGGGTCAGTGTTCACACAAATCATAATTAACAGACTTCAAGATGTGTTAGCACAAATCATAGAGGCAATTTTTTTCCTATGGAAGGACAAGGACAAATAAGAGATGTGTGTTGACACAACTAACAATTAATAGATTTCAAGATGTGTTAGCACAAATCACAAGAGATAATTTTTTTTCTATGAAAGAACAAGGACAAATAAGAGGTGTGTGTTGGCACAATCACAATTAACAAAGTTCAAGATGTGTTACCACAAATCACAAGAGATTTTTTTCTATGAAAGAACAAGGACAAATAAGAGGTGTGTGTTGGCACAATCACAATTAACAAAGTTCAGGATGTGTTAGCACAAATCACAAGAGATAATTTTTTCTATGAAATAACAAGGACAAATAAGAGGTGTGTGTTACCACAATCACAATAAACAAAGTTCAAGATGTGTTAGCACAAATCACAACAGACAATTTGTTTCAAGGACATGAATAGTGTGCTTTAGCCACCCACAGATTGGTCGTATGCACGATCCTGCAAATGATTAATTTGTAGGTCGCAAGTCTAGGTTAACCCAATATGATTACCTCCCTGATACTAATCCAATCATAGCTAGGGCTACCCGACTAGATATGGACACACGGACACAACACAAGCCCAATAATTGCATGCCTATAATACATATGTCCAACAATAAACAAGGTACAATGAATATATATGATCTTAAAAAATTACAGAATATATATATGAAAATTGCACATTTAAGGTAGTGTAAGTAGTGCTTGTTCATAATGTAATAATATTGTATATGTATATAATTAGAAAATCTGACTCATACATGTGAAGCTTGCTATGAGTACTGAGTACAGTTAACTTGTCCTGGTGAAAAGCAAATACACAGAAAAGCACAAATGAAAAAACTCTAGACTATTAGCACAAAGACAAATCTGATTCTATAAACAATAATCAGGTTTGTGCTGAGACCTCTCAAGGAAGAGTTGTAACCACCTAAGCACGGAGCCGGAGTCATTTTTTAGTAAATGCACATATATACTGCAACAAACTTTGTAAACAAACAAGGTGGTGTCATGCACCTATGCACAAAGACAACTCTAAACTATAATCAGGCATCACAATTGGATTCTATTTCGGCCACCAACCTAACATTATGACCTAACTGTAGTAGCTCTAGTTCACAAGGCGAACAAACAAAGGAGAAAAATTGAAATTAAATCAAGCATCCAGATCTGGACTATGTTTCTATCTAGTTTCAGCTACAGAGATCCATCATAACATATTTTATAGCTCTTTTTTTTCATCCAAATTCATTAAACTTGCAAAACAAAGAAGCAAGGAAGGAACGACATCCTTACTAGTATTTGGATTAGTTGTTTGCTTTAGATGTCCGTGATGGCTTCCATGACCTTATGCTTTGTTCTGTCATTGGTCATGGTAGGGATCCAGAGCACCACCTTTTCCTAGCACCGACGAGATTATTCTCTTTTCAGCCATGAAAAAAGAGGAGGAACCGAAGAAATGCATGCATGGAGTCACGAAACCTGAACCAAGTCCATCTCCATCTCAGTTATATGCCTATATATGAGGCCTTCTTCTTAGCTTCTTGGATTTGGATGAATGGATGGCAGCTGGCAGTGGAGGCGGGAGAGCGAGGCTCAGCCTTTAGACCCCATAGAGCAGCTGCTACTCAGTGAAAAGCTCTATCTATTTCTTGCTGCTATGAGTTACTGGAATGTGAACAAAGTGTGTTATCTGTGAACACAAAATAAATAATGTGAGAAACAACAAAGGAACCATCGGGAGTTTGTAAGGCTTAACTACCTCTAGGCTCATCCTTCTTAGGATATGCCATGAAGGACCCAATGAGATCAGACATCCTCCCTAATGTGGTCTCAGCTACAGACTGATTACGGGCTTGTAGAAGCAAGTCAAACAACAAACCCATGGTTATCGATCCACTAAAAGAACTGATCACTATACAAGTGTGGATCTATTGTTCTAAATAAAGAAAACTGAGCTGTAGCAAGTGCTTTTCTTCAGCAAAACAGTGTTGTCACGGTGTGTATGCTTATTCAGTTCCAATAAAAAATAGTAGAGAAAGACGAGAATAAGGGACAGTGTCATTAGATTAGAAAACAAAAGGAGGATCCGAGGAGATCAAGTCATGTACAGATCGTTTGGTGTGCGCGGATTGGGTTCTATCGTCCGCTCGGTGTTAGCGGGTACAATCTCTAGTGCCTGGATCCAATAAGCGGACCCAACAAAAACCAAGCTAGCGCACAGATCGCAACTTCCATCCAATGATGGAGGCATCGACTGAAAGAACAACCAGATTTCAGTCGACAGAAGAGTAGGAAAAGTGCAAAAGAATTGATATTTTGCACAAATATCTGAAAGACGGAAAAAGAAATAAATGGTACTGAACAATCAACACGCAGGCAAGAAATCCCTAATGCCGTCTACTCAAAGAACTATCTTACAGAGACTACCACTGACAAAGCCACAATGGCTGAACAAAGATGCAGGCACAATGACTGAACAAAAGATGCTCAGTAAGAACATCTCTAGATATTTCTATACTGGTGCCTGACGGTGGGCATAAAAACCCGCCTGAATGGACATAATTTATACTAAATATTTCTATCATTTCTTCCTTCATTTTGAGGCACCTGAATACTATATTGTTTATGTACATGCCATACCATGTGTTGCCATTGTTAACTAGGATCAGCAGCAATAGCCAATGCACTGTTGCACTAGGAAGCCTGTCAGCAAAGTGATGCAATGTTTAGCCATTAACCAAATTTGATGCCACATGCATGTAGTTTAGAAGCACTAATAGTTTATTGCATGTACCATAAATTTTAGAGTACATCTACAGCCAGGGCGTCTCCTCCCTCAGGAAGGAGACTAGCAAACAAAGACACTTTCGCGGCAACGCAAAGGGTAACAAACACATGAGAAAGAGACAGATGGACAATGTAGTACTACTGTCATTTTCAGTTCCTTGTACACGTGCACAGTTAGTCATCAGGGTGGGGTCACACCGTGTGTCAGTGTGTGATTTGTCTGCATGATTCAGACTCTCAAAGCAAGTCATGTACAGATAGACAACACAATACTTTATGAATGGCAAGTACTAGCACTACTTGCTAATGTTTAGTGCTACAGATTTTCAAATTAATCAAATGGATAGTTAGATAGTGCATAACTGAAACCAAAAAATACAGGCCACCAGGATTGTTGTGAGAGGATCTAGAAAAACAGAGCAACAAACTACAGGGGTTCTTGCCGCTCACTCACAAGAGCAACGTGACGGATAGAGAGTTAGTGTCACCGCCTGAACAAAGAACACAAAGCATAATGGCTGGCTCGTCCTGCAACTGCCCATCAGTCTTAGCAAAAGTAGCAAGCAGAAACAATCTGCTGCTGCATCTCATTGGGTTGGAGTTGCTGAGGAAGAGGATAGTTCAAACCAATCAATAATTGCTGAGGGCAACTCAAGAATTTCAAGATGGGAGAGTGGAATATTAGCCTGACAAAATCTAAAGAATTTGTGCTGACAGATAGATTTTCACATCTCACGACTAAGACGCAAACAACTGAAGCTCAAGGAAAGATGGAGGCAAATCATAAAATGTCCTTAGATTATTTGGGCCAAAAAATGCACGAGGTGATGTGTTTGTTTTCGTTGAGCCTAGCAGCTCTAGCGGTCCATGCATATAGCTGAACTATTCTACTGGTGCTCGGAACCTCTAACTGGCTGGATTTTTATGACACTAAGGTCTAAACTAAATTCATTTTTTAGCTTGATCAAAATAAAATGCAATGATAGCATAATCACACTTGACTCATACTTCCAATGTCTGAAACTGTGGATGTTCAGACCAAGCATAGAATTTGCTGAAACCAACTAGCAGACAACAGATAACAAGCTAGAACTGAGGACAAACAAATTCAGAATTCTCAACTGTGCAGCACTGGAGGGACCAACCTCAATTAGGCATGATGGCAAGCTTAAGCAAAGAATGTGCATCAATTGTGATTTAGAAGCAAGCAAACCGTGGTGACACACACACCCCCCCCCCCCCCTATGCCTCCTCCGCACACACACACACAAACACACAAGCACATAAACCAATAGATTTCATAAGTGGAGCCTACGACAATCGACAACTCACGGAAGCCTATGCCTGTATATTTACTTACCAGTTGTCACCCCTTTTCACTGGAAAACATAGAAATTAGGAAAAACCAACTGGGACGCAGCCGCATCCACACCAAAACCAACTGATCTTACAGCTCTGCAGGCTTCTCTCTAATCACTACCACCTGTAGAGAAACAATCAGACAATTCAGATGTAGCGACAGTTCTTTACAAATTACCAACTAAGGTCAGAGATAGCGTGAACCACACAAATTATTTCAGATCCACACTCATATAAACATGCATTGGGAGTGTTTGCAGATAGCCAAAAATGGTAATACCATTCTGAAGAAATTTAGTTCTCTGCATGTGAATGGAATCTGGCATAACTTAACCCCTTTCCCCTGCTGATTTTAAATTGAACAGATATGAAGGAATGGGTGCAAAACTCCAACTGCTCCTTATAATAGGTGCTTTAGCAGCTTGACACAGATAAGGCCAGAGCATGACGTATACTAGATTACAACTCGAAAAAAGAAGGCAAACTAACAATAACAAATGAAGGCATAGTCATTGATCTGTGTTCATCAAAACAAATGCAATTAACAAATGATAGGATGAACGTACAACTAGATCGACTGAACCCACATCAGGAAAGGGGATAGGATACATCAACCACCATCAAACTCTAAACCTATGCCCTCCTGGTGCTAGAAGATTGAATCAATCAAACAAATGGATTGCAAATCAGGAAAGGGGATGAGATGCATGATGCAACAGATGAGAAAGAGGAAAGACGGGGGTACAAAGAGGAAGAACGGGAAGCAACCACGCACCATAGGGCATCCCCGGAGCTCCTCGGAGAGATTCAGTAGCATCCGTGTCGGTAACGCCTGAACCTCGACCTGAATGAAATCGCCTCTCCCTGCTCCACCGTTGCTGCCCCCACCCACCCACTCTCGGCCCCCCGCGAGCAGCTCCACTCCGGGCCACTATGGTGCTGAAGTGAAGAACGGGGTGCGCCAGCGCCACCATAGTCGGTGCTCCATTTGGCAGGGAGCCGGAGGAGACAGGAGTGGGCAGATCTGGGACTAGGCTCGTCGAGAGAGTGGGAGGGAGAGACAGAGACAGAGACAGAGACAGAGAGGGGCGGGTGATGTTAGCGGGTGCATTTCGGACCCGATAAGAATAGGCAAACCCAACACACCAGCGCACGGATCCCAGGCTGTGGCGTCGCCTGAGAGGAAGTCCAAAATTCAGTCGACAGAACAATATGAAAAGTGTTAATATATATATTCTGTAGCTAGCTACAAAATGGCTTATTCGGTAGCCAGGGAAGACACAGTGCGCCGGTTGTGCCTCCCGCATTCACCTGCGGTCCTAGCTTTCTGCCTTTATGAGCTATTTAATTAGTCAACGTCCGGCATACCGCTAATGAATCACGGCCAATATGCATGGATGGAAGCCTGCATGCTTCCTAGTTACGGCAATTCAGCACTAGAATATGCACTTTTCTGATTTACGAGAATACGTCAACAGCTGAAATATATATTCAAATTCAAAATAATTACGATAATCTAAATATATTGTTACCGAAATACAGGAGTACTAGTTTGTAGTATGGGTTACAAACAGGCGAGAGAGAAGGTCCCAGGTCTCTTGGTGAAAGGATCGAATGGAGTTGAGTCTTGTTGAGCTCGTTTAGCCGCGTGCTCATGCGTGTGAGTGCTTGCCCCCCTATTTGGCGTCCTGCTTCCCCTTTTACGGGTGAAGGGAAAGGCGCAGGTTACAGAGAGAGAAAGAGAGAGAAAAGGAGAAAAAGTCCTCCAGGGTCGCGGCGTCCTTCATTTCCTTTATGCGGGTCCCACGCGGTCGTGTAGATGATGACGGGGACGGCTCTACGTCGTGGCCTTGTTCGTCACAGGCACCATGCCTCGACATCATCAGCTGGCCGTGACGTTCCATCTCGTCCCGGCGGACGGCGTGTGAACCGACGTGCCTGTCAGCGACCGTACGGGGATTAGGCAGCACAGTGCCCACGCACCCGTCACTGTTGGCGATGCAAACCCCCGGGCGTGGCCTGACGTGGCCATGGGTCACGTCAAGGCGTGCCCGCGCCCCTTCTGGTGTCAGAGGCTTGACCCGGGCTCACACGCTTGGACCCGTAGTGGTTCGGGGTGGTACTGACCCCGCCGGGCGAGATGGAGCCCGCGCCCGAGGGGTCGGGAGAGACGGAGCCCGCGCCCGAGGGGTCGGGCGAGACGGAGCCCATGCCCTCAGGGTCGGGCGAGACGGCTCCCGTACCCTCAGGGTCGGGCGACATGGGGCCCGTGCCCAAGGGGTCTGGTGAGGCGGAAACCGTTCCTGATTATCTAGGCGAGTTGTCGTCCGCGGTCCGCAGATCCCTTCTTCGGGTATCCCTAATACTGATACCCGACAATTTTTTATAAGGAGCAGAGGGAGTGTGTATATTTCCCCAGTCAACTGTCCCATGGAGAATGGAGCTTCAAGACAGGATTAAGAATCATCTTCGCTGTGTTGTGTTATGACGTATGTATTAATGTAATGGATGTTAATCGCTATGTAAAATTGTGTCTTGGTACTTTGTAATTTGTCGCAATTTGTGTAGTTTGACATCCTGAGCATTCGTATAGTTGTTAAATATTAAAAAACTAGACGTGAGAAACACAAACAATAGAAAATATGGGGGAGGCAGTAGTTGAATACTTGTAATAAAGCACGTGCATTAATGTAATATAAAATTATGGATTTTTCTTTCGAACTTCTGGAATTACAAACATTCGTAGGTTTCGATGAATTTTGAACCCTGCTTCGCTAGCTCATAGCTTATTTTGAGGGAAAAGATAAAAATGTCTCTTTGCTAGGAGCTCCACCAAAAGAGAGACCTTATTCTTTTATCAAGACGAAATCTGCACTGGTCCAACCATGTGCCTCTCCATTATTAAGAAAGTAAAGTAGGAACGCTGGCGGTGTCTGAAATTAAGAACATAATCTCATTATAAAACAAGATATGTGATCCGTATTTTTCTTGTACAACCACAGATACCGACAGTCCGCCACACACCACATCATTATAACACTTTTATCATACTGCCATGGTGCCTCACTGTCCATGGAAAAGGTACCTTTATTCTTCGATGACGGAAGAGTTAGTAATCTCCTCTCCCTGACCGGACGTACTGCCATATTTCATCTTTATATATATAGATATATAATAAATATAGAGAGAGTTAAAAAATCTTATTAATAATTATGCGAGACTGAGCCCGCAAAGGTGAGTCCGGAACCTCGAGTGGCCTCCTCAACAATCTTATCCAGCCTCGCCGCCATATCCAGCGTCATGTAGTTTTTCCAGTCGCCGACCTGCCCCTTCCTGAAGTACGCCTCATTCCTGAAGGCCAGCACCGTACTGCCATTCTTGTTCACGTCCATGCCCTTGAGACTCGCCAAGCTGCAGAGCTCCACGATCTGCTCCACCACCCCAGCCTCATCCTCCTCCTCCTCCTCGGAGAACGCGCACCCCATGAACGCTGCTAGCTTCTTGAGGTTACCCACGGTATCTCCCAGCATGTCCTCGTACCTTAGGAACAGCACCTCGTTGGGCCTCCTCTGGCTCTCGTGCCAGAACTCCAGGGCGTTGCGCCAGTAGGGGCCTCCGGGGTACCGTCCCTCGCAGAAGAGCTCGAAGACGTCCTCGAATTTGGTGAGGCCTGCCGCCGCCGACTCCCCGACCCAGCCGCCGCCGCAACCGGCGGCGGCCAACGTCGCCGCCTCCTTGAGGTAGAAGTTCCAGAAGGAGACCAGCATGTCCTTGGGATCCCGGCACACGTACACGAGCCGGCACCCGGAGCCCTCCTCCGTGATGGCCTCGGGAAGCAGGGAGTAGGGCACGTGTGTTTGTACCAGCAGTGGCCGTGGAGAACGGAGGGCCTCGTCGTCGTCCTGGGTCACCATCATCTCCAGGTAGCCGACGCAGTCGTGGGGATTGTGGTGCCTGAGCGGGTGCTGGGCGTCGGACGGCGAGTGCGTGGCACGGTTGAGCGTCGCGAAGGCAAGGGCCTTGAGCCAGGTGGTGCCGGATTTGGGCAAGCTGGCGAGCAAGATATCAGGTGGGTTGGACTTGATGCGTGTGCGAGCGGCAGCGATGGCGTTTTGCATGATCTCGGCTAGCCAGAAGCCTCCGTACTGCCCATGGTTGTCGTTCCTCCTCGTGGTGGTGCCCAGCTGTGTTTCGCATGCAGAATAATTGTTTAGTACGTACGTACATCGAATCATCGTCCTTCAACTCAACTGATGAAAGAACAAAGAATAAGAAGGCAACATGCATGGAATTGAATTGCCATAGAAAACTCACCAGAATGTCGTCCTCCATGAGTTCCTCCTACCTCGCGGCTGCTCAAGGTTCATGCGGGCACGAGGCCCCCAATCAGCAGAAACTATATATATATATATATATATATATATATATATATATATATATATATATATATATATATATATATATATATATATATATATATATATGCGCGCGCTGCCAGCCAGCAGTACCAAGGGCCGGTCTCCGGGCCTGGCTAAATTTAGCTGCTAGGGATCTAAACGGCCTAGCTAAAAGACTAGTTAAAGTTTAACTGGAGCTCAAAACGTACGCAATGCCTCAAGCTGTTTCAACCTAGCTAATTATATTGCAGTTAAAAAAACCTATGGCTAGCTGTTGTTCCGGTTGATGCCGGACATTCCGAGCTTGTGTAGTGCAGCTGGCACTAGCAGAGAACAGACATTTGATTCTCGATCAAAATGGACTCTAGTCCTGACATTTTTTGCGCCCGGAACTAGAGATACCTTTAGTCCCGGTTGGTGGCTCCAACCGGGACTAAAGGTCCCTCCCAACGGCTACTGCGCCAGACAGAGGTGGCAGGGACCTTTAGTCCCGGTTGCAACCATCAACCAGGACTAAAGGTAGACTTTTACTCCCGGTTGGTGGCTCCAACCGGGACTAAAGGTCTCTGCCACCGCAGGAGCCGTTGGGAGGGACCTTTAGTCCCGGTTGGAGCCACCAACCGGGACTAAAGATCCCCCTTTATATATCGGCCGTCTCCTTCTTCCTCCCCGAGCCCGAGCTCAGCACATTTTGAAGCTCACTGCACTAGTGTTCTTCCTCCCTCCATTGTTCTTCCATCCATTCTTCGATTCCTCTGTCGATTTCTTCGATTCCTCCGTCGATTCTTCAGTTGTAAAGGTTACCAATCTCATACCCTCATTTTTCACCATTGTCTTATCTCATTTTGTTCACTATATATATATGGTTCTTTATTGTGGTTTTTTTTCATTTGTAAGCAATTTGAGCTCAAAATCACTTCAAGCTTGCATATTTACATGAAGGAAGGTTAAAGTAGCTATTAAAAACTAGTATTCACCGTTCATTTGTAGCATGCATAGCACACTTCATTGTTTAGAGATATAGAGATTTTTAGAGTTTTTTAATTTTATTTGTTTATAAAACGAGAAATTTATAGTGTATTAAAAAATGAGTATAGGGACTAGTGCCTCCGACTAGTATGACAGATGCAATGCAAGGCCGTGCAATAGAAAGCAAATCCGTTCTCTTTTGACGATACGCCCGAACAGCCGGGCCTGACAGATTTGGTGGTTGAACGGGTCCGTCGGCCGTCGCCGTGCGACTGTACGACAAAGAACGGCATCGATCGACTATAGGATTTTATTGTCCGGAGTCCGGTCTGGGGTGCAATGCAACGCAATGACAATTGACAATGCGTTGCTAGGTCAAAATATGGTCATTTCTATGGACTCCGCGACTAAACATTTTATTTTAATTTTTTATGAAATGAAAAACTTAGAAAATAGTTAAAAAATTATAGAAAATCCGTACTAGTTGAACTTGCGGACCGTGTTCAGCTCGGTGAGCATGTTCTCTGCCGAGCGGTAACGGACATCAAGGAGGAGCTTTTATTCTACAAGGGAGAGCGGCAACGGTCGTGGAAGACCGTGTTCCCTTGCTCGTAGAATCGGAGCTCTTCCTTGACCAAGTACGGTGCCGTCCGGTGGAGAAATGCTCGCCGAGATGATCACGTAAGCAAGGTCAACTAGTACGGATGGTTATTTATTAAAACATGTTTTTGAGCTATAAATCCTGCTGGCCGTCTTCTTCCTCCCCGAGCCCGCCCGAGAGCTTAAGTTCAAATTTAAGCAGTGTTCTTGCTCTTTCTCCATCTATTCTTCGATTCCTCCATCGATTTCTTCGATTCCTCCGTCGATTCTTCGGTTCTAAAGATTACCAACTTCATACTCTCATGTTTCATCATTGTCTTATCCCATTTTGTTCACTATATATATATATATGGTTCTTTATTGTGGTTTTTTTCATTTGTAAGCAATTTGAGCTCAAAATCACTTCAAGCTTGCATATTTACATGAAGGAAGATTAAAGTAGCTAGTTGAACTAGCGGACCGTGTTTATTTCAGCGAGCATGTTCTCTACTGAGCGGTAACGGACGTCAAGGAGGAGCTTTGATTCTACGAGGGAGGGCGGCAACGGTCGTGGAAGACCGTGTTCCCTTCCTCGTAGAATCGGAGCTCTTCCGTGGCTAAGTACAGTGCCGTCCGATGGAGAAATGCTCGCCGAGATGACCACGTAAGCAAGGTCAACTAGTACTGATGGTTATTTATTCACACATCCCGATATCGTCGCAGTAGTCTGTCAATCACCGTACCCAAACGTAGTATATATATAAATATAAACGATAATCGATTGTTATGTGTGTACACTCCCATTCTTCTGTTAATTTGCGGAAATATCATGTGAATTACTTACCTGCCGTAGTAAAAGACGAGAACACAATGACCATTAAAAATATCATTGTTTAGAGATATAGATAATTTTATAGTTTCTTAATTTTATTTGTTTATAAAATGAGAAATTTATAGTGTATTAAAAAATGAGTGTAGAGAGTAGATGGCAACTGCTTCCGGGTCCTCGGCCTCTCATGGGTTTCCAAAGCGACTTAGGCCGGGCCTCCCTCTCATTCCATGCGGCAAGTGTCGTGATGAGACGAAGATTGTGATGGAGTACCGAGTGAAGAAGGAGGGTCCCAACAAGGATCGTATCTTCTACAAGTGTCCGGATCTCAATGTGAGTTATTTTATCGTATTTAATGATTATGGTTAGTTTATACCTGTTTTCATGATGGTTGTGATTAAAGTTCTATTTTTTTGTTTTAATTTCAGTGGGATGGCAGTGGACGATGTCCTACCAAGAAGCCAAGTACTAGCAAGAGGCCAGCCCCGCAAACGAAGAACCAGTCCCCGCCGGCAAAGAAAGCCACCGTGAAACCAAGGGCTATTCCCAAAATAATATCTGAAGAGAAGGAAGAAGGAACTGATGCATATAAAAAAGATATGTCCAGATTCTATGACAAACTTAAAAAGAATCAAGAAGCAAGGAGAAACCCGGAGAAACCGTACTTCTTCGTAGCTCCAGATATTCTATGAAAAAGGTGGCTTCTTACCAGCAACAACAGCGGGAATCTCGTAAGCCGTCCAAATCAACGTTAACGAACTATGACCGCACTCTCACCAAGTCAATTGAGGCGGCACAGAAAAAGAAGCGGACAGGGAAAGGAGTTGCACAACTCGGACAACAATCGCACCAATCAGCCCCCCCCCGCTAGTTGTTGGTAATGAATATGGTTCGAATTTAGGATTAATGCATCAGACAAACATACCTCCGGATGTCGATTTGGATCACCTTGGTGAATTTATTGATGAGACTGGTCTCGACCTTTACCAGATGTTTGGTGATGGAAACATTGAGAGTGCGGCGGAGGTTGATATTTGAAAGAAAAAAAATTGTACTAGGCCAGAGTCTATACAACCCTCAAGCCTTATTTGATCTGGGGACGCAAATGTACCTGCTAAACAAGTGGTACATGCAGGCGTCTACCGGTGGAGACTTCTGCGTTGGTGTCAGAATTAGAGACGAACATTGGTTCCGTGACGATGATGTTATGTATGTTGACTTTACAGAATTTCATTAACTATGCCACCTGACCTCTCTGGACAAAGTTATCATTAGCTGCTATTGTCTGTAAGTAATAATTCTTTCGATCTATTATTAAACTCATCATATGTGTGTATATACATATAAATTATCCTAACAAGTACTATATATATGCAGATTTACAATGACAGAGCTCAGAAAGGAAGGCTGCAATGAAATTGGTTTTGTTGATCCCCATATAGTATTCAAAGACCAAGTTACTCCAAAGACTAATTGGAAGTCTGAGTCAGAGAGTAACCTCATGAACTTCTTAGTGAACCAACGCCACAAGAAGGATATACTCTTTCCCTACAACTTCAAGTGAGTGTTAATAATGTCGATCATCCTTAATGGCTCATATGTTGATTCTAGTTAATTAATGAGTGTTATGCGTTATATCCTATAAACACATGCATCAATCACTGGATATTGATGGACATCGATCTGGTGAAAAGTCACTTGATAATCTATGACTCGATGAGAAAACCACAACAAGACTACCAAGATATGATAGATATTATCCAGAGGTAATTTCGGTATCTCTAGCAACTATATATACACACAAACACGGTGATTAACTATATCTGATGACGTGGCAAATTTTTTATTGGGCAGTGTTTGGAAAACCTTTATTGAGAAGCAACACATGGGAAAATGCAAAGCGCCACTGAATGTAATCCCTTTGAAAGTAAGTCCCCTAAATCGCATCATCTTTATTAATTAAACATATAGCTTTCACCGGATCACCAGATTGGATGACAAATCTTTTTCTCGTAAAGTGGTGTCTGAGGCAGGAACAGGGAAACAACTACTGTGGTTACTATATTTGCAAGTTTATCAAGGTGGTCTCCCAAAGAACTCCTACAGAGAGACTCAAAGTACGTTAAAAATACACTATATATTCATTTAATTATTATTATTGATTGTGTTACTATGTCTATATATATATATATATATATATATATATATATATATATATATATATATATATATATATATATATATATATATATATATATATGTACATATATTAATTTATTTTCCTTTAATTCAAACATGTAGGCTTGATGGTTGGAGGAAAAGGTCATACGGCAAGACCAAATCAAAGCAATTCAAGAGTCTATAGCCGGATTTTTTAATGAGCAGGTCATCGATTCCAAGGGCGAGTTCTACTTCGACCCAACACTGCCATGGAAGCTAAGCTAGAAGATGAGAGAAAACTTGTTATATCACAACAACTGTAATGCAATCTTTTGTAATATATGCACATGAAATAATATAATGTAAAATACACATATGCATGCATGCATGTAAATATATATATGATGCATGCATGCATATATATATATATATATATTTCTATGCTTGAATTGTGTGATTTAATACGTTCATTGTGCTTGAACCGAAACATACTATATGCGCGTATAAATGTATAATTAGCAGCGTACAATACGACTTCGAAAACCTATTTTGAAAAGAAAACAAAAAAATGAAAAGAAAAGAAAAAAGAAAAAAATCTTTAGTCCCGGTTCGTATTACCAACCGGGACTAAAGGGTGCCGGCCATCGTGGCATGTCAGGAGGCACCTTTAGTCCCGATTGGTGTCCCCCTTGAGTCCCGGTTCCTGACCCGGGACTAAAGGACCCCCTTTAGTCCCGGATGCTTGCTCCCGGGTGGGGAACTGGGACTAGAGGGGGTTCCCCACCGGGAGTAAAGCTCTGTTCTCTACCAGTGTGGGTAAGGTTCTCGGTCGAACTCATCCAGAACGCCCTAGCACATCGCCTGTGGACCCGCGCTCGCGCTGATGTTAACAACACACCCATCACGTGCATCAAGCTGGAAAGCTTTCCCAATCCTTCTAGCTTAGGTACCTTCCACGCCATTACGAGAGAGGCACCAGCACTTGGCACCATCAAGTCTTTCAAACATGCAGCCGCTGTTGCTATCATCCGATAGATTGTGGTCCTTGTCTCGTGAGAGGTGAGAAAGAAGAATCTGACGTCGACAATGGGGGTTGTTGTACTGTCATTTTCGTCGAGGTCATCACCGTCTTTGTCCTACTCCAGAGAGATCAGAGTGCAATGACCTAGTAGGGGATTTGGGTGGTTTCTCATGATCTCCGTCAGTGCCGGTCTCCGAGATTTTTGTGTCCTACTACTAGAACCAAATTTAAAATAGAGGCACCTTATAATACAATTAAAAACTTAAGCATCAATTAATACATATTATATCAATAAAAAGGATTTAAAACTTCCTTGGGGGTTTGGTTGCCAAGGAAACAAAAATGAGGTCAGATTTTTAACAACGTCAAGAAAATACAAAGGACATATATTTTCTTAATTGCCGATGAATAAGCATTTTGGTAGCACTAGAAAAAATGGAATTACTTTGGCGGTTTTGGTTAGCACTCAACAATATGTATTTTCTTGGAGGTTTCATACAACCCCAAGGTAATGATAAATCGGTCAGGGGTTCAATTTCGCCCCTCAAAGAAAATGCTGCCCCCAAAGATATTCTATTTTTTCTGGTAGTGCCAAAACATATATACTCATGAGGCTTGATCTCGGAGAGCGGCCATGCTCTTGACTGTCATCTGTTATATTTCATTCGGTTGTTCGTTGGTTCGTTAGATCGGGTTCATTAAAGTAGATACAAGTGAATGATTCACAGTATATGCGGAAGACCTAATACAACTACTACTGCGAGTACGAGAGAGGAAAAAGAAGGGGTAGAAATTGCAAACCATCAGTAGGCGCAGGTGTAGCAGATCCGGAGGAGGCGCCGGTGTTGGAATCGTTCGCCGGTGCCATCTGCGCGCCGGCAGCGACGGTCGGTGGAGATGAGAGTCGACGCAGTGACGATGGTGGTGCAGTGAAGACGGTGGCGGCTTCTCGTCACTGGCTGCGCCCCTTCTCAGATCGGGATCGGGAATATCGGTGGGGAGTGGCGGCTCAGGTGAACCTCGTGACTCGAGCCAGCCGGCCCCCCACCTCTATATATAGCGCAGTGTGACGGGGGCCCACCAACCATGTAGGGTTGGGCGCCCCCGATCAGGGCGCGAGAAGCAAGGCCCAAAAGGCCGTTGGGCCTAATGGTAGGAGATCAAAACCCAACATTCTCCCCCTTGATCTCTCATCATTTTCTTCGTTCTTTAATTTCATACTCAAACTTTTGATTCATATTTTTCATGTTTCTATCCTATTCCATCGCAGATTAGTGTATTGAACTGTTTCATCGTCACAGCAATTAGTGCCGTTAGACTAACAGCCACAACACATTTCTCTGTTTGGAATGAAGTTTCTTCTGGGCCCTTCGTATGTTCGGGAATCATAGGCTTTCCCTTAAACCCATGCCGGCTACGTGTTCTCTGAACACGTTGGGTGGTAAGCCCTTTGTGAGCGGATCCGCGAGCATTTTCTCTGTACTTATATGCTCAAGATTTATAATATGATCCCGAACTTTATCTTTTACAACATAGTACTTTATGTCAATGTGTTTGGCAGCACCACTTGACCTATTGTTGTAAGCATATTGTACTGCTGGGTTGTTATCACAATACAACCTCATTGGTTCATTTATATCATCAATCACTTTCAATCCGGGTATGAATTTCTTTAGCCAATTCACCTGCCCCGTTGCCTCATAGCATGCTACAAACTCGGCATACATTGTCGAGGATGTAGTTACGGTTTGTTTGGAGCTTTTCCACGATATAGCCCCTCCTGCGAGAGTAAATATATATCCTGACGTGGATTTTCTTTCTTCTCCCGCATAATCGGAATCTGAATATCCCTCTATCTTCAGGGAATCAGATCTTCTATACGTTAGCATGAGGCCTTTCGTACCCTGCAAATAACGCAGGACTTTCTTCACCAATTTCCAATGTTCTATTCCTGGATTCTTTTGATATCTGCCAAGTAACCCGGTGACAAAAGCCAAGTCAGGGCGTGTACACACTTGAGCATATTGTAAACTTCCAACTGCTGAAGCATACGGTACCGCTTTCATTCGGTTAATCTCATATTCATTCTTGGGACATTGATGTTCCCCATATCTATCGCCCTTGACAATAGGAGCAGGTGAAGAACTGCACGCATGCATACTAAATTTCTTCAAAACCTTTTCTATGTATGCCTTTTGCGACAGTCCCAGTACCCCCTTTCTTCTATCTCGGTGAATCTCTATTCCCAAAACAAACGAGGCCTCACCGAGATCTTTCATATCGAAGTTTGAGGACAAGAATTTCTTCGTTTCCATTAGTAGACTGACATCACTGCTAGCAAGCAGGATATCATCCACATACAGAATTAGGAATATATACTTTCCATTCTTGAATTTTGCGTAAACGCAATTGTCCTCAACATTTTCCTTAAACCCAAAACCTTTTATCGTTCTATCAAATTTCAAATACCACTGTCTTGAGGCTTGTTTCAATCCGTAGATTGATTTCTTTAGACGGCATCCCATATTTTCTTTTTCCTTTTACAACAAAACCTTTCGGTTGTGCCATATAAACATTTTCTTCCAAATCCCCGTTAAGGAACGCCGTTCTTACATCCATTTGATGTAACTCCAAATCATAGTGGGCCACAAGTGCCATTATAATTCTGAAGGAATCTTTACATGAGACTGGAGAAAACGTCTCATTGTAATCAATCCCTTCTCTTTGCGTAAAGCCTTTCGCCACAAGTCGCGCTTTAAATCTTTCTATGTTCCCTTGGGAGTCATATTTTGTTTTGTAGATCCATTTACAACCTACTGTTTTGGCTCCTTTAGGAATAATTTCTAAGTCCCAAACTTTGTTGGTACTCATTGATTTCATTTCATCTTCCATGGCCTTAAGCCACTTTGATGAGTGGTCGCTTCTCATGGCTTCTTCAAATGAGGTGGGATCATCCCCCATCTGAAATTCTTCTGTTTCATAAACTTCATAGTCATTAGAAATAGCTGACCTTCTTGTTCTTTGAGACCTTCTAGGGGCCTCTGGCACTTGTTCCACATTGGGCTGTTGTTGTTCTTCCTCATGTGCGACGTTTGGTTCTATGGGGTCCTCAAGGACAGCCTCCTCAAGGACAGGTTCCTCATGTTCATTTATTATCGCCACGGGAGAACTTGCAACAGGTGTTGGCTCTACAGTGTCCTGCACTGTGGGCTCAACAGCAACAGGTAGCGTAAAGAGTGGTTCTTTAACCATCGGAGTGGGTACATGTACCCGTTTCTCCTGCAGGCTTATTTCTCGTGCTACCATGCTCCCCCTGATCATGTTATCCTCCAAGAACACAGCGTGTCTTGTTTCTACAATCTTCGTATGTCTGTCAGGACAATAAAATCGATATCCTTTCGACCTTTCTGGATAGCCAATAAAATGGCAGCTGACTGTCTTGGAGTCTAACTTTCCTATGTTTGGGTTAAACACTTTTGCCTCAGCTGGACAGCCCCACACACGCAAATGGTTAAGTGAGGGTTCCCTTCCTGTCCATAATTCATACGGTGTTTTAGGCACCGATTTGCTTGGTACCCGATTAAGTATGTGAATGGCGGTTTTCAGTGCCTCCATCCATAAACTAATCGGTAAAGTGGAGTAACTTATCATGCTTCTTACCATATCCATTAGGGTACGGTTACGTCTTTCAGCCACTCCATTCTGCTGAGGCTCCCCCGGTGTGGAGTACTGAGCGACTATGCCATTTTCCTGTAGAAACTTTGCAAACGGTCCAGGAATTTGGTCATATGGGGTATGTCGCCCATAGTACTCTCCACCTCGGTCTGATCGTACTATCTTTATTTTCTTATCATGCTGATTTTCAACCTCAGCTTTAAATATTTTGAATTTATCCAATGCTTCCGATCTTTCTTTAATTGGATAAATATAGCCATAACGAGAATAGTCGTCTGTGAATGTTATAAACGAATCATAACCATCCACGCTTTTCACAGGAAATGGACCACATATATCAGTGTGGATTATTTCTAAAGTTCCTGTGCTTCGTTTGGCATTTTTCTTAATTTTCTTGACATACTTTCCTTTGATGCAATCAACGCATTGTTCTAAATCTGAAAATTCTAAGTGCGGAAGAATTGATTCTTTAATTAGCCGTTCCATTCTCCCCCTCGAAATACGGCCCAAACGACAGTGCCATAATTTCGAAGAGGCATCATCAATTCGCTTCCGCTTCTTAGTTACATTCGCAGATGTGGAATCATTCATATTCTCATCGCATACATTGTTCGTATTTTCATCAAGAGATAATAAATAAAGCTTGTCTTGTCGGAAGGCAAGACCAACACATTCATTATTAACAAGTATCTTACATTTGCCATTACCAAAATGGCAATCAATTCCGTCATCATCAAGTTTCGAAACACTTATTAAATTTCTACGCAAAGAGGGAACATAAAGTACTTCTTTAAGTCTAAGTACAAAGCCATTATTCAATTCTAAAGATAAATCTCCAATAGCTTCAACATTGGCTTGCACTCCATTTGCAACTTTAATCGTTCTTTCTCCTCTTTGCAAGGTTCTCGTCCCACTTAACCCCTGTAAGGAATTTGCAACATGAGTAGTTGCTCCTGAATCAACCCACCAAGTGGATTTTGCATAACATAAATACAGGGATTCATCTACAAATGTAATAAATTCATCACCTCTTTTCAGTAGAGATTTCAGGAAGTCTGGACAGTCTCTCTTGTAGTGTCCCTTCTTAAAGCAGTGCTTGCATTGATCTTTCTCAGCTCCACCATAGGAGTTGCTCTGCTGATTTTCAGGTTCCTGGGGTTTCTTTCCCTGTGAGTTTGAGGAAGAGGCCTTGTCCCACTTGGGTTTCCCCTGTGTTTTAGAATTCTTGCTATTAAAGTTCTTTCTTTTATTATCCTTCACAAAATGAGCGGACTCACTCTGTGAGGATTTTATCCTCTCCTCTTCTTGAGCACACATTGAGATAAGTCTTTCTATGCCCCATCTTTCAGGCTGCATATTATAGTTCACAATGAAAGTATCATATTCTTTTGGCAAGGAAGCAAAAATCAAATGAATCAGGAAATCATCTTCCTTCAAATTCATTTCTTTCAGCTTAGATGCCGTGGTGTTCATCTTCAAAATGTGCTCTCTGATGCTACCACCAGTATATTTTTCATTCACAAGTTTCTTTATCAGTGAACTTGCTGTGGCCTTGGTAGACCCAGTAAACTGACTCTTGATTTTATCAAGATATTCTGTGGCAGTAGCACATTCAGGGATTGAGCCCCTTATCTGTTCTTCTATGGTGGCCTTGGCTACCAACAGGCACTTGCGGTTGGAGAGAGTCCATTGCCTATGTTCAAGATCATATTTCATTCTTATCTCAGCATGATCACGCTTTCTAGTAGCGAAATCAGCGTCAGATTCATTTTCGTCTCTCACCGGGTCCTCTGGTTCAATGGGACACGGTGAGATGATGGCAAAATCGACCTCTCCCAATGCAAGTTCCAATTCATATTTCTCCCGCCACACACGGTAATTTGTCCCGTTGAGTGTCGGGATGTTCGAGATGTTCACAATGCATTTGCCTCCTGAAACCACATCAGAGTAAGTGAGAAATATTTATATATGAAATCATATGCTTTAACTCAACGTTGGTCAAATTGAAACATATAATTCATCTATGCAATAATTTTACATCACCGTTGGGCAGAAATAAAATTAATGCACAATTTTCATGAATCAAAATTATAATATTGTTATTAACAACGTTGGTCAGAAAATAACAATACTACAATTCATCTTCAATTATTATTCATTTTCCAAAACCAAATTCTCCCGTTGGTTCGAATTTGATAATGAAAATAACTATATCAAGTACGCAGCGGAAACAATAAAAATCTCATAATGTTATTTTCCAGAAGCACTAGAAAAAATTTTCATTATTTCTGAGCAAAATGTCGTTGGACAATATTGCATGAAAGTTCATATCAAAATTCTATTCAAATTCATCCAAATATTCATCAAATACATATCAGAAAATTGCTTCTGGAAAATAAAATAAAAAAAAAATTCATCTTCTTTACAATCTCGGCCCGTAGGCCCATCTCGCTTCGCGGCCCACGCGCGCGCACACTGCGCTAGCGCCGCCTTCTCTCTCCGGTCCAGCCCATGGCACGCGCAGCCGGACGGCCCATTGCAGCACACTGCCGTGCCCAGGCCGCAACCTGGGCCTGGGCCGGCATTTTCTCCGCCCGCCTGGGCTGATTTCAGCCCGATCTGCCATCCACCGTTCATCGCGATCCGACGGTCAGGAGCGAATCTCGGGCATCAAAACCGCAGGGCGACCGGCTTCCCCAACAACCCTAGGTCATTCTCATTTTCGTTCTCTCTCTCTCCATTCTCAGCGCCGCTCCAAGCAACAGCCGAGTCCGCCCATGGCGGACCGAGGAGATGCCGACGGTGGCGCCGTTGCTGACCCCCTCGCCGGCGCGCGAGCTCGCCCTAGGCAGAGCTCGCCGCCGTCGAGCGGACTAGCAGATGGCGCCCTTCGCTCACGCGCGCGCCGTGACAAGGCACCGGCGAGCGGTGGCTCTGTTCTTCACGGCGAGGCGAAGACGACGGCGCCTAGGTAAGCTCACGCCGCATCTTGCCTTGTTCTTTATTCTTTGACCCTTCTAGGGTTTGGATTAGGGTTAGGGTTCATGATTTCTTTCCCGATCCGCAGCGGATCGGATGAGTTCTTGGTTCTTCTTTTAGATTTTCCTCTCACATCTCTTTCCCAAACACTAGATCCACGGGTCCGGGTAAAAGGTATCCTTCGGTTGCTTTTCCTTGTTATCCGGTTAGTGTTAGGGTTTCATGTTCTATATTTTCCCGATCTAGAAAAACAAATCGGTTCGTCCCGATCTAGGTTTCAACCTGGCTCCGATGCCATTGTTATATTTCATTCGGTTGTTCGTTGGTTCGTTAGATCGGGTTCATTAAAGTAGATACAAGTGAATGATTCACAGTATATGCGGAAGACCTAATACAACTACTACTGCGAGTACGAGAGAGGAAAAAGAAGGGGTAGAAATTGCAAACCATCAGTAGGCGCAGGTGTAGCAGATCCGGAGGAGGCGCCGGTGTTGGAATCGTTCGCCGGTGCCATCTGCGCGCCGGCAGCGACGGTCGGTGGAGATGAGAGTCGACGCAGTGACGATGGTGGTGCAGTGAAGACGGTGGCGGCTTCCCGTCACTGGCTGCGCCCCTTCTCAGATCGGGATCGGGAATATCGGTGGGGAGTGGCGGCTCAGGTGAACCTCGTGACTCGATCCAGCCGGCCCCCCACCTCTATATATAGCGCAGTGTGACGGGGGCCCACCAACCATGTAGGGTTGGGCGCCCCCGATCAGGGCGCGAGAAGCAAGGCCCAAAAGGCCGTTGGGCCTAATGGTAGGAGATCAAAACCCAACATCATCATGTGATGTTTGTGTTTTAATTATTTTAATTCTGCTGCTACAGAAAGCATTTTTAGAGGCCGCTAAAATAGGTTTCCAGAGACACATGTTCAGCTTCCTTGGTGGGGGGCTGCGGGCTTCAGCCTGAGCCACCCAAGATTCGAGTGACGCTGGGGTCGAGGAAGGGAAAAATTGTGATCTAGTCTTACGATTCCTAGCTGGAGTTATTTGGGGTCACAGTGCTATTGACGTGCATTTTTTTAACACTCGTAACAAAACCCTTCATGGAAAATTGTCTTCTGCCCTGCAGATTGATCGATTTTTAGTTCTGAAACTACGTTGCTATATGAAACAGTACTGATGTAGGCCTTCCTAAGACCTTCGTTTGAGCTTTTGGTCACTTTTAGAATACTAGTTTTTGGATTTTACAAAAGTCAAACAGCTCCCATAAAGTAAAAACCCAAAACCCACATATAATAAGCTTTTGGCTTTTGACAGTTTCTTTTTTTTGGTTTTTGGAAGGTCTGAAAACTGAAGTCGAAAAGGTCACACAAACCTGTCCTAGATAGGTAAGTACTACTGTGTTTTATATTGGTTCCCCGATACAGATCGATCTGCTATTTGCGCCAGATAGTACTAATACAATCCATATTTTGGTTTGGACGATATGTTATCGTTAATGGGATGAGGATGATAGAATAGCCATTTTTAATGATGCACAGACTATACATGTGTTTGTGTATTGCCAATTGTACGTGCGAGGATATTGGGCCTACCCCGAAATGAATGCAATCGTGGTGACTAGTCGTCGTCGTAACCAGTGCCTCGGTGGTAGTGGTGCAAGTGAAAGCGATGAGCAGGCGCAGACGCGCGCAGTCCATGCATGTTGGTCACGAGGGACCGCTGCTGCGTAGTACGGGATCCACTGGCATCACGAGGAGCGTCCATGTTCCGTCCATCTTTACAGCGACACGTACTGGATCCACAGGCATCACGAGGAGCGTCTGTAGTCGTCTCAGCCTGTCTGCAGGCAGCGTACTGGCAATAATGCTCTGAGCTGGGCTGAGGCTACTGCTGCAAATCAACTCAAAAAGTTATAATTCATTTGTGCTGCGCCATAGAGTGCCATGAACTAAAACACGCTTATAATTCTGTATGTATGTAGTACGTATTACTGACTATTTAAATCTGTTTTTTGTCCAATTTAGTGTATCAGTTTTGACATAAAAAAATTCACATTCATATCAACACCTGTGTATTCCGTTCTGATCCAAAACCGATAAATAAAAGCAGATTACGATATAGGAGAGGCATTATCCGCTCTGCTTGGATCCGTTTTCTTCTCTACTAGCAGAAAGGAAGCTTCTGGTTCCGTCTGTTTTCTTTCCTTTTTGACAGTAAAAACCACTATGCCACAAAAGCAGATTAGTGACACGTCTAAACAGTAATTAGTGACGCGGAAAACACACGTCACTTACATTGCGTCTGTGATGTGTACACATCAGTGATGCGCAAAAACGCGTCACTAATGACCCTTCGCAGCAACGCGTTCAGCCACCATGCGTCACTGATGACCTTCAGCAGCGACGCGATCAGTCACCACGCGTGACTGATGACCTTCAGCGGCGACGCGCTCAGCTAGGACGCGTCACTGATGACCCTTCTGCAGCGACGCGCCTCGCCAAGACAGGGCACTGATGCGGATCTCTGCAGAGACGCGCTTTGGCTAAACGCGTCACTAATGACAGTTTATAAAAACAAAAAGAAAAAGAAAAATCTCTACCATGGTCCTTTATGCATTACACATGTTTCATCCATTTCAGCAATCAATTCTTTACAAACTTCAGATACAACTTAACCTACAAATCATCTGCTCAAGGAGCTACAAGCCTACAAGATTGCTAATAATACATGAACAACAACATAGAAGATTTATTACACTACATAAGCTGTAACTACATTGAGTATATGGGCTGTTCTTGAGATCCTGCAAAACCATTATGCTCCAATAAGTCAGCTAGCATATAACAAAACAATAATTAGTAGCTGCTTGGAAAGTAACTAGAGAGGAAACTTCTACTTACTTGAACAGGCATTTAAAAAGGACAAAGATACACCTTCACGTGCAAGTTGCCATTGTATTTGCAATGCATATCAAAGGAAAATCTGCTCTGAACCTACAGCAAAGTAGAAAATATTGAGGCTACTTGGTACAGCCTAAATGTACAACCTGGTTCGATGAGAGTGACTTATATATGGGTATAAATTCATCTGTAGAAAATATATGACTAGCAGTTAGCATAATGTGCAAATCTAAAATCAAGTAGCCAAATTTATACAGATAGACAATGACAAAATTACTATGTCATTGGTTTCATTCCAATATTTTTTTGTACAAGTTAAAAGAATTGTACATGAAGACAGAAGTTGGTACATGAAGCAAAGTCATTCCTGTGGCTTAAAACTATCTGTTTGAGTCATGCTTGTCTAGTTGCATGAAGCAAAGTTTTATGTACAGAACGCAGGTTAATAAAAGTTATGTTTTCATCCAAAACAATAAGTGCGCCTAAGGTATAACCTGTCAGCAATCTGCAGGAGCCTTTGTTGTCTGAATATACCAACTGCGCCAATATATAGAGCCTTTCCTTCACCACAACCCTGGTCCAATGGATTTACACCAAAGGATGTAAGAAAAGCAATTTGCAATCCCAAACGGCACTAAGACATTTTATATAACCATACTAAAGTTCATACTAGGACCAATTTGTAATGTGTGGACTACATCAAGTCTGTTGCCTTGTGAGCAGGCAAATCGTCGAAAGCAGCACCTTCCTGTCAAACAAGATGGTGAGCTGCAGAGGCCTTTTCTTGCTCCCTAACAAATATTGCAGAGCAGAGCACTAGAAGGGTGCTTGTAGAACACTAATTCAGCATACAATTGCTTAACGTATTTTCACTAGGAAACTGAACATATGCAGTAATCAATAAACTAGAGCACCAATCAATAGCAGCACAACAGTAGTAGTACTTGATAAAAGAATATAACTAGTCCAGACATTTGCATCTATGTCTGAACAATATCTCCAGTTCTAGTATTTTTCCCTAATCTGAAAATATATTTTACAAGTTTGTGGCTAGAGCTAGAATATAATTTAGAAAATGTAAGTTTGTGCATAGAGCTAAAACCTGAAAAAGGTGCCAGAAACATACAATGCAAGTCATGCTTCATCAGCATCATACAAGAAAGCCATCAGCCCTGCAAATCCATAAAAGCTTCAATTTAGAGCTAGAGCAGTCTTAATTTGTAAACTCTGAATTTTTTTGGCATCACATCACTGTAAGCCTGTAACAATATGTGAGCGCACTAATTTGTCGAAGTGGATCATGCACAACAATTTGTTGTTTCAATGCTTCCATATTTACTTCAGCATTTCAGCAAACACCTAACTACATGAAACACATCAGAAAGTGGATCATGGTCAATAATTTGTTGTTTTACTTAAGAAATATTTTGAGGAAACCTTATACTATAGATTAGCACCACATTGAAGTAAAGCACTTATACTGCATGATTAGATGAAATCAAATCAATTAGAGATCTAGTTGATGCAAGCTACAAAGTGATTAAAAGGTTCAGTCTACAAAAATTATATTGATCAAATGATTAGCCTAACAGACTGGGGATGGTTTTTCATATTAAGCAGAAGTTTTGAATTACTTGTTACCATGTGATCTAATAGTGTTAGGAATGAAAGTGTTAAACAGTGTTTTCAGAATTAAACCGCTGCCACACAGTTCTCTATATCTAAGGAGTATACAGTCATCAACTTCTAAATTGTACAAGTAACTTATGCAAGCTTGCAAAATTGTGCATACTGTCTAAGGAGTATACAGTCAGCAATTTACATCTGCCAGATATTATTATTATTATTATTATTATTATTATTATTATTATTATTATTATTATTATTATTATTATTATTATTATTATTATTATCATTGAGTTTACACTAAAGAATTTTGCAGCCAAATGCTACTCAAATCAAATTTCTAGTAGGTAAATAACAAGTGAACTGACTTTTTTTTCCTAACCTTAAGGATAAAAACTATAATCTTCACAGACCATTCAAATCAAATTTCTAGTAGGTAAATAACAAGTTAACAATTAGTCAGAAAAGAAATGTCATGGTAGAAAATTTTAAAACAAAGCTAATTTCAACATATGACTAAACATGGTTGAGTCATCTGTATCTGGTAGAGTCAGATTGTTCAACTGCAGTTCAGGTTATTCTTTTTACTACAGTTAGAATTGGCAACTATAGTTTTGCTAGAGTCAGATTGTTCAACGGCAGTTCACAAAAAAGCGAGCTTCCACTACTCAATACCAAAGGAGAACACATAATAGATAATACAGGACACTAATCAGTTTTTTAGCTACTGGTTTGTACTTATCTAGGAGTTAGGGAGAAACTGCTGCCTGACTAGCATGTTCAGGAAAAAAGAAGCTAGCAACTCCTCTCATGAAGTCATTATTCATCAAACAGTATAAGTACGAATTCCGAAGCTAAGGCATACCATTTATTTTTGAAGGTAAAGATGTTCCCTTGCCCTTCTTGTCTCCAACAATCTCAGAATGTTTTCACCTCTGTGACACACGGAGCCAGGAAAGATTGAGCTAATACAAATGGAGACATACTTGATTCAACTTAGCATAGGAGAAATGAGACAGTACCTTGATTGGGTGCTGTGATGAGTAGTGCTTGCAGCTCTGGCACTGCAGCTTCAGCACAATATTCTTGGTGGTCTTGGCCTCAAAATCACAACATTTGTCATTTGTCATTTGTCATATCCCAAACTGTGCAGCCAACATGCATTTAGAATCCGCAGTTATTAAGATTGTGCACAGCCATGCAGGCAAATATACTAACTAGTATGTGAACCTTAGTGCTTTGTTCTGTAACTTAAGTTATTTTATTAACGTGCAAGAAAACCCATCAAAGAGATGGACAGCTGTGCCTATGTAAATCAAAGTTTTCATGACCCATCATACAGAAAAAGAGATCTGTGGGATATTGCCAAAGATGATTCCAAGCTATGACAAACAGAATAGAGGTTTGCTATCCCAAGCTATGATAGAATAGGGGTTATTCTATATAGGATTCAGTGTTGTAAACCTTTATTGTTGAAACCTTAATTTACACAGTCATGTAAGTCATGTATACTTTTTGTACTGCAAGTCTGACACGCATGAAAACAAGAATATACATATATATATTCGGCACTCGATTATAAGATACTACAGATACCACATACTTAAGCTTCAGACTTTCGTAAACCCATCAATTCCTCAACACACAAATAGATCAAATATCCACACATATATATACACCATGCAGGCCTTTACTCCCAGTTATGTTAGTATACACGGTTACACCAACACTCATTTTCTAAGATCAAATAAATTGCACAGTGGCAAACGCGTTAGTCACCTAAAAAGCTAGCTGGCCTTTAACCATTGGGTATGGCATCTTTACTCCGGTGGTTATCCCCAAAGCACGACCTGTAAAATCCACACGCACTGCAATCTAACAGCCCGTTCGGTTGGCTGGTTCATATCGTTGCTGGTTCGTGAAGAAGTACTGCTGGCTGGTTTGTGTGACAGAAAAATACTGTTCCGGCTGGAAATTTACGATCGTATACGACAAGCACAAGCCAAACGAACAGGCTTTAAATGTGCAATTGCCGACCTGCACATTTCATCAAACACCATGATAGCACTGCAGCAACCAAAAAAGGGAAGAAGAATGAATATCTTACGTGCAACACGACACAGACCTTCTCGATGCTGGCATGCACTACAGTGCCTCACCTAGCCGCCTGAGCCCTGGAGCGCGGCGACGCAGCGCCTCCTCCTCTGCATGGGTTCGCATCAGCAGTGCTGCCGGCACGTCCTACAGCGCCTGCTCCTCGGCGTGCAGCCGCCACCACTGCGTTGTCCTCCCCGCCCCCTCCCTTTCTCTCCTCCCCCATCCCTCTCTCCTCTGCTCGCCTTGCCCCCTCTCTAGGCGTAGCCATCGGGGATGTGATGGAGGGAGCGGCGTCGGCCAGATCTAGAGGAGGGAGGTGGCGCCGGCGAGATCTAGTGGAGGGAGGTGGCCCCGGCCAGATCTGGATGGAAGGAGGAGGTGGTTAGGGAAGAGAGGTGGCGGCGGCGGCGTATGGGAGTCGTGGAGAAGAGGCCGCTCCGGGGGAGAGGAGAGAGAGAGGGGACGAGGGCAGATGGGTGAGAGGGATGGCTGGACGGGAACGGGCAAGAGACTGGAGTCTGGACTTCTCTCTCTTCGGTCCACCGGATTTGATAATTTTTTCGGGTCCGCGGTCAGGTACGAGTGACGCGTTTCCTCTATACGAGTCTCTGGTAGTAGTTCTGGTTACCAGAGACGCGTCTACTCAAAACGAGTCACTGAAACTTATATTAGTGATGCGTTTTGTTCACTAGCCATGGTGCGACATCTAGTCAGTGACTCGTTTTGTTTATCCGCGTCACTGATATCATATTAGTGACGCGTTTCAATTCTAAGTCACTGACTAATGTATCTCCATTGTGCTGTTTTGGCATAGTGAACATTTTGGAAAACACGGTCATTTGTATGTTTACGGTCATCGGGAACCACCGCTACGTCCACGTTCCATCCATCGACACGTCCGGCATCGACAGGCATCACAAAAAGCGTCTGTAGACGTCTCAGCATGTGTGCAGATGTTGGTCATCACTCATCAGGGACCGCTGCTGCGTTAGTACGGGATCGACGGGCATCACAAGGAGCGTCTGTAGTCGTGGTGGCGTGGTGGCGTGGTGAGTGTAGGCGCCATGTGCTCCTGCACCACGTCCTTGCTGCCTTGCTGCTGCGCACGTGGGATGCTGCCTTGTGGCGCCGTTGGCCTGCCATTATTGGCGCTGTGGCGCGCGGGCCTGAGCTAGCCGTGGCCGCTTGTGCTTGTCACTTGCGCCTGGCATGTGTACGGTGTACCCCAGTTGCGACGCCCGTGTCCCGCCAAAGAGCGCCAGCCGCGTCACTGCTCGTCGCTATTTCCACCGCTGCGCCCTCCCCTGCTTCCCGCCGCGGTCACATCGTGACCCCGGTGAGCTAGAGCGCGGGAGCTTGCCTTAAATCTCGTGTGCTCGTGTCTCCGCCTTGGCGTCCGTGTGCCAATTGTTCCCACCCCGCCTTGAATTGCGTCACGACGTGCTCCAATTTGGAGTTTTTCCTCCGCCGTGCCATTAAGGCCGGGTTCAGCCATGGCCGAGGGCAACCACTCACCGCACCATCCCACGCCAGCCAACTGCGCCACGAGCTTCGCCCCCACCTCCACTGCACCCTGCGCGCCTCACTTGCACCTCTAAAGCCTCGCCGGTGCTGCTGACGCGGCAGCGCCGTTGCGGAGCGCCGCTGCCTCCCGCCGGCCACACGTGGCCAGCCCTGCTTGGGGTATCTCCGACCAAACCATCACCACAGCCGTGACCGGGGTAAGCTAGTGATGCTCTCGTGATAGCCAGTAGTTGTGCTGTGGTCTAGGGTGGTCGGTTTGGTCATGGCACCGTCGCATGCGGCCGCTCACCGTGGCCATCACTCCCGCAAGCTCCGTCGCTACCGTAGCTTCGGCTAGTGTAGGCGCTAGGGCTGTAGGTGCAGATCGGCCCGCTATCTGGGTCGCGACGGGTCCCAGTTGGCCGGCGTGGCTGTCCAATGCCGCGTCCGCCGTGCCAGCGCACGCAGGGGTGGCCAGGGACCTGGCTGTGGTAAAGACGATAGATTGCAGGGTCCTATCCGCATAGTCTCTCTCTCGGGAAATAGTGCTATGGACTGTGGGTTGATTCGGTCTTAGCGCAAGGGCATTTTTGCGAAGTTGGTAGCGCGCGTGGGTCGCCTGGTTGTGGGCCGCCTCATGGTGGGCCGTGTCCACGCGCGGTGGTGGGCCGTGGAGTGGAATTCGTTTTTCCTTTTCTTAAGGAATTAGAAATAGCTTTATATTTTAATTTCTGAGCTGAACTTTGAAAATTAATATCAATTCGCATAGATGTCCAAAAATTATGAAATAAATTTTGTTTAGTTCCTAAAAATGTTGTCTATCTGATGGCATAGTTAGTTTATGCATGTCTGAGTTGATACTGAGGTCTATTAAATCAATTGCGAGTGTTTAGTATTATTTATAGGAATTTTTGAGGCAAATGGGTAATAGTTTTGTCCATAAAATTTTTACAGTAGGTTCATTGCATTATTATATGTTCACTGTAATTTTTGTAGCCTTAGAATAGGTTGATAAATAGGGTAGCTAATTACTCCTTGTTTTAGTATATATGAAATCGTAAATAAAATAAGAAATCCGACGACTGACATAGCTGACCACCCGCCTATCCAAGGCAAGCCCCCGTGCATAAGCCTTATTTTGAATAATCACTGGATATATATATGTGATGTGCATTTACGTTACAGTCATTTTATGGAAATTACATGCATAGATAACCTACCTATGAGTCCTACTAGCATAGGTCAAGTAGCTGTTATGCTTAGGCTATCGATAGCGTGAGAAACCTGTCGTTACTCACAATAGGTGGTTATTATTATCACTCTCATGATAAAATGATGAAAGGAAATGGAGACCGGGGCAGTGATATGGTATGGATATTGGTGGGTGTAAGAGGTTGTGTCCCACGACCAATGGGGCATAGTTTGGTTACACTGTTTTCTCTATCTGTATCGGTTAAGGACCGACCGTTGCATTGGGTTCTAGTCAAGTCATAGACTTGTTATCCTGAGCACATATCGTTGCTCTCTTGTCGTGGGTTCCGGCTCTTTCCGGACCGATTGATTGGAGGCAGGGATGTTGGAGGTCTAAGCACCACACTGAGTCTGAGACTCAGGTGTGGGGGCTTGGAGTCCAAGTTTGGACGGGGACCTAGACCTCTTGACAGGAGAGTGGTGGGTTGGTCCTGCTTGTGCCTGGGGTACAAGCGGGATGTGTGTTTCGGGGTACCCAGTTAGGCACAATGATTCATAAATTATCGGGTAATCCGATACGACTTGTCTACGATCTAGCACCGTACTAAGAACTGAAAGATGAAAGATGGTGAAATGGATCTGTTTGCTCAACTCTTGCTTGAAAGTAGAATAGGTGCTTACCTAGAATGGTTAGATAATGAACTAATCATGACTGCTAATAAGAAACATACATAAGGCTTCACTACTAGTATTGCTTTTTGCAAAAAGGAAACCCAACAAATCATAAAGCTTATCATATCCTTCTTAGTCGGGAAATTATTCTCACTAGTCGGGTAAGTCTTGCGAGTACATTGTGTACTTAAGGTTTATTTACCCCTGTTGCAGGTGCAGCTTGAAGAGTAGCTGTTGTGTGGAGCATTCTTCTGGTGGGCACAGACGGATCCTTGTATTCTATCGTTAGATGTTCATTGTAATTCCGCTGTTTAAATTTCGCACTCTGAACTTAGTATTGTAATAATGTATTTTCTAAGAACTCTTGTATTAAATGAACTAAGTATTGTAAACTCGTTCTCATTATTGGATCCTGGAGGAAAAACGTGGATTATTCGAGTTCTCCCTTGGGGTGTGCTCGACGGAATCCGTCCGATGTAGCTTGCTTTCGGGGTGCTTAGAGTTTGGTGGAAAACGAGCACCTCCGAAGGTGTGTTATTTCGGACGGTTCTGCCACATGCATGCCACCCCAGCTGCCAATATATATACCTCATTTACAATATGGAATACTATCCTTCATTCCACAATCTCTTTCATGCTTATTCCATAATTTCTTTCATACACTATTAAAATAACATAAAAACAAACCCCCTAGATCTGCTTCTAAGTTATCCACCTCTACGGTTTCGGAAAAAAACAAAGTACCTCTATGCTATATGCATATTATTGTACTTATGAATTCCTCACTTATACCTTTACTAGTATATTAAAAAAACAAACTCAAGGTATACATGCATTGCATGTCACACAATGTGTAGATCATGTATATATAGTTGAGCGTATAGTATTAATGGTTTAACAATTATGGAAGTTGTTTCCTTTTTGGGTGACATACCAATTATAATAGTTTGCACACATTGTAAAATATTTTGGCAACGAGAATTGCATAGAGGTGTCTAAACATGTCATGCTATTTGGCATCATTAAATTTATAAATCACAATATTTGTGTCACCCAAAGACCAGCCCAAATTTTATACAATTCGATAATCAACCTTTCCATGCACTAAATTTTCACGGTTATCTAAGTATATGTAGGTACCCAATAAAACTAAGATGTTAAAAATATGCAATGAAATTTGAATTAGAAAATTCTAAAGCAGTTTCAAGAATATTTGTCTTCGATTTAAAATTTTGGCTGCTACAGTTTTATGAAAGACATTCATTACTGGGATTATTAGAACATATTTGTCTTGGATTAAAATTTTGGCTGCTACAATTAAGTGACATACATTCATAACTGAGATTATTAGAACATATTTGTCTTGGATTTAAAATGTTGGCTGCTAAAATTATATGATTGTTGCTATGATGAAGCATGTGACATGTACAGATTTTGTTACCTGGTATTTTATTGTAATTGATGGCTTATGGGATGTGTCAGTTTGGCACATTATTAAGCGGGCCTTTCCAGCCGGTAACCAAAGAATAATAACAACAACATCAGTTGAGAACGTTGCCCATGTTTGCTGCAGTTATGACAGTAATAGCATTGTCAAAGTCAAATGTTTCTTTGGTGATGAAGCCAAGAAATTATTCGTTGATAGAGCTTTTGGCCCTGAAAAAGGATGTCCACCACAGTTCAATGATGCCACCGATGAGATCACTAGAAAATGTGGCGGTTTTCCCCTAGCCATAATCTGCACGGCTAGAATTGTGGCAAGCCAACCAGAAACAAAACAGGAGCAGCAATTGGATTACGTAAACAAGTTTCTACCAAACAATTTGAGAACACAATCATCTTCTATGGAGATCCTGAACCAAGTACTGAAGCTGTGTTACAGTAGTCTTCCTCATTGTCTGAAAACATGTCTGCTGTATATTAGTGTGTATCCAGAGAACTACATATTTCTGAAAGAAGATTTGGTGAAGCAATGGATAGCTGAAGATTTCATATGTACACCAGAAGGGAAGGACATTGTAGATGTTGCCGGCAGTTATTTTGACGAGCTCCTGAGTTTAGGCCTGATCCAGCAAATGGATATTGTTAACTCTAACAAGAAAGGTTTGTTGTCCTACACAGTGCACCCTGTGGTATTTGATTTTATCACATCCAAATCCATGGAAGACAATTTCGTCACCATCATAGATTATTCTCAGTCGACAGTAGTTCTCACTGAGAAGGTTCGTCGATTGTCACTCCACTTTGGCAGTGCAGCATATGCTACTACACCCGAAAGTGTGGAATTGTCACAAGTTCGCTCACTCTCTTTTACTGGACTCTTAGGTTGCATGCCTTCGATTGCAGAGTTTAAGCTTGCTCGAGTCATGGTCCTCCATATCTTTAGTGACGACGTGGACTCCTCGCCGTTTTCACTTTCAGAAATATGTCACCTGCTCCAGCTAAGATATTTGCAGGTCAGGTGCAACGTCACTGTGGAATTGCCAAACAAGATGCAGTGTCTAAAACACTTGGAAACACTAGAAATAAATGCAGGGGTAGATTATGTTCCATCGGATATTGTCCATCTTTCAAGATTGCGGCATGTTCGTCTTGGAGAGAAGACCAACCGAACTCCGGGTCAAATTGCTTCAATCAAGTTTTTTTCCTCATTTGAATTTGACTGGAGCAGGTTGCCGTCCCCTTCCATCTCCCTTGAGAGCTTTGAGTTGCTGCATCCCATTTGCATCTTTTCAAGACTGCCCCAGTGGTTTGTTCAACTGCACAAACTTCGAATTTTGGAAATTGTGGTCAGAAACTTGTTGAACAACATTGATGTCCTCGCAGAGTTACCGGTGCTTAAACATCTGTCCTTGTATGTCCGAACACCACCCACTGCAGCGATAATCTTGAGCACAGGAATGTTCCCGGCTCTCGAGTATTTCAAGTTTGTGTGCGGTGTGCTATTGCTGGGCTTTCATGATGAATCCTCAAATGAACGTGGGCAAGTGCCTATGCCGATTGAACGTGGGCAAGTGCCTAGGTGGAAGCTGGCGTTCCAGAGCTCACCACGGCTCTCCATCTACACCGGCTCAAAGATCGAGGACGACAACGGGAAACTGCTGAAGGTCATCCTAGTGGATCCGGACAACGACTCGGCGTCAGCGCTCCCGTCGCCGCTGAGCATCGAGCTTGTACCGCTTGTAGGGGACTTTCAAGGGTACCACCACCGCGAGGACTGGACTGCAGAAGAGTTCGACAAAGCCATCCTGAGGAAGCGCAAAGGTGAGATACGCCCTCTGCTCACCGGCGATGTCACACTCACGATGTGGAACGGGCACGCAACGGTGGGTGAGCTCCAGTTCACAGACAGCTCGTCCTGGGTCAGCTCCCGCAAGTTCCGCGTCGGGGCGCGCGTCGTGCCAGGAAGCTACTACGGCGGCAGGATCGTTGAGGCCATCACCGAAGCCTTCGTGGTCAAAGATAAGCGCCGTACTTGCTGACCCAGTGTGGAAGCTGAAGAACATCAGCCAGGAAGGCGCGTTCCACAGTAAGCTGAAGATTAACAATATCGAGACTGTTCAGGATTTTGTAAGGATGCTAATGGTCAAGCCTGACGAGCTGCGAGCGGTAAGTGAGGGAAAAACTTCACCAACACTCGCCGTTCTGTGCTGGTTTTGACTGCTCTGTTTTGTGTGACCAGATTCTGGGCGGCATGACCGACCGTGTGTGGGAGGCGATGACCAAGCACGCCGAGGCCCTGTTCGTTTATAATCCGTACTTTTCGACTTATCTTTGTGGGCGGAATAGTATTTTTCTCTCACAACAAATTAGCCGAAACAGTGTTTCAGCTTTTTCAACGAAGCGAACGGGGCCCAAGACCTGCAACCCTGGCAAAAAGGCGTACGCCTACAGCTCGGCGGGCAGCACTATCTACGTGAACTCCGTCTTCAACCCCGTTAAGGTCGAGATCGGCGGCACTGAGTGCCCTTTGGAGCAGCTGAACACGGACCAGACGGTGAATGGATCCATCATATGTCTTCTTGAGCTGGACATCAGAACGGCCGAGGAGAGTATGTTTTTTTCTTACATTACATCTGCTGTCTCGTGCAGAAGTTGGTGCGGCTGCTAATTCTGGAGGCGTACATGCACCGCGACAACGTCATCGAGCTGGAGACGCGCTGCCCTCCCTCCCTTGGCGACTCGGATTCTTCAGGCATTGCTAAGGATGCTAATAGTCAAACCTGACGAGCTGCGTGCAGTAAGTTTCCATTCTTGAGGGGAACATTTCACGAACTCTTGCCGTGCTTGTTTTGAATGCTCTGTTTTACGGGATCAGATTCTTGGCGACGGCATGAACGATACTATGTGGGAGGCGACGACCAAGCACGCGAGGACCTGCGGCCCCGGCGACAAGGTGTACGTGTACACAGCGGTGGCGGCACCATCTACGTGAACTCTGTCTTGGACCCCGTTAAGGTCGAGATCGGTGGCATTGAGTGCCCATTGCAGCAGCCCAACTGGGACCAGATGGTGAGTCTATCATCTGATCTGACTGCTACCATGATCGTCATATCGCCAGAGGTGACAACATTTTTTCTTACATTCGGTGTCGCGTGTAGACGTTGGTGGTGCAGCTAATTTTGGAAGCGTACGAGCACCGCCACGACCTCCAAGACACCAACGCGGTCAGATTCGATGGCCACGCAACTGACAACATTTTCGCTGCTTCGTGGTGAGTATCTGAAGGCTCAACTAATGATCTTCTCAAGTGATATATTTTGTGGCTTGTATGTATCTTTTTCTTACCTCTGTGCTCCGGCAATTGGCAAATGCAGCACGTTTGGCAGTGCAGGCGCGAGCGGACTTGCAGCCTGCTATCAACAACATTATTGCCAGTCCCTGGATCATATAATAGTAAGCGCAGCATCAGAGAACACAAAAGAATAATCAATTGTAGCTAACAGAGTCAGAGACTAATCATCACCAGGGATCAGTATTCACTCCCGCCTCTTCTTTCCATGCAGTCTATCAACCACTTTCCAAAACCCATCTCTGTTTTCTCTCGCATTTTCCTACGCCTTTCTAGTCCTGCACAAGGCTACTTGGCACCCAAAATTTGTTGCACGTTCTTAATTTTCTTCAAACCAGCTCCACCCCTTCATTTTCAACTGCGCAATAGACATACTGTATTCCCCAAAAAACGCATATATAAGCATAGTGTGAGTAGTAGTACTCCGTAGTTAATATATGCATGCATAACTCAAACTTATCTCTGTAGAGCTAATTTGAGTTGCCCAAGTGGAGGAGGATGGATGGGAAGTTCTTGTTTCATTCTTAACATAATGCCTTGTCAGGCGTATGGCAGGATTTACTTGGATATCTCAAAAATATAATAATACTTTAAAAACCAAGTAAGCAAGAGATTCACACTTTTTTTGTCAAGCCTTTATTAGGGCTTGTTCGGTTAGCATCCAATCCGAGGGGGGTGGAGGAATTGAAGGCGGTTGAGGGGGATTTTGACTTGTAGGAGACTGAACTCTCCCCTCCAAATCCCTTGGATGAAGACTAACTAAACAAGCCCTTATGGGGTGAAAGATCAATTCCTAAACCTATTACCTATGGCACTTTAATTTAAGAAGTGGATAGCATGAAACATTTTTGAAACATAAATGGTTAGACACCCTTGCTTTAAATTTCAATACCTTTCTTTGTTTAGATCCCATTTAGCATGGCTCTAAGTGGCTTCAGCTCTTTGGCACGAATGAGCCCAAGCCAGTGAAACCATAAATAGTGGCTTCGCCTGAAATCCTAGTTCATTTTGAGAAGAGAGATAAAACAGCTCCTTGCTATAGTGCCTAGAGGACCTAGAGCCGAAGTACAAAGCAAGGCATTAATATTGTTCAAAAGCATACAGCAGTAGTAGTGGGAGTGGCCATTACGGAGACTTTGTCTTTTTTATTATAGTATTAGTGGCAAACAAACTCATCTTATTAATCTAAATAATGGCTTGGATCCTTTTGTGTGCATTTACAAAAATATGGGAAATTCACACTCAAGTCAATATATGGTGCAATAAAAAAAGTCAATATATGGTTTTCTTGTGAATAATGGAATGAAGGTTGCACAAAAAATTGGCCTCAGAATACTCTTAGGAAAAAAAATCATGTGGCTTTTGAAAAGAGGGGTCATCCAGACTAAAAGCATCTCCAAGAGTACCCCGAATTTTGTTCCCCATCCATGTTTTTTTGCCAACTCTCAAAATAGTATGGGGAGGAAAAAAAGAGACAATCTCCAAAAGTACCCCATATTTGACTTCCAAAATATCAAAATTGTGGACCCACAATGATTTTTTTGGTAGTTCCTTTTTTTCGCGCTATCTCTTTCGCGGCACCGTGAAACCCTCCTAGCCTGCAGGTCCCCCTCCTAGCCGGCAGTGCCAACCTTTGGCAGCCAGGCACCCGCCCCATACAACCTTCAGCTCCCTCTCGTAGCCTTGGCAGTCAGGTATGTGAACGTATACTACTAGTATTCGCATGCAAGGACGATTGATACACACGTACTCCTACCCGTTCCCTGCCCAGCCATCCATCTGCGTAGGCAGCCAGGGGCACCCAGCCACGGCCTCTGCTAGGCCAAACACGACTGCGGATGGGCCTTCCCCTGCAGGAGGCGGCTGCGGACGGCTGTGCCTGCTGCTGTTGTTGCCAGCGATGGCCATGGACTCTAGGCGGCGGCTACGGAAGGCCAAAAACCCTAGAACCGGTAAAACAAAAGTAGATGTGGAGAGGATGAGTAGATCCATGGCATACCTGAACCCTAGGTCAGCGGCGTCGAAGAACCTTTGCCCTGGACGGATCCTGAGCGATGGCGCGAAGGAAAGGAGGCGCGGGAAAGAGTCGCGGTGTCGCGCAAGAACGAGGAGATGGCACGGGGAAGAGTGATGCGTGAGAGAAAGGCTGTGAGCATTTTTACGCACGATGCCGGTCTATTTGCCAATTGCCAAAAGATGGGGAAGGGATATGGGGTACTCTTGGAGATGAGTTTTTATCTTTTTTCTCAAAAAACATGGATGGGGAAGGGATATGGGGTACTCTTGGAGATGCTCTAAGGTTAGCCTAGTTAGGCAGAATTGAAACAATAGTAAAATTTGCCAATTTTGTAGTAAATTATAAACTATATGTGGTATCTTTTCCTTGAATTCCATTATGCCAAATCTCTATAGTGTGTGGTGTACACCTGCAAAACAAGATTTTGTACATCAGCTCCTGGACAATTTGGCACACAATAAATGATTTTACGTAGCATCTAGTGGTTAGAGCACCTCAGTAGCATCTAGCAATTCGACTCCCCGTGGAAGCGAATATAACAGGCCTGGAATAAAAAAAATACAAAAAAATAGGTTGGGTTTTTCCTACTGACTTCGGTCAAAAAATAAATGATTTTATGTACAAAATCTTGTTTTGCAGGTTCTATTCAACAAGATGCACTGGTTTTCACTCTTGTGCTCTCTTATAGCATACTAATAACAGTAAGGAATGGTCGTTCTTAAAGCGTGTTAATTTCTAGAGTCAAGAGCCATGCAATTCTTCATGTCTCATGGATGGTCATTTAGGATTCGTATTGGTTAATAATGTTGAACTTTTTTTTTGCTTTGATCTTAAGTCATTATTGTAATAATCGTGTTTTGATGCCTCTTTGTTGAAAAGGTTTGAAGCCAGAACAAAATTAATATGTAAAAAAGGATGGGGATGATTAAATTCTAAATCACTTTGGCTATTTAGATTGGATTCGATAGGTGAGGTTAATGTTTTGCATATGGTTACTATATATAGTATACTCTTGTGCACCTGATACTCAGTCTTGTTTGCAAGCTAAGATGCATTTTTTTATTATCTGGCTGTACTAAAGTTTTTGGGATCTGTGCATCAATTGGTGCTGAATTGTGACATGCAACTCACGTATATATTGCATCAAACCCCAGTCATATGCAAATGGTAGCTTCCATGACGAGCACGAATCTGATGTGTAGCAACGATCCTTAGTTTTTTTTCTTAAAAAATGCTTGTGAGAGGTGAATACGTCTGTACGTGACAACTCTTGCGAATTGTAATGTCCGATATCAAAATCTCTCGAATTACAATGTCTGTTGAATGCCATTTATTTTCCTAGAAATTTAGGTAAAAAAAAGTTTAATGCCGCCACCATCTATTCTACAACGTACTTATTTAGAGTGATCTCTGTGTTGTTTTTGTATACGGCGTTCCGCAATTTCAAGGTCTACATACCGCAGGCACCGCCTAGTGATTTTCGGTCGATAGCATGAAGAGTTGGCGACAAATTAAACAATAATGAGGAATTGCTACGAATAAAATATCCTCTCTGCAACCTACGACTTTCTTAACACTTGGCCAGGAAAAACTGAAGAAGACACTGTGCGCAGTGAGGCACTTACGCGGGGATGACCTCTACGGTACTGGAGTCTATAGACTCTGGAGCGGACGAGATCCTATAACGGCTGATAAGCCGGCTGATCTGATCCTATAACGGCTGATAAGCCGGCTGATCTGATTTGTTGCGAGAAAAAAACGATGTACCGTTACTAATAAACTGAGCTGATAAGTTCAAAAGAATAGGTCTAGACATCACCGACGAGCAACGATAGATCCGGATGCCAAGCACCCAAACTCGGCAGAGTCCATAGAAGATATCGGGTCTTCATGGAATCATGGACCATGAATCTTCCGATCGACTACAGCAAGTGAAGATCACAGGCAATGGACACCGCAGCCATCTGCGACGGTGGGAAGGGGATTCGCCGGCGATGCCCCCACCCCACGTGCGCGACTGGTGGCTGCCGGAGCGGGTGGGTCTGGATCGGCCCTTATTCGTAGCAAACGGGCTGCATCACATTCGGTCTTTGTCAAACGGGGTGGCCCAATCCATGCTGAACGTAGGCCTATTTTAGATCCAAAATCCTCCTAGCAAACGTTGCCGGCCCATGTATGCTTGTGGCCCTTCTGGAGCCTCTGTTTCCTTTCATTTCTTTACTATAAGAAAGATGAGATGTTTATTCGTGCCCTTCTCTTATAGCAAAAAAAGCTTCATGCATTTGAGATGACATGGTGGACATGTATCCATGGATGGATGATGAGTGATTGTCAAGGTAAGTTCATCAAGGTTTGTTTGAGTTGGATGACTGCCACTGTTGTTTCTCTAGTGGCAGGACTCATTTGCTCAGTCTTATTCTTTAAATGGATCAGAAGGCAAAGAAAAGGTCAGTTTACGCAATCTCCATGTAGTCAAGTTTTTTTGTTCCAAGTTTGGAACTAATAGCGCTGCACAACTGTTAATACAGGGAAACAGCGTTTAAAGCTTAGATTGAGGGTGAATGTGCACCAGGAATTGAGAAAGAAGAGAGTAATTCAAATTTCACGATATATGACTTTTCTCAAATTTTGGAAGCTACAAAAGGCTTCTCAGTTATAAATAAATTTGGGCAAGGTGGCTTAATTTAGTCCTGTAGACAAGGTAGACAATGCATAGCCATACATTACATATAGAGAAAGAAACTAAAACTCATGCACCATTCCAAATTGAGACTGTTCTTATGTGCCATGCAAATTAGTTTGCTTCTAGTGCAGCTTGACACCAGCAAAAATATATATGCATGATCAAGCATATATAGTCCTTTTTTTGACAGGGTCCGTTTTCTGATCGGTTGGATATAGCAGTTAAGAGACTTGCTTCACATTCAGGACAAGGTTACGGAGAGTTCCAAAACGAAGTCCAACTGATAGCCAACCTCCGGCACAGGAATCTGGTTAGGGTCAGTGTAGGATTTACTGGAAGATAAAGAAGGCCTAGAGGGGGGTGAATAGGCTTGTAAAAATTCAACTTAAAATTCTATTAGAACAGAGGGCGGCACTGCCGGCCTTACAGGGCGGCACTGCCGCTCTACGAAAAATACTCTTACACAGTTGAGATTTAACAGAGATGAACCTGACCCCACTAGCTGCTTAATCCTGCAATATAGAGTCAAGATCCAGTTCGAAGACTGGATACCGCAGAAACTTCACACAAAGGTGAATCGAGCAACTAAACCCTAACAACAGCTAGCAATAATGTAAACAGCAAGTACAGTGAAGAAGAATCACGCAAGACACAAGATTTATCCCGTGGTTCAACTCACCACTAAGGTTTGCCTAAGTCCACGTTGTTGAGGAAGCCACAAAAGGCTTGAGCTTGCCACAAAGGCTTGCTTTACCCTCGTTCTCAAATCAAGAGAGTGAATTCTTGAAGTGAGGGGTGATTTCTTAGCTTTCAAGTGAGGTTACAAACCTCCCAAGACTGCCACATGAGTTGGCACGCACAAGGGCGATGCCTAGTCGGCTAGGAGCAAGCTCCAAGAGTAACAAACCCTAGAACCGCCGGCCAAACGTGAACCAAATGCTCTTAGACTTTGGAAATCAGTGAATCTCCTCTCCAATCGAGTTTTGCTGCCTTTTCTCTCAAGTTTTGTTGGTTGGAATCAAGGGTTAGCTTGAGGGATGGAGGAGCAACAATAGAGGAGAGGGATGAGGTTTGGTTCTATCTGTTTTCGAGCAGAGTGACTCAGTGAAGAAGATGACCGTTGTGGGCCGGGCCTGAAGGGTATAAATATCCCCTTGAGCCCAACGGTCAGTTAAGGGCGGCACTGCCGCCCTAGCCAAAACAGGTAGTATGATATAAAATTTGGCTGGCTGTTTTGACTAGGTGGGAGGATGTAAATCTGTGAATTTCAGCATTTGATTCAACAGTTGACCAACTGTCCTAAAGTCCCTCTTGATAGTACGGCTTTTCCTAAACTAAAATTCAGAACATAAAAGAATTTAAACCTCCTTTGAACTCGGTCTGGCCACCTTTTGTAATTACAACACCTGCAACCTGTATATCATCATCATTCTTTGATTCCCTGCTTGTCATCTCGATAAATCTCATTAGTCCTCTAATTTAGTGGTCATCAACGCCAAAACCCACAATAGGGCTTGACTGCACTTACAATCTCTCCCTTTTTGGTAATTGATGACAACCCAATTAGAGCTTATAAATGATATGAAATCTAAACTGAGATTTTTCGAATCATGGGTGTAGGAGCCTCCCCTTAAATATGTGAATGGAGATTTGAATTCTCAATCTGGCATAAGAGGCCATGATTCATATTTTAGGTGTGATGGGGAACCTCCCCCTACATCCATGCCTATTGTGGGGTGCTGAACAAAGTGTCACAGGAATAAACGTGATGCATATGACAGTTTATATCAGTTCAGGCACCTAAGATTCTGGCTGATACAGCATAGGGCGGCACTGCCGGCCCCACAGGGCGGCACTGCCGTCCTGACCATGTCAGTCAGATAGCAATCAGATTTCTACAGCAGATAATATGAATATAAAACAGTTTAAACTGAGAGTATGACAAGCTAAAACAATAACCATGAATACATGTCCATATCCGAAGCAAATTAAGTTACAAAGTAGCATAATTTCATAAAATAGAGATTTGAGCGACTCTCAAACTCACAACCTAACTACTCTCAACAGATCTGAACATCAAGTGCAGCAGCAAAGACCATATGGCGTCGAAAAACTATTGACCCCTCTAATTTTCTCCCCCTTTGACATCAAATACCAAAAAGAGAAGAAAAAGAAGAGAAGTCACTCATCACTGTCGGAGTCGACGCGGGCACGTCCGGCAACATGGGTGTGCGAAGTGAAGCGTGCTAAATGTCGCGGTGGTGCAGCCCCAACCGAAGTAGAAGGCCCTACCTGATCCCTTCTGGAGCCTCTGTTTCCTTTCATTTCTTTACTACAAGAAAGATGAGATGTTTATTCGTGCCCTTCTCTTATAGCAAAAAAAGCTTCATGCATTTGAGATGACATGGTGGACATGTATCCATGGATGGATGATGAGTGATTGTCAAGGTAAGTTCATCAAGGTTTGTTTGAGTTGGATGACTGCCACTGTTGTTTCTCTAGTGGCAGGACTCATTTGCTCAATCTTATTCTTTGGATGGATCAGAAGGCAAAGAAAAGGTCAGTTTACGCAATCTCCATGTACTCCGTAGTCAAGTTTTTTTGTTCCAAGTTTGGAACTAATAGCGCTGCACAACTGTTAATACAGGGAAACAGCGTTTAAAGCTTAGATTGAGGGTGAATGTGCACCAGGAATTGAGAAACAAGAGAGTAATTCAAATTTCACGATATATGACTTTTCTCAAATTTTGGAAGCTACAAAAGGCTTCTCAGTTATAAATAAATTTGGGCAAGGTGGCTTTGGTCCTGTAGACAAGGTAGACAATGCATAGCCATACATTACATATAGAGAAAGAAACTAAAACTCATGCACCATTCCAAATTGAGACTGTTCTTATGTGCCATGCAATTTAGTTTGCTTCTAGTGCTGCTTGACACCAGCAAAATTATATATGCATGATCAAGCATATATAGTCCTTTTTTTGACAGGGTCCGTTTTCTGATCGGTTGGATATAGCAGTTAAGAGACTTGCTTCACATTCAGAACAAGGTTTCGGAGAGTTCCAAAACGAAGTCCAACTGATAGCCAACCTCCAGCACAGGAATCTGGTTAGGGTCAGGAATCTGGAGCTTTGAGATCCGCGCAATTTTAGGAAAGGAGTATTGGAGCACTTCTCTGTAGGCATGGCAACTGTGGAGTGATGGAAGATGGCTTCAACTTGTGGATGCATCACTAATTGTTGAGTGCCATCAAGCATTAGAGATGATGATGAGATGCATCAACAATGCGTTGTTGTGTGTGCAAGAAAATGCAGTTGACAGGCCCACCATGACAGATGTTGTAGCGATGCTTAGCAGTGCGAGCATGGTGCTTCCAGAACCTAACAACCCAGCCTATTTCCACGTACGGGTGGCAAGGGAAGAGGCATCGGCATCGGCATCTGCAGAGCAATGTAGTGCTAATGGTGTGACTATATCTAGCCCACGAGGCAGATAGTAGTTTATTTTTTCTCTAAAATATGAAGTTTTGACATTACTATGTTTGAGATTGCTTCTGAAAACACTGAGAAGTGGGAATTTGGTTGAACTACAGAACCATGTGTGTTGAATGCTATTTGTTTTCCTATAAATTTGGGGCACAGTAATGTTACTATTGCTGCCTTTTCTGCATAAAACTTTCAGAAAAAAAAAGAAAAAAGACTCTTTGTTCTTGTTCATACAGTGTTCTAGGTTTTCTAGGTAAAGAGCAAAAATCTCCATTTCTCCAGGTAATTCTTGGTGGTATCAGGAGTTCGCTACAAGCCCACAACCACTCATGAGGAGCTGCTACTGCTTCGAACCTACGAATTTCATAGGAAATTAGCAGAAAAACAGTTCACTTCCACGGCTCCCGATTCCAAACGTGCAGTAAGAGGCTACAATAAGATCCATAGGCATTGCGAAAGAAGACCTGCACAAATACGAGACTAGTTTACAGCAAGGCACTTACTCGGAGACGGCTTGGGCCGCTGGAGTGGACGAGGTCCTCGACGTCGCCGACGAGAGATCCGGATACCATCAGCGCCCAGACTTGGCCGCGTCGAAGGCGCGGAATATGGGGGCCCCATGAACCATGGCAGCCGACCGGAGATCGGAGGCAATTGACTCCGCCTCCTGCTGTGTAGGATCTGCGCCGGCCGGCGGGCAGGGGATCCACCGGCGCCCGGCGATGCTCCCCGGGTGTGATTGGTGCAAGATGACGGGATGGGTGGGCCGGGCCGTATTCTTTACTGTTGCACTTCTCTGACCCCAACGAAATGAGAGCTCCATTATCAGGCCTTCGCCAAATTAGGTGGCCCAAGCCACACTGATTATGATAGACAGGCCCATTTTAGGTCCAAAATATAACTATGAACACAACTCATTAGACGGATTCGACAAGGGAACCAATCCCCAGATCTGGCATATATGATTGTTAGCAACGACTAACGCACACAATCCGTGTCATGCACTGACAAAGATTTAGCAAAAAACACAAGTGCGTCCAATATTTTTGGTATAAATAAGATTTTAGTCCAAGCCAAATAGTAAACAAGTGACAAATTTTGTTTGTTCATTAGGTAGGGCATGGCTAGCACCCGTCTGGATGTCCGCGCCTCTCCCGCATGCGGCTCGCGTACTTTGCATGCATCGGCTCTCATTAGGGATGAAAACGGATCGGATACGGACGGATATCACCGATATTACATTTGTTTTCATATTTTTGTTCGGATTCGGATTCGAATACGAATAATATCAACTATGTCGGATAGGATACCATTGGGTATCGACAACACAAATATGCGATTTGAGTATTCGGATACGGATATGGTATCGGATGTTGAATATCCAGACTCGGATTCGGACAGATCTGAACCTCTCTAAACGAATTCGGTCTCGAATACGGTCGGAAAATATCTGTACCGTTTTCATCCCTAGCTCTCATACTTTGCATGCATGGTGCTCGCGTCTGTGCTGGCTGCTGCGTGTCCATGCCTGCAACTGCGCATGGATGTGGGGACCGTCCCTGCATGCGGGGACCTTCTCCGCCTGCGCGCTTTCCCTTGAGTGCTAATGAAAACACTTGCAACAGGCCAACATGAAGCATTTTCTACAAAATAAGTCTGAAACAGGTGAAACATTGGAAACATAAGCTTACAACATATGTGTATAGACACTGCAACATAAACACTTGCAATATATGTCTAAAAATGTTCAAACATTTGGAACATACACTTGCATACGTGTATAGCCACTGAAACATATGCAACATCCACATAAAACACTTTCAACTTGCAACATGAAAACACTTGCTGCAACATAAAAGAAATATTTGGAACATACTCTTGCAACATATGTGTGAAACATATAAACATCCAGATCAAAACGCTTGCAACATATGTCTGAAATAGATGAAACATTTTGAACAAATGCTTGCAACATTCATCTAAAATACTTGCAACATATGCAACATGTGCAACATCCTGATCTACTTTGCAACATCCGTATGAAGCACGTACAACATACCTCTGAAACACTTAAAACATAATCTTCCAACATACATTTTTAGCGTAGCGCAACATATCCTTGCTACTTGGGAGAATAGAGGCTCGTCGGCGTGTGGAGTTCACCGGAGGCAGCGGCCCGGCAACGCTTGTAGGCGGCGGGTCGACGGCGGCGGGTGCGCGACGCGGCAAGGCGACACTACATCAGAATAGCTCTTCACTGTCGGTTCAAAACACCTCATCACTGCTGGATTTTGAACCGACACAACCATACTGGCAGTGATGAGGGTCAGCTATCACTGTCGGTTCCTACAAACCGGTAGTGCTCTTCAACTTCACTGCCGGTTCTTTACACAACCGGCAGAGTTCAGTTCCACCAACACTGCCGGTTCATGAGACCACCCGGCAGAGTTCAGTTCCACCAACATTGTCGGTTTGTGTTTTAACCGGCAGTGTTGTCGTAACCAGCACTGCCGGTTTGTGACAAGAACCGGCAGTGATGGCTAAGCTAGTGCTGCCAGTTTATGGCTCAACCCGGTAGTGCCATCTTGGTCGTCACTGCCGGTTTGTTGCTAACCGGGAGTGATGGTTACAACAATACTACCGGTTTGTTGCTAACCGGCAGTGATGGCCCGTTCGTATTTTATTGTTTTACAATTTATTTTAATTTATATTTTTTTGTGGAATTGGGTTTCGCTTTATATACGCTACGTAGACAACAGGTCCATCAATATTAAACATTATACAAATGTTACAGTTATAGTTCAAATGTTCTTATCAAGATCTCGATCCCTCAATATAAAAAAGATATTATTCGATAAGATGAAGCATGCTTCTCGGACTTCTTACAATAATCTAGTGAGCCGCTCTGGGCCATATTGGTCCATGAACTTCACGGATTGTGCAATGGAAAATACTCCATCTTTTTCCAATACCTCGGTGAAGATGAATTTTGTCAGCTCCGATTGCAGTGCGACGATCTCCATGTCTAACAACCTTTCATGGTTATATTTCTTCCGCTGTCATTCAAAAAAGATGATATCCAAAGAGGAACCAGTAAATCATTTTGTTGATTATTAACAGACATAAATGAAATAGGGATTATACACACAACTTATCTGCTTCTTCTGATTTCCCGCCGACTGCGAAGCATTGCCCACATTACATAAAACCCGCATTCATTGTTTCCCGCCAAATGTTTTAGGTACTTTCCCTCCATTTCGACAACCTTGAATGGGACCTGCGTCCCACCGATATGTCTTCTTCGGATACTGTGCAACATTAAAAGGAAAAACATTAGAAAGCGGTTTGTGTGACTAGAAAATAATATGTTATTAGGATCGCTTACTAATTCAGCACTGCCACCAGTGCATCTAGAGTCCCACACCTCGATCAGATTTTAAGTAAGATTGACACAAATGAAGACAAAATAGTTGCTGCAATCACAGAATCTAAATTATCGAATAATTTTAACGAAAAAAGAAGCATAAAATTAAAAGTCAAGAACACATACTCGCAGTTGTAGGCTAGAAGTATGTGGGTTTTGTTCTTCATCTTGAATTCATCGAAAACAACAATCAATCTCTATTTTAGGTCTTCCACGTCACATCCATGGAGGCCTAAACATGTCTTCTCATTGACTCACAAGGGGTCCAAGAAGCCTATGTTATCCCATTTGCTTTTTAGTATGCAAAATTTTGCTATACACCTACATAAAATCATGGGAATTACTCAAAAGTTAATAATTTGTATCTCGAGAGAGTAGTTAATTATAATATCATGCGTGTAGGGTACTTACATAGTCCACAGTGTCAACATTTGTGAATCGATAGAGCGTTTCTGGTATAGCTAGAACAAGCACTCACACTCGACATCGAACTTCTCTTCTTCAGGATAATGAAAAACATGTGGCGAATGAATAATAACCTCAAAACCAAAGTCCTCCATCTCTGTTGCTTGAGCCATGTAATATTCATGCAACTAGCGCATATATGTTGTCAAATTTTTATACTCATCATCGGGAACCAAAAGATTGCCCCTTTCATACTTCATTGCCGGTGTTCCCATCCCTTGTACATCATAATAGATGTTCACGACCTCTTCCATGGTTAATTCGGGGTTGTCTTCGACATACTTCTGTATCTTGCTTAAATCTTCATTGTGTATTTCATCGGCTCTTATTGTAGCGTACTGATTCTGTGTTTGCCTTTTGAATTCGGACATCAACAAACATGGAGGCAGTGAGGCACATAGATTGAAGAAACTAACACAATCTTCCTTCGAGATGTGTGCTGTAAATTTTTCTTCAATCAAGTTTGTAACGCTGCCATTGAACGGCCTTTTTATTTTTTGTTGGTCCACTTTGGGAGCATTAGCGAACGAATCCAAAGACCTTTTCTGCGACTGCAAGGATGCCTTTGATCTTGTTTTGGGCTGAGGTGGAGGAGGAGGAGGATGACGACGAGAATTCTGTTTTCCTAGGGCTAATGAAGATGGAGGAGGAGGAGGAGGAGTCTTCTCTTTTCTTGGGGCTGATGAAGATGGAGTTAGACAAGGAGGAATAGAAGGAGACCTTTGTCTTCTCGGGGATGATGGCAAGGGATGAGGAGGGGAGTGATCTCTATTGGGAGATGGTGAGTGATCATCATGGGTGGGCAAAGACTCATAGTCGTCCTCATCATCAGAGGACAATTGGTGGCCAAGCTTAATGAAACGCTTACGCCAGGCCACTTGAGAGCCCTAGTTATGACCAAGTGTCGACCTGTCTTCTGCTGCGGGGTACTCAGTGTGTATCTTGCTATACTTCTTATCAAGTATTCTATCAATGGTGACGCGAGCGTACCCCTGTGGAATTGGGCGGCCATTAATGGTCCCGTCTCCCGCAGGCCAGGCCTGCTCGAGCGCCACCTTGTCCTTTGTCCATTATTGACGGATGTACAACTTGACATTGACGGGTTCAGTGATGCTGTCCACCGGATGAGGCACATTCGCATCTTCTTCATCGAGCGGGGTCGATCCGCAGCTACTGCGACCCGTAAACTATGGGCTAAAGGCAGTAGGAGTAGGGTTTTGTGGTACTCCTGACCCCTTGGACAACAAAATTTGCTGGATTCGTGCTTCAACAGTTGCCTCAATCTATACATCCATTCTGTCTTCCATCTCTTTTAGTCGCCTCAAACACTCTGCCTCCTGATCCACTCTACCCCTCGAGCGGCCCCGGTAAGTGTGAGATTCTTCAGGGAATGCTAGTCTCCAAGGAACAACACCGGTTCCTCTAGTGCGACCAGGATGCTCCTTGGTTCCTAGTGCTTGGGTGAGCATGTCTTTCTCCCTATTAGAAGTGCCAGTCCCTTGCCTCACCTCCTCAGTTACCTGGGAGATCCTCTGAATGAGTTCTCTCATGCATGGATTTGTGGAGCTAAAGCTCTCGTACTCGGTGTGGCGTACATTCCTCCCCATACAGTATAATACCGATCTTGGCTCCCAATGGGCGGTCTCAACCTCAACGCCTTCCTCAGCAAGGCGATCCATCTTTTCAAGTTTTGCTTCAAATTTTGGTATTTTTTTGGCCTAGCCACGAGAGCCGAGATAATGAGGATTCATCGCTTTCTGCAAGTTCTCCTTATTCTTCCTGCTCAGTTCTAAGTACTCCTTGGATAACCTGTATTCCTTGAAATCCTGCCAGAAGTCTTTCTGCTTGTTAAACTGTCCACCATCGAAATCTGGCTCTTTATTTTGGAGGACAAAATTCTTGTATAATGTCTCCTTGAAATTCTTGAAGCATGTCCCCATGATTTCTTTTGCTTTTTTCTTGACTATCTCCTTGTCATACTCCGTAGGGAAAGTGAAATACTCTGGGATCTTGATATCCCATTGTAATCCTTCTCACTTTTGGGAACCCTCCATGGGCCATTATCTTTCCCATTCCACTTCCTATACCTAATCGGGATGAAGTCCCTTACAAGTAACCCGAGGATAGTCTTGTATTTGGTCAAAGCTATCGGCGGTGAGAGTTGATGCCTGAATTCATCAAACTTAGTGATGTGCCAGTGTGCATTCCTACCAATAGGAATCTTTGACACGCCTCACTTGGATCTGGCCTTCCTGCTACCCGAACCCTCTGGCTCCTCGGCCGGTGGAGGCTCCTGCTGGAGACACCAAGTAAGCTATGACTCTCTCAATTGATTAGCGTGTGTGGCTACATAGTCACATGATACCAAAGTTACCTGGCCATCTTGGTCATTTTGACCTAGCTCGAGCAGGACAGACGAGGTACATGGCTACTCATTCTCACCGTCCTGATTGACACCATCACCGTTTGTCAGATCATGCGGCTCGATCTCCTGTCCCAGCGATATCAGCCGCTTCTTGTTGTCGATCTGTTCTTCACCGATGGGGTAACAGACGACGACGAGTCATGGCTGTGACATGATCGTGGTTAGTTTTGGTTGTGGACAACTACTAATAGCATATGTTCATATTATATATATATATATATAATATGTTTAATGCAAAGTCTAATAATAAGTCCACATACAACAAAGTCAAATAATAGCATATGTTCACCTAGAACAAATTCATTGTTTGATTGAGCACATACAACAAAGTCCACCTACTGTTCTACGAAACTAAGCCTACATCAACTTCCAAATAAGAAAAGCAATGGCCATAGCTATAAATAAAAGCATGACATCTTTCCAAGACCAAGGAGCAATTCTCCTAATCTTCACATCTCCAGCGGGTGGCTTCTCTTCAATCTCCAGTGTTAGGGGATGGCCATGGTTTGCATTCATTGGATCATAGTAGGCCGGCTGCCTTCAACGGACCATAGGCTAGCTCCCATATCTCCTATATGAAACCATAGTATGTCGCTTGCACGTTGTCGTTTTCGTCGTGAGCATCAAAACGAACACCACAATTTTGGTATGTGCTCTTTCCATCTTGCTTTTTTGTGTAAAATGTGAATCCATTGATCTCATACCCTTGGTACTTAAGATACATACTCGAAGGTCCCTTGGCTAAGGTATCCAGTTGATTACCCAACTTTATTCCAAGCAAGCGGCGTCGCAACCAGTTGACAAATTCCTCATGTTTTTTATCCAGCCAAGCCTGTGACCTGCTTGGATACAGATTTGCAGCGATTGCCTGTGCTCGTCAATGTATGGCATCACACCCTCAGCTTGCTGGAGAACAGCAAACTATGCCTATCTAAAAGAAACAGGGTCGTCTACTGTAACAGATTGGGGCACGTCAATGACCTTTTTTGAGATCACGTTGAAGAACGAGCAAAGCTTTATGATTGGGGCGCGGACCTTTTGGGGAAGGATACCACGCAGGGCAACAGGGAGCAGCTGAGTCATAATGACATGACAGTCATGGGCCTTCATAGGGCCATAGTTGAACTTGAGTTCTCTCATGTTCACTAGCCTCTTCGGGTTAGCACAGTAGCCCATCGGGACTTTGAGTTCATTGAAAAAAGAAATAAGCGGACGCTTTTCTTCCTTCTTCAATGTCCATGACGCAACCGGAAGTTCGAATTGGCCATTCTTTAGCTCTACGGGATGCAACTCCATCTTGATTCCCAAGTGTTGCATGTCCAGACGTGTGGCTAGTGAATCCTTTGATGTCCCCCAGTGTCCATCAAGGTGTTAAGAGTGTTAACACACATGTTTTTAGTGATGTTCATGGGATCAAGACAGTGGCGTACACTCAGAAATGGCCAGTAAGGTAGTTTCCAGAAAACTAATTTTTTCTTCCAAACGCTCCCATCAGGCGCTGCTACTGCATTGTCCCCCCTCCTAAGGAGTGCCTCTAGTTTATTGAGTTCTCGAAGTATCGTAGGCCCATCTCGATATTTTAGAGCTAAGCGTTTCTCAATAGTACCGATGAAATCTTTTCTGTTCCTACAGTAAGGGTGATCCTTAGGTAGGAACCTACGGTGTCCCATATAAACTATCTTTGAGTTATTTGGTAGATTTACCGCATCAGTGTCGTCCAAGCACTCGACACATCTAGTATAGCCTTTTGTCTTCTCTCCAGACAACGAACCTCGACCTCACAGGTCGGTGATTGTAGCGATAAGTACTCCCTTGATCATGACATGTTTCTTTTTTACTCGTCCCAAACATCTGGCACACCCTTTTCAAACATCTCCACTAGTTCATCGATCACTGGTTCCAGAAACACATCGATGTCATTCCTAGGTTGTCTTGGCCCTTGGATCAGTAGTGGCATCTGGATGTACGACCGCTTCATACAGACCCAAGGTGGAAGGTTGTATATATAGAGCGTCACTGTCCAGGTGCTATGATTGCTTCTAACCTGGTCAAAAGGATTCATCCCATCTGTGCTCAAAGCAAACCAAAGGTGCCTTACCTCTCCACCGATGTACTTATAGAACATAGTATTGACAGTCCTCTAGTCATGCCCATCGGTGGGGGTGCCTCATCATTGTATCTTTCTTACGCTCTTCGCCATGCTAGTGCAAAAGATTGGCTGACTTTGCACATGCAAATAACCTATGCACCCGGGGAGCTATAGGGAAATACCAAACGAACTTTACGAGACCTTCTCTGGTCTTGGTACCCTCATCTGATGGCCCTTCCTTGTACCATGGAGCTTCACACTTGGGGCACTTGTCCAAGTCTTTGTATTTTTCTCTACAGTATAATATGCAATCATTGGAACATGCGTCGATTTTTTCAACCTCGAGGCCGATGAGGCAGATCATTTGCTTGGCCAAGTATGTCTTTTCTGGCAACTTGTTTTTTTCTGGGAGCATTTTCCTTATTGTACCTAACAACTGATCGAAGCCTTTATCGCTCAATCTATTTGTCGATTTGAACTCTAATAGCATGATGTCGGCTTCCAGTTTGCTCATTGGACAATTCCTGTACAATGGTGTTTTACCATCTTGTCTCATTTTCTCTAGCTTTCTCAGCTGTCTTTTACTAAGACAACCGGTCTCTACATTACATAGCAGCTGAGAAATGCCATCGTTATTCTCGGTGCCGTCAGCTAGCGTGTTCCTAAACACATTATTAACTGTGGCCATAGGTTCCGTGTTGACACCGGGTTCCTCGTCAGCATCATGGATGGCTATGTCAGGTATGTCCACATCATCATCGTTTTTCTGCAGAACATTCACACCAACCTCGCCATGCATAGTCCATATTGTATAGTTTAGCATGAATCCCCTGGTCAAGTGCGATCTTATAGACTCAATTTGATGAAAGTTCCTTTGATTCTTGTAATCTTTGCATGGGTAGAAGACAGGGTTCCCATTCCTAGCATGGGCTTTGGTATCGGTGATAAACTGGCTGACGCCATGCATGTACCGCTTGTCTGTTCGGGACAGATGCATCCACTCTCGATCCATCTCTGCGCAAAAAATACTGAGACAGTAATTACAAAGAATTAATAAGAAATCGAGCTTCATGAACAACAATTGTAGCTCGAAAGTACCATTTTTGGAAAACATTATTGTACACTAACTATTGGAAAATTGAAATTGGTAGCTCCAGCCCCGTAAATTGAAAATCGTAGTAAAAACAATTATTGTACAATAATGAAAAACAACTATTCTACTCTACTTCTAAGAACTAATTATAGCATCAGATACTAACAATGATGATCTTGACCACCATGGAATAATTAGCTAGGAATTTAAATGTGTTCATAGACACCAACCTTTTGGATGATGGGTTCACCACAATTTGAGCCTTGCACAAATGTTCAATTGGAAAAAGTGCTTTCTAGAATGAAGAAAGAACTAGAATGAGAATCAAGCAATGTAGCCATCAAAACGAAGCTAATTAAGCAACAAAATCAAAGGAGTGGATGTTTGTTACTAACCTTAAAGCAAAAAGATCAAGCCATTCTTTAAAATCGAAGCGCTAGCTTCATGGTGAAGAGCAGCCGCAACAATGGAGGGAAGGGCCCAAACGCGTGCATCTATTCTCGGGATGGAAGAGAGGATGAAGAAGAGGACGGCTGCAGCCTTTTTGTGCTATAGGCTTATCACCGTCGGTTCTTGGCTAGAACCGACAGTGATATAGCCCAATCACTGTCGGCTCTTAGCTTGAACCGGCAGTGATAAGTGGCCGTCAAAACACTACCGGTGCAAGCCACAAACCGGCAGTGATGTGGTCCTTCACTGCCGGTTTTAGCCCAGCCCCAATTATTTTCTCATTTTCAAGCTCATAATCGACAGTGAAGGTACATCACTGCCGATCCTCACAAATCCTACAGTGATGAGACCGGCAGTGATGTCCAAATCTATAGTAGTGAGAGGTACACGACCCACGCATCACACTGAATTACTGGATGAAGGATGTGCGTGAAATCTCCTATGACATGGCGGATTTCTTCGACGGGCTAGTGCATGCACGTGATGCAAAAGCTGAGATCTCAGAGTTTGAGGTTCTTATGCTGGATGTGGTTAAACGGCATGACTGCTACGATCTTGGAAATTATCAGAGTCGTGATTCAAATACTGAAGTAAGTCTTCATCTTGGATCAGTGTATCCGGAGCCTGAGCTTTGTCTTGGATTAGTGTATCCGGAAACTGAGCCTGTCGGCATAAAGGACCGAATCAAGGAGCTTCGCTTGCTGGTGGAGCCCAAGAGCGATGACAAAGACAAGCAACTGAAGGTTGTATCCATTCTTGGTGTTGATCAAGGGGTTGGTAAGACTACGCTTGCCAAAAAACTGTGGCATGAAATGGAAACAGAGTCCGAAACATGCAGGGCATTCGTGCTGATGGCAAAAAAGCCTGATATACGAATGATTCTTGGAAGCATACTGTCACAAGTCCGCCCGCACGAACCGCCAGGAGACTACAGGGTGCCGAACCTCATTCATGATATCAGGACACATCTACAAAATAAGAGGTTTGCACACTGCCTAATCTCCATTTCTATATACTAGCCCATCAATTGTGCTCCAAGAAGTCTTATGTTTCATTAAGTATCAAAAGTCTTATGTTACATTTAGTTTGTATAAATTTTTTTAGATAATGGAAGAAATATATACAGCTTAATCCTCTAATAATAAAGAGAGGAATCAAACCAAATTATTACAAATTAACCAAACAACCAAACCAAGTTTACAGAACAAATCTAAATAACTCAATTCTTGAAATAAATAACCATAACTAATAATATTGATTACCTTTACTAATTACTATAAATTTCTCTATTCATTTCCTAATACAATTTCCATTTTTAGATACTCTATAATCTCTACTCAATTGTGCAAAATTTATAGATTATTATAAGTGCGTCTATTCCTTTCATTGCACATCCGCGGGGTTGTCAGATATATTTATCTTATTTAAATCATAGTTTAAGTTAAATGAGCTTTCGCTGCGTCGTCCATATGCCAACATCAATTCATTTTTTGGCTTTCATGTTTTGATCTTATTAACTGCTGTAATTTTGAATCCACATGTTAATTTCAAACCATAGTGCTTATTGTATACTTCCCCCGTCACAAAAAGAGTGCTCTTCAAGTTTGGAACTAAGTCAAATCTTATTATTATGTTCCACTAAGTATATAGAAAATAGTATCAACATTTATGTCTTCAAATATGTTTACTATGGACATGTATTCCATGATTAATCTAATGACACTTATTCGGTATCATAAATGTTAGTACTTTCTCATATAGACTTGGTCAAACTTAAAATTATTTAACTTTTGAGGAAGTGAGAAATGCATTATTTTTGTGATGGGTGGGGTATCTTATTCACAGTTTTCATTTCATATTTCTTTAGAAAATATTTTTCAAACCACAAAGTATACTATTAGTACAATGGCATACAAAGTCATTTTAGCCTATGACATGTCACTCAAGATGTTCAATTTATTTTATCAAAGAATTATACGTACGTATAGTAGAGTTCTTGCAATTAAATTATCACAGTGTTTCAATCAAAATGTACACACATATTTAAAGTCAAAACTTAATTTTTGTCATATGGTTCAATATAATTTAAAACAAGCAGTAGCTTCAATTGGTATATAATTTGGTAAAGGGAGAATTTTTAACATCGATAAACTATCAAATAAATACTTATCACTCATTTATGCATGTATTGGTTCACATGCTAAAACATAGCACTTAAGTTTACTTTGATTTTAATAGTGATAGAACCAAGTAATTTGGAAATATATGTAGTGTTCTTATGGTTATTAAATCGTTTCTATAATATATTACATTAGTAATTTAGATTTTAGGGATATTTTAGTTTATTTCTCATAATGGTATATGCGAGCAATCTAGCAAGTTACATTATATTATCTTCAACAATGATAGAGGTGGATAAATTTAACCAGTAAGGGTTAATTTAAATTGTCTTGTAGAATGGAAGAAGTGGATAGTTTAAATGTAGACATAGAGGTTTTTTTAATGACAAAAATGGGAATATAACACCCTTGTTTTAGACACTACGCCAGAACATGCAATCACTATCGGACCATCACTACCGGTTATTGTGGAGCCGGCAGTATCAATGCCGGTTCATGGCTTCAACCAGCAGTTGTAGCACATCTGGACTATCACCGCCGGTTCGTGGCTCTAACTTGCAGTGATAGACATGGTACTATCACTGTCGGTTAGAGTCACGAACCGGTAATGATAGCCTGTTCTGTAAAAAAAGATTCATAATTTTTTTCATATGGCATCGGATTAAGTTAAACTTTATATCAAAATTGTAGAGTTTAAAGAGATCTAAAACCTTATAGTTGACAACTTTTTGATTTGAGATGGTTTACAAGTAAATATGCAATATACATTCTCAGATCATATTTGAGATGGTTAACAATGTGAAATGGTGATGAAGTCAATATCAAAGTTGTAATACTCGACGAGATTTATAACTTGCAATTAACAACTTTTTCATTTGGGATCAATTCGAGTGTCAAATATACAATTTAAGACTCAAAATTGTGTAGTTAAAAGAATAACGCCAACTATATAGTCACTTGTTTTGTGCAGGTCAATTGTATGTGCAGGCAAGAGGATGTTAATGTTGAGGTCTCGACTTGTAATCCTAAGAGACATATATTTTTTATTTTCCCCTACAGTGATGAGGCTTTTCCGGGCACTGCCGGCCGTGATCGGGGGTTTTCCCAGCGGTGATGAGGTTTTTCCCGGCACTGCCGGCAGTGATAGGTCCCACCCGGCAGCGATTATGAAATTTGGCATAGTGAGAGGCATTTAAGTTTTACTAAAATATGACCTTAATTTTTGAAAAAAAAATCCAAGAACAATATGCTGAAAACATAGAGTTAAGAATTATTTTGAATTTAAACTTTCACAAAACTTATGCTTGTTTAATGCTCGAGGACGATATCTTTACACAAATATATAAAAAATCCTATGAAAACTGTTTCCATATTTTTTTTGAACTCAGCAGGCTCTTATGGCCCTGTGATTAAAACCAAGTGCTCAGCCAAATCGCGAGCAACTAGAGTTTACAAACTCTAGGAGGGGGTCCAACCATACAACCGATTGTCCCGAGTCCCAACTCAAACCCACCTTCGCAATTTCATGTGCTATAGAATTACAAGAGCCTGGAATGTTACGAATACTATCACATCTAAAGTGGTCGGCGAGGAGCTCATGTATGCTGGTAAATAGGACACCTTCAGGTGCTAAGTCTCGGGCGTTCGTGGTTATTCACTACGCCAGATTTGCACATCACTGCCGGCATCATCACTGTCGGATTTGTGAGAACCGATAGTGATGTACCTTCACTGCCGGTTATGAGCTTGAAAATAAAAAAATGATTGGAGCTGGGCTAAAACCGGCAGTGAAGGACCACATCACTGCCGGTTTATGGCTTGAACCGGCAGTGTTTTGGCGGCCACTCATCACTGCCGGTTTAAGCCAAGAGTCGACAGTGATTGTGCTCTATCACTGTCGGTTCTAGCCAAGAACCGACGGTGATAAGCCTACAACACAAAAAGGCTGCAGCCGTCCTCTCCTTCCTCCTCTCTTCCATCCCAAGAACAGAGGCGCGCGTTTGGACCCTTCCCTCCATTGTTGCGGCTGCTCTTCACCATGAAGCTAGTGCTTGGATTTTGAAGAGTGGCTTGATCTTTTTGCTTTAAGGTTAGTAACAAGCATCCACTCATTTGATTTTGTTGCTTAATTAGCTTCGTTTTGATGGCTACATTGCTTGATTCTCATTCTAGTTCTTTCTCCATTCTAGAGAGCACTTTTCCAATTGGACATTTGTGCAAGGCTCAAATTGTGGTGAATCCATCATCCAAACGGTTGGTGTCTATGAACACATTTAAATTCCTAGCTAATTATTCCATGGTGGTCAAGATCATCATTGTTAGTATGTGATGCTATAATTAGTTCTTAGAAGTAGAGTAGAATAGATGTTCTTCATTATTGCGCAATAATTGTTTTTTACTACGATTTTCAATTTACAGGGCCGGGGCTACCAATTTCAATTTTCCAATAATTAGTGTACAATAATGTTTTCCAAAAATGGTACTTTTGAGCTACAATTGTTGTTCATGAAGCTCGATTTCTTATTAATTCTTTGTAATTACTGTCTCAGTATTTTTTTTGTGCAGAGATGGATCGAGAGTGGATGCATCTATCCCGAACGGACAAGCGGTACATGCATGGCGTCAGCCAGTTTATCACCGATGCCAAAGCCCATGCTGGAAATGGGAACCCTGTCTTCTGCCCATACAAGGATTGCAAGAATCAAAGGAACTTTCGTCAAATTGACTCTATACGATCGCTCTTGATTACCAGGGGGTTCATGCCAAACTATTTGATATGGACTATGCATGGTGAGGTTGGTGTGAATGTTCTGCAGCAAAACGACGATGATGTGGACATGCCTGACGTAGTCATCCACGATGCTGATGAAGAACTCGGTGTAAATTGAGAGGGTCATAGCTTACTTGGTGTCTCTAGCAGGAGCCTCCGTCGGCCGAGGAGCCAAAGGGTTCGGGTAACAGGAAGGCCAGATCCAAGCGAGGCGTGTCAAAGATTCCTGTTGGTAGGAATGCACACTGGCACATTACTGAGTTCGATGAATTCGGGGATCCACTCTCACCGCCTATAGCTTTGACGAAATACAAGACTATCTTTAGGTTACTTGTTAGGGACTTCATCCCGATTAGGTATACGAAGTGGATTGGAAAAGATGATGACCCGTGGAGGGTTCCCGAAAGTGAGAAGGATTACATATGGGATATCAAGATCTCAGAGTATTTCACTTTCCCAACGGAGTATGACAAGGAGTTAGTCAAGAAAAAAGCAAAAGAAATCATGGGTACATGCTTCAAGAATTTCAAGGGGACATTGTATAAGAATTTTGTCCACCAAAATAAAGAGCTAGATTTTGATGGTGGACAGTTTAGCAAGCAGAAGGACTTCTGGCAGGATTTCAAGGAATACAGGTTATCCGAGGAGTACTTAGAACTGAGCAGGAAGAATAAGGAGAACTCGTAGAAAGTGACGAATCCTCATCATCTCGGCTCTCGTGGCTAGGCCAAAAAAATATCATAATTTGAAGTAGAACTTGAAAAGATAGATCACCTTGCTGAGAAAGGCGTTCAGGTTGAGACCACCCATTAGGAGCCAAGATCGGTATTATACTGTATGGGGAGAAATGTATGCCACACCAAGTATGAGAGCTTTAGCTCCACAAATCCACGCATGAGCGAACTCATCCAAGGATCTCCCAGGTAACTGAGGAGGTGAGGCAATGGACTCGCACTTCTAATAGGGAGAAAGACATGCTCACCCAAGCACTAGGAACCAAAGAGCACCCTGGTCGCACTAGAGGAACCGGTGTTGTTCCTTGGAAACTAGCATTCCCCGAAGAATCTCACACTTACCGGAGCCGCTCGTGGGGTAGAGCGGATCAGGAGGCAGAGTGTTTGAGGCGACTAAAAGAGATGGAAGACAGAATGAATGTACAGATTGAGGCGACTATTGAAGCCCGAGTCCAGCAAATTTTGCTGTCCAAGGGGTCAGGAGTACCACAAAACCCTACTCCTACTGCCTTTAGCCCACAGTTTAGGGGTCGCAGCAGCTGCGGATCGACCCCGCTCAACGAAGAAGATGCGAATGTGCCTCATCCGGTGGACGGCATCACTGAACCAGTCAATGTCAAGTTGTACATCCGTCAGGAATGGACAAAGGACAAGGTGGCGCTCGATCAGGCCTGGCCTACGGGAGACGAGACCATTAATGGCCGCCCAATTCCACAGGGGTACGCTCGCGTCACCATTGATAGAATACTTGATAAGAAGTATATCAAGATACACATTGAGTACCCCACAGCAGAAGACAGGTCGAAACTTGGTCATAACAAGGGCTCTCAAGTGGCATGGCGTAAGCGTTTCATTAAGCTTGGCCACCAATTGTCCTCTGATGATGAGGACGACTGCGAGTCTTTGTCCACCCACGATGATCACTCACCATCTCCTAATAGAGATCACTCCCCTCCTCATCCCTTGCCATCACCCCCGAGAAGACAGAGGTCTCCTTCTATTCCACCTTGTCTAACTCCATCTTCATCAGCCCCGAGAAAAGAGAAGACTCCTCCTCCTCCTCCTCCATCTTCATCAGCCTCGGGAAAACAGAATTCTTGTCGTCATCCTCCTTCTCCTCCACCTCAACCCAAAACAAGATCAAAGGCATCCTCGCAGTTGCGGAAAAGGTCCTTGGATTCGGTCGATAATGCTCCCAAAGTGGACCAATAAAATAGAAAAAGGTCGTTCAGTGGTAACATTACAAACTTGATGGAAGGAAAATTTACAGCACACATCTCGAAGGAAGATTGTATGAGTTTCTTCAATCTCTGTGCCTCACTGTCTCTGTTTTTGTTGAAGTTCGAATTCGAAAGGCAAACATAGAATCAGTACGCTACAACAAGAGCCGATGAAATACACAATGGAGATTTAAGGAAGATACAGAAGTTCATCGAAGACAACCCCGAATTAACCATGGAAGAGGCCGCGGTCATCTATTATGATGTACAAGGGATGACAACACCGGCAATGAAGTATGAAATGGGCAATCTTTTGGTTCCCGATCTCGAGTATAAAAATTTGACAACATATATGCGCCAATTGCATGAATATTATATGGCTCAAACAATAGAGACGAAGGACTTTGGTTTTCAGGTTATTATTCGTTCGCCACATGTTTTTAATTATCCTGAAGAAGAGAAATTCAATGTCGAGTGGGAGTGCTTGTTCCAGCTATACCAGAAACACTCTCTCGATACATAAATGTTGACGCCGTGGACTATGTAAGTATCCTACACGCATGATATTACAATTAACTACTCTCTCGGGACATAAATTGTTAACTTTTGAGCACTTCCCATGATTTTATGTAGGTGTATAGCAAAATTTTGCATTCTGAAAAGCAAATGGGATAACATAGGCTTCTTGGACCCCTTGCGAGTCAATGAGAAGACATGTCTAGGCCTCCTTGGATGTGACGTGGAAGACCTGAAACAGAGATTGATTGCTGTTTTCGATGAATTCAAGATGAAGAACAAAACCCACATACTTATAGCCTTCAACTGTGAGTATGTGTTGTCGGCTTTTAATTTTATGCTTCTTTTTTCGTTAAGATTATTCGATAATTAGGATTCTGTGATTGCAGCCACCATTTCGTCTTCATTTGTGTTAATCTTACCAAAAATCTGATCGAGGTGTGGGACTCGAAGAAAAAACCATTTCATCATCTGGATGCACTGGTGGCAGTACTGAATTAGTAAGCGATCCTAATAATATATTATTTTCTAATCACACATACCGCTTTCTAATGTTTCTCCTTTTAATGTTGCTCAGTGTCCGAAGAAGACATATCGGTTGGACGTAGGTCCCATTCAAGGTTGTCGAAATGGAGGGGAAGTACCTAAAACAGCCGACGGGAAACAATGAATGCGGGTTTTACGTAATGTGGGCAATGCTTCGCTACATCGGCGGGAAATCGGAAGAAGCCGATAAGTTGGTGTGTATAATCCCCATTTCATTTATGTCTGTTAATCATTCAACAAAATGGTTTACTGATTTCTCTTTGGATATCATCTTTTTTGAACGACAACGCAAGAAATATAACCACGAAAGATTGTTAGGCATGGAGATTGTCGCGCTGCAATCGGAGCTGGTAAAATTCATCTTAGCCGAGGTATTGGAAAAAGATGGAGTATTTTCCATTGCATAATCCATGAAGTTCAAGGATCAGTATGGCCTAGAGCGGCTCACCAGATTATTGTAAGAAGTCCGAGAAGCATTGCACAATCTGTGAAGTCCGAGAACATTTCTTTTTTATTTTGAGGGATCGAGATCTTGATAAGAACATTTGAACTGTAACCGTAACATGTGTAATGTTTAATATTGATGGACCTGTCGTCTAAGTAGCGTATATAAAGCGAAAACCGATTCCACGAAAAAATATAAATTAAAATAAATTATAAAACAATAAAATGCGAACGTGATATCACTGCCGGTTAGCAGAAAACCGGCAGTGTTGTCGTAAACATCACGGCCGGTTAGCAACAAACCGGCAGTGATGGCACTGCGGGCTGGAGCCACAAACCGGCAGCGTTGGCTTAGCCATCACTGCCGGTTCTTGTCACAAACCGGCAGTGATTCGTACGATAACACTGCCGGTTCACACACAAACCGACAGTGTTGGTGGAAATAAACTCTACCAGGTGGTCTTAAGAACCGGCAGTGTTGGTGGAACTTAACTCTGCCAGTTGTGTAAAGAAACGGCAGTGAAGTTGAAGAACACTGCCGATTTGTAGGAACCGACAGTGATAGCTTACCCTCATCACTGCCGGTATGGTTGTACCGATTTAAAATCCGGCAGTGATGGGGTATTTTGAATCGGCAGTGAAGTGCAATTCTGACGTAGTGATTGCCTCCCTGTCGGTCTCCAGCTCAATCCTTGAGATCCCATACATCTCCACAACTTCCAAAGCAAACTTGTATGCCACTGTTTCGGCCATCAAAGCATCCCTCACAGGACTCGCATTTGCTGCACCAGCCATCACCGGATCACCTCTGCTATTCCTGATAATGAAGCCGCAGGCCCTTGTTGCCGACTCTTGTCTGAATGCTCCATCAATATTCATCTTGAGATAATCATCTTTTGGCGGTTCCCACCTTCGGCCTTGGGGTGCAGCACGGTGCTTATGCTGCTCTCCCTTGTTACCATCAACTTGGATATCTGCCACCACACATGACACCGTCCCGGATATCTCCTGGTCTGACAGAGCTCTATCACCGGCATTTGCTTTGTTTCTTGCATCTCATAGCTTCCACAAGAGAATGACCACTTTGAGGGAAGCGACCGCATCCAAAGCCAAGACGTCATTGACAAATTCGACCGCTGATCGAGCCTACAGCAGGTGTAGTCTGATCGCTTCTAACTGCAATCCTCACCAGCACGCCCAGGCCGCCTTGCATTTGAGGAAGCAATGGAACCCATCCTCGTCGAGGCGCCAACAGATCGGGCATCTGGTGTCTAGATCAATTCACACCTCTTGATATTCAGCTTCATTGCCAAGCTATTATGTCCCACTCTCCAGAAAAACTGCTTGATCTTTGCTGGCCATTTCATCTTCCAAATCTTCTTCCCAAGCCCTATATTGATTCACAAATGTTTTGGGGCTACAACTAGCCAACTAGGGTGTCGTTACATGTCCACTCGTCCCCCCTTTTTCTTTCCCTATGTCATCAGTGGCCCCAATCAAAACAGGCCTCAGGTATGTTTTGTGAGTGAGAAGCGTCACTTACGTAAAAATAGAGATAGATGGCAATGGGGATGGGGCAATTTAATCCCCACAGGAGTTGAAACGGGCTGGGGAAAATTTTGTTCGTTGTCGGATTTGTGGAGACAGGGATGGGCGAGTATCCCCTGTCCCCCGTCCCCCCCACCCCCACCCGCCCCGCGAACTCGCTCTTACTCTAAATTAGTCCTTTGACATGTTAAAACCCTACCAAAACTCAACACATGTCCTAGTATAAATAGCAAAGTAAACCCTAAAGTAGATGTTTCTTGTACTATGAAATATTGCTTGTTCAATTTATATTGATTTTGCACCATAAATTTGTTTTTGCACTCCTAATATCGCATTTTCTAACAAGGATGGGTCCCCATAGGGACAAATTCCTAGCGTGAGGACAGGGATGGGAGGAAAAGCTTCCCCATGAACATTTGCGAGGACATGGACGGGGATGGGGAATTTTTCTCCCCGTGGTGGTGGGGATGGGGATCTATCCATAGAGGGGGGATTCTCTGTTGACAACCCTACAAACAAATATGCATGCTAGATGAAGCAATATTTCTTACGTCACCTCATATTGTAACCTTTTGAACTAAAAAAAGTTGTACTATGCAAATCGAGCTACCCAATTAATTTCCAATTGCCCATAAAATGCTTTCAAACAAGACCGTACTTGGTATATTAAGATAAGGCTTCATTGTAGAACATTTTTCCTATAAAGGAAAAACATTTTCTGTTATTAAGTGGGGACAATGTTCTTGGTTGTTCCACCTACATAATAAAAATGTTTTAAGTTTTGAACAAAAATATTCTATAGTTAGGAAAACAAAATTCCAGGGCCAGGTGAATGATATTACATAATATTCATGTCCGGTGGTAGGAAAAAAGAGGGCACCTCATGGATCCTCGGTAAGGCGGTCCCACTCCGCCTTCTGCTCGCGGAGGAACCAGGATTTGTTCCGGCTACGAGCAACGATACACTGAAAAGAAAAAGGCATAAGGTCGAAATAGAAAAACAAGAAGGGAAAAACAAGGGAACCGGTAGCATACTCTGGCGCTTTTGGGCGGCGGGTACGTTTTGGGGATGAACCCCCGGACCCCTGCTCCAACTCATGTGGGCGGGACCGTTTCGAGCCTGCTCCCGGCTTCGAGGCAGGGGGCTCGTCTCCCTTGTCTCCGAGGGCGCGGCGACAGGGCCGCTCCCCCCGGCTCATGGGGCACGGCGATAGGGCCGCTCCCCTCCACCGGCTTGTGGGGCACGATGATAGGGCCGCTCCCCTCCATCGGCTCTTGGGGCGCGGCGATGGAGCCGCCCCCCTCCGTTGGCTCACGGGGCGCGGCGTCGGCGCCGTCCCCCTCCATTAGCACCTCGGGGGCGGCGGAAGTTCTGTCCCTTCCCATCCACCGATCCCCCGCCGGCACCCCGAGGGTGACGGCGGAACCACCGGCTCCCACCAGACCCAGGGGCAGGCCTGGCTCCACCGGCCTCGCAGACTCGCTTCCCTCCGCATGGAACGGGAAGGGTCCCTGCGTGGACAACAAATCCTCGTCCTCCAGGTCGCCCCAATCCATGCCGGCTGCTGCCTCGTCAGACTCGTCGTCATCGGCATCATCTCTACTGCCTGTCTCCTCTCCTCGATCTCGAGCTTGCTGCTTCTGTATCTTCTTTTTCTTCTTGAGCTCCCTCGTCTTCTTGTCCCAACTGGCCGCGGCGTGGTTCGCTGCTGTCTGGATTGGGTCCTTCGGCAGCGGAGCCGGGCTGTCCTTGAAGAACAGTCCCCCCGGCTGGTCCCGTCATCCCGAGGTTAGCATCAGGGGGTCAGAAATTCAAGTAAAAGGAGGTACAAGGGGAAAAAACATACGAAATCAACAAACCCCGGTTCCGGCCGCATTAGAGGATGCCCCGGTACCGGATACACGAAGTTAAGAACAGCGCCAACGGAGTCCTTCGTAGGCTCCATCGCCTCCTTGATGCGCTGCGCCACTTCGGAGGGAGGGAGTGCTTCGTCGGCAAGCACCGTCCCTTCGAAAGACGCTCCGGGCACCATCTGATGCAGGGGAAGCGCGCGCGCCATCAGCGGCGCGACCCTCCTCGCATGGTAGGCACCGATAATCCCTGATCCATTCACACCCCTGTCCTTCAGAGTTCGGAGGGCGGCGAGAAGGCCATTGAGGTGCTTCTTTCCCTTGGCCGTGACACCCCACCTCCACGGCCCCGGGGTCTCCACAATGTAGCGCTCGGTGAAAACTAGCAAGGGGGTGGTGGCGTCATTCTTGACATAGAACCATTGCGAATGCCACCCCTTGTTGGAGGTGGACAGATGCATTAGCGGGTATGCTTCTGTTCGGTTGTTGCGGAGGTGGATGCCGGCGCACCCCACCTACGCGTGCAGCTCTTGCTTCCCGACCCGCCTCTTTAGAAGATTGACGGCGAAGAGATACCGCCACAGGTCAAAGTGGGGACTGATCCCCAAGAACCCCTCGCGCAGGGCGACGAACGCCGCGATGTGCTGAACCCCGTTGGGGGTGAGGTGTTGTAGCTCCACATGATATTAGTCCAACAGCCCCCGAAGGAACTGATGGGAGAGCGTGGCGAATCCCCGCTCGTGGAAGTGAGCGAAGGACACGACGTACCCTTCGGGCGGCTGCGGCTCGTCCTCTTCGCCGGGCAGCCGCCACTCCTCGGCGGCGGTCAGCGGACGAAGGAGGCCTCGGTGGATGAGGCCCTCTAGGTGCTGGGGGGAGATGTTGGATCTATGCCCCGGGTCCATTGAAACGACAGGAGCAGTATGGGAAAGAAGGCAGCGGTGAGTTTGACGGTGGAAGCAGTACGGGTGCAAGAAGATCAGGCGATTGGCGGTGGAGGCTGAGAAAGCGAAGGCAAGGAGGCAAAGTACAGAACCCTGAGGGCGAACCCCGTGGTTTTATAGGGGTGGAGGATGCGAGAAGGGCAACCACCCACCTCGATCTCCGAGCCCGCCACGACACACCGCCGCGTCACGTCACGGGACACGCGCGCGCGATCCCTATCCCTTCCCGGGAAAATTGCTCCAGGCGGTTCGCCTTCCCCAGGCGGACCAGGACTCCCTTCCCACTGAGGGAACACGGGTCATAGAGCCTTTCTCTCTGGCCCACCTAGGGCCTAGAAGCCCAAGGGCCGGCCCAACCGTCCCGGTGGCCGTCCCAACGGAGGATGGGCCCGCAAATGATCAGGACTCAAGGACGCAAGCATCACTGGGGCCTCAATCCGCAGTCGAGCCCCAACCAGGCCGACCCTGAATGAAATCCCCGCGAACGGGATACCAGGTCCCTCCTAAAACTATCCGATTGACAAAAAACCAAACCTCGTAGCCCTACCCGCGAAGGGTCCGAAAACACCCCCCGGGCAATTCTACTCGAATCACCCGAGGGCTCGGGGACTACACCCACCGGGTGCACTCGCGCGCACCCTCTGGAAAGTCAACTCTGGCAAAATCAAAACACCCCCCGGGCGATTCTACTCGAATCACCCGAGGGCTCGGGGACTACACCCACCGGGTGCGCTCGCGCGCACCCTCTGGCAAGTTAACTCCGGCGAAATCGAAACACCCCTGGGCAATTCTACTCGAATCACTCGGGGGCTCGGGGACTACTATCGAGAACCTAACACCAGGGTACCCAATGAGGTAGAAGTAATAACCATCGAACGTTAAACACTCCCGGTTGGACAAGAACACTACCGTGCTTCTTACCCGAATGACGGGAGATTGGTTCCGCCTCACCCGAACACCGAGGGCCAGCTCTGCCTCGCCGATGGCTAAAAGCGGGCTCCGCCTCGCCCGACGCCCGTAGGCTGGTTCCGTCCCGCCCGAGGGCTGAGGTCAGAACTCTGCCTCGCCCGACGGCTGAGGGCCAACTCCGCCTCGCCCGACGGCTGAATGGGTGGACTCCGCCTTGCCCGACGCCGGTAGGCCGGTTCCGTCCCACCCGAGGGCTGAGGTCTGAATTCCACCTCGGCCGACGGCCGGGGGCCAACTCCGCCTCGCCCGACGGCTGCACCCCAATCCTTCGTAAAGACGAGGACTGGGTACGACAGGACGTACGAGTCAACTATGATATGGAGGGCCATGCCCTGCGCGTCTGTCAGAAGGTACCGTCAGAGTATGATGGGACAGGCGCTTTAAGGCCCTTTCCATCATAACAGTTCCCGAATAGTGTTGTGGACGCCGACTTTTGTCCCACAGTATAATAGGCGCCGCCTTCAGCCCTCGGGCGTAGATACTAACACCTGCATATGACAATCACTACGGTCCAAGACATAACTCACATCATCTACAGTGACGGTCGTGTAGTCACTTCCCCGATTACTCCTCGAGGGGTCGCCGCTCGGCTCTCCGGCACGCCGCACCGTCCGCCAGCATGGGATGGGACGCACCCACTTGCTAAATGGGGCCAGGGCATGGCCTACGAAGATCAACAAACGCGCCGCTTCTGACACGGTCTGCCATGTTAGGCAGGACAGGCACGGGAAAAAAAAGGAAGACCCGGATCCTTCAAAGGACCTTCTATACCCTTGGTATTTTCTCCTTTCTCCCATCTGTAATCCATGCTCCCCTCTTTGGCCTATAAAAGGGAGGGCAGGGCTCCCCACTAAGGGACCAACTCTTGACGGACCAGTTAAACACATACGATACAGCCAAGCAGCAATGGAGCTCTTGGCATCCTTTTCGACCATTCCATCAGAGACTTGGGACCCTTCCCTCTCTCGACCGTTTGTACCCCCTACTACGAACCATTTTTGGTACTGATAACACGAGCAGTAACAAACTGGATGCAGGGACATTCGGCCCAAACCAGTATAAATCTTGTGTCCTTTAGTACACCATCCGAGCCTAACGCGCATCAATTACAAATTTACTTGCCGGTGCTTGCTCGAAACACCGACACTACTCCTTATGATGAATTTTAATATAATGAAAATATTCTTTTTCTTATATTTCATGAGCACAAAAATTCAAAATTAAATCAATTTAACTACATTTCCAAAGTAGCAAATTTTAGGGTGCTACAATGACTCAGCAGTGAAACTAATAATATCACTGCCGCTTAAAACTTCAACTCCACAGTGATGCTCATGATATCATTGCCCGTTCATAGTTCAACCAAGCAGTGATACTTATGATATTACTGCCGGGTTGACAGATCGTTAGTGATAGGCTACCCTATCACTACTCAGTGAAGGAGGGTTATGACCCGTCAGTGCTAATGTGTTCTGGCATAGTGTTAGTTTTTTAATTTATGTAAAAAAAGGAGGCAGCTGTAAAATACATTGTAGATAGGACATAGTATGGATCAATTGATATATGAAATTTAGCGCCTAAATGAAAATCCAAATATGGATTTTAAATTTAAAACTTGAAAAGTGTTATTAGGGATGGACTATTTTTAAACAAACCATCAATGAGAACCTATTTTCAGTGTGGTTCTTTTAAGGCAACAACCTCCAAATATGCTTTTCGAGGGGCAGTTTTAGTCAGCCGTTACTGAAAATTTATTTCCATACAAGCTGTTTTCTTTAGTGACGCCCCTGCAAACATATTTCTTGGTGTTCACCCCCTAAAAATGTGTTTATAGGGGCAGTTGAAAGCCCGACACAACAAACGTCACAACTTTATGAGTGTACGTCGTGTTGTCGGTTTTAGAAACTGTTTTTGACCGTAGTAGTGGGAGGTGCACAAATGGTCTCCGATCCAACTGAGAAAATATGCACATAGTAGTGAATAAGGAGATGATGATTATTATATCAATATATATAGTAACAAAAATACAGAAAGATAGGGCGTACACTTTCAGATTATAGAACAAAATCCCGGTCAATTCACTTGTCAATCAAGTACTAATTACCTTATTACTACAAGAGAAACAGCACCGAACTGACTGTAGTTCGATCTCACCCAAACCGTGATATAGTGAACGGAAAAGTGCAACACCACAGATTTGAATCGTTGAATCATCAAAATAACAAAAAAAAAGAGACAAATATCCTACACGGAAACTAGTGACATCATACAACAACAAGCTGATTAAACCTCGTAGTCTGTGCGAGTGTAGACCCCAAGCGCGTCAAGATAGGACCCCAAGCGCGCAAAGAAGCCGACAATGTTGCCATCACTATCCGCTGGAGCAGTGAACGGAGTTCCACCTCCCTGTCCGAATGGCCTGTAGCCAATGCATTGGTTCGTCGCGAAGCTCAGCGATGTTATGACGACAGTGTTGGGCGACGCGGCGTCCAATGGACCGTACGTTCCGGAGATCCCCTGCAATGACTCCAAAGGCCCGAGTCGAATCTGCAACAGAAAGCGAGTGTTCAAAGAGTGCACTACAGTCTGATGGTTTACGAAGAAGATCCATAAATCCAAGCAGCTAATGATGCAGACGACGTTTCCTTGAATGTTCATAATATAAGTTCACTAGCTCACCGTATACGCATTCCCACCAGGTCCACCCCACGGACCTACAGTGTGCTCGTTCCCGTCGCGGTCCATGTATGAGAATTCGATCGAATGGATGACGAGGTCACTGCAGATCGTGACACTCACTAAGCGGTGTGGCTCCGGTAGTCCAGCCTCGTCATCAATGAAATGTGCCTCTCCTCCACGTCCGCCCCACGGCCCACTCTTGCCAAGCACGTCAGCCTAGATCGATCATGTTCCAAATTAAGAGAGTGGAGATGGTAAAAAGAGAGATTGTCTAACATGAGGGACGGAAGAAAATGTTTGGATCAAGGACTGCTAGGTAATTAATGTACCTCGTGTTCTATTATTCCGTCTTGCTTAGGGTTTGCATAGACACCGATCGCATGAATGACTGAATCTGCACGCCCAAAGAAGCCCACAATGCTGCCATTGTCGCGCATCGGGATCTGGAAAGGAGTTCCTCCGCCTTGCCCAAACGGTCCACATGTGCGTGTGTTGGTGACCAGAGTGAGCGACGTCACAACATCAGCTGCCGCCGACTCTTTGGTGAGTGAGCCGGTTGTCCCGGAGACCACCCTCAAGAGCTCCGAAGGACCAAATTCAATCTGCAAGGAAAATGAGACACGATTATTGCTCATTACACACACTGTGCAATATAATCAAGCTAGCTCTGAAGTTAACATCGTGCGAAATGGTTATTCAGCAACTTAGCAACAAGAATTGAAGAGCAAGACCAAATAGCTTAGGTTCAGTATCCCATTTATATTTTTCGTCTTCTAATGAAATGGGAAAAAATCTTCTGAATATATTTACTCACTCACCGTGCAAATAGTCCCACCGTGACCACCCCAGGGTCCACTTGTGTGTTTCTGGCCATCACAGTCACTGTATGTGAACTCCAGTGAATTGACCACAATGTCACTATGAATGGTCACGCTTTCAAGACGGTGTGGTGCAACCTTGATATCGTAAGGTCTCCCTTCATTCCCTCCCCATGGCCCAATCTTGGCAAGGGGAGCCTAACAAAAATTAAGTAAATAAGTACGTCACAAGATTAATAAAACAACACAAAGATCATATATAGATAGAAAGCAAATAAAATAACAAACTATAAGAAGTGTTCCATGACCGGACCCTTATCATTCTCGTCTTGTTCTTCTTCTATTGTTTTATGTGTGGGATTGACATAGAGACCAAAAGCATCCAGATACCACCCTGCACGCACAAAGAAGCCAACAATACTGCCATTGCTCTGCACGGGGATCTGGAAAGGAGTTCCCCTTGCTTCTCCAAAAGGTCCGTAGGTTTTGGCATTAGTGGTGAAACAAAGCGATGTTATACAACCAGCTGGCGCTGCGTCAAATGGGCCTACTGTTCCAGAAACTTCCATAATGTACTCTGAACGACCAAGCTGAATCTGCAAGAGACAAATTTAATTAAAAGCATATTACTATTACCAGGCTCGTTATGTCTCTGTTATGTGTGGAAAATGGAAATTGCAGCACGGATTAATGGATACTAAGAAATGTACACGCACACTCACTTTAGTGTGCTTGCTCCCTTTATTGTTAGGGCCATTTCCGCCCCACGGACCTGCAGTGTGCCGCTTCCCACTGTAGTCACTGTATGAAAACTCAACTGCGTAGATGACCTCACCGCTAAAAATTGTCAAGCTGTCCAATTGGTTGGGTAATACTTCAATGTCAAGGTGGTTTGAACCTCCAGCTCCACCCCACTGTCCAATCTTGGCAACCCTAGCCTAAGTGTGTTAAACAAACAATGAAAAATTAGAACACCAACGAATAAATTAAACTGAGAACACTAAGGCCTTGTTTAGGTGGCGATTTTTTTGGCGAAATGGTACTGTAGTACTTTCGTTGTTATTTGGCAATTAGTGTCTAATCATAGTCTAATTAGGCTTAAAAGATTCGTCTCGTGAATTTCGTCTAAACTGTATAATTAGTTTTATTTTTTATTTATATTTAATGCTTCATGCATGCGTCCAAAGATTCGATGTGACGGGGAATCTTGAAAAATTTTGCAAAAATTTGGGAACTAAACGGTACCTAATACTATAAATATACAAGAACAACAAAAAGATTATGTGTACTTCTGTCATGATTAATTGTCAGATGGTAAAAGGGGTATATTTATATACTATTATAGATTTACTAGAATCACAAAAGATATGAGTAAGATTCCTTGTTGATGGGACCTGTAAAGTCCATCATGATGCCCTGGTTTTTTGTTTAGACCATGGAAACAGTTCCAGCCTCTTTGAATGTATGCAATGAAGTCCTTACAAAGATTTTCAGCTAATAAACAACTGACCAAATGTATGGGTAAAATGTAGACACAAAGGGGTAGGGTGTGCGTGTGTGCGTGCGTTCATAAGGGTGAATGTGCGCTCGTGTATGTGAGCGTCTGCGTCTGTAACTAGGTCTCAAAAAAAAAAGGAAGTCATCATAAGCCATGAAATGCCCTGTTGGACGGTCGAAACAGCGAAGTCAGGGAACTACCTCTAGGAGGGGAAGAAATTGGAGATTCATCAAGTCATAGGGAAGATTCCATGAGAAACTCATAGTTCCATACCTTTCAGCCCACCACTGACTTATTTTCTGATGTAGTCATCTCTATCTATATATTTTTAGAAGTGAAATACCAACTAGCTCTTTCTTTTATAAATGCTAATCCAAGCAAACTATATTGCACTGAACCCTTCAATATGCGTTCTATTAAAGCTATCAGAATGTTGGATTGCCTATAAGAGACGCAACCAGGCTCGTGGGATGCAGATTTCCTGCAGAACTTTCTCCTATAGGAAAACTAGAATTCTTTGCGTTTCCCATGGGCCTAGCTAGCTCAATGCCATGTGGCTTACCACTAATGATATTATTAGTTTGTGATTCATATATAGTAAGTGATATTAGCAATTTTGAAGGTAGTTAAGTAAAATGAGGTAAACTAATAAGATGTACCAAAATTTATTGGGAGCGCTTATTACCTTGTGTGCCTAATCCCCCCCCCTCTCTCTCCTGAAGCAAATATGTTTCTTAGTAGTTACAATTATTTACGTGAAGTGCTGCATACAGATGAAATATGATTTTTTTTCATGTGAAACCCTTCACTTTCTTGGCCATTTTAAGTTTTTTGTTTTTTCTTAAGAAATTACTTAATTAGGGCCTGTTTGTCTCGTTGTATCACTAGTACAGAGACGGGCTTTACTCCCGGTGGGGAACCCCCTCTAGTCCCGGTTCCCCACCCGGGAGCAAGCATCCGGGACTAAAGGGGGGTCCTTTAGTCCCGGGTGAGGAACCGGGACTAAAGGAGGACCTTTAGTCCCGGTGGGTAACACCAACCGGGACTAAAGGTGCCTCCTGACATGCCACGATGGCCAACACCTTTAGTCCCGGTTGGTAATACGAACCGGGACTAAAGGTTTTTTTTTCTTTTCTTTTCATTTTTTTGTTTTCTTTTCAAAATAGGTTTTCGAAGTCGTATTGTACGCTGCTAATTATACATTTATACGCGCATATAGTATGTTTCGGTTCAAGCACAATGAACGTATTAAATCACACAATTCAAGCATAGAAATATATATATATATATATGCATGCATCATATATATATTTACATGCATGCATGCATATGTGTATTTTACATTATATTATTTCATGTGCATATATTACAAAAGATTGCATTATAGTTGTTGTGACATAACGAGTTTCTTCTCATCCTCTAGCTTGGCTTCAATGGCAGTGTTGGGTCGAAGTAGAACTCGCCCTTAGAATCGATGACCTGCTCATTAAAAAATCCGGCTATAGACTCTTGAATTGCTTTGATTTGGTCTTGCCGTATGACCTTTTCCTCCAACCATCGAGTCTACAGGTTTGAATTAAAGGAAAATAAATTAATATATGTACATATATATATAAAGACATAGTAACACAATCAATAATAATAATTAAATGAATATATAGTGTATTTTTAACGTACTTTGAGTCTCTCTGTAGGAGTTCTTTGGGAGACCACCTTGATAAACTTGCAAACATAGTAACCACAGTAGTTGTTCCCCTGTTCCTGCCTCAGACACCACTTTACGAGAAAAAGATTTGTCATCCAATCTGGTGATCCGGTGAAAGCTATATGTTTAATTAATAAAGATGATGCGATTCAGGGGACTTACTTTCAATGGGATTACATTCAGTGGCGCTTTGCATTTTTCCATGTGTTGCTTCTCAATAAAGGTTTTCCAAACACTGCCCAATAAAAAATTTGCCACATCATTAGATATAGTTAATCATCATGTTTGTGTGTATATATAGTTGCTAGAGATCCCGAAATTACCTCTGGATAATATCTATCATATCTTGGTAGTCTTGTTGTGGTTTTCTCATCGAGTCATAGATTATCAAGTGACTTTTCACCAGATCGATGTCCATCAATATCCAGTGATTGCTGCATATGTTTATAGGATATAACGCATAACACTCATTAATTAACTAGAATCAACATATGAGCCATTAAGGCTATGATCGACATGATTAACACTCACTTGAAGTTATAGGGAAAGAGTATATCCTTCTTGTGGCGTTGGTTCACTAAGAAGTTCATGAGGTTACTCTCTGACTCAGACTTCCAATTAGTCATTGGAGTAATTGGGTCTTTGAATACTATATGGGGATCAACAAAACCAATTTCATTGCATCCTTCCTTTCTGAGCTCTGTCATTGTAAATCTGCATATATATAGTACTTGTTAGGATAATTTATATGCATATACACACATATGATGAGTTTAATAATAGATCGAAAGAATTATTACTTACAGGCAATAGCAGCTAATGATAACTTTGTCCAGAGATGTCAGGTGGCATATACACATATATGTATGATCTAGCCTGGCTCGTATGAGTTGAGCCAGGTTCATTTAAATTTAAATCTGGTTTTGGATACATACAATTCCATTTTATTTGGTTGTTTGTATATTTGTCGAGTCTAGCTTAGAAGATTCAGAGTTTGGTTGCATATGAAGACATGTCACATGGGATAAAATGTTAAAAACAAGTGTCGTATGACTGAATAGACCAATGCTTATTTACTTTATGGCATGGTATGATTTTATCAAGATATCATCATTTACCATACCGTATCCTGTGATGATGGTGCTGTAGTAATGTAAGTCTCCGTCTCTTCCAATTCACGGATAACATCACTTATAGCAGGTCTCCTGTGTTTATCAACCTCGATGCAGCTTACAGCTATTTCAATGCATCTCTTCGCTTGCTGGCAATGTTCTTCCACGTACTTTGATGATGTTGTGATCCTATCCCTCCAATTTTTTATCACCTACAAATCAAAGGAACAGTCAACACAAATGTTGATCATGTAAATTGTGTAGACATACATATATGGTACATCATCAGAATGAAATTACACTTCACTAGGAGAAGTAACCGTTTCTTACAAGTTCCATGAAATTTTCGGGAGATGGCATTTCACCACATTTATCATATCCCATTAGTCCTGCCATTATCTGTATGATTATAATACCTAAGCTGAATATATCATTCTTATCTGATATTTGACGTCTCGACATGTATTCTGGTGCCATGTAGTACCTGTATGGTATCGAAGATATCATGCAACCACCATTTAGTTAATAACAGAAAAAAATGACATATATCTCTTGAAGCATTATACTTACAGTGAACCTACGATATCATTTGTGATATGTGTATATATTCCACTGAAGGGCCTTGATACACCAAAATCTGCAATTTTTGGTTCCATATTCTTATCCAGAATCACATTGGCAGGTTTTAGGTCCAGATGGAAAATAGGTTTTTCCAATCCTTTGTGAAGATAATGTAGACCTTTACAAATTCCTTTAATTATTTTGTAGCTTGTACACCAGTCAAACCCACAAGACTCGTCTGCAAAAGTAGAAAACAACAATGCTCTTGAAATGTAGTTTTTTTTTTATTTCCGTGCTAGGCTCCTATATTATACGATCAGATAAAATAACAATACCACCATACTGACCATACAGATGTTTGTCCAGGCTTCCACGTGGCAAATATTCAAAGCAGAGAGCTCTGTATATCCTTTTAGCAAGTATATGTTCTCCATCAAGCTCGAATGCTGCATGTCGTGTCTCATTGCAATAGCCAATAAATCGTATGATATTTTTATGTTGGATCCTCATAAGGTTGCTGAATTCATTATTAAATTGCGCATCGTCAAGTCCTCGGACATCATATAGCTTCTTCACAGCAATCTCTGTACCATTGTTCAGTACTCCCTGTTGTGGAGCCACTTATTAAGATATGTTACATATGGTACATGGGATTCTTGGAGTTCATTATTAGTGATGCTTATAACTTGAACAGAGGTATGAGTATTAATTAGATAAACCTTGTAAACTTCTGCATAGCCACCAGCACCAATTATGTTATGCTCAGAAAATCTTCCTGTAATACTTTCTAGAAAGAGTGCCGGTAGATCGCTTGGCATCGTACTTGAGTGATCTGCTAGCTACTCAACTCTTAACTGCATACACAAAATATTTTCTATAAGAACATCTAAGGCTTACCTTGCTTTTCCTTCTCAGCTGAGCCAACGAAATATTCACCAAAGCTAGATATCAGACTGAAAAAAATGTATGTATGGTAGTCGCTTTTGCTATAATATAGCGTACATGTTAGTTAGGACAATTTATAGATCATTTCGGTTTTTTAAATACACCACTTATGTTATGTATCTAGACATATCGTATATCTAGGTACATAGCAAAAGCTATATTGTACCAAGGAAAACCAAAACGACTTATAATTCGGGACACGAGATGGTAAAATTTATGCATGATAATGCTATTGGCCTTTTTGCACAATAGAGTAGCAAGCTCTGTATGTCCTTTGACCCCCGCTGGGTTCTTCCCTCGTCTAGGCAGGTCAAAGGTCAACTTTATTTTTATGTTTATAGAAACATTTATCACCATCTATGTCGGTAACGTTGAATGAAAAACAAAATAATCACTACCTATTTTTAAAGCAACAAGTAACGAAAATAAATTGCATTTTTACAAATGTTGGAGGAAGGCAAGACAAACAATTCAGAAACAGGACCAGCGAGAAGTCAACGGATTAGTGGTTTACTTTTGGTGGTACATCCGAGAAAAGAACACGGAACTAAACGAATCTTTTATCATTTAGCTCCACGCAACCCTTGCAATTGACATTAATCTGCCCTGTTCGTTTGGACTTGTTTGGCTGATAAGCCATAGTTGAATGTACTATTGGCTGATTTGGTGTGAGAAAAAATATTATTCGTTGACTGAAAAATATAGCTTATAAGCCAAACAAGCCCAACGAACAGGGCGATCATCAAGGAAGAAGTACAACAATACAAGGTTGCTTTCATACAGGATGTGCCAACTTAATGGTGCGAGGTCACGTAGCTCCGAATTTCAGGCCGGTGCTACAATTTTCCCTTGAAAAGTTTTTTTCCTACTTCTATAGGTCATGGTGGACGGTGGCCGCTTGGTGACAGTAGCAAATGACTAAAGGCCTCTCTGGTCCCGGGGGCAAAAAAAAATGCCGAGGCTAATGCTAAATTGGGACATCGTTCTAAAGTCTGTTCTCTAGTAGTGACAGTAGCATCATATCGAATCTTGTGATACGTGCATGGAGCATTAAATGTAGACGAAAAAAACTAATTGCACAGTTTGGTTGGAAATTGCGAGGCGAACGTTTTGAGCCTAATTAGTCCATGATTGAACACTAATTACCAAATAAAAACGAAAAGCGCTACAGTAGCCAAATCCCAAATTTCGTCCAACTAAACAAGGCCTTCCTCTTATGTGTTTGGGGTGTTTTGTTGTGGGTCTCTCTTTTTCTTCTAATGAATTAAGCGAGCAAACGCTGGCTGAGATTTTAAAGAAAAACTATATATACAGTAATGAATTTTAGCGATGAGTATACCGCACACGCAGGGGTGGAGGGGAGGGGGCTCGAGGCCTGGTCGAGCCCAAATGAAGTGACTATTACCGTGGGGGTATTTTAACAAAAAAAGCACCGGGGAGCGGTGCTCCATGGTTTTGGTTCAAAATTTAGTCAATAAAATTACCTCCACAATTCAGTTATCATAAATATATGTCCGATACCCTTCTAATACTTCGTAATATGCATAAAACAATTGTTAAACAAACAATTGTTTGGTCTATGTGCTTTGTAAAGGACAGTTAATTAAGTACCGTAGGTAATTTATAGGGATAAAAAATATAGTAGCAGGAAACCATGGTCCACGCAGCTCAGCCTGGGCACATTTTACCCGAAAACCGAAACCGAACCGAACCCCGAACCAAACCGAACCGAAGTGTCGGTTTTTCGGTTCAGTTTCGGTTTTCATTCCTGGGAAGTTCGGCTTCGGTTGCCGGCTTCGGTTTTAGCGTCCTGAAAACCGAACACCCGAAGAAACCGATATTCTGATTAGAAAAGAGCTAGCATCGCGTATCCTTAGTTACCTACTACCAGCCCAATGGCCCAATATGGCCCAAGACCAACAAGCACACACACCCGACACCCCCACTACCTCAGCCACACATCGATTCACCGAAACCCTATCTACAGAGCGACGGCGTGGCCGCGACCGCGAGCAGCGAGCGCGCGCCGGCGGCGCCGCGGCGGCGAGCAGGAGGAGGCGATGACCGCAGGTGCCGGCGGTGCGACGGCGCAGCAGCAGAGCGCGCGCGGCGGCGCGAGCAGCAGGCAGCGCAGCCGCGACGTGGAGCAGCGAGCACGCGCCGGCAGCGGCGAGCAAGAGGCGCGAGCAGGAGGAGGTGAGAGGTGACGGCGGCTACAGGCGGCTCTAGCGCGTCCCTGGCGCCCTGGCGAGAACTGCCCCCACGCGGTGGTGGCGGCGCAGCGCGGCTCCTGCGTCGGTGCATTCTCCCTCTCTCTCTCCTCTGTGTCCATCGGTTTCCTCGGTTCAAACCGAAAACCGAACCAAGAAACCGGACACCGAACTCGTCGGTTCCTTCTTCTTCCACAAACCGATCGGGTGCTGTATCTTGGAAACCGAAGTTTGTAGAAACCGAAGAAACCGAACCGAACAATCGGTTAAAACCGATTGCCCAGGCTGACACGCAGCATACCACGTGAGTCCGCCGAGTGCGTTACTCTACCCTTCAGCCGGACCTGAACTTTTATAAGAAACCGAAACGATTAACTCTAACGTGCACGCGTGTTCGAGCATGGTAGAGTCACGACCGTACCTTTTTCTTATTGGTGGATCTGGGCCAACCAATCAACAGACGTCTCCATAAAGTTGATGGGAGCGGACAAGATGGTGGGGTTGGACAGGAGACCTACTGCGGCACATAAATTCAAAATAGGTCTCTAATACAATACTTATAACATCCAACATAGTAGTTTTAAAGAAGACCCATTTTAGATGTCAGGAGAGGCATAACTCAAATCTGAGTATCCTCTATCCTGGATACCCATTTATAGAAACGGTGTTAAAAATTCCTGTTCGCGTGCTCTTAAACCCGGCTTGATCCGCTTCTTTTTTCATCCGGAACAGTGTTTTCTCTCACAGATTCATCCAGATTCCTCCAAATTCTTTCAAAATTCCTCCAATTGAACGGGGCCTAAATTAGCAAAGATGTCCGTGCGTTGCAACGGGCGGAATAAACAATAGTATATGTGTAGGCCAATAGATTTTCAACTCAAACGATCACCGCACAGCCAAGCTAACCGTGCCCGTGAAAATCAAAGAGTTCAAAAAAATCGCGCTGGTCTGGCAAAAGAGTTGATTAATTGCTAGAGTTGAACTCAGCTCATCAATCAACTCCAAAAGTGACGATCCTTAACACCAGGGAGGTAAGGGAATTTTGATTTAACTAAAGTGTAACGAGATCCTATTTAATACGGGTGAAACAAGAAATAGACACCTTAATTAAAACTTCATGGTATGTAAGATGATGTCCGAAACGACATGTGTCGTCCCAAAAATTTGTGCATGAACAAAATTTACAAACATAAGGAGAGATGGACATGCATGAAATGAATAAGTATGCACATATACAAATATATTATTTTTAGATGAAGAAACAGATCGTGTCTCACCGGGCGTTGATCCGGAGCCTGCTGCCTGGTCCCGGAATGAAAGATGTTGCGGCGTAAGTACCTCCGTGTTACGTGCAACCGTGCCAAAAAGCTAGCTTTGCCTGGGCTGCGGGTGCTCGGAGCACAGGGGCTACACGGTGTGTATATTTATATACGCAGCACCTGTTGTCCCCGTGGACGTGACACAATAACCTGCGGGCCGGGCGGAAAAAAACATCATTAATGCCATGACTCTGACGTCCGACGATTTCAGACGTGTCAGATAAGGATCGGATACGGCGCTGCGCGTCCCACACTGCTCCGCCTTCGGAATGTCGCTCACGGAGTGGAGGCGCCGCTACTACAAAACAAAAAGCTTTTACCACTAGGTGGCGTTGGCGTTAGAGAGCGGAGTGGAGGCCAGATGTCCGTCCGTCGGCTTGCGTGTTAGGCTACTGTGCCGCTGCCGCTTGACAGAAGCAAGCACTCATTCCACGTCCGCGCTCTCTCTCTAACAATCAAAAAAAAAAAATATCTCCGGTGCTTATCCGCTCGTCTCAGCGTTGGCTGCTCGCCCTTCCTCACCGCGCGCATGCCGTGCACTCCCTCCGCCGCGCCTCATGCCGACGGACCCAGCCCGTGCTGTGCGCCGCGCGCCCCGCCCCGCGTCGCCCTCTTCAGCCGCGTGCGAAAGAAATCGAGCGCATCCTGCACACACCGCCCGCCCACGCTGCACCGGGAAGGTAGGTGGGTCCTTCTTTGGTTTCGAGCCCTCCTTCTTCACCTCCTCCCCTGTCCTTCTCTTCCTCTAGATTCGGATCTGAGAGATGCGGCGGTAGCTAGAGTTTCAGCAAATTCTGTTGCAGTAGTCTTGTTTTGCTGTTGCAACAAGTAATATTTCTTTATTGTATTAGTCTCTTTTTTCTGATGTTGCATCTCGCATTGCGCTTTACTTCATGTTGTTGCAGTAGCATTGTTTTGCTGTTGCAACAAGCAATTTTTCTTTGTTGAATTAGTTTTTTTTTAGATGTTGTATCTCGCATTGCGTTTTATTTCTTGTTGTTGTAGTAGCTTTGTTTTGCTGTTGCAACAAGTATTTTTTTTTTGTTGTATTAGTCTTCTGATGATGTTACTTTCTCATATTTCGCTTTGTTTCTTGTTTGCTGCAGTAGCTTTGTTTTGCTAGTGTAACAAGTAAGTTTTCTTTTTTGTATTAGTCTTTTTTTTTCTGATGTTGCTTTCTCGTATTTGCTTTTTGTTCTGTTTTGGTTGCAGCAGCCTTCTTATGGTGTTACAACAAGTAATATTTCTTTGTTGCATTTAGTTTCTTTTTTCTGATCTTGCATCTCGTATTGCAGTAGTTTTATTATTTGTTGAAGTCGTTTTGTTCTGATGTTGTAGTTGTCGGGTTCATAAACCCGGGGTCCCCCCGGAGACCGGCTTCCACGCCAAGGCCTGACCCAGAGGCGAAAAAACAACAGGGCAAAGGGACGGCCCAGCAGCTGATCGGAAGGTCCGGCCCAAGAAGAGCAACACCCGCTCGTCAACTTCTTCGGCCCACCTATCTGATCGGAGCACTCGCTCCGGGCTCTAGCCGCCTCCTAACGGCCTCTCTGATCGGAAGGCCTGCCCCGAGCCCTACTTCCAACTCTGACCCCATGTCTCTCCGACCGGGGTACGTAAGAACCCTGCACGCCGCTCTTTTGCGACTGGCGCAACGAATGCTTACGCTCAGGGGCTCCGAAGGATGCTGGCACCATCCCCGCTCACGTCCGAATTCGTAGAAATGGCAGGCTTCGCTCCTGCTGTTTCCAGCGAACTCCCGGATAATGAGGGCGAGAGTGACGGTTCCAGCATCGGCGAAGTGGCGCCCTGCCACCGTCCGTCCTGGGAGTGCGCTATGGCGAACGCTCTAGGACAGCCACCGGTGGTTGTGGCGTCTGAGCAAACTCACACCCCTCCGGACCCGTGCGCGGAGGCCCTCGCATCTGCGCAAGCACACGCTGAGGAATTGCGACAACAGCGGCAGAACCAGCCATCGCCTGCCCCAGTGTTGTCGGTATACCCCGTCGCGCCCCCTGCGCATGATTCGGCGGGCGGTGCCCAAGGTCGAGCCTATCAGGTCCAACGTGACATCATAAACGAGGGGAACGATGTCCCTTAGTTCGCCCGGGCTGGCCAGAACATCGCCACTGCGGCAGTGCTTCTGCGCGGCGTTCCCGAGCCCGCCGACCCACAGGAGCGGGCAGTCTACCGGAACCTCCGGGTTCTAGTAGAAGCCACCGCCGTCCAATAGGAAGAAAGCTCCTCATCGTGACTCCGACCCGTGCCCTCTCTCCCCGCCGGGGGGACTAGGACGTGCCAGATGGATCGCTCCATTCACTCGCCGCCACAGCCATCAGGCCAGGCTTGGGGTGCGGCAGTCGCGCCATGGTCCGACCTGGTGCCTGCTTCACACCAACTGCCCGTACACGAGCGGCCTGATCCACACCAGGACGCCCGCAACATCGTTGGCAACCGGCGTCGGGTCCGACACGATGACAATGTCCACCATACGACAGTAGGCAACATGCACCCCGGCCAACCCATCAAGGGAAGCGGTGAAATGCGCCCCAGGTGTGGTCACCGGCCCGAGGACCGTAGCCCTAGCCCTGAGGGCTCGGGGCCACGGCCCTTCAGCCGGTGTATCCAGAGAGCACCGTTCCCGCAGCGTTTTCGGCCGCCCACCAACAACACCAAGTACACTGGAGAGACAAACCCAGGCATTTGGCTCGAAGACTTCTGGCTCGCCTGTCAGGCCAGAGGAGTGGATGATGACTATTTCATCATTCAATACCTTCCCATTTGTGTGGAGGAACATGTTCGGGCGTGGCTTGAATTCCTTCTGTACGACAGCATCCGCGACTGGACGAACCTCAAGAGGGTCTTCGTTGGGAATTTCTAGGGGACCTACGTCCACCCGGGAAACTCTGGGACCTCAAGAGCTGTCAGTAGGAGCCCAACGAGTCCCTGCGATATTACATCCATAGGTTCTCCCAATGATGCAACTCCCTCCCCGATGTCGTCGACGCGGACGTCATCAGCGCGTTCCTCCTCGGGACGAACTACGAGTCCCTGATCCGCAAGCTTGGCTGCTTGAAACCCCGTACCACCCATGACCTGCTCGACGTTGCCACCAACCACACCTCTAGCGAGGAGGCAGTCGGAGTGATCTTCAGCTGAGGGCGGGACAAGGTCAAAGCTAAGCGCGTGGACCCGGACGAAGGCCCCTCCACGTAGAGGGGCAAGAAAAATAGAAAAGTTCGACGCCGGTCGGATAGCTCCTCGCTGGTCGCCATGGCCGATCGCATGGCCAAGCAGCCCCAGCAGGGACTACCTGACCACTTCAACAAACTCATGGATAGTCCATGCACCAAGCACGCCTACCCCGTCAAACACCTCTACAAGGAGTGCGAGCTCCTCAAACGTTTCCTCCGACTGGCCGGCGGGCCAAAGGAGGGAGGCGGTAGCCAAGAAGGGAGGTGCGGCAGGCAAGGATGGAGATGGTTTCCCCGAACCTGAGGAGTGCATCATGATCTTTGGCGGGTCAGACGCCATCTGGACTAAATGCCAGCACAAGGTGCGCTACAGGGAGGCATGCGCCACCGAGACAGCCGTCCCCTCCTTCCTCAGCTGGTTGGAATCCCTAATCACCTTTGATCAGAGGGACCATCCCTCCTGTGTCGCAAGACCAGGATGCTACCCGCTCGTCGTCGACCCCATCGTCCGCAAGAAGCGCCTCACCAAGGTGCTAATGGACGGGGGCAGCGGCCTCAACATCCTATACATCGACACCCTCGATGACATGCGCATCCCCCGATCGGAGCTCCACCCGATGGGCTCCCCCGTCCATGGGGTAATCCCGAGAGCGCAGGCATACCCGCTCGGACAAATCGATATGCCCGTCACGTTTGGCAGCCAGGCTAACTTCCGCTCGGAGGTCCTCACCTTCAAAGTGGTGGACTTTCTAGGGTCCTACAACGCCATCTTGGGGCGGCCATGCTATGCAAGATTCATGGCAATCCCCAACTACACCTACCTCAAGCTGAAGATGCCAGGACCAAACAGCGTCATCACCGTGAGTAGCGCCTTCTCGCACGCCTTCGCGTGCGACCATGGGCACTTCGAGCTTGCCACCGCGGTCGTCAACTAGTCCGAGCTCCCATGGCTTGGGGAGTCATCAACCCTAGTAGTTCCAGACCGCATCAAACCAACTTCCTCGATGACCTTCTGCCCGCTCGAGGAAACCAAGACGGTGGGTGTCGACCCCACCGACCTAGCCAAAACGGTGCAAATCGGGACCCAGCTCCCAGCCAAATAGGAATGTGAGCTCGTTGACTTCCTATGCGACAATCGTGATGTCTTCGCATGGCAGCCTTCTAACATGCCAGGGATACCAGAGGTCGCTGAGCACGCACTACGCCTTATCTCGGGCTCAAAGCCCACCAAGCAACGCCTACATCATTTCGATGACGAGAGGCGCAGGGCCATAGGCGAAGAGATCGCCAAGCTCACGGCAGCCGGATTCATCCGGGAGGTTTTCCACTCCGACTGGCTCGCCAATCCCATCCTGGTCAGAAAAAAGACCGGGAAGTGGAGAATGTGCGTTGATTATGCTGGACTCAGCAAGGCATGTCCCAAGGATCACTTTCCCTTGCCGCGCATAGACCAGATAATCGACTCCACCTCGGGTTGTGAGATCCTCTCCTTTCTGGACGCCTACTCAGGCTATCACCAGATCGCAATGAAAGAGTCCGATCAGCTCGCAACCTCGTTCATCAACCCATATGGTTCGTACTGTTACGTGACCATGCCTTTCGGCTTGAAGAACGCTGGCACCACCTACCAAAGGTGCATGCTGCAGTGCTTTGATGACCAAGTCGACCCGCTCGATCAACCTGATCAGGCCGAACGGCCGAAACCAACGATCGCCGTCTATGTCGATGACATAGTGGTCAAAACAGCTCAAGCGTGCGACCTGATCGCAAACTTGGCCGCAATGTTTGCGAACCTCCGAAGGTTCAACATCAAGCTAAATCCTAAAAAATGTGTTTTCGGGGTTTCGAAGGGGAAGCTGCTCGGATACATCGTATCCGAGCGTGGCATCGAGACCAACCCCAAAAAGATCGCAGCCATCTCCAACATGGGTCCCATACGCAACGTCAAGGGCGTGTAGAGGCTCATCGGCTACGTGGCTGCCCTAAGCCGCTTCATCTCCCAGCTCGGCGAACGGGGGATGCCACTCTACAAGCTCCTCAAAAAGACAGACGCCTTTGTTTGGACTGAGGAAGCCCAGTAGGCCCTCGAAAGCCTCAAAATGTCCCTAACATCAGCCCCAATCCTCGTCGCTCCTGAACAGGGAGAACCCCTCCTCCTTTACGTCGCAGCAAGTAACCATGTGATTAGCGCCGCCCTAGTCATCGAGAGGGAGGAACCGGGACACCAGCTCAAGGTACAACGACCCGTATACTTCATTGGAGAAGTACTTACCGACCCCAAGGTTTGGTACCCCCAGGTGCAGAAACTCCTATACACCGTACTAATGGCGACCAGGAAGCTCCTACACTACTTCACCGACCACGAAGTCACGGTCGTCACTTCGTACCCACTCGGAGACATCATCCACAACCGCGACGCCGCGGGACAAATCTCCAAGTGGGCTCTTGAACTCATGGGCCACGACATCAGATATACCCCCTGCATCTCTATTAAGTCTCAGGCTCTCACGAATTTTGTCGCCGAATAGACGGAGGTCCAGCTACCAATCCCAGATGTCACCCACGAGTACTGGACAATGTACTTCGATGGGTCCGTAATGGCACTCGGCTCGGGGGCTGGAGTGGTCCTGAGCTCCCTAGATGGGAGTAGGCTCCGCTATGCCATCCGCCTCCACTTCTCACCTTCAAACAATGCCACGGAATACGAGGCCCTTATCAACGGACTCCGCATCGCCATCGAGCTCGGCGCTACATGACTCTATGTCCGTGGCGACTAGGAACTAGTCGTTGATCAGGTCATGAAGGAGTCCTCCTGCAAAAGCCCCCTCATGACAGCATACTGCCAAGAGGTGCGCAAGCTCAAGGAAAAAATCTAGGGGATCGAACTGCATCACGTCCCTCGAAGGGACAACGATGATGCCGATTTCCTCGCAAAACTAGCCGCCAGGCGGGATCCGTCCCCAAGCGTGGTCTTCATCAACGACATCCATGAGCCGTCTGCCCACATCTTGGAAAGTCTGACCCGGACACACCCCAATGCCCAGCCAGCCCTCAGGGGCTCCGACCCCGACACCCAGCCAGCGCCTAGGGGCTCCGATCCCAGTACCTCTACGCCCCCACGAACGTCGCCGTATTAACACCCGGTCAAACCGATTGGCGAGTATTGCTACTCGCCTACATCCTCAAAGAGGTTCTCCCGTCTGAAAGGACTGAAGCCCGATGAATCGCTCGGCGTGCCAAGACCTTCATCGCGCTCGATGATGAGCTCTACAAACGGAGCCCATTAGGGGTACTCATGAAGTGTATCCCCACCAACCAAGAGAGGGATCTCCTCCTCGAGGTTCACGTCGACATTTGCCGGCATCACACGGCCCCAAGGTCGCTGGTCGGAAAAGCCTTCTGCCAAGGTTTTTACTGGACCACTACACTACAAGATGTAGAGGAGGTCATTCGTAGGTGTGAGGGATGCCAGTTCTACGCTTGGCAAACCCATTTGCCGGCTCAAGAGCTCCAAACCATCCCTGTCACCTGGCTATTTGCGGTCTGGGGCCTCGACATGGTAGGACCCCTCAAAAAGCCCCCGGGTGGCTTCACTCACCTACTCATAGCGGTCAACAAATTCATCAAGTGGATAGAGGCCAAACCCATCACCAACATCCGGTCAGAGGAGCCTGTCAAATTCTTCCTTGACATCATCTACCGATTCGGCGTTCCTCACTCTATCATCACTGACCACGGGACTAACTTCACCGGAAAAAAGTTCCTAAACTTCAGCGACGGATACGGCATCAGGATCGACTGGGCTTCGGTCGGACATCCACGAAGTAATGGTCAGGTCGAACATGACAATGGCATGGTCCTCCAAGGACTTAAGTCACGCATCTTCGACCGACTCAACAAATACACCAGGCGATGGGTTGCAGAGGTCCCAACAATCCTCTAGAGCCAAAGAATGACCCCAAACCGATCCATGGGATGCACACCCTTCTTCTTGGCCTACGGAGCTGAGGCGGTGTTGCCCTCTGACCTCGACCACGGCGCACCAAGAGTAAAGGCTTTCGACCGCAACCAAGCCGTGGAGGCCCAACAAGACACAGTCGACCTACTCAAAGAGGCTCGTGAAGCGACCGTCATCCGCTCCGCTCGCTACCAACAAACCCTCCGCAGGTACCACGAAAGGAAGATCAGGGGAAGGATTCTCGAAGTCGGCGACCTTGTACTCCGGAGGACTCAATCAATGAAGGAAAAACACAAGCTCTCTCCACCATGGGAAGGACCCTATACTGTAACCGAAGTAATCCGACCGAGCACCTACCAACTGGAGGACAACAACGGCAACGTTCTCAATAATACTTGGAACATTGAATAGCTACGTTGTTTTCCCCTAAATTTGGTCTAAACCGCTTTCTAGTTAGAACATGCTCCCGTAAGAGCACCCCTGCCCGAAACACTTTCAGCCCGGGTCGCTCGGGGGCTCCATAAGGGTACAATATTGAATATTACCTCTCTTTCTTTTTTACTATCACATGATAAAACAACTTTGTCCCCAAACAGAAACACATTCCATTTATCTAATTACCTTACGTAACTTTGTTCTTACTCCCAACCAAACGCACCCCGCCTTTCCCTACGGATACGAACAGCCAAGCCTCGCGGGCCATGCCCCGGGCTCCCAAGGTCGCACCCTACGGGACAAATGGGTAGGTACGAGAAAGAAAGGATAAAAACAGAAGTTATGCTAAGATAAACGCAGGGAACAGATATCGTGGTTCTATCACAAGGGCAGCACGAACGTATTCATTGATATAGAAAACTGTTCACATGGGGACTCACCTACAAACCTAACTATTACATTCTCTACTGCTACACATACTACTGCTCAGTATCCACACCGAGACACAGATAGGTAGCAAAGGGATGCCCCACGAAGGCCATGCCGACTCCGTCACGAACGACGAGCACGGGTCTCGGTCGGAAGCTCTCCGAACCCCATCACTCAGGTCATCAAGGTAGGCACGTGTTCATTAATACAAAACTGTTCACACAAGGGCTCACCCACGATTGACGAGCACAGGTCCCGGTCGGACATTTCTTACTGGAGCTCTCCGGACCCTGTCACTCTAGTCGTCAAGGTAAACACTATCAGAACCCCTCTATTTCAATATAAATCATTCATACATCCATATGCGCATTTCATTCCGTATGCTCGTGCCTCCCGGACGATTCGGGCCCTGAACTGCCCGGGGGCTCGGGAACTAAGCATCGCACGTGCAGCGAAATATATCAGAACGCTCCATGTTGCGTCACGAAGCAGCGGTTGCCTCATTCGACTTGAGTAACCAATAGAGCCAGAGGAGAAAACCGTAGATGAGCACCGTGCGGCCCTAGCCCGTTCTGGCAGACCGGGTCATCTCAACCTTCTTGTTCGATCCTAAACCTCTCGCCAAGCCCACAGAATCTCCATCGAGGGGAGGCCGAAAGGCCACTCGGGTCGGTCTCCGGAATGACCTAGGCATCTGCCGGATTGTAGGTAAAGGAGTAGTGGAATGTCACAAGAGGGCTATGCCGACCCTGTCACGAACGACGGACCTAGATTCCGCTCGATCACACCCGTTAGCGAACTCACCGAGCTAGTCTTTGAGCCCGAACGATCGGGACAGGCGACGAAACTTAGCCCCACTGGTTTTTGAGGAACCAGATGGGGTAACGCACATAAACTCACATCGACCCCTACGAAGGCCCGACAAGGCTCGGGGGCTCAAGACAAACGCCAAGGACGGCGACCTTGAACTCACAGATCCATGACTATGACTCGCCTGGTCCCATGGCACGCACCGACGCCAGGATCCGCGAGCACAGCCTTGTTCGATCTTTAACTAAAACTAATAGCGTCTTCGTAACGGCTTCACTTCTGACTACGCTCCAAAGAAACCCTGGGACTGTGACCTCGAACTCACGTCGACAGGATCGGCGGCATCCGGCTATGGCTCTTGGGACCGCGACCCCAAACTCGCGTCAACAGGATCGGCGACATCTAGCCACGGCTCTTGGGATCGTGACCCCAAACTCGCGACGACAGGATCGGCGACATTCGGCTACGGCTCTTGGGTCCGCGACCCCGACGTCGACAGGATCGGCGACATCCGGCTACGGCTCTTGGGACCACGACTCCAAACTCGCGTAACGGCTTCACTAACTGAAACTAACTAAAACTAACTCTCTCGATCCACGGCGCGCACCGATGCCTGGGTCTGCTCGTGACTCCACCTCGCCCAATCCCACGGCGTGCACCGATGCCTGGGTCTACTCGCGACTCCGCCTCACCCGATCCCACGGCGCGCATCAACGTCAAAGATCAATGAGCCCTGTCGCATCCAACTAAGCTGTCTGCATTCACGGTGCGCACCGACACCAAGGTTTGTCTGAAACTAAACTTCCTCGCCTGATCCCCGGCGTGCACCGATGCTGGGATCAGTAGTTTATGTCTCAATCCAATCCCCGCGCCTAAAATGCCTCGGCTATACAACGACGCCTTGGTTAGAACAAAAAAATCCATCTCAGACTAAAAACACGCACACATGCCCGCTAAAACAAACACCCCCAGACGGTTCTGCCCGAACCGCCCGGGGGCTCGGGGGCTACACCTACGGGTGCGCTCGCATGCACCCGCCGAACAAAAAACCTCCCCCGCTGGCAACGCAGAAACCCCCCCAGCCGGTTCTGCCCGAACCGCCCGAGGGTTCGGGGGCTACACCCGCAGGTGCGCTCGCGCGCACCCGCCGGCAAGACAAAAATCCCTCGGATGATTCTGCCCGAATCGCCCGGGGCTCGGGGGCTCCTGTCGGGTTTATAAACCCGAGGTCCCCCGGAGACCGGCTTCCACGCCAAGGCCTGACCTAGAGGCTAAAAAACAACAGGGCAAAGGGACGGCCCAGCAGCCAATCGGAAGGTCCGGCCCAAGAAGAGCAACACCCGCTCCTCAACTTCTTCGGCCCACCTATCCGACCGGAGCACTTGCTCTGGGCTCCAGGCGCCTCCGAACGGCCTCTCCGATTGGAAGGCCTGCCTCGAGCCCTACTTCGAACTCCGACCCTGTGTCCCTCCGACCGGGGTACGTAAGAACCCTGCTCGCCACTCTTCTCCGACTGGCGCAACCGAAGCCGACTGGGGCCATCCGACCGGGGACGTCCGCCCGGAAGGGTCCAGGGACGAACGGAGAAAGCAGCACACGAGTCAAATCACGGTACAGGGACCATACCCTGAACACCTGCTTGAACAGTGCTCCATGACCGCCCTGACACATACAGTATTGTGGGTGCCGACATTTATCCCTATAGTATTGTAGGCGCCATTGAGCTCCCGTATGGTAAAAAGCCCCTCACATGCCTCTGGGCACCAATAGTGTTGTGGGCGCCGGGATTCACCATACCCGGTAAACGTGGTGAGACTCCTCACATGCCTCTGGGCAAGCAGTATTTTGTAGGTACCGACATCAACCCTTCCTGAAGAAGACAACGTAACCTCCCACATGCACCTGATATTCTACAGTGACACCAACAGTGTTGTGGGCGCCTACCATTATCCCATCCTCTTCGGCGTGGGCAACAAGGCTCAGAAGCATCCGTACCCTCTCCCTCTCACCTATAAAGCCATCCCCTTCATCTATAAAAGGGGATGCGCTCCCTCCAATAAAGGAGGACCGATTCATTCAAGCCCAGTTCCTTAGATTCAGTAGTCCAATAAGCTCACAACCACAGAACCGTCAGATTCGGACCTCAGGCTCACGCTTGAACACTTAGCTCATAGCTTAGTTCTAGTCGCTCTCGGCCCTAACAGTCGGAGCCGACCGGACCTCTTGCACACCCCATCTTTCTCCTTCTCGTTTGTAAGCCCACTACAGACTCCGAGCACTGGGCTCAGGAATAAAGTCGCCGACCGACCCTGACTGGACGTAGGGCACGTTGCCCGAACCAGTATAAATCATGTGTCATTGAGTGCTAGGCCACCTCCGATCACAACATACAGCAAAACTATAAATATTTACTAGTTAGTCATATTCTACACCGACAGCAGTAGACTTGTTCCGTGGTAAGGATGCGGCGCACTTAGTGTGGGCACGGCGGAGAATGGGCAGCGCGACGGGATGCTGGGGGACGGGCGGCGCGGCGGAATGGTCCATACGTGCATGCGCAACAGACCTTACGTGCATGCGCAACAGTAGACCCAGCATAGCATGTAAGCAGCAGGTGCAAGCACACAGTGCGCACCACGCGAGCTAAGCATGCGAGCAGCAGGCGTAGGCACGCAGCGCAGCACACGAGCAGAGCATGGGAGCAACAGGGGCAGGCAGGCCCATGCACGCAGCGCAGCACACGAGCAGAGCATGGGAGCAGCAGGCGCAGGCACGCAGCAACATGCAAGCAACCGCACGCAGCAGCATGCAAGCAACAGGACGCGAGCAGCAAACGGAGGCAACAGTACACGAGCACCAATCGCAGCCGCACGCGAGCAGCATCGGGTGGCAGCAGCAAGCGGGTGCACAGCGACAATAGCACGAGCGAGTAGGCGCAGGCAGGTCAGATGCGGATGTGCATGACACCGTCCGATGGATGTATCCATCCGACGTCCGACGCCGGCGCTTCCGAAAAAACATTGTATGCGACAGTGCGGCACAGCAGTGTACGTATCGCAGCAGTGGAACCCCGTTTGGAGCCCCCATGAATTTTTAGGCAAAGTTCTATAGTGTAGGGGTTGAGACTTAAGATTGAGCAGCAGTGTTGATCAGTGTTCTCTGAAATATTTTCTGGATCCGCCGCTGACTGCCGCATACAACTTTTTTCCAGGCCGGGCCCAGACTGCATGCCGTGTGTGACGGAAGCATGGAGTGGGACGGGTCTAGAGGTCTAGTTACGGACTAAATGAAGAATTTTTTTTTAAAAAAATAGAGTGGACCGGCGCTACTGGCTGATCATGTCAATGTACGATAGATGCAATGCATCTTTTCACTTCTTATAGATCGGTACGTATGGCACAAGTCACGCCTCCTCCTTGCCACACGCGTGCATGATCATCGGAAAGTATGAAGTACCAGGACTTGTTTAGATGGCATCTAAATTCTAAGTTTTTTCATTCTCTCTCCATCACATCAATTTTTAGCCGTTTGTATGGAGTATTAAATGTAGGTAAAAAAATAACTAATTACACAGTTTAGTTGGAAATCACGAGATGAATCTTTTGAGCCTAGTTGGTCCACGATTGGACAATATTTGCCAAATAAGACGAAAATAATACTATTCATCGGGTTCACTTTTTTTGCAAAGTGAACGAGGCCCCAATATCATATATACATCCCAACAATATTGGCCAAATGTCCCTCCACACGAAAGTCAGTAAGCCTAAGAGCCCGGCAGTACATCTTGTTGGTTCGTGTGCACTATGAATCTATGATGATTATCTTGATAAATGAACGCTGGAGATACATCCTTGTGGGACAATGAAAAATTAACCTACTCTATTCTCTGGTTCTAAATTGTAGTTTACTTTAATTTAGTTTTATTTTAAGTTGAACCCTAAATTTGACCATCGACATATACAATATCAAATTAGTTTTCATTATATTCTCCACAAGGTTTGTCTTCATAATTATTTTAGATGTTAATATATATTTTCTCTAGAAAATTACTCAAAATTACAAATGTTTGACTTGGAACACAAAGTAGAGTGAACTGTAATTTGGAATAGAAGCACTAAATGTAAGCTTGATTCGGACATAGAGGGAGTATATAGCATAAAGTTGTTACTTATGTAGCTCCTAGAAATCTGATTTGTGTATATCTATACCTAATTATAATAAAATTAAAGTGTGAAAAAAATATTTCTCTAAATTTTGGTCCATCCATGTGTCCCTCCACTCTTCGGAGCATGAGTCCTAATTGGTTTTACTAATAATAGAACTTGCGGGAGTATATAGCATGGAACTTGCGGGTCATGCCACAACGACGGAGCACGACACGGCAGCAGACTCCTCAGGTGGAGTCCGGAGCGGACACGGGAGGAAGAAAACGCTGATAGGGCGGTCCCGAGCGTCAGCGAGAGAGAAGGGAAAGGAGGGGCGTGGTGCGGCTTGCGCTGGGCTGGGCCGCAGGGCGTGAAAACGGAAGCCGGGCCCACGGGGAAACCAGGCCGAGCTGGGCCGAAAACCAGGGAGAGGGTAAGTTTTCCTTTTCTTTTTCTAAACTACTTTTCCAAACCAATTTTGAAATACATATTCAAAATCTAATTTGAATCCTTTTGAAGTTTTGCTCAAATACAGTCATCACAGAAACAAATATGCAGCAACATGAATGCACCATCATGTATTTATACCTTATAGTTGATTTTATTTTCACAAAAAATATTATTTTCTACCTTTGCATGCACACACATATGCATAATTAAATCATTTTTCCTATTTTAAAATCATGCAAATTTTAGGGTGTTACAATTCTACCCCCTTAAAATGAATCTCGTCCTCAAGATTCAGACGATGCTTACTCAAAACGCCGCGGGTATGTTTTTCTTAAATCCTCTTCTCTTTCCCAAGTAGCCTCATCTTCTGTATACCGATTCCACTGAACCTTACACATCTTTATAACTCGGCTCCTCGTAACCCTTTCTGCCATCTTCAAAATCTTTACCGGAAATTCCTCATAGGTGAGATCTTCCTTAACTATAAGCTCCTTTAACGGTATGTGCTCCTCTAGTATACGTAAATATTTCTTTAATTGAGACACATGAAACACATCATGTACACCTGACAAGCTCCCAGGCAATTACAACTAATAAGCTACTTCTCCACGTCTCTCTAAAACCTTGAAAGGCCCAATACCTTGGTGCTAATTTTCCTTTCATGTGAAACCTTCTCACACTTCTCATAGGTGATACTTTTAGTTAAACATAATCCCCTATTTCAAAAACCAATTCTCTTCTCCGAGTGTCAACATAACTTTTCTGTTGAGATTGTGTCACTCTCAAGTTATCTCTAATCATCCTTACTTGCTCTTTTGCATCTCATAAAACATCTGGTCCGAACACTTGAGTTTCTCTCATTTGATTCCAAAACAACAAGGTTCTACACTTTTGTCCATACAAAGCTTCGAAAGGTGCCATATTGAGACTCTTCTGATAACTGCTGTTGTATGAGAACTCTGCATAAGGCAAACTCTTGTCCCAGCTTGTACCGTATTGCAACGCACAAGCTCTCAACATGTCCTCCAAAATCTGATTAGTTCTCTCAGTTTGTCCATCTGTCTGAGGATGATATGCTATACTAAAATTCAACTATGTTCCCAATGAACTATGTACTTGCTACAAAAAATGGGATGTAAATTGAGTACCCCGATCAGACATAATTTTCTTGGGAACTCCATGCAGACATACTATTCTTTCCATATATAATGCAGTCAATTGGGGTCCAGTATAGGTAGTCTTGATCGGTAAGAAGTGAACAACTTTAGTTAACTGATCCACTATCACCCAAATTGAATCATAACCTCTCTGAGTGCGTGGTAACCCAACAATGAAATCCATACTAACTTCTTCCCACTTCCACTCAGGTATCTTTATTGGTTGTATTAATCTTGCAGGTCTTTGATGTTCAGCTTTGACTCTTGGATAGGTATCACATATAGCAATATATTCAGCTACATCCCCCTTAAGTCCATACCACCAATACTTCCCTTTCAGGTCCAAGTACATCTTAGTACTCCTAGGGTGAATAGAGTAAGCGGTCTCATGTGCCTCATGAAGAATTTCATCTCATATGGCCTTAATCTCAGGTACACATAGTCTTTTCCCAAACCATAGAGTTCCACTATCATCCATACGAAAACCTGGTGCCTTGCTGTCGACGTTTTACCACCGATAGCCTGCCACAGGGGTACCCGGGGTAGTTTGTTCGGGCTTCAGCGTATGCAGAACTCAACGGTTAACGCAAGAGACAGTTGATTTATCCTGGTTCGGGCCCTCGACCGTGATCAAGTAATAGCCCTACGTCCAGTCGGCGTTAGCCTTTGCGTTGGATTGATTGTAAAGCGTTATGTTGCATTATGTTGTCTCTCCAGGAACTCCACCCTCCTTTATATAGTCAGGAGGCCAGAGTCCTAGTCGGTTTATAATGAGGTTCCTAGTAGGATTATAGAATACTACTACTACTACTAAGATTACAGGGAAAGAAATCCTAGTTAGACTAGATCTTCTCATTTCCTTGTGGGGTATCCCGTGGGTCCCATATCGACAAGCCCTTGAGCACTTCATGGTTGAGCTCTGGAAGCCTCATCTTGTTCCTTCAGGTCTTGCCGAGCAGGAACAAGTGTTGTTCGAGTGCTTTCTTGAGTGAAACCATGTAGCGCTTCTTGGGATCTTCGAGTGGTGTGTGCTTTTTGAAGAAAAAATTACTCCCATCTGGATGTAGCCCCCGAGCCTCTTGCTATTTGGAACAAGGAGCTAGAGGGTCTTGTCTTGAAATTGCTCTGATTCTTCATCGAAGGGCTCTTGAGCATATACTCAGGTTCTTTATCAAAAACAACTCAGATATAGCTCGGTCCAGGTTCTTTTTGTCGTGAGGCCTTGAAGCGGTCTGTCTTGAAGAAGTCTTCTTGGTGATGTGTGCTTTTTCGAAGGAAAAAGTGCACTACTGAGTGTAGCCCCCGAGCCTCTTGCTATTTGGAACAAAAAGTTAGAGGGTCTTGAATCTTATGTCGTTTGAAAACTACTGTCTTGAAGAAGTCTTCTGAGTGATGTGCACTTTTTTTTGAAAAAAAGTGCACTCGCTGAGTATAGCCCCCGAGCCTCTTGCTATTTGGAACAAAGAGTTGGAGGGTCTTGAATCTGAGTTGTTCAAAGAACTAAAAACCTCTCCTGTTGCAGCCCCCGAGCATATATCCGGGTTCTTTTATTCAGAAAGAACTCAGATGCAGGGTCTTGGCATATTCTCTGGTAGTCTGCTGTTGTCAAATGTAGTTGCATGGTGGTGGTTGAGTGTAAATATTGTTTGTTCACGAGTTGTACAGTGTTGGTATATCCTTTCGAATATGCTTGTCCTTGAGTACTGTTCCTTCACGCCTAAGTCCTCTTTCATTGAATTCTATCTTTTCACTGTGTCCTTTGTTAGGTTTGTTCCGTTGGTGCTCCCGGTCCATGTGCACCGCTTCTTTGGTCTATAAATACCCTCCTGGTGTGCTGTTTTGATTCATCAAGCGTTTTGTTGCGTGGTCTGCAATCTCCGTAGTCATGAATATGATAGTTTTTGAATTAGAGAAGCCCCCAGGCGTATCTTGTAGTTCTTGTATATCTTGTCGTAGCTGGAGGGAGTCTTGTGATAGAGATTAGAGGTAGACTAATCTCGCAGCGGCATTGTACCAGGAGGTACGTGGTGGTAGTTGGAAGAAGTCTTATGATGTGGGATACGTTCCTTCATCCACCTATTCTGGGTAGTTCCCCCTTGCCTGCCCTGCGACTGTCTGGTGCAGATCAACGCCTGGTCCAGTGTCACATCAGACTTGGGTAGACAGATGCCTGCTGGGCTTCGCTTTCCATGTTGTCCCACCGTGCTGCTGACTTTCGCCTCGGATGTACTGCGTCCATCCTGTGAAGAAAACAGTGTAGCCGAGTGCTGTTTGTTCTACCGAGTAGCAATTTGGAACACATAGTCGTTCTAGAGCCTAGTCGTGTTTGGGTTCCTTTTTGCTATCTTGCTCATTGTAGTACCGAGTTCGTTGGGTCTTGTAAGATGTGTAATCTTGTAATTTTTGAAGTCATTTATAATGGAAAGAATCTTGTTTTCTGGGTTGTTATTCTTTTTTTGCTGATGTCCTGGTTGTTTGTGAGATTCCCGAGTTCTTTCTATAAGGACCAAGTTCTTGTGTTCCTTGTGAGGCAACCCTTCGTTGCTTCATTGTTGATGAGTTCTTTTTGTAGCAATATGTTAACTCTGCCTTGGTGCTGGATGGATAAGTCTAAAATCTACCCGTTGAACTGTACCGTTGTGTAGAAGTGTGCCATCCGTCATTTCAGCTTTGTCAGTTGTGTTGGGAAATGAACCATTGCGTTCACATGTCGTGTTAAAACGGGCCTAATGGGCCTCATTTTTATTGCTGTAAAAATCTATTTAAAGGCCTTATTTCTTCTTTTTCTTTACTGCCCTGCTTTTACCTTGAAACCCTAGTTCTTACTCCACCGTCGCCATTGTCGCCGTCATCTGAGCGCCGCCACCTAACCGTCATCGTTTCTTAGTGCCTTATTGCTTTTGCTAGTATATGGGTAGGAAGAAATCAGTGAGCAAGTCCCAGGCAACCTTTGTAGATGAGGAGGCATCACTTTCTGTGATTGAAAATCAAGAATTCATGGCCATGAGGGCTGCTCAGGAGGTCTAGCCGGCTCCGACTATGACTGAGGATCAGTTGCATGAGCTCATTAGTGATTGCGTGATCTAGGACAAGGAGATTGCTGAGTGGAGAGCTCCAGGCCAGCATCGGGTCCCAACTCTAGACTCCGGTGAGATTGTTCTTTTTGTCTCCTTTATTCGTGCTGGACTCTGCCTTCCTACCTCTACTTTTCTTCATCACTTTCTCAATTATTTTGGGTTTAGCTTGAACCATCTTACTCCCAATGCTGTCCTTCATCTTTCTGTTTTTGTTCATCTTTGTGAAACTTTTCTTGGAATTCGTCCTTCTCTTCCTCTCTTTCGTTACTTCTTCCGTCTGAAGCCCCAACCCCGCAGCGATGACACCCATGTTCTTGGTGGCTGCGGGATTCAGTTTCGTCAGGGTCATAAGGGTAGATTCTTTGATTATGACTTGGTTGATTCTACGAGGGATTGGCATGCCGACTGGTTTTATGCCGCCAATATGATCCCTCCTCTTGCTGTCCATTCTTCTTCTGGTCCCGTGGTTAACGATTGATGGGAAAAGAATCCCATGACGGTGGATGAGCTCCAGGCGATCAAGCCATTTTTGGAGAGGATATGTGCTCTGAAATAGCATGGCTTGACCGGCTTTGGTATCGTTTCCAGTTTTGTTCGCCACCGTTTCAGCCTCTGAAGGAGAGAGAGAACTACAGTTTTGAATACTCTAGAGCGGAGGACCCTTCTCATATGGTCCCTGCCCTTGAGTTGACTGGTGAGGAGGTGCTCGAGTGCCTTCAGAAGATGTTGAAGGGAGTGAGCATCGTCCCGCATACTGTCCCTAAGTGCTGTGCTAACAACCCGCCTCCTGCTGTGAGTTGTTTTTTCTTATGTTGGTACTTTTCATATTTCCTTTGTTGTCTCCACTTTTTGTTTAATAGTTCTCGTCTGGTTGTTTTACTCTTTTATAGGAATTGGGGCATAACTTCGTTGACCCGATCCCCCTTCATGACTGCCCTGCCATTGTGGAGCTTGGGGAGAATCTTGCTAGGGCATCTTTAACCAGTAAGTTTCAAACCACCACGATGTTTCCTGGTGTTTCTTCTGCAGTTCTTGACACCTATGTAGAGTATGTTCCTCATCCAGTTCCTCGAGCTCCCCGCAGTGTCAGAAAAAGGGGGCGAGCGGATTGTTCTTCTACTGGTTTGCCTACCACCAAGAAGTCTCGCCAATCGAGTACTCGTCCAGGTACTCAAGTTATAGGTAGCGTGCTCCTAGGTGAGCATATTAATATGTTTTGTCTTTTGTTGTTTGCTTTTGCCTCTAACCGAGTACTTTTCTTCTTTTTCAGATGGCGCTGTGGTTGCCATGCTTGAGAGTGAGGAAGAGGAGGATGATGATGCGGCCCTTGTTACGCGTCGATGAGTTGTTTTCCTATTTTGTGTGCTGTTGAACACTTCTTTTTGTTCTGACTTTGACCTTGTTCTCTTGTAGTAAGCGGTCATCGACCTCTAGTTCTTCTAGAGCTCCGATTCTGACCACGCCACTCCCGTTGTAAGGTGGCGGCGATATTTTTTGCTTCTATAGTTCCCCCTCTAAGGTCTTCTGTTGGTCTTGGGGGTTTTATGAAGAAGAAGATAGCTAAGTGAGTGAATCCTGGTTATGTTTCTCTGCTTCTGTTTTCCCCTTCTCTGATTCATATTCTTATCATCGATTTTCTTTATCATCTTGCAGGCCTTCTCCTTCCCTCAACCCTCAGTCGACTTCTTGTCAGTCTTTTGGTGCGCCCCTGCGTTTTGAGTCTCTGGACTTGGAATGTGTGGTCGGTGAGGTGGCTGTGAGTGGGACATGGTTCTCTGGTGGTTCCGTAGCTGCTGATTTGCTGGCTCCAGAGGTGACCGTGGCTGTGGCGGTGGAGCCATCTGAGGAGGCAGCCGGGGCTTCCTAGGGTATGGCCCTAGTCTTGTCTTCTTTGCCTCGGCCAGCTTCTCCCTCTGCTCCTCTTCCTAGTGGCGTTCAATGTTTGGATGATGATGTGGTGCAACAATTCGATGCCACTCATCGGTTGTCAGAGCTGGTTACTGCCTGGGGAACCTTCGCGACTTCTTTTGGGGAAAAACTCCAGGTAAGTTTTTTCTGAAGTTCTTTCTTTGGATGTTCGTTTTTCTTCTATTCTTCTGTTTTGTTTTTCTCTTTTCTCTTTTGCTTAGTCTTTTTCTCGGGATCATACCGGTTTCTTTTTCTCATCTGAAACTGAGAAAAAGTTATCTTCTGAGGTTAGTGCCCTAAAAATAGAGCTTGACCTCTATCGGGCTAAGATGGAGACCGAGCGTCAAACGCACCAAAAGGAGGAAAAAGCTCTCCGTGCCTAGGTGGTTGAGGCAGGAAAGCAGAGGGATGCAGCTGTGGAGGCCATGAAGAATGAGTGCAATGGTATTGCGAGTTCTTTTTGTTTCCTCTTGTATTTGAATTTTCCTTTCTGCTGACTTGTTTTTGGTGCCTGGTTTAGCTCTTTGAGTTGAAAAGTAGAAGCTCTCAGAGGGTATTGAGGAAATGAAGACACTTGCTCGCAATAGTCACAACAGGGCTGAAGAGGTAATTACTCGTGCTGAAGAAGAACTCGCGCTTGCCAAGTTGATTAGGCGTGGAGGTGACAGGGATCTTGTGTAGGTCCAAAGAACGGTTGAAGTCTTGACTGGTAAGTTGGCAACGGCTACTGAGAACTGGAATGCTTTGTGGAAATCATTTCGGTCAGTAGCCGATCTTCTCCGGACTCCATCGGATGATGGTTAATCTTGGGCTTAGTTTATTCCCCAAGTTTCGACTCATTTCTAGGAGTTTGTGAAGAGGTGCGCCCAACTATGTACTAGAAATGTTCTTACCTAGGTCTGGGTTCTTGCTCTGGAGATGCCTCTGTCCAAGATTGCAGAGGAAGCTGAGTGTCAAGAATATATTGATGCTGTTGAAAAGATGGAGCCTGAGGTCGAAGATTTGGCTAGGAGGATTATAGATAATCTTGATATTGATATTTCTTCTGCTGAAGATGATGCTTGATGTATTTTGACTTTAGTACTCAGTCTCTGTAATAAGGATATTATACTTCTTTTTGAATGAAGATCCTTTTTTTTCGTTGATGTCTTCCTTGCCTGGATGTCTTTGATTTTGTCAAGTGCTTGTCATGCTTTTGTCTGCGCTGTGTAAACAACTCGGTATTTGTAGATCGTTGTCTTGACATACTTTCTTGATTTGTCGAGTGCTTATTTGGCTTTCATCTACGCCGTGCAAACAACTCGGTTTTTTGTAGATCGTTGTCTTGACAAACTTTCTTGATTTGTTGAGCGCTTGTCTAGCTTTCATCTGCGCCGTGTAAACAACTCGGTTTTTGTAGATCATTGTCTTGACAAACTTTCTTGATTTGTCGAGTGCTGCGCCGTGTAAACAGCTCGGTTTTTGTAGATCGTTGCCTTGATAAACTTTCTTGATTCTTCGAGTGCTTATCTGGCTTTCATCTGTGCCATGTAAACAACTCGGTTTTTGTAGATCGTTGTCTTGACAAACTTTCTTAATTTGTCGAGTGCTTGTCTGGCTTTCATCTGGTTGTAGAAACATCTTAGGATTGGTTCGGGCGTTAGCTTATTAGCTACCCTCATCGGCAGGCTCAAGCATCTTTTTAGCTATTTTGCTCTCAGCCGGTATGCTCAGGCGTGATTTCAGCCATTTTGCTTTTTGGATCGGGTGTTAGCTTATTAGCTACCCTCATCGGCGGGCTCAAGCATCTTTTCTGCTCTTTTGCTCTCAGTCGGTATGCTCAGGCGTGATTTCAGCCATTTTGCTTTTTGGGTCGGGTGTTAGATTATTAGCTACCCTCATCAATGGGCTCAAGCATCTTTTTAGCTCTTTTGCTCTCAGCCGGTATGCTCAGGCGTGATTTCAGCCATTTTGCTTTTTGGATCGGGTGTTAGCTTATTAGCTACCCTCATCGGCGGGCTCAAGCATCTTTCAGCTCTTTTACTCTCAGCCGGTACGCTCAGGCGTGATTTCAGCCATTTTGCTTTTTGGATCGGGTGTTAGCTTATTAGCTACCCACATCAGCGGGCTCAAGCGTCTTTTCAGCTCTTTTGCTCTTAGTCGGTATGCTCAGGCATGATTTCAGCCATTTTGCTTTTTGGATCGGGTGTTAGCTTATTAGCTACCCTCATCGGCGAGTATGCTTAGTGAAAACAACTGGGGAAGATTCGTAATAAGATATATGTTGTCGATTAATACCATCTTTATTGATCATGAACGTTTACATGCTTAGTGAAAACAACTGGGAAAAGCCATAATAAGACATATGTTATCGAGGAACGCTATCTTTATTGATCATGAACGTTGATCTCTTGTGGCTTGTATTTATGTTCTTCCTTGTGTTGTCTTCATGCGTAGAATCTTCTTAGTTGGCTGATGTGCCATGTATTATTGACTTGTTTTCCATCTTCAGTTATCAACTTGTACATGCCTGGTCCGGTGACTTTTGTGACGATAAAAGGACCTTCCCATGTACTGAGTAGTTTATGGCGTCCATCAGTTTTTTGTATTCTTCTTAGTACTAGATCTCCGATTTGGAGTGATCGAGGTTGGGTATTCTTGTTGTAGTGGCATCTTAAACCTTGGAGGTATCTGGCTGATTGAAGGGTAGCATTTACTCTGACTTCTTCCATACTATCGAGTTCTAATCTCCGAGTGTGTTCTGCTTCTCCTTCGTCGTATTGTTCTATCCTTGGTGACATCCAGATTAAGTCGGCAGGTAGTACTGCATCTGATCCATAAACTAAGAAGAAAGGTGAGTATCCGGTGGCTCTGCTTATTTGAGTCCGTAGCCCCCATACTACTTTGGGTAATTCTTCAATCCATTTGGATCCATAGTCCACTAGTTCTTCGTATAATCTTGGTTTTAATCTGGCTAGTATAAGTCCATTAGCCCTTTCTACCTATCCATTGGCTTCTGGATGTGTGACTGATGTGTAATCTATGCTGAAACTGCAATCCTGTGCCCAACTTTGGAATTCTGTAGCCGTAAAGGGAGAACCCATTTGGCATGCCAAAGTAGTGCATAATGTCTTCGATGAACTCGACCGCTTTGGCTGCGCTGTATTTTGCGAGTGGTTTGTATTCAATCCACTTGGTGAACTTGTCAATTGCTACAAAAATGTACTCGAAACTGCCCTTTGCTTTCTTGAGAGGTCCTACTTGATCCAGCCCCCAGCAGGAGAAAGGCCAAGCGGGAGGGATGCAGATCAGATTGTGAGCTGGTACATGAGCTTGTCTTGCGAACATTTGACAACCTTTGCATTTTCTGACGACTTCTTCTGCGTCTTTCAAAGCGGTTGGCCAGTAGAATCCGGTTTAGAATGCTTTGCCGACTAGTGTTCTTGAAGCGGCATGATTTCCACAGCAACCTGAGTGTATTTCTTCTAAGATCTCTTTGCCTTTTTCGAACGAGACACATTTTAGGAGTACTCCTGATGATGCGGCTCTCCTGTTCAGCTTGTCCCCTACTAGGACGTAGTTCTTGCTTCTACGAAAAACTCGGGTAGCCTCCACTTTATCTGCTGGCAATTTATTCTCTTTGATATAATCGATAAAAACCAGGTTCCATGAGGTGGTGATTACCAAAATCTAGGTGCCTTTAGCTGGGAGTTTAGGGGTTATTTCACCAGGTTGTTTGATAGAGGGAGCTGATAACTCTTCTATGAACACACCGGGTGGTACCTTCGCCCTGTCAGACCTGAGCTTGGCGAGGACGTCTGCCGCAATATTAGAGTCATGTAGGACATGTAGAATTTCCAATCCTTGAAAATATTTTTCGAGTTTTTGTATTTCAGCACAGTAGGCACCCATGTTTTCTTCAGTGTAGTCCCAATCTTTGTTGACTTGGTTGCCTACTACCGCTGAATCGCCATATACGAGTAATCGCTTGATTCTAAGGGTAATTGCTACTCGGAGTTCGTGGATGAGGGCTTCGTATTCTGCTTCATTGTTTGTAGCTTGCCATAATATCTGAAGGACATACTTGAGTTGCTTTCTGTCTGGAGAAATGAAGAGAACGCGTGCAACGGCTCCGCCTAGCTTGAGTGATCCATCAAAGTACATCTTCCAATGGTTGAGGATGGTATTTGACATAGGTTGTTGAATCTCTGTCCACTCGGCAACAAAATTAGCCAGGGCTTGAGATTTGATTTCCTTTCGTGGGGTGAAATCGATATTGAGAGCACCAAGTTCAACTGCCCACTTAGATATGTGCCCTGTTGCGTCTCTATTGTGTAAGATGTCTCCGAGTGGGAAATCTATGACCACGGTAATCTTGTGGCTTTCAAAATAGTGACGAAGCTTGCGTGAAGTGATCAGGAGGGCGTAGAGTGGTTTTTGCACATGCGGGTACCAGATTTTTGATTCTGATAGTACTTCGCTGATGTAGTATATAGGGCATTGTATTTTATATATGCGCCCTTCTTCTTCTCTTTCCACGACTATTGCTATGCTGATCACAGTAGAAGTTGCCGCAATGTACAGCATCATGTCTTCGTTTTTCTTTGGAGGTGTGAGAACGGGCGAGGAAGTGAGGTATGCTTTAAGTCTTTTGAAAGCTTCATTGGCTTCTTCTGTCCATTCGAACTTGTCTGTCTTCTTTAGTAGTTTAAAGAAAGGTAACCCTTTTTCACCGAGTTTTGATATGAAACGATTGAGGGCCGCCATGCAGCCTGTTAGTTTCTATACATCCTTGATGCTTCGTGGAGGGCCCATTTCTGTTATGGCTCGAATTTTCTTGGCGTTGGCTTCGATTCCATGATGACTGACCAAGAATCCGAGTAGTTGTCCTGAAGGAACTCCAAATACACACTTGTTTGGGTTCAATTTCCACCTCCATCTTTTCAGGTTTTCGAAGGTTTGCTTTAAGTCTTCAATTAGTGTGTCCGGGTTCTTTGTTTTTACTACTATGTCATCCACATATGCCTCTACGTTTTCGCCAATCTGATCACCAAGGCATGTTTGGATAGCTCTTTGGTATGTGGCACCAACGTTCTTGAGTCCGAATGACATGGTCTTGTAGCAATAGGCACCGAACGGAGTGATGAAAGATGTCTTGCTCTGGTCTTGTTCCTTTAATGCGATCTGATGATATCCTGAATAGGAATCAAGAAAGGATAACAGGGCAGATCCTGTTGTTGAATCAACTATTTGATCAATGCGTGGTAGCCCAAAAGGATCTTTCGGACAATGTTTATTGAGATCTGTGTAGTCGACACACATACGCCACTCATCCATATTCTTTTTTTGTATTAGAACTGGATTTGCTAGCCAATCTAGATGAAGGATTTCTCTGATGAATCCGGCTGCCATTAGCTTTGTGATTTCTTTTTTAATTGCTACTTTCTTGTCAGGTGAGAATCGTCGTAGCCGTTGCTTCATAGGCTTGGAGCCCTCATTGATATCAATTCTGTGCTCAGCCAACTCTCTTGGGACACCTGGCATGTCGGCCGGCTTCCAAGCGAAGATATCTTTGTTGTCCCAAAGAAAGTTAGTGAGCATGAGTTCCTATTTTGTCGAGAGGTGGATGCTGATGGTTGCCATTTTGGAGGGATCACCGGTGCCCAAGTCGATCTGCTTGACATCGGCTTCTTTTGGTGGTGCGAGGATGCTGGGCTTTTTAGCTGGTATCTCTAGTTCTTTTGGGTTCGTTTCTGCGGCAATAATGACTATTTCTTTTCTACTACTAGCGGATTGTGCTTTGGCTGCAATTTGAATTGCCTAGACGTCGCAGTCAAAAGCGTGCTTCAAATCACTTCATAGGGAAAGTACACCGTTGGGCCCTGGCATTTTAAGCAATAAGTACGGGTAATGAGGTATCGCCATGAATTTTGCCAGAGCTGGGCGTCTAAGGATTGCGTGATATGATGAATCGAAGTCTGCAACTTCAAACTTGATGAACTCTGTTCGGTAGTTTGAGGGAGTTCCAAAAGTAACCGATAGAGTCATTTGTCCAAGTGGCATGGCTTCCTTGCTGGGTACTATCCCATAAAAAGGGGTGCTCATTGGAGTAATCATCCCGATGAGTTGTAGTCCCATCTTCCTTAGCGTTTTCTGAAAAAATGATGTTGAGTCCGGCTCCCCCATCGATTAATACCTTTGTGACAGTCATTCCGGTGATAGTTGGATCTAGAACAAGTGGGTAATGGCCTGCGTTTCCTACGTTAGTCCATTGGTCCTCTCTTGAAAACTGGATTGGATATTGTGACCAGTTGAGATATTTTGGAGTAGCTGGCTCTGCTGCCATGATGGTTCGTAGAGCTAGCTTTTCTTGATGTTTGCTTCTAGAATCTGAGGCCCCAGCGAAGATCACTCTTACTGTCCCCCTAGATTTTTGGAATCCCTTGTCTTCGTGGTTGTCTTCATCTTTTCTCTGATTGTCTTCTTTAGTGTTTACCTTATTATCTTTTCTTGTGTATCGCTCGTTGAATGTGTAGCAATTTCCGGTGGTGTGATTTCCTTTAGGATGCAAAATGCAACGCATGTTTTCAATGTCGTCATACCCTCTGGGTTTGGAAAACTTCCTTGATTTATCAGCCATGGCCACGGTGTTGTCTGGTCCATGTTTTCTTTCCTGATGTCTGATGTTTCGATGATTTCGCTTGTCTGGGTTGTCTTGGTTGTTTTTATCCAGGATCCTTTCTTGTGTCTTCTCCTCTGTAGTAATCATCTTTTCCACTGTGCGTCTGAATTCTTCATTGTTTCTCGGGTTTTCTTTGCGTGGGAGAAAGCTTCGATTACTTCTCTTTTAGTGATGTCATGTACTTGAGCACGTAGTTCGCCAAATCATCGATAGTAATTTCTGAGAGTTTCGCCTCCTTTCTGCTCGAGTTCTTTTAATTCTGCATGGGTGATGGGGTGCGTAATGATACCCACGAAATTTCCACAGAAAACTCTTTGCAAGTCCTCCCAATTCCTGATTGACCCTAGATTTAATTTGTCAGACCATTGGAGGGGCATGGTTTCCAGTGCCATGGGAAAAAATAAGGTCTTGATATCGTCGTTTCCTCTGGCTAATTCAATTGACTGCGAGTAAATCCTGAGCCACTGCCTTGGTTCGGTCTTGCCATCATATTTAGAGTGGTTGGATGGTTTGAACTTGTGAGGTAGCTGTATTGAAGCAAGTCTGTTTGCAAAACAGGGGAATCTATCGTGCGTTCCAGCTTCTGTGTTTTCTGATTCAGCTCCTCCTTCTAGCCAACTGTCGTCTAGGTGAGAGTAGTTCTACGGGGTTGTCTAAATTGGTACTTTGCTTTTGGTTATTCTTGGTTGTTCGACTCGGTAGTTTTGACTATGGTCCCTTCTACTTTCTCTGTTGTGACTTCCACTTGGTCTGAGTCTCTCAAAAGTAGACTTCCTTTGATTTTGATCTTCCTGTCTATGAGACATTGACCTGGTAGGTAGTCTTGAGTGGGTCTCTCTGTCGTGTACCCTTAGGGCTATTGACCGGAGAAGGTCCTGGAGCTGTTCCTGTCTCTCCTCGGGAAGTGAGGTCGCTCCGAGTTCTTCTAGTGCTTCTCGGATCCTATTGTAGGGTGTATTCACCGCGCGTCTTTCTTTGACTTCTTGTTCTAATTTTCTTCTATTGTACTTGGCCAGATCTAACTCATATTTGATCCAAGCTTCCTTGCACTGCCTAGCACGGTGTTGGCGTACTTGTTTCAATTTGTTTCTTCTCTCTCTGGCTTGCTTCTGATTCTCGGTCTCACCATCATGCCCCTGGATAAAGGGTGATATGTTGGACTCAGATTCATCCGATGACTTGATGTCGAGTGCTTCTGGGGGACCAATGGTGATCGAGGACGGCAAACCATGAATAGTTCTCGTGTGTGAATTGTTCTATTATCGGCATTGGTTTCCATATTGTCGGAGTCACCGACAACTTTAGTAGAGGCTTCAAGGTCGCAGATCGAGTCTCCTTCTTGGTAGGGTAGAATTGCTGTCATCGTCGTGCCGATTAGTTGGGTGCCGTTGTCTTCAGGAACAGAACCTGCCCAGTGGACGATGCAGTCTTGAGAGGTTATAGTTAGTATGAGACCTTACTGGGCTCCTTTCAGTGACATTCTAAACACCGGATTGAGGGATCCTTCGGGCCGTGCCTGATAAGATTTTGCCATGTTGTGGAGTCCGAATGGAAAAGGACCCGACTTCTTGAAAAGACTCTGAGTGTACTTCGAGTTGTATTCTTGATAGGGTGAAACCATGTTCTAGAACCCTACCGAAAAAGAACTTGGCCTCTCAAAAGAACTCGGGTAGGACTCTGTCTCGGATGCAGAGCCTGAGTTTGAGTTGGATGCGCGAAGCCGCAAAATCTGAGTTGGATCGGACATCACGAGCTGCGCGAATCTTCCGACGAGTTGATCTGTCATAGTCACTAAAATAGAAAGGTCTTCATGGTGATCCGAATCTTCGAGGAGACAGCTTTGGAGCTTGCCATCATCGCCTGCCTCGTAGATCCATGAACCGAAGATGAAGGTTGATCCCATTGAGAAGATCATGTTATCGAGGTCCGTCGAGCTCTCGGATGCAGTTTCACCGAAATCCCCTACCTAGCGCGCCAGCTATCGATGTTTTACCACCGATAGCCTACCACGGGGGTACCTGGGGCAGTTTGTTCGGGCTTCAGCGTATGCAGAACTCGATGGTTAACGCAAGAGACAGTCGATTTATCCTGGTTCGGGCCCTCGACCGTGATCGAGTAATAGCCCTACGTCCAGTTGGTGTTAGCCTTTGCGTTGGATTGATTGTAAAGCATTGTGTTGCGTTATGTTGTCTCTCCAGGAACTCCGCCCTCCTTTAGATAGTCAGGAGGCCAGAGTCCTAGTTGGTTTATAATGAGGTTCCTAGGACTACATAATAATACTACTACTACTAAGATTACAGGGAAAGAAATCCTAGTTAGACTAGATCTTCTCCCTTCCTTGTGGGGTATCCCGTGGGTCCCGTATCGACACTTGCCAATCACTATGTTTCCACTATCTCTTTCAACTTTGCATCCTATAACTGGCCCTTACATATTTATTGCTCCAGTGTGGGTTCTATCATCAACTCCACTGCATTAGTGAAAGCCGAAGTTCAGTTGCTCAAATTCAGCACACAAGTCACTTGACATAGCTGCTACTTACACCTCCTTGACGTAACTCTTCCTGCTAAGAGCATCGGCAACAACACTCGCCTTTCCAGGATGATAGTGTACTTCTAGATCATAATCTTTAATCAACTCCAACCATCGACGTTGTCTTACATCCAGATCTATCTGAGTGAAAATATACTTCAGACTCTTGTGATCAGTATAAATATCACTCTTATGTCTGATAAGATAGTGCCTCCATATTTTTAGAGCATGAACCACTGCCGCTAATTCCATATCATGAGTAGGATAGTTTAGCTCATGCTTTCTCAACTGTTGAGATGCATAGGCCACTACTCTTCCTTCTTGTATAAGAACACATCGGAGACCTTGATGAGATGCATCACAATAGATAGAAAAGTTCTTGCTCAAATCTAGCAAAATCAATACTAGGGCAGTAGTCAGCCTCTTCTTCAAATCTTCAAAGTTAACCTCACACTTTTCTGACCACACAAACTTAACATTTTTCTCCAACAAAGCTGTCATGGGCTTGGCAAGTTTAGAAAAACCCTCTATGAACCTCCTGTAGTATCCAGCCAATCCTAAGAAACTACGAATCTCTCCCACATCGGTTGGTGGTTTTCAATTCAACACATCTCTCACCTTGCTTGGATCTACTGCTATTCCACAATTAGAGACAACATGGCCTAGGAAAGAAACTTCACTACAAGGATTTGACCCTTATAGCACCACTTGTTTCCGCAACACCATACATTTGGTTGCAATATTTGGTTCTATGGCAACCAATGTCATAATTGGTAGCGATATATGGGCCTTATGGCCATCAAAATTGTGTGTTGCGTTAATCATAAGCTTCATTCCAAGACATAGGCGCTAATGCCACGATGGAAAAGGTGGTTGCGATTATGGGTGCCTATTGCCACAGCTAATGTTGAGTTGTGATAATACTTTTGTTGTGTTGCAATAGCTAGGTGTTGTTGCCACCGTTGTAAAGTTGGTTGCAAGTAGTTGTACATATGACAATGAAGTAATTGTGTTGTGTTAACTTTGAGCTGCGTTGCGATAGATCAGATCTATATTGCATCGAAGAAATGATTACTTGAAAGTAGCTGTGAATATAGCCACAATGAAACTTTGTTGCCTTAATCTTGCCCTACGTTGCAATAGATTTTATTATATTGCAACCAAAAAGTCATTTGTTGCATCCGTTGATGTTCTATTGCCACCAACTCTATACTTGGCTATATTGCAGTACATGTTGTTGCAAGTAGAGTGCTATTGCCATTAAAATTTGTCCATGGACATTACTTATCATGCACATGGGCCAAAAGCAAAGGATTAGACCAACCTACCATCCTAAAGTTAAAAAATAGTAAATAAAAAATAAAAAACAAGAAATAAATCACAGCATGCGCTGGCGACGCAGCTAACCCAGCAGCAACACCAACCTTGCTTTGCTTAGCATACAACTTGTGTTCTATGAGCTTTTGCAAGACCAACCTTAGCTGTTCAGCGTGCTCTTCTTCTATTTTGGAGAATACCGATATATCATCGATAAATACCACCACAAACTTATCCAAAAACTCCATGAACACCTTATTCATCAAGTACATAAAGTATGCAGGTGCATTAGTCAAACCAAAGGACATAACGGTGTACTCATACAATCCATACCTCGTGGTAAAGGCTATCTTGGGTATGTCAGTTGCACGAATCTTCAACTGATGATAACCAGAATGAAGATCAATCTTAGAGAAAACACAAGCACCTCTCAACTAATCAAACAAGTCATCAATTCTAGGTAGCGGGTACTTGTTCTTGATAATAACCTCATTTAGTGACCGATAATCAACACACATTCTCTGGGTACCATCCTTCTTATCAACAAATATAACCGGTGCTCCCAAAGGTGACAAACTAAGTCGAATGAAACCTTTCTCCTATAACTCCTTTATCTGTTTCTTAAGTTCCTCTAGTTCATTAACCCCTATTCTATATGGATGCTTAGCTATAGGTGCAGTTCCAGGTAATAATTCAATAATAAACTCAATGTCACGGTTAGGTAGCATACCTAGCAAGTCATCGGGGAACACATCTGGAAACTCATCCACTACCGGATCCTCCTTGTTGAAGCTATCATCAAGCTGGTTCACTGTGGCTGTCGGCTGCTTCTGTACCACAAAATCGACACTGATTCTATCCCCATTCGGTGCGGTCACAACAACTACCTTCTCCTAACACTGAATCACTGCTTGTTGTTGCTTCATCCAATCCATACCCAGAATCACATCAATACCAGATGTTCTCAACACAATGGGGCTCACTTTGAACTCTACCCCCCTTAAAGATAGACTAGTTGGAAGACAATGATAAGAAGCTTGCATACTACCTCCTGGTGAGTTTACTAATATAGGATCTTTCATGGCACATAAAGGTATGCTATGCGTTCTAACAAATGCTTGTGATATGAATGAATGTGAAGCTCCAGAATAAAAAAGAACAGTGGCGGGAGTGGAATTGACATCGAACATACCGAGCATGACTTTTAGTTCCTCAAGCGCCGTCTCTGTAGACACATGGTTCACCTTTTCCATGTTGGGTGCTGGCTTTTGAGGCATTCCTTTTGGATTACTATGCTAACCCCAGGGTGTTAGCTGATTTCGCTTTCTGGGGCAATGGTTAGCATAATGCCCAACTTCTCCACAACGATAGCATACATTGGAGGTGTTAGATGCGCTGGTCTTCATGGGAGTGTTGTTAGGTGTTCCCTATCATGGTGTCTACTGACCACTTTGCTGCTGGGGATGTTGATTGCCATTCTGCTTCTGGTTTGGGTTGCGTTGTGGGTACTGACCATGATTCCATTGATTGGGTGGTCCTGGGTACCTCTGCTAGAAGCCTTACTGCCGATTGGTGCGTGGAAGAGTATTGCTTTCAGAGGTCTGTCCCTGAAGCCTCCTCTTCTTGGCCTCCATCTCTTTGCGCTTATTGTCAATAATAATGGCATGATTCACCAATGTCTAGAAATTGGGGTATGTATTGGACATAAGTTAGAGTTGTAGACTGTCATACAGACCCTTGAGAAAGCGGCATTGCTCATCAGCATCATTAGCCACCTCATTCGGAGTGTAATGTGACAACTGAGCAAATTTTTCATGATACTCAACAACAGACATAGATCCCTATTTTAGAGCTCTGAATTCCTTCTGCTTGAGCTCTATCAATCATTCAAGTATGTGGTAGGATCTGAAATTTTCTCTAAATTCCTGCTAGGTGACAGGAAGAGCATTAGTGGGATGTCCATACTCGAATGCCTCCCACCAATCTTGAGCTTCTCCCTAGAGTTGTCCTGACGCGTACAACACTTTCTGCTGGTCGTCGCACTATGCTATGTTGAGTTGCTTTTCATGGATCAGTGGCATGAGAAAACACTAGGGGTGGCCTTTCAAGAATTCACCACGCTTATCACGCGATGCTCCACCAATTGGTTGATTCTGCTGATTCTGCACCAGAGCATGCATAAGCTGTGTCTACACTGCCAGAAACTGCTCAATAGTAGGTGGCGGTGGTGGTGGATGTGGGGGAACACCTCCATGACCTCAGCCTCTTCCTCTTCTAGACATCTGACATTAAACAAAAATATTCAAAATTTAGAGATTTCTAAGTTATATGCACTTATAGAGATATAGAATACATTCTGAAAATTTTCTAGACGAGTTCCAACATCAGTAGCTCAGTAAAACAGTCATATCTCGAGTTCTAGACATCCAAAAGAGGCGCGCTTTACGTGGTTGGAAAGCTTAAGAAATCATACACAACTTTTATTCAGACCACATGTCCAGATTCTATCTTTAGGTTAATAAAAAATAGAACACAACCAAAACTATTCTAGATTCCAGACTGCACAGAAACTTCAGTTTGAATCAGATTAGATATAGCGGTGATTCTAGAGGCACTAGAAAGACACTTAAGTCTAGTTGATCCCATAAAAATTTCATAATTTTTGGTCAAGTAGAATTAAAATGGCAATGGGATAAGTGCAGACTGCTTCAAAAAATAGATCCGAGAGAATAAGATGTACCAAACCTAACTATTTATTTATTGACTCAAACTTTAATATTCTTAACTATGGAACTTGCGAACATGGCCAAAAAGTTCCAACAATCATTACAAAAATCCAACTCACACATAAACATAATAACAATCCAACTAGGCACACAAAAGATTACACCATACTACTAGACTCGACTTGACTCAACTTGAACCATGCTACTAACGTGTTATTACATAGAAAGGAATCCAACACCTATGGGAAAAATTTATGGGCAAGCTCCTCATAGATCCTTGGTAGGTTGAGACACAACCTTTGCTCATCAAACACTTGTTGGTACCTCTTAAGAGTCTCCTGCTGTGCCTTCAACTGATCTTCCAGTCGTCGAATCTTCCCTACTAACTCACAGCCAAAGTGTACCATCACTTGGGTAGTTGGATCCATGCCCTAAGGGTCCATCATTGCCCATTCCAATTCAGGGTGTTGGCGTGGGAGGGATCGATATTGGTCCTCCTTCATATCCTCAAAGCGGCGACCACGGAGACCCATGCAGGCACTAGCCTAGTTTTCGACATCACTACCGGTTCAAAATCCCCCTTCACTGCCGGATTTTGAACCGGCAGTGGCATGTAGGCAGTGATGCTCGCTGCCTACTGCTGCCGGTGCTTCACCTAGCGGTGATAAGGTTTAGAAAAACAAAAAAAAAGCAATCCAAACAAGCATGCTGGCTGGAGCATGCTCGTTACCACCGTTGCTGCCACCATGTTCGCTGGCTACCACCGCCAATGCATCAAACATTTCATCCAAGAAAAAATTTCATACATCACAGATAAAGGATGGATTCAACACATCAGAAAAACTCATCCACAAATCGAGTCGTGCATCGCAAATGAAGGAGAAGGGTTCAACACATCACAAATCAACCCATCCAAAAATCGATTCGTACAACATAGACAAAGGAGCATGGTTCATCATAAACAAAATAACTCATCTACACCGGCGGAGACACAAGAGCACAAGAAAGGGAGATTACTGAGGAGACACAGTGCGATTGCCTCCTCCTTCTCCGGCGGGAGTGCGCGGCTGCCTCCTCCTCCTTCGGTGGGCCGCCCCTCCTCCTCTCCGGCATGATGGCCCTCTCCCCTCCATCTCTCCCTTAGGCAATGCGGGCGAGGAGGCCGGATCCAGCAGCGGGGAAGCTGGATCCGATGGTGGGGAGGATGGATCCAAGCTCCTCCTCGCCCTCAACATCGGATCTAGGAGCGGGCAAGGCGGGTGGCGTAGGCAAGCGGCGGTGGTGGTCCTCTCCCCACGGTGGTGCTCCTCCTCTTCAACTCTAGCAGCGGCGTGGAGGCTGGATCCGGTGGTGAGGAAGCTGGATCCGGTGGCGGGGAGGACGGATCTGGGCTCCTCCTTGCCCTTAGGACTAGATCTGGGAGAGGGTGAGGCGGGCAGCGTAGGCGAGCGGTGGTGGTGGCCCTCTCCCCATGGCAATGCTCCTCCCCTTCAACTCCGGCAGTGGCATGGAGACTGGATCCGATGGCGGGGAAGCTGGATCCGGTGGTGAGGAGGACGGATCTGTGCTCCTCCTCACCCTCACCGCTGGATCTAGGAGCGGGCGGCACAGGCGAGTGGTGGTGGTGGCCCTCTCCCCACGGCGGCGCTCCTCCCCTTCAACTCTGGCAGTGCGCAGGCGGTAGGACTGCAAGAGATGAATTGCTCGCGTCGCTATGCCTGCGCCGTGTGTGCTGTAGGTGTGAGCATGAATGTGGGTGGACCTTGTCGGCCAAATGTTTTTACGTATCGATTGCTCGCGTCACTATGCCTGCGAAGTTAACTGAGATGGATAAAATTTTTGGATCCGGGAGCATGATCAGTGCCGGTTTTGAAATTCAACCGACAGTAAATAGACATTACTGTCGGTCTGTATTAACAACCAGCAGTGATGTGTTCCTTCAGTGTCGGTTTTAGTCCAGTCTCAATCATTTTCTCATTTCAAGCTCGAAAACGTACATCCCTACCAGTTCTCACGAATCCGACAGTGATGAGGCCGATAGTGATGTCTAAATCTATAGTAGTGTGGCTTTAGTGGCTGCATCTTCTATGCCATCTTCCATGGTGGCACGATGAGCATGATGCGAATAGCTCACGTCCAGCTAGTATGCTTCCTTCTCTTCATCCCTGATGGAGATGCATACCCTAGTCTTCCAATATGTGTCCTCCAGAGGGTGCGTATGTTCTTTGTAGACATACTCCACAGCTGCGTCCCAATCAGCATAGTAGGTCTGAAGAATCCCCATTAGTCAGTGGTGCGAGACAGAGGATGCACACCCCGGCTTGTACCAAAACTTTGTAGTCCATCCCATGGCAGGGGTAGGCTGATCTTCTTGAATGGCGTCCTCCTCCTCATCATCATCAGACAATACAACGACCTCCACTTCTTTGGATTCTTCTTCTTTGGGCTCTTCCAAGAATGGCTCAGGCGTAGCTGTAGGTGCTGGTGAGTCAACTTCTTGCTCCTGGGGTTCCTCCTCCTCACTGAAAGCTCTACTTTGGTTTTGGTGAATTGATGAAACCCTAAGAGCTAACCTAGTTTATCAAAGTGATTATGAGATAGGTGGCACTACTCCAAGTGTCTAAGCAAATGAAGATCATGACATGATGATGATAGTGATGGCATGGTGATGATCAAATGCTTGGACTTGGAAAAAGGAGAAAGAAAAACAAAAAGCTCAAGGCAAAGGTGAAACTTGATAGGAGTTTTTTGTTCTAGTGATCAAGACATTTAGTGAGTGTGATCACATTTAGGATCGATAGCCGTACTATTAAGACGGGTGAAACTCATATCAAAATGCGGTTATCAAAGTTCCACTAGATGCTCAAACTCATTGCATATGCATTTAGGATCTATTGGAGTGCTAACACCCTTGAAAATGTTTGTGAAAATATGCTAACACACATGCACAAAGGTGATACACATTGTGTTTAGCACTTGGGAGCAAGGGTTCAAAACTTCACCGATGGAGTGTCCACCCATAGAGTGTGGATAGTCCAACGATGCCACTAGCGCCCTATACAGAAGAGACAGGATTTCACAGAGTGCACCGGACGCTTGTCATGCAGTGACCAGACTCTAACCCAATGTCTGGTCAGTGGCACAGAGTGAAAGGCCGCCCTCGGTCTCTTGATCGGACGTAGGTGACCGGACTCTGGCTAAACATTGTTCAGTGTCCGATCATGCTGATGTGGAGGTGCAAAGAGGAGACGGTGAGTGACCTAACACTAGGTGAGTCCGGTTGGGCATGACCAGACGTGTCCAGTCACGACTAGAACCTTACTGGAAGTGACCAGACGCTGGGGTCCTGCATCCGATCCTACACTATAGAGCATCTGATCACAACTTAAGTGCACTGATGACCGTTGATATTGAGCGATCAGCATTTGAAGCAAGGGCCACATGGCGTGCATCGCGCGACCGGACGCTGGGGTCCTACATCCGATCGATATGACCGGCGTGCCCGGTTGCCCCGATTTTTCAATGAACAGGGAGCCAACGGCTCTATTCATGGGGGCTCTCTATTTAAGTCCCATGACCGACTCAAGCTCACCCTCTTGGCCATTTGCATTGACATAGCAACCTTGTGAGCTTAGCCAAATCCCCCCACTCATCTCCATCATTGATTCATCATCTTTGTGAGATTGGGAGAGAATCCATGTGCATTGCCTGAGTGATTGCATCTAGAGGCACTTGGTGTTCGTGTTTCGCTACGGGATTCACTTGTTACTCTTGGTGGTTGCCACCACCTAGATGGCTTGGTGTAGTGGAGAAGGATTGGCATGAGTTGGCGATTGTTCATGGCCATCTCTGGTGATTGTGAGTGGACTTGTGCCTTCCCTAGAGGAGTGTCGAAAGGTAACCCTGGTGGATTGCTCGTGTCATTGAGTTACCTCACTTGTGGGTAGGTTCTTGCGGTGTCCAATTGTGTGGACAAGGTTCGTGCAACACCTCTTTGCCTCTGAACCACCAAGTGTTGGTTGACACAACGGGGACGTTGTGTGTTGGCAAGCACGTGAACCTCGAGAGAAAATTGGTTGTCTCTTGCCCTTTGGTCTTCTCCCAGTGATTGAGTTAGTATTCATCTTGCGATTGGTTCACTCTACGCGGCTGTATAATCACCTTACTTACTCATTTACATACCCGCAAACTAGTTGTAGTAAGCTCTTTAGTGTAGCTAGAATTGAGAGCTTGCTTTGTAGCTTAAGTTCATCTAGTGGAGCTCTTTAGTGTAGCAAGTGTGAGAGCTCTTAGTGAGTAGTGACTTAGTAAAATGTGTGTCTAGTGATCATAGTAACTAGAATTGTTGGATAGGTGGCTTGCAGCCCTTGTAGAGCTAGAGCAAGTTTGCTTTTCGCTATTTGTTATACTAATCAAATTGCTCTAGTTAGTTTGTAGAGTTTTAAATAGGCTATTCACCCCCCCTCTAGCCATATTAGGACCTTTCAAGTGGTACCGGAGCCGTGGTCACCGTTTAATTGAAGGCTTAACAACCTTGGTGTCAAAATATGGCTCAAGTTGTGTTCAACCATGTGTGGGGAAAACCACCGTTCTTTGATGGCACATGCTATGATTATTGGAAGAGAAAGATAAAGATGTATCTTGGTTCAATCAATGATCAAGTATGGGATGTGACCGAGAATGACTATGCTATCATTGATCCTAACAATCTCGCCAACCAAGACAAGACCAACAAGCAATGCAATACAATGGCTCTCAACACCATATACAATGCCATTGATTCCAAGGTGTTTGAGCAAATCAAGGATTGTGATTGAGCTAATGAGGTGTGGAAGAGATTGGAGAAAACATATGAGGGCACACTGGCAGTGAAGAATGCCAAGTTGTATATTCTCAAGGACAAGTTGACAATCTTCAAGATGAAGGAATATGAGAGCATTCCAGAGATGTTCCATCAATTGCAAGTTATTGTCAATGATTTGAAGGCATTGGGAGAAAAGATCAATGATGATGATGTCTCTTATCGGTTCTTGATGTGCTTACCCCCAAGATTTGAGATGTTGAGATCGCTTATCATAAGAGGCAATTTGAAGGAGGTTACCCCTAACCAAGTACTAGGTGATGTCATGATACAAGAGACATAGCGTGTGAAAAGGGAAGGGGTTGACAAGGATGATAAGAAGGAAGACGAAGACAAGAAGAAGAAGAGTGTAGCATTCAAGGCTAGCTCATCATCCAAGAACAAGGGTAAGTCCAAGAAAGAATCAAGTGATGAAGAGGATCTTAGTGACATTGATGATGAGGCCATGGCTCTATTTGTGCGCAAGATGGGCAAATTCATGAAGAAGAGAGGGCTATGGTGCAAGAAAGAGAAGAGATCACACCAAAAGCAAAGAATATGTGAGAAGATGCTACAATTGCAAGAGCCCCAATCACGTTGTAGCAGATTATCCCTACAATAGTGACAATGATGCGGATAAGAAGAAGAAGAACAAGAAGGAGAAGAAGATGACCTTCCAAAAGAAGAAGATGGGTGGATGCTATGTGGTCACTTGAGATAGTGATGGCTCTAGTGATGATGGCAAGAAATCTATCAAGAAAGCACTAGCAAGCATCGCCATTAACAACTAGCCCTCCATCTTCGACACTCCATCAACATGCCTCATGGCAAAGCCTACCAAGGCAAAATATGATGTGAGTGATGATGATGAATGTGAAAGTGATGCTTGTAGGACTGATGATGAGGAGGAGGAGTACACCAAGGAGGAGCTCATGGACATGTGTGAGCAAGTGCACACTTGCTTTGAGATGAAGAGGAAGGAGTGCAAAGAATTGCACAAGAAAGTAAAATTTCTTGAGCAATCTCTTGATGAGCTCAAAGCCACTCATGAGAGGCTAATAGAAGCCCATGAGAAGCTTGGCAAAGCTCACTTTAAGCTTGAAAAGGCTCACTCCTCTCTCATCGAGCAAGTCAAAATGGAGGAAGCCAAGAAGGAGCAAGTGATTGTGTCTTGTGATGTGGGACTAACATGTGATGTTATTGATGAATCTTTTTATAAGCCCATTGTAGTTGCTCCCACTAACCCTTCTTGTAGCATTTCCACTTCAACTTCACCTTTGAGTGATGGTTTCACAAGTGATGCCTCACTAATGGTGGAAAATGAGACCCTCAAGAAGGAGGTGAATGAGCTCACTCGTGCCTTAGGCAATGCCTATGGTGGAGATGCCCACTTGCTAAAGTGCTTAGGTAGCCAAAGGTTTTCTCTCAACAAAGAGGGATTAGGCTATACCCCCAAGAAAGGCAAGGTAGACTTTGTCACTCCCAAAGTTAGCTTTGTGAAGGGCAATGGTTGGTTTTGCAATAGATGCAAGCAAGTTGGGCATATGAAGCAATATTGCAAGACAAACAAGAACAAGCAACCTAATGTATCCTCAATTAGATTTGATTCTTGTTACATGCTTGTTAAGGGTGCCAATGGTGTGAAGGCTAAGTTCATTGGTACACCAATTGCGGGCTCAAAGAAGAAGGCCATTTGGGTACCAAAGACCTTGGTAACTAACCTTCAAGGATCCAAGCAAGTTTGGGTACCTAAAAAGAATTGATCTTCTTTTATAAGTCAATTATAAAGTCGGAGGAAGGCATTGGGTGCTTGATAGTGGGTGCACACAACACATGATCGGTGATCCAAGAATGTTCAATTCAATCAATGAAAATAAGAGCAATGGGATTGATAGTATCACATTTGGTGACAATGGCAAAGGCAAGGTCAAAGATCTTGGTAAGATTACAATATCCAATGACTTGAGCATTTCCAATGTGCTACTAGTAGAGAGCTTGAACTTCAATATATTATCGGTAGCTCAATTGTGTGATCTTGGTTTTAACTGCATATTTGGTGTGGATGATGTAGAGATCATAAGTGTAGATGGCTCTAACTTGATATTCAAAGGTTTTAGATATGAGAATCTATACTTGGTTGATTTCAATGCTAGAGAAGCTCAATTGTCAAAATGTTTGCTCACTAAGTCTAGCATGGGTTGGTTATGGCATAGAAGGCTTGGTCATGTTGGAATGAAACAATTGAACAAGTTGATCAAGCATGACTTTGTTAGAGGTTTGAAAGATGTCACATTTAAGAAAGATAAGCTATGTAGTGCATGTCAAGCCGAAAAAGCAAGTTGGTAATACACATCCTAAGAAGAGCATGATGAGCACATCTAAGGCATTTGATTTAGTGCACATGGACTTGTTTGGACCAACCACAGACACTAGCATTGGTGGAAACAAATACTGATTTGTGATTGTGGATGATTTCACTAGATACACATGGGTGTTCTTTATAGTGGATAAAAGTGATGTGTTTGCAATATTTAAATCATTTGTCAAGGGCATTCATAATGAGTTTGAAACAACCATCAAGAGAGTTAGAAGTGACAATGGTAGTGAGTTCAAGAACAATAGAATTGATGAGTTGTGTGATGAATTTGGAATTAGACATCAATTCTCAGCCAAGTACACTCCACAATCAAATGGTCTTGTTGAGAGGAAAAATAGAACACTCATTGACATGGCAAGATCAATGATGAGTGAGTACAATGTGAGTCATTCATTTTGGACCGAAGCAATCAACACGACTTGCTACTATAGCAACCGACTCTATTGTCACCCCATGATGGAGAAGACACCTTATGAGCTATTGAATGGAAGAAAGCCCAACATTGGATACTTTTGGGTTTTTGGTTGTAAATGCTACATATTGAAGAAATGCACTAGATTGAGCAAGTTTGAAAAGAAATGTGATGAAGGTTTCTTCCTTGGTTACTCCACTACTAGCAAGGCATATAGAGTTTTGAATTTGGCTAGTGGTTCCCTTGAGGAGGTTTATGATGTGGAATTTGATGAAACAAATGGTTCCCAAGAGGAAGATGAGAATCTAGATGATGTGAGAGACACTCAATTAGTCAATGCAATGAAGAACATGGACATTGGTGATATAAGACCTAGAGAGGTGATTGATGTTGAAGATGACAAGAATCAAGTGCTCTCTAACTTAAATGTACAAGCTAGTGGTTCTCAAGATCAAAATGAAGCAAGTGCTAGTGTTGACAAAGTGCTAGTGTTGACAAAGTGCAAGATCAACAAGTGGTTAGTTCATCATCTCAACCAAATGATCAATCAAATGCAAGCAATCAAGTGCAAGTGCTCCAACCAACCAATGTTGCAAGAGATGATCCATTGGACACTATCATTGGTGATATTTCAAGAGGTGTGCAAACTAGATCAAGATTGGCTTCATTTTGTGAGCATTTCTCATTTGTGTCATCCATTGAACCAAAGAAGATAGATGAAGCATTAAAGGATGTTGATTGGGTGAATGCTATGTATGAAGAATTGAATAACTTCACAAAAAATCAAGTATGGGAATTAGTAGAGAGACCAAAGGGACACAATGTAATTGGAACCAAATAGGTCTTTAGAAACAAGCAAGATCAAGATCGGATAGTAATAAGGAACAAAACATGATTGGTAGCACAAGGCTATATACAAATTGAAGGTCTTGACTTTGAAGAAACATATACCCCGATTGCTAGATTGGAAGTAATTAGAATCTTGCTAGCCTATGCTTGTACCCACAACATCAAACTCTACCAAATGGATGTAAAGAGTTCATTTCTCAATGGGTACATCAATTAGCTTGTGTATGTTGAGCAACCTCCTAGTTTTGAAGATGAAAAGAAGCACAACCATATTTATAAGTTGAGAAAGGCTTTGTATGGATTGAAACAAGCACCAAGAGCATGGTATGAGAGATTAAGGGATTTCCTACTTTCTAAGGGATTCAAGATGGGAAAGGTTGACACCACTCTCTTCACCAAGAAGCTTAGAAATGACTTGTTTGTATTGCAAATCTATGTTGATGATATCATATTTGGGTCAACAAACCAAGATTTTTGTGAGGAGTTTGGAAAGATGATGGCAAGTGAGTTTGAGATGTCCATGATTGGAGAGTTAAGTTACTTGGTCTTCAAATCAAGCAAATGAAGAATGGCACATTTGTGAGTCAAGGCAAGTACATCAAAGACATGCTCAAGAAGTTTGGAATGGATGATGCTAAAGCTATTAGTACACCAATGGGGACAAATGGAAGCTTGGATAGTGACGCTAGTGGCAACATAGTGGATCAAAAGATATAACGGTCTATGATTGAAAGCCTACTCTATGTGATAGTGTCAAGGTCGGATGCCATGTTTAGTGTACGCATGTGTGCTAGATTTCAAGCCTCACCAAGAGAAAGTCATTTTAAGGCAACAAAAAGAATATTGAGGTACTTAAAGCATACACAAAATGTTGGTTTGTGGTATCCCAAAGGAGCAAAGTTTGAGCTAGTTGGTTAATCCGACTCGGATTATGCGGGATGCAAGGTTGAAAGGAAAAGCTCCTCGGCACATGTCAATTGTTGGGAAGATCACTTATTTTATGGTCATCAAAGAAGCAAAATAGTGTAGCACTTTCAACCGCCGAAGCGGAGTACATTTCGTCCAATAGTTGTTGTGCTCAATTACTTTGGATGAAGGCTACTTTGAGTGACTTTGGAATCAAGTTCGAGAAAGTGTCATTGCTATGTGACAATGAGAGTGCAATCAAGTTAACCAACAATCTGGTTCAACATGCAAGAACAAAGCACATTGATGTCCGCCACCATTTCATAAGAGATCATCAACAGAAAGGAAACATTTGCATTGAGAGTGTTGGCCCTGATGATCAACTTGCCGATATCTTCACCAAGCCACTTGATGAGAAGAGGTTTTACAAGCTAAGGAATGAATTGAACATACTTGACTTCTCCAATATGTATTGATGCACCCCTGTCATATGACATGCCTCTCCTTCGAGCAAAGCAAGGTAAAATTGATTGACATGTCATTCATCCTTTGCTAAGGAATTGTTTAGTGAATCTAGTCATTCCTATCATGTCCTAGGCTCATTCATGAAAATCAAATGAGTTTGATGGTTGTATGGTACCACTATTGCTTGTATGCTTGAAATAATCTAGTGGTAGCATATGACATGTTTGCGAGTTTGTAAACCTAGTGTTTAAGCTAGAAAATGAGCTATAAGTGTTTAACTCAACATGGTGCATGATAACCCTGAAGAAGCTTGCCCTTGGATCGAACCGAGTTAAATATTATTTTGCAAGTGATCTAGATTGAACCAAATTGGGAAAATGATCCTCATTTCACATGGTTTCACCCCAACCTATGTAAAATTTGAGCTCGTTTTTTTGTGCTAATTGTTGACAAAGGGGGAGATAAATTCACAAAGATAGTAAGATAGGGGGAGCAAACAAATGAAATGACATTGGAAGGAGATCAATCAAAATTGTACACATGCAGGGGGAGCAAGCTCATAAACTTGTATGTTGCATTTGAATGTGCATTTTATATTTTTGCTTGCATGGCACAAGTTTTAAATTTAAATATACATGCTTGTGTGGTGTATGCTAGTTGTAGGTTTGAATGCTGAAATGAAAACCAGCATGCAAAGATTAAGTAACTAGACTTATGTTCAGTTTATGAAAACTAGACCCTTGCTACTAATGTTGATCTCACGGGGTATTCTAGTTTTTGTGTATGTCTAGTTACTAATGGTGCTAAGGATGGTATATTTGGTAGACATTGTCTCCTATATTTCCTATCTAAGCATATGTGCAAGCTACAATCCAAACTCTTAGCACATATGTAGGGGGAGCAATTGCTACCATTTGGGATTCATGAAACTTGCCATATTCTTTTACACGTGGTAAATATGCTTGGGCAAGCAACATGGATTCAATTGAATTCCAATTCATATCTTTGTGTAAGGGTTGTCATCAATTACCAAAAAAGGAGAGATTGAAAGCTCTAGTTTGGTTTTGGTGAATTGATGAAACCCTAAGTGCTAACCTAGTTTATCAAAGTGATTATGAGATAGGTGGCACTACTCCAAGTTTCTAAGCAAATAATAAAAATTTTGGAGTTTAAAAACTATTTACTTGCTAGGATGCAATGCAAAGGGCAATGTTATATGATGCTAAAAGATACCACATGTAAACATCTTTGGAAACTTATCTTGCCCTTGCAAATGTCCCCATGTGGCATTGTGGATTTAAGCTTCCCCCTAACTCCATAATCCGCTATCCTACCTTTCTCGGACCATTACCACTTGTAAATTATTATGATCAGGCTTGCTTTTGGTCCTATAAATTCTTTCCCTTTGGAATCAAACACCGAAAAGGAAGACATTAGTAGCACAAGGGAGGCTCAAACTTTGTGATCCTTTGTATGTGGAGTGGAATAGGTCACAAAATTTGACTCTTACATTACATAGACTAAGCTCCCCCCAAATATATGCATACATATAATGGAGAATGTAGTTTATGCATAATTGGCAAATTAATGCTCAAGGGAGTTTAATCTATATAATGCATGGAGAAAGCATATAAATACCAAAGTGAAATCAACATGATGATATCGGTTTAGAAATACCACATGTGGAAACCAATTTGATTAATACCACTTGCAATAGGTGGTGGATATTTGAAGTATGATGCTTAACTCCGGGGACTCCATTTTCCTTGCAATGAGACTACTACACACATGATAAGCTTAAAAAGGGGTTAGTCTCAAAGCATCCAACTTGTAGAGTAACCTCCACCTAAATTTGTGCACATAAGTATGGAATACTTGTAGGAGACATGCACATTGATTTTAGAATAAAAAATGCCACTTGAAAGATGACATCACATGAATGTGAGAATCATTTTTTAAAATGATATTCAGGGGAAATTATCTACAATTTGGACTTTGGCACATATTAGATGAACAATTGTAAAACAAGCTATGTGCCATGCTCCTAAACAATTTAAACCATGTAGGTTTGCTCCAAGGGTTAAGAGTGAAACCGAGCAATCCTACCATAAGATATACCTAGTGTATGCAAGACAAAAGATTAATCATGCAAATGCAAACCTAGGCATGAAAAGGAACTAGATGCTAATTGAAATTGCAAAAAATTAAATCTAGTTACCTAACATGGGAAGGAGAATTTGTGTCCATAGTATTCACTAACCCACTTGGCAATTACCTTGTCCATAATGATGCACCCCATGAAATGCACCCATACTTTGACAAGTCTCCAAATTCTTCGAAGTCCATCGGACTTCTCACTTCCCTTTCAGGATCCGAACCTTCTTGGTGCTCTTCATGTAGGAAATGATCTCCTTTGGCACCGAAATGCGTTTGGCCCCATTGTTGGCTTGCTTGTTCACCTTGATGGCGACCACCTTGTGATTTTTCTTCTTCTTCAAGAGATAGGGTGTGGAGGCCTTTTTGTCCACCTTGTTGGTGTAGGTGTTGGCACTATTCACCTAAACGGTCGTTTAGCCCATTTACACACCATGTAAACGCTACACAATGGTACACCATTTCCATTTAATTAGACGTTTAGCCCGTTTAAACGGCCGTTTTGCCCGTTTAATTGGCCGTTTAGACCGAATAATGGCTAAACGGCGAGTGACCGACTGTTTACCATTTAGCGTTTTGGATAACATTGGGGGTTGGAGAGTTTGCTTGTTTCCTTTTTGTTTTTCTCTTTCTTCTTAGCTCCTCCCCCATTCTTCACCTTGCACTCATAGAACTTGTGGCCTTCCTTGTGGCATACATAGCAAACCACAATTTGTCCTTCATGAAGCTTCTTCACTCCCTTGACGGTGTTATCTTGATGAAGTTGGGCTTGCTCCATTTTGCCTTTTACTTGAGTCAAGTCCTTGTTAAGGCGAGCCACTTCTTGCTTGAGTTGCTGATTCTCCATTGCAACCTCTTGTGTGCATGTATCTACAACAACTTGCTCAACACAAACTTGGTTGCATAAGGGTGAGTCTAAATATAAATCATTGCAAGAAGTAGAAGCGTCCTTTTTAGACATGTAAAAGATATAACTTTTCTTTTTAGGTGCCTTGGTGAGGGTTGTACAGACGGCTTCAAGATTAACAACTTTATTTGTTAGCTCATCACAATGTTTGCACATGGTTTCCATTTTAGCAAGCAGACTTTTATAAGCATCTTGTGAGCTAGCTAACTTTTTTTTTTAATTTTTCATTTTTCTTTACAAGTTGCTCATCATTGATCGTCCATGCATTTGTTGTTGCACTAGCCTCAAGTTGCTCAATTTTAGTAGATAATTCAATATTGAGATTTGCAAGAATCTCATATTGTTCAAGTAAGGTTTTATATGCTTCTTGTGAGCTATCTAGCTTTTCTTACATCATTTTTAACTTCTTTTGTTGACTAGTGCAACTTTTAGCATATATTAAGATTTTCTTGCACAAGTTGCTCAAAAGAAGGTAGCTCATCATCACTATCACTATTATTGTCACTATCACTAGGGATAGACTTTTTGTTACCTCGTGCCATAAGGCACACTCGTGAAGTGCTTGATGATGAGTGCTTGTACCCTCACCTCTTGTGATGGTCTTCTTCTTCACTTAAAGAATTATCCCATGACCTTATTGATGTGAGGGCTTTGTCCTTGCACGCCTTCTTCTTTGTCTTGGGTGTGGGCTTGTTTGGACAAACTTCCACATAGTGCCCCAACTCACCGCATCTATAGCATCCTTTCTTCCTTTGCTCATTTCTTTGATTTGTGAAAATGAAATATAGAATTTGGATGGGCACACCCTTGACATTGAGCCTTTGGATCATCCTCTCTACCTTGTTGATAAGTTTGATTGATTCTTCATCAAGGTCGGAGGTGGAGATGGAAGATTGATCATCATCACTTGATTCTTCTTCATCATCATCATCCTCATCATCTTCTTCTTCACTTGAGGAGCTTGAGCTTGAGCTTGTCTCAACTTGCTTGCCCTTCATCTTCTTTTTCTCACTACATGCAAGAGCTTTGCCTTTGCTTGATGATGAGGCTTCTTCTTGACCCATCTTCCATGACATTTCAAAAGCCACTATCTTGCCAATGACTATGGCTTGGTCATGGTGCTCAAGTCCTCCATGTTGTGAAGGATGGTGATGATGCTTGCATATTTCATTTGTGGTAGCACGGAGATGATATTCCTCATGATGTCCACATCATCTAGCTTCATTAATCCTATTGAATGGAGCTCATTAATAATTAGATTCAAATGAGAATACATATCACGAACAAGCTCATCATAATTCATTTTAAAGGAATCATAATTTTATTTAGCTAGACAATGTTTTTGCTCATGGACATTAGTTGTGCCATCATGGAGCTCTTGAAGTTTTAACCAAATTTCATGTGTCGTATTTAAAGTGAACACTTGGTTAAACACATCTATGCTAAAAGATTCAAACAAGCAATTTTTAGCTCTAGCATTGAAATGAATTTCTTTTTCTTCACTCTTTGTGGGTTTATCGGGATTCTTAATGGGTTTCATCCCATCGCGAGTGACTCTCCAAACACCCAAATCTACTACCTCAAGGTGATAAGCCATTCTAGCTTTATAGTAGGGGAAGTTAGTGCCGTCAAAGTGTAGAGGCCTAGAGGTATCCATCCTAACCACTCTAAATAGCATCGATTCAACGGCGGTGAAGCCAAAGGTCCAAATTGAGCCAACCAGCTTTGATACCACTGGTAAGAGACCATGACACCTAAGAGGGGGGGGTGAATTATGCAACTTAAAACTCTAACTCTAACTAAGGCCTCTAATTTCCCCTAGTCAAAACCTATGCAAAAGATAAACTATCTAAATGTGCAACTACAGTTTTGCTAGGTGTGATGCTATCTCTATTGCCAAAGGAGTTATGCAAATTAGGTTCCAAACCTATCAACTAGCCTATTACTAAGCTAGGAAAGTAAAGCACACACCAAGATTGCAATGTAAATGCGGAAGCTAAGGAGTAAGGTAGAGATATGCAAACTCCAGTCGACGACTCCTGTATTTTTACCGAGGTATTGAGAAGTGCGCAAGCTTCCCCCTAGTCCTCGTTGGAGCCCCTCGCAAGCAATCCCGCACAAGGGCCAAGCTCTAGGTCGGGTAACTCTGTGGATAGCCTCGGGTCTTCCCCACGCGCAAGTGGGCCCTGGACGTGCCTTCTGGCAAGCCTCTCCCGGATGCTCCCTACCGTCTTCACTATCAAGCTTCTAGCCGAACCGTCGAGGGCCTTGTTCCCTTCGGTACACGGTGGCGGCCACACCATAAACACGGTTGGTGTGATCTCGCAAGACTACAAGCCCCTCTGATGTACAACAATGGTGCGCAGAAGCACCGAGTGGTAAGAAGTGTGCAAACCTCACTAAACACTAAGCCTAAACCTAGAGCAAGTGCATAAGCGGTGGTCTAATCAACCTAAGCACTTCGCAAAGAATCTACGCTAATCACCTAATGAATCACTAAGCACTATGCAAGTGGAGATCACTAAAATGGTGTATCAGCACCCTTGGTATGTTTCCTCAGCTCTCCACACTCAAATGGCCAGTTGGGGGGGTCTATTTATAAGCCCCATTAAGAAAGTAGCAGTTGGGGGCAAAACCCAGCTTTCTGCTACTGACCGGACGCTGCTGTCCTCCTGACCGGATGCGTCAGGTCGTCCCAACCATTGAAGCTAGCGCGTTGATCGATCTCGGCGCTGAGTCCGGTCACTTGCCACCGGACGTGTCCGGTCGCGGTTGCGCTGCTCTAGAACCTCTCTAGATTCAATTTGATGCTGTACTTTGTGCATTTGGTCGTCCAGTGCCGCTATGTTTGGTCATGCTGAAACCATTGTCGTGACGAAGAACAATGTCATTGGTGTGTCCGGTCACTATTTTGCTCAGCGTCCAGTCACAGCGGCTGACGCCTGCTGTTGCCGAGCAACTGATCGGACGGGTCCGGTGACCTCTACCGAGCTCGTTTCTTCGTGGTCTTGCGTCCAGCATGGTTCCCATCTTCATGCTTGGACTATGCTTGATATCTTAGGTCTTCTCTTGTGCTTCTATGGTCTTGCTTATGGTGTTGATCATAGGATCATCATGTCATCTTCGTCCAAGTCACGTCTTGCATCCTATTGAACTGCAAAACAATTACTTGCAAATTTATTAGTCCAATTTGGTTGTGTTAGTCATCAAACACCAAAATCCAAAGTAAATGGGCCTAGGGTCCATTTTCCTTATATATATAGTGTTTTATATAGGTGCCGATAGTTACACCTGCACTCTCCCACATAGATAATATAATATCCTTCGCCATAGTAGTAGTTACCCGTATATTCACATATGTGCATGTACCATGACACATGCTCGAGTATACCCACATCCAATCACATAAAATAATAGGATATGAATACATACAAGGATGTGCCAGATACCCAGGTATACACCTATGTATGCCTAACTTTGTCTTCCGCCCTTTCATTGACCTGACTAACCCGAAGCACATACATATGCATGTGCGTATGTGCCACTAACCCGATGGACCTATAAAGATCAGCCAGGTCATCCATGATGACTTGGTCAGGCTTTGACTCTTTAGGTTCACATAATAATAATTTGGTCTGGTTTTCCATCGGGTAACCGCACCACACTAACCAAGCCCATAGGAGCCACATTGTTGGATGGAATACCTCTCCAAGCCTTACTTTAGGTTCACATAGTAGTGACAACCTAGATAATAACCCATCACCCAACTAGGACCAACCCATCTAGGATCGTTTGATTGCCTATGCTTGTTTTACATGCATTGCTTGTTATTTTCCTTGTTTATGTTTTCTTGCCTATCGACGCTAGGTCACATAGGATAGAAGACATGAGAGAACTTGATGGAGTCCCAAAGAAAGGAGCAAAAGACACAGGATTTGGACAAGGACATAATCATCAGCGAATAGAGGCAAGTCCTAACACTGACCTACCCTATCCCTTTACCTTAACCACCATCCCTTATCCACCCCATCTTCACCACCACCACATTTTGCTAGCCTCCACCATAAACCCTCCACACTCCATCTCCACCAATTAATAACCTCAACTAATAATACCTAAATCCTCATTGTGAGTTAATGGAATTATGAACTTAATTAAAATAATGAGAAAAATGATGATAAGGTAGTGGTTACCTTGATATGATATGTGATTAATGAACTTGAGGATAATAACTATGGAACTTAAAATTGGTAAAACTTGACTAAACCCCAATAGGGGGTGAGTTAAGGGTAATTTGTGTGGTACAAGTTACCTCGGCGAGTTCGCCTAGTGAGGGTTCCTGTTGGGAGATACTCGCCTCAGTCGCATAAGGACCGGTTCATAGCCCCTCTCGCCTAGTGCGATATTATGTACAACCACATGTCTATATGGGTGGACTTGATCTCACACCCTGTTAGATAGAAGTATAATTTTTGCTAGTAGGCCGGTGTTGGCAGCGGAATATCAGGAGCACACATGGATGCTATGTGATCTTCCATGGTCTGGTTGGCATGGTTGCTATGTGATCTTCCACGTTAAGCCCCTTGACTTGGCCACATTCGAGCCCCTAAATATTATTGTTTATTTTGATGATTTGGTATCATCGACACTATTATGTTGGGATGATGTTGTATCATCCAAGATTATATGATGGGATGACGTGGTGTCATCCAGGATTATGAGATGGGACGATTTGGTATCCTCTCGAGAGATTAGTGTGTTTTCCAACCCCTAAGAAGCTGTAGTAGAGTTATATGGAAATATGAGGAGGCATCCCTTCGAGTACGAGGTCTCGTTAGACCTGTCTAAGCCATGATGATGGTGTCCGACTGTGTCTATCATGTGGGGAAATTTATACACTCTGTAGAGTTTGTTGAATCTATTCGAATAGCCACGTCTTTGGAATGGACATATGCTAGGATGAGATACTATGATTAGACTTCTACAACTATGATATTCTAGTAAGACATATTTCACTAATTTGGTAACTATAATTAAACCCAAGAACTGGTGAGAATGGTAATACTCTCCTAGGGCCCAACCTATAATTATAATTACTCTAACCTACCACCTCTACCTCAACTCCCATATCCACTGGACCACTTCACCCACCTCCACCATATAGCCTTCCTCCTTCCACCTTCCCCACCCAAAGTTTAGGGCTTGCTGAGTACTCTATGTACTCAATCTCCTCCATTCTATGTTTTTAGGAGTTAAGCTACAAGAGGACATACCTGGATGGAACTTCTAGAGCTACACAAAGATAGGATACCCGGAGTATACTTGAAGATGAAGCCATATGAGAGAACTACTTCTGGAGCTACGCAAAAAAGGATACCCGAAGTATACTTGAAGACGAAGCCATATGAGAGAACTATGTTAGGACTACGACGATTAGGATATAGGAGTACGCTTGAGGAATAAGGCTAGGGTTACGTCCACAATCCAAGCTACCTGTAGGAATGGAGCCACGTCAACATAGGACCGCTGTCTTAGAACTCTGATATATGATATAAGGCTAGTGGCCCAAGCTATGTTAACCCAAACCGTGTTGTATATTTTCCCCTTAACAATAAAAGTATGGTTTTTGATATCAATATTGTTGAGTTGTGCAGATCAGCTACTGATCCAGTGACTCATACATGATGCATAGAGGACCCTAAATGAGGGGCCCGACAGTTGGTGGTTCCAACCAGGATTAATTCTATTATTAGTCCCGAGCCCAATCCCAACCGAGACTAATGCCAAAAACCAAAAGTCGGTTCTCTAATAATGTGAAAAAATATTTTATATAGCTAAACATTGTATGTACTATGTAGTATGTACCAGAGCCGAGGATGAGACGCTTGAACATCATTGTCTGGTCGATGTTGAAGGCGGCTTCATCTTAAACACCTTCTCTTTGAGGCACGTGCTGTGGATGCTTGCGACCTTCTGTCTGTCGCAAGAGCTGTAATCGCTGGACCTCTACCGCCACGGGCCAGGTCCATCAGTTGCTCCACGGTGTCTAACATCTTGTTTGTCATGTCTTGGGCCATGCCATAGAAATGAGTACTCTAAGTGGTTTATCATTATCATTGATCAATACTTATCATATATATATATATATATATATATATATATATATATATATATATATATATATATATATATATATATATATATATATATATATATATATATATATATATATATATTGCCTATGAGTGGTTTATCATTATCACTTTAAGTGGTTTATCATTATCACTTTACATCAAAACTTAATCAACATTGGTCTGGATTTGTAGATTTAATTAATTGTAAGGTACATAAAGGTTCAATCGTATTATAAATTGGTTGTATGGTTGTCAGCACGAAAATGTATCGACACACGAGCAAGCCGGAGATCTGCCTAGCTTCAACGCAGGGATGGAGAAGGCCATGGCATTAATCTTGGAGCTGGTTATTTGCGTTTGCTAGAGAAGGCGAGGAGCATGATGGAATAAGTGGCCGAATGTTTCATTAGCCAAGGCATGTATCTGTTGACGATAGTTAACAACCATTATAAACCATCAATAAAACATGAATAAGGGCATGAAAGCAATCACCAACAAAGGTCTAGGGGCCTAAACTAATAAATTCAATGAGTTTTGGTGAATCTATGATTTCTGAAGGGTTTATTCAGAAAACAGTCAAAGTGGACCTACAAGTCGGAATTAATCATGCTTATCCACCATGAAACGGACACTAGAAGGTTCTAGAGAACACCGCGCCGAGGCAGACCGCGAGTGGTTGCCAGGTAGGGCCGGTCGGCCTACAGATGGGCCCCACATGTTAGTCCTGCCTCACTACATCGGTTCCCCACCACCTTAAGGATTGCATCTACACCATTTATTCAAGTCGGTTTGATTCGAGAGCTCATGATTGATGCTTTGGCCTAAGGGTTGGCCAGAGCTGAAAAAGTAAGTAACTTGTATTTGATTGATTGTGTGTCCTTAACAATAGCCGGGGTTCAATATTTATACCCGGAACCTACACATGAATCCTACTTAAGCACGACTCATTACAATCTTTGGCATAAAAGAAAACATTCATAATTTAAGATAACTTGGACCCTAATCTTTCTCTTTTTGTAGAGTCCAACATGTTTTTGCTGACACCAATTGTAGCTTTTATTGTTATCTGCTGGCGCTATCTAAAAAGAGCTGATCCCAGTGCTGCATACCTTAATGACATGATCTTGGGAGCTTTCGAGTTCCTGCAATTCTTCTTCCCAAATTTTGGTATAACACATGCCCCCCAATTTTGGGATAAAAGTAATTTTATTCCAAAATTATCATGTATGTACCCCCGATATGTCCGTAGTCATGGATAGAGAATCTTGATCTGGGGTCCACTGTCTATCACCGTCTTTGCTAGCTTAAGAGCCCATGCTTCAAAACTTCAACAAGAGCATCTTTGCTTCACGGGCGCTTGGATCTATCTTTCTAGGCCGACTATAAAATGTCTATCTGACTCTTGCGAGAGCAATCCAACAACTCAGCCATGTTTCTCTTTTGCCTACTTCCTCAAGTGCCTCTGGCTCCACCGGACCCTCCATGGTCTAATTCTTTGCTATGAAGATCTTGAGCAGTTAGAAGAATTCTTGTGATATCACCTGAATCTTCTCTCCATGATCGCAGAGCTGTTCTAGTGTTTGCAAGGGCTAAAATGTGTGGACACCTTCCCCTCGTTCACTTCATCAAATGCTCGTTGGGAAAACCACAGACTCCTTTCCCATAGTTTCTCAGCCACCGAAAAATGGGCATCTTTTAGTAGGCAGCTTTCTTTCCCGTTGTTTCCCAGTCACCGAGAAATCAATTTGGCATCTATTAAGCAGGCGACCTTTCCCCTTCTCCTGATGTAATTTTATCAAATGGTCGATGTGAGTCGGTTCATGATGACCTATGGCTTTGTGGGGATCCAGACTCCCTTCAATCCAAAGAAGCCTTGGTGGGTTGATCGCTAGTCAATGTAAACCTTTCGTATCCATCCCACAATATTTTGTAATTATGGGAAGCAATAAGTCCGAATCTGTTATCTCTTTGTGACCCATCCCTAAATTTTCATATCTGACTTTAATTCCATAACCCCAGCGAAGTCTATCTTCTCACCTTCCCAGGCTATATATACGGGCCACGACTATGGATCGAAAAACAACCTGCTTCATCTCAAACCTTCCGCATCTTCTGTGCAATTCTACTTTCTCATATTTTTGAAGGTATGGAGAACGGCAAGAGGCCTGCTAAGGAGGTCCTCAATGGTTCTGTGTCACTACGTTGGTGTCTTCGTCACTAGGAGGGTGTAACTCGGGATGCTCCTATCATCTCAGATCATGGGGGTGACTCCACTCAACTTCCGGGGTCATCCTCATCAACAGTTCATCGCCAGCTTCCATCGATCAGGCTGGCTAGAATCTCGGGTAGCAAGCAGATCATCTTGGGTAGCAAGGAAGCTAGAAAGTCTATTACATATCCTACACATGAATCCAACAACGATGATCTGCTTGCCTCCATCGATCAGGCTGGCTAGAATCTCGCCGATTGCCTCTCCATCGCAGAATCGGCTTTGGCCATGGTTCAGGGCCGATCACCCCCCGAGGCCAACCCGGTGGAGGATAGGTTGGCCAGGGCTGAAGAAAGAATCATAGGTGAGACATCTACCATAATTTTCTGTCTCTTCTTAACTTTTTATCTTCAAGATTTCTGATCATCCCTTCCTTGAATCTTTAGATCTTTCTGCTTGTGGGGGGTATGACCCCGGATACCCACGGTAGACCACATGGGCTGCGCCCTTAGGGGTGGCCCAGCCCACAAGACGAAGCCTTGTGGGGCACAATCCTGGTCGGTGCCTTCCGCAAGACATCTGGAAGATATCCTGAAGATACTACGAGATCTGTTAGGATATGTATGATCCCAAGATTCTTTTAATCAGTTATTACTTTCCGGTTATCTCTCAGATCTAACAAACTTGTAACCCTGCTCCCCAGACTATATAAGGTAGGCAAGGACCTCCTCCAAAGACACGCAATATCAGCGATAGACAATATAAACCAACAGACCACAGGAGTAGGGTATTACATCATACTGACGGCCTGAACTTGTCTAACTCTTGTGTCTCTGTTGCCTTCTTGTTCTTGATCTCACGCTCCTCTGCCGATCAATCTACCTTCGTGGGATACCCCTCAGAGGACTACCAACGATATTCTATCGACAGTTGGCACGCCAAGTAGGGGCTGTGCGTGTCATTTTCCTTGTTGAACAAGATGGTTTTTTTGTAGGCTCTTCATCCCTCCCGCAACTTGGCCAGATATTCACGGTCGGATCGATCTCATGGATCATCAATGCTGATGGAGTCGGAGAGCTCCTCGAGCCGGTGTAGATCGATTCTGCGTCAATCACCTCCACACCTATGATTGCAGATCCGATCTCAGAACCACTTCCAAGGTCACCTTCATCAACAACCCGCTGCCTGCCTCCTCGCTTCCAGAGGAGGTAGATCAATAGCAACAATCTAATCGCATCCATCGATCAGGTTGGTCATAAGCTCATCGATTGCCTCTCCATCACCGAATTAGCTCTGAACACCCTTGTTCGGTGCCGACCACCCACCAATCTAGACCTCCCAGAGGCTGCTCAGAAGACTCCGGAAGTTATGGCTCTACCCTTCGGGCTCGCCAACCCCGCCACCACTTTCCAAGATGCTATAAGGGGCAAATTCACCGACTAGGTGGGAGGCGCTCATCCTTTCGCCGACCAGCCTCCACCGGCCGTCAACATGCTCCATGTCAGCCGGCACCCTAGGGCATCCCTCCACACCATCCTAGAGGAGAATCCAGGCTCTGAGTCCCAAGAGTCCACAAAGAACCTCACCGAAACCTCCACTAAACAATTTCCTCTCCCTCCTCTCCGGGGGGGGGCACGATCTTCAACGTCAGCGTCGATAACCCCCCTTGGAACGGTGACACCGAGGAGGAACGCACCACTCGCGAGAACCAGAATGTCAACCGCGCACAACACCGAGCAAATGAGCACACCCTCATGATGGCCGAGCAGCAGCTCAACTCGCAAGGGAGGCCACTCAGCGCAACCTTGATGAAGAGTTTCTCCGCGTTGATGGCCACGATGTTTCTAGGACTCCAAGCGCTAATCTGGCAGTAGCCGCCAATGAGCTCGCCCACCTCCCATAGATGCCCGAGCTCGCTAAGGTCGCTGCCATGCTTAAAGCAGTGCACTGTTAGGTCAATGAGATCCACCAGGATCAGAGACCCTCATACTCCACCACTTCGATTCGCAAGAATCGATCGCCACCAAAGTCGCTTCACCGACCAGCACCGTGACAACAGGCAGCCCCCCAAGGTGGAGCTAGGGGCTCTGCGTCGAACTTCACCGCCAACATGATGAGGAAGTTGACCAGGACATCCGGGTGCACCTCAACAATCGCCAAGATGCACGACGACGTATCAACGAATGTTGATTCGGTCGCCATGAAGATGAAATCCGCCGCCGTCAGGAGTACGAATAGGAGTACGGTAACCCAGACTCAGCTGTCGAGCCACTTACCAGTGGCGACACCACTAACGACGGCGCTGACAACCCCAAGGGGCCTCCGGTATTTACAAGGACACTCCAAACGCTTCAGTGGCCCTACGGTTTCAAGATCCCTGGGGTTGAGCCCTATGAAGGAAGAATGAACCCAACATAGTGGCTACAGGCTTATGCCACTGCAATCCGTGCCGTCGGAGGAGACTCTAATGTCATGGCAAACTATCTTCCTGTCATGTTGACGCCTGCCGCCATGAGCTGGTTTACTAGCCTTGGCCCAGACTCCAGCGAATCCTAGGAGGATTTGAAAAAAGTCTTCACCGATAACTACATGGCCACGTGCACTTGGCCGAGCACCAAGCACGACCTAAACCACATTGACCAAAAGCCATCTGAGCTCCTCCGTAGCTACATCCGACACTTTCCCAAGATGAGGAACTCTATCCCCAACATCACGAAAGTTGAGGTCATCACCGCCTTCGTCCGAGGACTCCACCACCGTGAGCTCCGCTCCAAGTTCAACCGCAAGCCGCCTACTGGGATCGACGAGATGATCACAACCGCCAACCAGTACACCGATGCTAAGGAGGCCGAGGTGCGCTTCAACGAGGAGGCAGGCACCCAACAACCAAGACGCTAGTATGACGACCGCCCCATCGACCGACGCCACAGCGACCACCGATTCAACGACCGCAGTTATCCTTATAATAGCGGTCGAGATCGGTAAGAAGGGCCCAAATCTGGCCAACATCGCCGCCGCTGGCCAGACCACATCGTCGTTGCCATCAACGAACCCCGTGCCAAGCGCAACTATGATGAGTAGTACAGGAAGATCCTCAGCAGCCCATGCTCGCTCCACAAGAACGCTAAGCACAAAATGACAGACTGCCTCGGGTTGGCTAAGGAATTCCATAACAAAAAGCTAGACGATGATGCCAATGATGGAGCCAGAGGTTGCCGACCACCTAGGGGCAATGGCAATGCCATCCAGGACCACGACATGGTGGTCGCCACCATCTTCGCGGGCCATGCCTCCACCGAAAGCATAAGGGAATGGAAGCTCGCCGCACGGCGGGTGCTCAACGTCACCGCGGAGGATGCTGTCGCCAACCCCAGCTATCGGCCATGGTCTGAGGTTCCCATCACCTTTAGCAGGGACGACCAGTGGACGAACATTCCCTACATAGGGTGCTTCCCCCTTGTCCTCAACGCAACTATCCAAAAGGTGTTGTTCAGAAAAGTGGTCATCGATGGTGGGAGCGCTCTGAACCTCCTCTTCGTCGGAGCCCTAAAGGAGCTAGGCCTCGGATTAGCGGATCTAATGCCCTCTGATTCCTCTTTTTGGGGTGTGGTACCCGGTAGGGCCTCCAAACCACTTGGAGAGATCACGCTACCAGTACAATTCGGCATGGCGAGCAACTACCGCGTCGAGCACATTAACTTCTACGTCGCCGATTTCAACACCACTTACCATGCCATACTTGGTCAGCCAGCTCTGGCCAAGTGCATGGCTATACTGCACTACGCGTACTTGGTGCTGAAGATGCCTTAGCCTACAGGTGTTCTAGCCCTATGGGCTAACCTCTCCATCACCTACGCCTACGAGACAGAGAGTCTCGCTCTCACCGAAGCTACCGACCTCTCCATCCAGATGGCCAGCATGGTCGCTGAAGCCAAAATGCTGCCCGCCAACATGAAGATACTAGAGTTGGAACCTCCCCATGAGGTCGGCCTTGGGCTCGACGACCCCTCCAAGACTGTGAAGATTGGGGCTCACCTTGACCCCAAATAGGAAAGCGCGCTCGTTTCCTTCTTACGTGCCAACGCCGACATGTTTGCTTGGAAACCTACAGACATACCGGGGGTACCGCAGGAGAAGATCAAGCACTCCTTGAATGTCTCGCCGACCGCTAAACCGATCAAGCAGAAACTTCGCCGATTAGCGCCAGACAAGAAGGAGGCTATTAGGGTAGAAATAAAACGGTTCTTAGCTGCCGGATTTATAAAAGAAGTGTATCATCCTGACTGGTTAGCGAACCATGTTCTCGTTTGAAAAAAGAATAAAGAATGGAGAATGTGTGTTGATTATGCTAATCTTAACAAACACTGCCCTAAAGACCCCTTCAGTTTGCCTCGGATAGACGAGGTTGTTGATTCCACCGCTAGCTGTGAATTACTCTCTTTCCTTGACTGTTACTCCGGCTATCACCAGATCTCTCATCACGCCTTTCGGCGCGTATTGCTATACCACCATGTCCTTTGGCCTCAAGAACGCCGGGGCGACTTATCAATGGGCTGTCCAGATGTGCCTCAATCAACAGATCGGCCACAATGTCGAAGCTTACATCGATGATGTGGTCATCAAGTTTAAGACCGCCAATAATCTTATCGCCGACCTCGAAGAAACATTCACCAACCTAAAAAGATAACGATGGAAGCTGAACCCTTCAAAGTGCATCTTTGGAGTTCCATCCGGTATACTCCTGGGCTACATTGTTAGCACACGAGGCAAAGAACCCAATCCCGACAAGGTCTCTGCCATCACCAACATGAAACGACCAACATGCGTCAAGGATATATAGAAGCTTATTGGCTGCAAGGCTGCTTTAAGCCGCTTCATGTCGCGCCTCAGCGAAAAAGTTTTACCTTTCTTCAAACTCCTCAAGGCCTCCGAGTGCTTTTTCTTGGTTAGAAGAGGCAGACATAGCTTTTGAGCAGCTTAAGTTGTTCCTTACAAAGCCTCCGATCATGACAGCGCCACAGTCCGATGAGACTCTCCAGATCTACATCGCCGCTACCTCTCGCGTCGTCAGCACAACAATTGGGGTCAAACGCGAGGAGGCTGGACACACCTATAAGGTGCAACATCTGGTATACTTCATCAGCGAGGTTCTTAAGGAGCCCAAGACTCATTATCCTTAGGTCCAGAAGTTGTTATACGCCATCCTGATTATGTCGCGCAAACTCCGCCACTACTTTGAGTATTACAAGATCGCCGTGGTCACCAAGTTCCCTCTAGGGGACACCCTCCGCAACAAAGAGGCCAACAGCCGTATCATCAAGTGGCCTGTCGAGCTTGGCACTTACTCCATTGAATTTAGAAGCAGGCCTACGATCAAGTCTCAGGCGCTCGCTGATTTTGTCACTGAGTGGACCGAGATCTAAGAGCCCATCACCGATACCTGCCCTGAGGAATAGATGATGTACTTCGACGGTGCCCTCAACATCAACGGTGCTGGTGCAGGCATTCTGTTCATCACGCTGACCAAGGATAAGCTCTGATACATCCTCCGGATACACTTCATGGCCTCCAACAACGCCGCCGAATGCGAAGCATGTCTCCACGGACTCCGTATAGCTGTTGAGCTCAGCGTCAAACACCTTATGGTATACGAGGACTCCATGCTAGTAATCAACCAGCTTAACAAAGATTGGTCTTGTTCCAATGATAAGATGGATGCTTATTGCGCTGAAATCTGGAAGCTTGAAGGGAAGTTCTATGGTATCGAGTACCACCACATGGTACGCGACCAAAATCAGATCGCCGATTACTTGTCCAAGTTGGGCTCTTCTCGTGCCATGGTTCCACCCGGGGTCTGCGTGCAAGATCTTGTGGCGCCGTCCATTAAAGAAGAAAAAGAAATTTAGGAAGTTCCACCCGCCAAGCAGCTGGTACTTATGGTACCTTTGTCGGCCACCGATTGGAGGGAACAATTCATCAAGTACCTCTCTAGCGCTGAAGTACCAGCCGATAAAACTAAAACCGAATGCCTAACTTGTCGGAGCAAACATTACGTGCTTGTAAACGACAACTTGATGAGGAAAAGTGCCAAGGAAGGGATTTTGCAAAAATGCATCACCTAGGACGGCAGAGTAAAGTTACTCCTCGAAATTCACTCTAGTTCCTGCGGCAACCACGTGGCTTCGAGAACACTGGTCGGCAAAGCCTACCAAGTAGGCTTTTACTGGCCCACCACCATCTCCGATGCAGAAGACCTCATCCGATGTTGTGAACGATGCCAATTTTTCGCCAAACAAATACACGTCCCGGCATAAGAGTTGTAGACCATTCCAGCCTCCTAGCCTTTTGCATGCTGGGGACTGGACATGATTGGTCCTTTTAAGCTAGCACCAGGAGGTTTCCGGTACATGTACGTCGCCATTGATAAGTTCTCCAAGTGGATTGAGTATAAACCGCTCGTCTTCGCTACTGCAAAGAAAGCAGTCGAGCTCTTTGAAGACATCAACCATAGATTTGGTCTCTCGAACAGCATCATCACCGACCTCGAAACTACATTCACTGGCCATCACTTTTGGGATTTCTACGAAGACCGTTGTATCTCCGTCAAATACGTCTCCGTTTCCGATCCTAGAGCGAATGGTCAGGTTGAACGGGCGAACGGTATGGTACTTGATGCCCTCAAAAAGAGATTATTTTAGAAAGATGAAAACATCCGGGTAGATGGCTCAAAGAGCTACCAGCTGTAGTCTGGGGATTGCGTACTCAAGCTAGTCGCAGCACCAGTGTGTCTCCATACTTCTTGGTCTACAGCTCAGAAGCCATAATTCCAGCTGATATTGCCTTCCGAGCACCTAGGGTGGAAAATTTTGATGAAGAACAAGCCACAGTTGTTTGGATAGAGGACGTTGATAGGGTCGAGGAGGAATGGCTACTCACTTGTGTCTGCATAGCCAAGTATTTAGAAGACTTGCGAAGGTACTACAACCGCAACGTCAAAGGTCGTTCATTTGCTGTCGGCGACCTTGTCCTTCGCAGAAAGCAAAAAACTAAAGGGATGCACAAGCTCTCCTCCCACTGGGAAGGACCTTATGTCGTCAAAGACGTTACCCGACTAGGGTCTTATCACCTATGTGACTTAGATGGAATCGATGTTCCTAACTCCTGGCATATCGAGCACCTCATATGTTTCTATCCTTGAAACGCCTCAGATATGTACTCTCCACTTTATGATGAATAAAGTTTTGATTTCCGTAATTTTTCTCCATTTTTCTCCACTATGGTTTAAATCTCAACTTACAATCACAGGGTTTCTACGTCACTTCATGATGAGCTCCACCAACATTGTCGCTGACCACGTTTCTCCAAATCTCCAATTCGCCAAATGTATTCTCCAATTCGCCGAACAAGTAATCTCCAATTCGCCTAACGTATTCTCCAATTCGCTGAACGCGTAATCTCCAATTCACCGAACGTATTCTCCAATTCACCGAACAAGTAATCTCCAATTCGCTAAACACGTAATCTCCAATTCACCGAGCACGTATTCTCCAATTCGCTGAACACATTTTCTCCCATTCGTCAAATACGTTCCCTCCGAACCATCACAAAACGTTTCTCCAAAACGCCGGACATTTTGCTCCAAATCTTCAAGATATTTCGCCAATCAGCGAGCAGCATACGTTCTTTTCTGTTTTCTTCGAAATAAAACCCGGTCTCTGATCTCTCCCCACACACGTCACGGGCTTCGTGCTCTGCGTTATGGGTGGTCGGCTGTGGTTCCTCGGTTGTGCTTGTTGCTCCTACACGTGCACAGGCTCTGCACTCGACGTTATGGGCTAGCCAAGGCCAAGATCTCAGCAAAGAACTAATTGCTTGGACACTACTAAGATTATGTGTATCTCCAAGTTATTTCGTTAACCGCCGAGCAGTCCACGTTTCGCTCTCTTCTCTATGGAGAAGACCCAGTTTCCGATCTCTCCCTACACGTGCCATGGGCTCCACGCTCTGCATTATGGGTGGTCGGCTGCGGTTCCTTGGTTACGCCTATTCTTCCTACATGTGCACGGGCTCCGCGCTCGACGTTATGGACTATGGGCTAGCCGAGGCCATGGGGGGTCAGTAGCAAAACAACTGCTTGGACGCTACTATGTATAATTGCGTTATGGTTCAAACTATGAAGATTTTTTTTGAAATACACGTAAACTGCATACACATGCACCTAAAAACATTTATCATATTCGTAAGTGTTTTCACGCTTTCACGCATTCTAACTACACTGTACAAAAATTACAGATGATGTCTGCCGAGCAGATCATTGTGCTCCATCATTGCCGTCAGTCTCACCAAACAGGTCTATATCGCTGGCTAGTTTCTTCGCTGCGTCCTCCACCTCATTCGCCAGCTGTTGGGTCTCTGCATCGCTCAGTCCTTCGGTGAAACCACCCCCTATCGACTGAAAGTCGAGGGTTGGGCAATGGGACCGAACCACCGCAAGGACTTGAGTAGCGACGGTCATGATGGCGTTGCGGTTGAAGCTCTTGAAGTTCTCCCACACTGCCTTGCACCTTTGGATGATGGTGTCCGAACGTTGCCGCCTACCGTCGGGCTGAGTAGTCGTCTCCAGGTCGACGCAGTCAAGCACTGGCTTAATTGCGGCAACTACAGCATCGAAGTTCACCTTTTGAGTCTTGGCCTCCTGCACCAGCACGTCGAACTACGCCTTGGCTTTATGACGATAGCCTGCAAACGTTACAATGTTCCGTCATACCAGAACAATACTTCAACAGTAACTCCGACCAGGAGGTATTCACCTTTCAGCTCCTCAGCCAGTTTGTCTGCGTGCTCTGACTCTTTTGCTTTCTCCTGTCGGATTTGCTCGACGGTCTGGCGCAGCTGGCCGAGCTCCACATCTTGCTTTGCCAGCAAAACGGTTATCACCGAAATTATGACTTTTCAGCAATTACAAAGTACATTCGCCAATATAGCATACCAGATTTCTGCTCGGATACACTTTTGAGTTGTTCGCATTTCTTGTCCAACTGCTCAGAGACATTCTTCAGTTGCTCGGACATAGTGGCTAGCTGCTCAGATTTTTTCTGCAACCACCAACTTTTCAGACAGGACTCCCCTCTGATGTTCCAGGTCCCGTGAGTTGGACTCTGCAAGGTCTCGCTCGCGCTGGGCTCTCTAGATGTTCTTCTCTAAGAGGTTCATTGCCTCCCTGAGCTTCTTGTTCTCCTCGGCGAGGGGCTCCGTCCTCTTTATCAGTTGGTGCCGATGCTCGACAGTCCGCGTTATCCCCTGTAGATGTACAATGCTAATGAGGAACTACGATCTCCAATAACATGTATGAGCATTTCCGTTGTAGTACTCACCTCGATTTCTTCATTACTCCCACAATGGCAGTTTTCAATCTCTTTATCTCTCTGGTGGTGTTTTCCTCCTCGATAACCACCACCTCATCGCCACGTTTGCGGATAATCCAGATGGACTGTAGTTGAGGCTCGGTGCGTTCGATCTCCTCCACCTCATCCTCTTCCGCCGTGGCTTGAGGCACTATCAAGGGGCTCTGAGGACGGACAGCGGGTCCGACCATCCTTAGCAACGCTTTAGGCGATAGCATTTGCTCCTCGATCATCATCAAATTTGCTTCCTTGGGCTCTGGCGCATCGCCGACAACTGTAGCTTCCACTCCCGAGGGCCTGACGGTTCTGCTATCGCCTTGGGCATCATCGCCGAGGTGTCTATTGTTTGCGCTAATGGTTCGCCGCTGCCAAGACCATCAACAGCGGCGGTTGACCTTTCCTCCAGCTGCCGGGCGCTCATGGACTCCGAGATGGGAGCATCCGACATTGCCCCCACCGCGGGTTCAGGCCTCGGTGTTGCACTGCGTTAGATCAGCTCGTCAATAGCTAAGGAATTTAAGAAACCACAGTGGTCCTCAAAGACAAAGATACTTATGGTTTGGTCTGCCGGTTCAATTTCTTGAACTGGCGGTGCCTGCCCGAACCCCCAGGTGCAGCTGTGTTTTCAACTCTAGTTTTCTGGGAGGATGGTTCCTGCTCCTCCGTAGCAGACCTCTGTTCTGTTTGATGCTCTGGGATCCTCTTCGCACGCCGCTCCGGGTTCACTTCCCCTTGTTGCTCGGGGACTTTGGTCGTTTACACTACTGGGACTTCCGTCGTCTGCTGTGCAGGGATCTCCCTCGTTCGCTCCTCAGGGATTTCTTTGTCTCCCTTGGATTGATATTCCACGCTAGCGCTGTGCGGGGGCTCCTTTGTGCTCGGTAGACCAGCTATCGAAATTTTGTCGTCATCGGACCAGTCGAACACTGCGGTCCTCCAGTTTGAGGGAAGTGAGATGCCACCCGGTTTGAGGGAAGCGGCACCCGCTGTCTTTCTTTTCTTCTGAGCTAGTTTGTTTTCCGTTGCCCTCTTCCCCTAGATTTTCTCGGAAACTGGGGACGGACTCTCTGACGAGATGTTTACCGCCTCTTCTGTGGGCTATGGCGGTGGCCGGGCATCTACCCCTTTCGGCCATTCACTCCATGGCATGCCCGAGAAGTAGACCGCCCTCTCCTGCGAATGGATCTTCACATATGTGAATTAGTTTAGATGGTCAAAAATGACGAAAAGATAAAAAGCAGTACAAATGTGAACCTGAGATGTTTACCTGAGGCGGTACATTCTTGTAGTTAAAGGGCTTCGAATACCCTGACATCTTGAATGAGGCAAATAGAGCGAATAGCTCTGCAGCCAGCTCCTCCACAACATCTCTCGACAGCATCTCTGGCCTCTCCCGGGTACTGTCGGTTTCTCCCTTGAATTCATAGGAGGGGTGGGCTCTCTCCTTGTAAGGTTGAATGCGGCGAGCTATGAAGCTCAATGCTACTAGTCCGCCGTTGGTCTTCACATCCTGAATTGTGCTAAGGAGCTCTTTTACTTGTTCCATATCAGTGCTTCTTGGCATCTTCGACCAGCTCCTCTGGTTTTCTAGAATGTGATCGGTATCGCAGCGGATGGCCTGATGGCTCTGCCTCATGTAAAACCACCTAGTGTTCTAGTTTTTTAGTGATGTGTTGAGTGGCATAGTAAGGTACTCCCCTGCCATCCCATCGTGCAGCTGAAGGTACACTCCGCTGACCACCTTAGAACCACCGCCGCCTCTCTTCTTTAGCTAGAACAAGTAGCGAAAGAGGTTGAAGTGGGGGAGGATTCCAAGGTATGCTTCATAGAAATTGATGAAGATAGAGATGTGTAAAATGGTATTTGGGAGGAGATTGCACAAACTGACTACCCATAGCTCCATCAAATCCCTAAGGAATGGGTGAACAGGAAATCCCAACCCACACCAGAAGTAATCTTCGAATACCACCACTTCGTCGGTATGAGGTGTTGGGAAGGGCTCACTGAGGGCCGGTCGCCATCCGGCGGTGGCACGATCAGGAAGAACGTTGGCTTCCACCAATCTATTCATCTCCGCTTCTCCCGTACATGATGGCACCCACTCTTTGTCATGCCGGGCTTCGGTTCTTGCTTTCTTCGGGCTCGTCTTCTTCGATTTGGTAGTTCCCTTCTTCGGTGCCATACCTCAGATTCAATTAGGGTTTAGCGACAGAGGCTACTATGGATGCGAATCTGGAAATGTGAGAGCTTTGGAGAAAGACGAAGTGGCAAAGGTGGGAGCATGGGGTGCGGTGGCACATTTATAAAGCATTTTCCCCACCTCTTCGCAGTCTAGGGTTTTTTGGAAACCGTTCCCGCGATTTCGCATCTCTGAATCCTCCACAACAGCAAGGTGGGCTGTAACGTGGACTTTTGTGCAACCGCAGCCCATGTCGCCCATTTATCGCCGCTGTCAGTTGCTACTCGCTGAATAATCGCCGACTTCTACACCATTTATTGAGGCTCAGTAGCCGACATTGTACAACTATTACACCAATTTTTTCTCCACGGTTTGATTTCTCCGATATCTCCGCTTACAGCTCAGGAACTGGCTGCCTGCTCAGCTGGTCTTTAATTGTTTTTCTATTTCTGACCCTGGCACCATGTGACTACGTCACCTACTGTCAGGCTCGGGGACTAAGTGGGCACATTTCACCTTGCGGTGAATGTGCTTTGTCTCTTTTTGGGGCTACGCCCGGGGACTGGATGCCTGCTCGGCTGGTCTTCTACTATTCTTCTACTTTCTGACCCTAGCACCACTTGACTACATCATCTTCTGTCCGGCTCGGGGACTAAGTGGGCACACTTCACCTCACGGTGAATGTGTGGGATTTTTTCTCGAAGACTACATGCCTCTTGAAGAAGATTGACTCCTCCCATGGTCGGACTCTAAGTGGGCACACTTGGTCCACTGCGAGGAAATTTTCTATTCTGAACTTGAGCTCCTTATACCCTTATGGCAAGCCATGCTTGGATCTTACTACTAGGAAGTGGTCCTTGCTGGTCGCAACTGCTCACTACTGCGCGGCAACCCGTCATGGTGGTTGGACAGTGAGTTTGACTACTCGGCTTTGTTTGCAGCTGCTCGGACAAGCACAAGACAGCATTGTACAATGGGTACAAGGTGCTTGAGGACTAGCTGTGGGGGGTACGACCCTAGATACCCATGGGCGACCACATGGGCTGCGCCCTTAGGGGTGGCCCAGCCCACAAGACGAAGCCTTGCGGGGCACGATCCTGGTTGGCGCCTTCCGCAAGACATTTGGAAGATATCCTGAAGATACTACGAGATCTTTTAGGATATGTATGATCCCAAGATTCCTGTAATCAGTTATTACTTTTTGGTTATCTCTCAGATCTAACCGACTTGTAACCCTACTCCCTGGACTATATAAGGCGGGCAGGGACCCCCTCCAAAGAAACGCAATATCAAGCGATAGACAATACAAACCAACAGACAACAAGAGTAGGGTATTACGTCATACTGATGGCCTGAACCTGTCTAACTTGTGTGTCTCTGTTGCCTTCTTGTTCTTGATCTCACGCTCCTCTGCTGATCAATCTACCTTCGTGGGACACCCCTCGGAGGACTGCCGATGATATTCTGTCGACACTGCTTAGCTGGAAAGTCTTCGATCAGCTGCAGAGCATGTGGCGGGATTTGTCAATGCCAAGGGTGCAATGCCGGTGGCCCGCTTGCATGACATCATGAACCGTGTCAGAGAGGTTGCTCTTCATGGCGTTCGTCATGGTGCGGCCATGGCATTGGCCGCTATGCAAGCTTGCTCTGGCCACGAGCTCCGACTTCTTCCCCGTGGTTTTCTAGCCATGGAAGACCCTAGGGATCATGAGCGCCTGGTCAAGGATTTCTTTGACGCTGCCAACTCTGTAGCCCTTACTTCCCAGGGCGATGACATAGTAAACAAAGTGTTTTCTGGTCTATAGCTTGTAATAGGTGACATTAGCAAACAATTTCTTTGATTTAATTGGTTTCTTGCACTTATATTCCGTGTTCCAATCTATGCTTGTTCTTGCTCCATAGGTGATACTTATCATACCAGCTTTTACTCTTTTGAGTTTATTTTTGAACTCGAGGTGATACCGTTCTAGTATCAGCTATTAGAGCCGATGATCAAACAACTCGGCTGTTAAGTATTAATCCAAACACTAGGATAATATTTCTTTAGATATATTCTATTGATTGCTCTATCAAACTCTTCTTCTCCTTCTAGTCTTTCCAAAATATAAGCATTGCCAGGCACACAACGTTTAATTTGATAAGGTCCTTCCCAATTAGGTGACCATTTGCCAAACTTGCTGTCTTTTAACCCGATCGGCAATTTTACTTTCCAGACTAAATCTCCTTTAGAAAATTGCTTGCTCTTGACCTTTTTATTGTAATACTTTACAATCCTCAGTTTATTGGCTTCGATATTTTCAAGAGCACGTAGCCGATGGCAACCCAAGTCCTCTAAGTCGTCTATCATAAGATTCTTGTAGACTTCGGCTGACAAATCAATTTGCAACGTGACACGCCTCGATCCAGTTCGAACTTCCCAAGGAAGGACTGCATTATGGCCATACACAAGTTCATAAGGTGACGTTTTAATCGATCCATGATAGGCCATCCTATATGCCCATAGTGCCATATTAAGCGTTAAATGCCACTTCCTTGGCTGTTCCTCAATCTTTTTTTAATCAACTTAATCATAATCTGATTGGACGCCTCCTCCTGGCCATTAGCCTGAGCATTGTAAGGAGAAGAATTTAGCAACTTAATTCCCATACTGGTAGCAAAATCTCCAAACTCTTCTGATGTGAACATCGTCCCATGATCGGTAGTGATAGTTTGAGGAATCCCAAAATGATACACAATATCTCCTTGACAAAATCGACCATGTTCTTTGAGGTTACTGTCTTCAAAGGAATTGCCTCAACCCACTTAGTGAAGTAATCCGTCGCGACCAATATGAACTTATGTCCTTTACTTGAGGGCAGAAAAATTTAACCAATTAAATCAATTCCCCAACCTTGAAACAGCCATGCCTTAATTATTGGACTCATAGCTGATGCAGGCGATTTCTAGACATTACCAAAACGTTGACAGTCCTGGCACCCCTTGTAATATTCAAAATAGTCTTCCAATATTGTTGGACAGAAATATCCAGTTCTGCGAATAATCTATTTCATCTTATAAGCCGATTGATAAGCTCCACATATCCCTTCATGCACCTCGCCCATCAACACCTTAGCTTACTCTTGATTTAAGCATTTGAGCAACACCCCATCGACTGTTTTATAATATAGCTAATCATCTAGTAAAACATACTTAGTCGATTTGTACTTTAGTTTTCTAGTAACTTTCTGTGATGGATTCCTAAGGTAATTGGCTATTTTAACACTCCAATCATTATTCAAGGTTTCACTACTCAAGACTTCTTGAAACACTCAATAACCTGAAGCACTTTGAGCTAAACGATTGGCCTCTTGATTCTGTGCTCTCGGAATATGTTGAAAAGAGACATGAGGAAATTCCTTAAGCAACCTTTGGCACTCATCATAATATCCCCTCAGAGTATCTTCTTTGCACTCATATAGGCCAATCAATATATTAATAATTAACTATGAATCTCTAAATATTTCAATTGCTTCGGCCATTACTTCATGAAGAAGTTGAAGCCCCTTAAGAACAGCTTCACATTTTGCTTGGTTGTTAGTAATCATTGGTTCAGTCAGAAAAGCAAACTCAAAACTTGGCCCCACAGCGAAATAATAACAATACCAATGCCACCACCTTGCTTGCATGATGATCCACCGTAGAATAACGTCCAAGGTACCGGCTCAACATAATCAATGCTTGGCTTATGGTGCTGGGTGACAAAATCGGCTATTACTTGCCCTTTGACTGCTTTAGACGATTCGTACCTCAGGTCAAATGCTGATAACGCGAGAATCCACTTTCCTACTCTCCCATTCAGTATTGGTATTGATAACATGTGCTTGATCACATCAGCCTTGGAAACAACCATACACTCGACCGATAATAAGTAGTGTCACAACTTAGTGCAAGAGAAATATAAGCACAAGCATAACTTTTCATTGGGAGAATATCTTGTTTCTGGATCCAGAAGTCTTCTACTTAGATAGAAAACAACCTGCTCTTTTTCTTCAAACTCTTACATCAAGGTCGATCTAATTGTTTTATCATCGACGGATATGTACAACTTAAAAGGCCTACCTTGTTGAGGAGGGACTAGCACAGGTGGACATTTCATATATTCTTTTATCTCCTCAAACACCTTTTGTTGTACATCGCCCCACTTAAATTCTTGATCATATTTCAACTTCAACAAGGGAGAAAATGGCAGCACTCTTTCCGACAAATTTGAAATAAACCTTTTGATAAAATTAATCTTACCAAGCAAAGATTGTAACTCTGTTTTAGTAGTCGGGGGTACCGCTTCGTCAATCGCTTTCATGCTTTTTTGACCGACTTCAATTCCTCTCTCGTGGACCATAAAACCCAAAAATTGTCCAGCTTATACTCCAAAGGCACACTTATTTGGATTCATCTTTAGACCATGCTTTCGTGTGCACTCCAAATTCTCCCACAAATCAGCCAGATGTTCTTTGTACCCTTTGGATTTTATCATCACATCGTCAATGTAGATTTCAACAATCCTACCGATCAACTTATGAAAAATATAATTCATTGCCCTCTGATAAGTTGCACCAGCATTCATTAGACCAAAAGTCATCACAACCCATTCGAATAAACTGATTGCGCCAGGGCTTCTAAAAGCTATCTTTGCTATGTCTTCCTCGGCTATGAAAATTTGGTTATATCCTGCATTGTCGTCCATGAAGCTAATAACTTTGTGCCCGACTGCTGCGTCTAATAACATATCGACTATCGGCATTGGATAACCGTCCATGGGTGTAGCCTTATTCAGATCCCTAAAATCGATGTAGACTCTTAACTTCTGATTTTTCTTATACACGGGAACAACATTCGATATCCACTCTGCATATCGGCACGGTCGAAAAAATTTCGCTTCTAGTAACCTTTCAGTCTCCTTTTTGATATCATCGAGAACATTTGGGTTAAACCTCCTTGGAGCCTATTTAAACGGACGATATACAAGTTTAATTGGCAACCGATGTTCAACAATCGGTCGGTCTAGACCAGGCATCTCATAGTACTCCCAAGCAAAACAATCTTTAAATTCCTTTAATAAACTATTGCTTGTACTCGGGATTCAACTTGGCACTTATATACGTCGGCCTAGGCCTATCTCCAGAACCAATATCTATTTTCTCTAATTCATCGGTCGACGTAAAGCCATGTCCTAGTTTACCATCTGTACCATCTATTGGATTATCCATTAAAACAAAATTTCAAAGCCAACTACTTGGATCGACTGTTGGCTTTCACCATTGACTCTAATGAAGCCTCCTTCCCACAACTTGCCACAAAAGCATTTGAAGTCTTCTAGCTCCCAATATACAGGATCAACTATTGCGATACTCATAGATTCATCAGCGCGGACCAACTCAAAATCATCCCCATGCCATTAAATTAAACACTGATGCATGGTCGACGGCACACAACAATTTGCATGAATCTAGTCACGACCGAGGAGAAAATTGTACGAACCTTTTCCATCGATGATGAAGAACGTGGCGAGCAGAGTCTTACTCCCGATTGTCAGTTCGATGTTCATTGCCCCCTGAGTCTTAGATGCATTACCCCCAAAATCCTTAAGCATCATGTCGGTCTCAATCAAATATCCTGGTCCCTTACTAAGTTTACAAAAAGTGGTGTAAGGCATAGAAGCACCTCCATCCACCAACATCTTGTTCATCGGCTTTCCATCAACAAAATCTTTTACATATAAAGCCTTTAAGTGCCGATGTTTGACTGGCTTATCGAATATAGCCTGCTCAATAACCGTCAACTTGGCAACTATTTCTTCATACTCTGACTCATCAAAATCTGAAATAAACTTCTTGATCTATTGGAGCTCTAAATTCTGACGGCAATAGAAAAGCGATTTGAATATTAGCCGATGGTTGCCCTCTATTGACTATTTGTTTAACATGCCACAATTGAGGTCTACCAGATACTTGAGCCTATTCTAGCTCTCTGTTCCTTAGGCATTTGTGGGGGGTACAACCCTGGATACCCACGGTAGACCACATGGGCTGCGTCCTCAGGGGTGGCCTAGCCCACAAGACGAAGCCTTGTGGGGCATGATCCTGGTCGGCGCCTTTCGCAAGACATCTAGAAGATATCCTGAAGATACTACGAGATCTGTTAGGATATGTAAGATCCCAAGATTCCTGTAATCAGTTATTACTTTCTGGTTATCTCTTAGATCTAACCGACTTGTAACCCTGCTCCCCGGACTATATAAGGCGGGCAAGGACCCCCTCCAAACACACGAAACATCATATGATAGCTAATACAAACCAATAGACCATAGGAGTAGGGTATTACGTTATACCGATGGCCTAAACCTGTCTAACTCGTGTGTCTCTGTTGCCTTCTTATTCTTGATCTCACACTCCCCTGCCGATCAATCTACCTTCGTGGGATACCCCTCGGAGGACTGCCGATGATATTCTATCGACAGTTGGCGTGCCAGGTAGGGGATGTGCATGTTGTTTCCTTATCGAACAAGATGGCTTTTTCCGCAGGCTCTTCGTCCCTTCCGTAGCCCGGCCAGATCTTCACGGTCGGATCCATCTCGTGGGTCATCAATGCTGATAGAGTCGGAGAGCTCCTCGAGCCAGTGCAGATCGCTTCTACGTCGACCACCCCCGTGCCTACAACTACAGATCCGATCTTGGAACCACTTTTGAGGTCGCCTTCATCAACGACTCACCGCCCGCTTCCTCGTTACCAGAGGAGGCAGATCAACAATGACGATCTGATCAAATCCATCAATCGGGTCGGTTTGAAGCTCGCCGATTGTCTCGCCATCGCTGAGTCGGCTCTGGACACTTTGGTTCAACGCCGACCACCCTCAGATCCAAATCTATCGGAGGCTACCAAGAAAACTCCAGGAGTTACGGCTCTGCCCTTCGGGCTCACCAACATCACCGCCACTTGCCAAGATGCCCTGAGGGGCAAGTTCACCGACCAGGTGGAATGTGCCCATCTACTCATAGACCAGATCATCGTCCAGCCTCCGCCAGCCATCAACATGCTACACTTAGGCCGGTGCCCCGGAGTGCCCCTCCAGGCCATCCTAGAGGAAAATCTAGGCTCTAAGTCTCAGGGCTCTATAGAGACCCACACCGAAACATTCTTTGAGCAACTCCTTCTCCCACCCTTCCAGGGTGGTGTGATCTTCAACATCAGCGTCAACAACCCTCCTCAGAATGGTGAAACCGAGGAGGAGCGCGTTGCTCGGGAGAACCGGAACATCTACCACACACAGCGCCGAGAAAATGAGGTAGCCATTGCGAAGGCCGAGGCTGTTTGGTATAATTGGCTCGATTCATAGGGAAGACCGCTCCCACTCCACCGTGACCTCGACAAAGAATTTCTCCACGTTGACGGCCACAATGTCTTCAAGACTACAAGCGCCAATGAGCTCACTCGCCTCCTGTAGATGCCCGAGCTCGCCAAGGTCGCCGCCATGCTTAAAGCGGCACACTATCAGGTTAATGAGATTCACGAGGATCAAAGACCTTCGTGCTCTACGAGCATGATTCGCTGATCAGCTACGCCAAGATCTAATCACCGCCCCAGCCAAAGCAGTTTCGTCGACTAGTCGCTACCTCTCTAGGGGGGAGCCGGGGGCCACTATGCCGAACACCATCGCCAACATGACCAGGAGGTCGAACAGGACGCTCGAGTGCACCTCAGCAACCTCTGAGATGCACGACGACATATCGAGCAATGTTGCTTCAGTCGCCATGAAGACGAAGTACGTCGCCGCTAGAAGTACGAGCAGGAGTATGGCAACCCAGACTCAGCCCTTGAGCCTATCGTTGATGGCAACGCTACAGACGACGGTGTCGACAACCCTAAGGGGCCTCCAGCTTTCACAAGGGCGCTCCGAACACTTCCGTGGCCCCATGGTTTTAAGATCACTAGGGTCGAGCCCTACGAAGGAAGGATGAACCCAACATAGTGGCTGCAGGCTTACGCCACTTCTGTCCACACCGCTGGAGGAGACACCAATGTCATGGCAAATTATCTCCCCATCATGCTCACGACACCCGCCATGAGCTGGTTTACTAGCCTTGCACCGGACTCCATCGGATCCTGGGAAGAGCTGAAGAAAGTTTTCACCGACAACTATATGGCCATGTGTACTCGACCCGGCACCAAGCATGATCTCAACCGCATCAACCAAAAACCATCCGAGCTCCTCCACAGCTACATTCGATGTTTCTTCGAGATGAGGAATTCTATTACCAACATCACGGAAGCTGAGGTCATCACCGCCTTCATCTTAGGACTCCACCATCGCGAGCTTCGCTCCAAATTCAACAGCAAGCCGCCCACCGACATCGGCGAGATGATCACTATGGCCAACTAGTACACCGACACCGAGGAAGCCAAGGTGCGCTTCAACAAGGATGCGGGCACTCATCGCCCATCTCGCCGCTACGACGACCGATGCCACAGCAACCGCTGCCCCGACGACCGTAGCTACCATCACGGCAGCGGTCGTGATCAGACAGAAGGACCCAGGCCTGGCCAAAATTGCCGCCGCCGGCCAGACCACATCGTCGCCGCCATCAGTCAACCTCGTGCCAAGCGCAACTACAATGAATAGTATCAAAAGATCCTCGACGGCCCGTGCCCTCTTCACAAGAACGCCAAACTCAAGATGAAGAACTGCCTTGGTTTGGCTAAGGAGTTCCAGGACAAGAAGCTGGATGACGATGCCAACGATGGAGCTAGAGATCGCCGACCACCCGGGGGCAACAACATTGCCTTCTAGGAGCACGACAAGGTGGTCACCACCATCTTCGGGGGCCTCGCCTCTACTGAGAGCAGAAGAGAACAGAAGCTCATCGCATGGCGGGTGCTCTCCATCACTACGGAAGACGCCACCGCCAACCCCAGCTATCGCCCATGGTCCGAGGTCCCCATCACCTTCAGCAGAGCTGACCAGTGGGCGGATATTCCCTACATAGGACGTTTTTCCCTCATCCTCGACGCAACCGTACAGAAGGTGCTCTTCAGAAAAGTGCTCGTCGACGGTGGGAGCGCTCTAAATCTCCTCTTCATCGGAGCCCTAAAAGAGCTGGGCCTTGGTTTGTCAGATCTCACACCCTCCGACTCCTCCTTTTGGGGTGTGGTACCTAGCAGGGCCTACAAACCGCTTGGAGAGATTACCCTACCAGTGCAGTTTGGCACGGCAAGCAACTACCACGTCGAACACATCAACTTCTACGTCGCTGACTTCGACAATGCCTACCATGCCATACTTGGTCGGCCAGCTCTGGCCAAATTCATGGTCATGCCACACTATGCCTATCTAGTGCTGAAGATGCCTTTGCCTGCTAGAGTCTTGGCCCTGCAGGCCAACCTCTCCATCGCCTACGCCTGCGAGACAGAGAGTCTCACCCTCACCAAAGCTACCGACCTCTCCATCCAGGTTGCTAGCGTGGTCACCGAAGCTAAGACGGTGCCTGCCAAAGATATGGAGATCCCAGAGCTGGAGCCTCCTCGTGCCTCCGCCAAGTCAAAGGAAGTCAAGGAGGTCGGCCTCAGCCTCGACGACCCCTCCAAGATTGTGAAGATTGGGGCTCACCCTGACTCCAAATAGGAAAGCGTGCTTGTCTCCTTCCTACGTGCCAATGCCGATGTGTTTACTTGGTAACCTGCAGACATGCCGAGGGTGCCGCGGGAGAAGATCGAGCACTCCTTGAATGTCTCACCGACCGCCAAATCGATCAAGCAGAAACTCCGCTGATTCGTGCTAGACACGAAGGAGGCCATTAGGGTAGAAATAAAACGGCTTTTAGCTACCGGATTTATAAAAGAAGTGTATCATCTAGATTGGTTAGCAAACCCTATTCTCGTTCAAAAAAAGAATAAAGAATGGAGAATGTGTGTTGATTATACTGATCTTAACAAACACTGCCCTAAAGACCCCTTCGGCCTGCCTCGGATAGACGAGGTTGTAGACTCCACCGCTGGCTGTGAACTAGCCTCCTTCATTGACTGTTACTCTGGCTACCACCAGATTTCCCTAAAGGAAGAAGATCAGATCAAGACATCGTTCATCACGCCTTTCGGCGCTTACTGCTACACAACTATGTCCTTCGAACTCAAGAACGCTGGAACAACCTATCAAAGGGCCATCCAGATGTGCCTTGACCAATAGATCAGCCGCAATGTCGAAGCCTACATCGATGATGTGGTCATCAAAACCAAGGCCGCCGACAATCTAATTGCTGACCTTGAGGAAACTTTCGCCAACTTGAACAAGTACCGATGGAAGTTGAACCCTTCAAAGTGCATCTTTGGAGTTCCATCTGGTATACTGCTGGGCTACATTGTCAGTGCTCGAGGCATCGAACCTAACCCTTATAAGGTCTCCGCCATCACCAACATGAAACGGCCCACATGCATCAAGGATATACAGAAGCTTACAGGCTGCATGACTGTCTTAAGCCACTTCATATCACGCCTTGGCAAAAAAGGGCTACCTTTCTTCAAGCTCCTCAAGGCCTCCGAGCGCTTCTCCTGGTCGGAGGAGGCAAGCATAGCTTTCGAGCAGCTCAAGTTGTTCCTAACAAAGCCTTCGATCATGATGGCGCCATGACCAGATGAAACTCTATTGATCTACATCGCCGCCACTTCTCACATCGTTAGCACAGCCATTATCATTGAACGCGAGGAAGCCGGGCACACCTACAAGGTCCAACGTCCGGCATACTTCATAAGCGAGGTACTTAATGAGCCCAAAACTCATTATCCTCAGGTACAAAAGTTGTTATATGCAATTTTGATTACGTCACGCAAGCTCCGACACTACTTCGACTACTACAAGGTTGCCATAGTCACTGAGTTCCCTCTGGGGGACATTCTCCGCAACAAGGAGGCCAACGGCCGCATCATCAAGTGGGCTATTGAGCTCGGCACTTACTCCATTGAATTCAGAAGCAGGCCTACCATCAAGTCATAGGCGCTCGCTGATTTCATCGCTGAGTGGACCGAGATCCAAGAGCCTATCGCTGCCACTTGCCCCTAGCACTAGGTGATGTACTTTGACGGCACCTTTAACACCAATGGTGCTGGTGCGGGCATTCTGTTCATTACGCCAACCAAGGATAAGCTCCGATACATTTTCTGAATACACTTTCCTGCCTCCAACAATGCTGCCGAATATGAAGCATGTCTCCACGGACTCCATATAGCTGTCGAGCTCGGCATCAAACGCCTCATGGTGTACGGGGATTCTACACTGGTCATCAACCAGCTGAACAAAGACTGGTCTTACTCCAGCGAGAAGATGGATGCATATTGCGCCGAAATTAGGAAGTTTGAAGGAAAATTCTACGGCATCGAGTACCACCACGTGGTACATGACCAAAATCAGCTCGCCGACCACTTATCCAAGTTGGGCTCTTCTCATGCCGTGATCCCGCCAGGGGTCTTCGTTCAGGATCTCCTAGCGCCATCTATCAAAGAAGATAAGGAAGTTCAGGAAGTTCCCCCCGCCGAGCAGCTGGTACTTATAGTACCTTCATCGTCCACCGATTGGAGGGAGCAATTCATCAAGTACCTCACCAGCGTTGAGGTACCCACTGACAAGACTGAAACTGAACGCCTAATTCATCGACATATTTGGTCTCCCGAACAGCATCATCACCGACCTTGGAACTACATTTAGTAGCCATCACTTCTGGGACTTCTACGAAGACTGTTGCATCTTCATCAAATATGTCTCCATTGCCCATCCTCAACCAATGGCCAGGTCAAACGGGCGAATGGCATGATCCTTGATGACCTCAAAAAGCGACTATATCAGAAAGAAGAAAAGCACCCGGGTAGATGGCTCAAGAAGCTACCAGCTATAGTCTGGGGACTGCATACTCAAGCAAGTCGTAGCACCATCGTGACTCCATACTTCTTGGTCTATGGCTCAAAAGCCATACTACCAGCGAACATTGCCTTCTGAGCACCTAGGGTGGAAAACTATGATGAAGAGCAGGCCGTAGCTGTTCGGACAGAGGACGTCAACATGGCCGAGGAAGAACGCTAATCACCTATGTCCGCACAGCTAAATATCTAGAAGGCTTGCAGAGGTACTACAATCGAAATATCAAAGGTCGTTCATTTGCTGTCGGTGATCTCGTTCTCCACAGAAAACAAAAAACAGAAGGGATGCACAAGCTCTCTTGCCCTTGGGAAGGGCCTTACGTCATCAAAAAGGTTACCCGACTAGGGTCTTACTGCCTAAGTGACTTAGAAGGAATCGATGTTCCCAACTCATGGCACATTGAACACCTTATACGTTTCTATCCTTGAAACGCTCCAAATATGTATTTTCCACTTTTACGTTGAATAAAGTTTTGGTCTCCATAACTTGTCTCCATTTTGTCTCTATTGTGGTTTAACATCCACATGTGGTCGCCGAGCTCTATGCAACTTCATAACGAACTCCAATATGAAATCACCATAACTGCGGCGACCACGTTCCTCCAAATCTCCAATGTTATCGCCGAACCGTTTTCTCCAAAATCGCCGAATGATTTCTCCAAAACGCCGACGCATTATCGCCAAAAATCACCAAATACGTTTCCTCCAACTCGCCAACGTATTTCGCCACACGTTCTCTCCAAAAATGCCGAACACTATATTCCAAATCTACAAAGAGATTTTGTCGATCGGCGAGCAGCATACTTTCTTTTCTGTTCTCTTCGGAGAAGACCCTGTCTCCGATCTCTCCCTACACATGACATGGGCTCCGCGCTCTGCGTTATGGGTGGTCGGCCTCGGTCCGTTGGTCACGCCAGTTCCTCCTACACGTCCACGGGCTCCGCACTTGACGTTATGGACTACGGGCTAGCCAAGGCCGAGAGTTCAGCGTAGAATTAATTGCTCGGATGCCGCTTAAACTACCTATATCTCCAAGTTATTTTGATAACCGCCGAGCAGAACATGTCCCGCCCTATTCTATTTGGAGAAGACCCAGTCTCTAATCTCTCCCTACACGTGCCACGGGCTTCGCGCTCTACGTTATGGGTGGTCGGCTATGGTTCCTTGGTCACGCCTGTCCCTCCTACACGTGCACGGGCTCCGCGCTCGATGTTATGGACTTGGGGCTAGCTGAGGCCATAGGGGTCAGTGGCGAACTAACTGCTCGGACTCCACTTACACTCCCTATAAATATGTCATGTTCAAAACTACGAAGACCTTTTTGCCAAAATACAATTTAACCGAATACACATGCACCATAAAACGTTTATCATATACATAAGTGTTTTTTGCGCTTTCGCGTGTTCTAACTACACCGTCCTGATGTTACAGATGATAATCTCCGAGCAGGTCACCGCGCACTGTTTTTGCCATCTGTCTCATCAAACAAGTCTATATCGCCAGCCAGCTTCTTTGCTGCGTCCTCCACCTCATCCTCCAGCTGCTGGGTCTTCGCATCGCTCAGTCCTTCGGCGAACCTGCCCCCTATCGACTAAAAGTCAATAGTTGGGTAATGGGACCAAACCACCACGAGGACATGAGTAGTGACAGACATAATGGTGTCACGGTTGAAGCTCTTGAAGTTTTCCCACGCTGCCTTGCACCTCTAGATGATGGTGTCCGAACGTTGCCGCCTGCCGACAGGTTGAGTAGCCATTTCTAGGTCGACGCAGTCAAGCACTGGTTTAATTGCGGCAACTACAGCGTCGAAGTTCTCTCTTTGGGTCTTGGCCTCCTACACCAGCACATCCAACTGTGCCTTGGCTTTATGATGGTAGCCTGCAAGTGTTACAATGCTCCATCATACAAGGAAGCTACTTCAACAGTAATTCTGACCAGGAGGTATTCACCTTTCAGCTCCTCGGCCAGTTTGTCTGCTCGCTCTGACTCCTTTGCCTTCTCCTGGCGAAGTTGTTCGATGGCCTGGCATAGTTGGCCGAGCTCTGCGTCTTTCTCTACAAGTGCAACAATTAACACCAAAAATATGGTTGTTCAGCAATGAAAAAGTACATTCGCCAATATACCATACCTGCTTTCTGCTCAGATACACTTTTAACCTGTTCGGCCCCTTCAGTGACATGTTCAGCAGCATAGTAAGGTACTTGCTCACCATCCCATCGTGTAACTAGAGGTACACCCTGCCGACCACTTTGGAACTAGGGCCACCTCTCTTCTTCAGCCAGAACAGGTGACGGAAGAGGTTGAAGTGGGGTAGGATTCTGAGATATGCCTCACAAAAATGGATGAAGATTGAGATGTGAAGAATGGTGTTGGGATGGAGGTTGCACAGACTAACCACCCATAGCTCCAATAGATCCCTCAGGAATGGATGAATAGGGAATCCCAACCCGCGCCAGAAATAATCCTCGAATACCACTGCTTCGTCAGTATGAGGCGTCAGAAAGGACTCACCGAGGGTCGGCCGCCATCTAGTAGTGGCACAATCAGGGAGCACACCAACTTCCACCAGTCTGTTCAGCTCCGCCTCTCCCATTCGCGACGACACCCACTCTTTTGTCACATCGGGCGCAGGCGCTCGCCTTCTTGGGGCTTGTTTTCTTCGATTTGGCCACTCCCTTCTTTGGCGCCATCTCTCAGATCCGATTAGGGTTTGGCGGCGGCTGCAAGTGTGAATGTGAAATTGGAAATGGGAGGACTATGGAGGAAGATGAAATGGCAATGTGGCAAAGGTGGAAACTTGGGATACGGCAGCATAGTTATAAAAGCACTATCCCCACCTCTTTGTAGTTAAGGGTTTTTGGGAAACCGTTCCCATGATTTGCGCCTCTCCAAATCCTCCGCAACAGCAAGGTGGGTCGTAACCTGGGCTTCTGCGCAACCGCAGCCCACGTTGCCCATTTATCGCCGCCATCAGTTGCTACTCGCCGAATAATCGTCGACTTCTTCACCATTTATTGAGGCTCAGTAATCGTCACTGTACAACCATTACTCCGGTTTTTTCTCCACGGTTTGATTTCTCCGATATCTCCGCTTGCAACTCGGGGACTAGCTGCCTGCTCGGCTGGTCTTTAACTGTTTCACTGTTTCTGACCTTGGCACCACGTGACTGCGTCACCTACTGTCAGGCTCGGGGACTAAGTGGGCACACTTCACCTTGCGATGAATGTGCTTTATCTCATTTTGGGGCCACGCCCGGGGACTGGCTGCCTACTCGGTTGGTCTTCTACTATTATTCTACTTTCTGACCCTGGCACCACATGACTACGTCACCTACTGTCAGGCTCAGGGACTAAGTGGGCACACTTCACCTCGTGGTGAATGTGCGGGATTTTTTCTCGAAGACTACGTGTTTCTTGAAGAAGATTGACTCCTCCTGTGGTCGGACTCTAAGTGGGCACACTTGGTCCACTGCGAGGAAATTTTTAATTCTGAACTTGAGCTCCTTACACCCATATGGCAAGCCATGCTTGGATCTTACTGCTCGGCTATGGTCCTCGCTGCTCGCAACTGCTTGCTACTGCTCAGCAACTCGTCATGGTGGTCGGACCGTGAGTTTGGCTGCTCGACTTTGTTCACACCTGCTCGGACAAGCATAAGACGGCGTTGTTCAATGTGTACATGGCGCTCGGGGACTAGCTGTGGGGGGTACAACCCCAGATACCCACGGCAGACCACATGGGCTGCGTCCTCAGGGGTGGCCTAGCCCACAAGACGAAGCCTTGCGGGGCACGATCCTGGTCGGTGCCTTCCACAAGACATCTGGATGATATCCCGAAGATACTATGAGATCTGTTAGGATATGTATGATCCCAAGATTCCTGTAATCAGTTATTACTTTCTGGTTATCTCTTAGATCTAACTGACTTGTAACCCTGCTCCCCGGACTATATAAGGTGGGCAGGGACCCCCTCCAAACACATGAAACATCATACGATAGCTAATACAAACCAATAGACCACAGGACTAGGGTATTATGCATACTGATGGCCTGAACTTGTCTAACTCGTGTGTCTCTGTTGCCTTCTTGTTCGTGATCTCACGCTCCCCTACCGATCAATCTACCTTCGTGGGATACCCCTCGGAGGACTACCGACGATATTCTGTCGATAGCGTTGCACTCTTCTTTTTTGGCTTATTGTCAAACCTCCTGGATACCATTGGCCTTCCTGCCAAATATATTCTTCCTCGTTATTTTCTTCTTAATAATCAGCCCAGTTTTGATCAACAACTCATTTTCCAAGCCGATCATGAACACTTTTATTTTTTAAGTGCCGATCCATGCTATTATGATCATACTCGTCTTGAGCATGGATAGACCGACGGTTGGCTTGAGATTGCCTAAATTCCCAATATTGCTTGTTGCACTCTAGACAGTTATTTCTAGTAGGCAATTTCAAACCTTTGTTCCAGCAATGTCTAAAGAAAGGACAATTCCAATGTGATTCAGCTGGCTTTCTTTCATACCTCTCTTTTTCTTGTTGACGCTGGTATTCTTGCTCTTCTAACCAACGCTGATAATCCTTTTCCTTCTGCCGCTGCCATTTATTCAACAAAATTCAAGACGTAACACGCAGCTTTGTTGCCCCATCCTTTGGCATTTCTCCCTGCTCATATTAGCAATATTGTTGGTCACGATGCCTTTTAATCTCTCTGTATTCATTAGCCGATATTTGCATCTTAGGATCGACTGTTCCAGTTTCTTTTGATCTAAATGACGTTAGGACTTTAGTCTTCCCTTTAAGTAACCTAGCATTAACAATGTTCTGATCTCTTGGGAAAGGATTATCATCAACTTTCATCTTTCGAGGCGTATCAAATTTGAGCCTTCCTTGCTGAATAGCCCTCTGTATATGCTGCCGGAAAACTCTGCATTCATTAGTAGAATAAGATATAGCGTTATGAAACTTGCCGAACTTTTTATTCTTCAACTGATCAGGGGGCAACACAACATGATTATCGGGCAACTTGATATGTCCCTTCTCAAGCAAGAAATCGAAGAGTTTGTCTGACTTTGTAACATCAAAATTGTAGCTCTCTTAGGCTCCTCTTCCCCAAGGATTTGGCATCATTATCGTCTTCTTACCCCAATTTCATTCAGCCGCGGCAACCTCTTCTTCTTCATTGTCTTCATAGCCGTCATTTACTGAATATGGATTACAGGCTTCGGCCATTGTGGTAATTTTCTAGAATCGGGTATCTCTGCGCATATTCTGGAACTGACTATTGAGCGTTGCAACTCGTTGAGCCAATTGACCCAAGTTATCAAACTCTTGTCCCAACAGCTTCTCTCTCCATGTTAGCAACATTCCTTGAACGGCCAAAGCAGCTAGCTGATCATCAGCCAAGTTTAATGAGAAGCACAAATTTCTAGTCTCTCGGAACCTCTTAAGAAACTCGGTGCCCGATTCATTAGTTCTTTGTCTTATAGTTGTCAAATCGGTAATCTTCTTTTCTCCTGTCCTAGTGTAAAAATATGTATGAAACTTCTTCTTTAGGTCAGCCCAATTGGCAATGGAGTTAACCAGCAGTGATAAAACCAAGTGAAGGCTAGCACTGACAGGGACAAGGAGAAGAAACGAACTCGATGGGTCTCTTCAATGGATGCTTCGCCCTATTGTGTAAGATACCGACTGACATGTTCTATTGTGCTTGTGTTGTCTTGGCCAGTGAACTTAGCAAACTCTAGGAGCCTATAATTTATAGGAAAAGCGACCAAATCATACCATTCTGGATATGGGCGTTTGTATGAAAAAGTCTGCCCTTTTGGCTTCAAACCGAACTAACTCTTCATCGTCTCGGTCACTCTCAGCAACAACTCATCAGCATTTGAATTTAGATTTCTCTGCACCTGCTGACCCATCTGTGGATTAAAATCTCGTGTGCCTTGACACCGTGGATTCAGAATCACGTGAAGGGTGTTGTAATCCATGCCATAATGATACCCTTGTGGAATCTCTATCTGCTGGGTCCTTTGCTAGTTTGCTGCTTGAAGTCTTTGGTTATAGATGTTAGGATCTATATCTCTACGGATCCTTTGAATTAATGGTGCTATTTTTTGAACCGATGATGGTATGTGTCCTGATGTGCCAAAATTAATCATCTGGTTCTGACCTTGCCCTGCCAGCTATTGCACATGCTACACTGATGATCTAGGATTATATTGTATCTGATTCATAGTAGCACCTTAAACTTGCTCAGATGAACTCTGAACTACTTGGACATCATCATTACCAGCTGGTGCTGCTTCTTGATGGCTGGTACCAGCTTGATTAGTCCCTTGAGTCGATAGATACAGAATGTTGTAATAAACCAGCCCAACCTAAACAACTCGAAACCCATGAAACAACTCTTTCATGGTGTTGTGGAATGTGTTCAAGAAAACTTCATTATGGTTCGATATGGCATCACGAACAGATTTGTTTACAACTTCCACGAAGAAATGCATGTCTTCAGCTTCATCTGCATCTGTCTGCCCATGCAACAGAACTCTTGGTAGTGGATATTTTTGAAAAATTGTATTGTCACGTGTTTTAATGCAGGACAACAAACACTTGTTCTGAAATTCTTCTATAGCTTTGCTGATGACATCTTTATCTCCATCAGGTAGGTCTTCATAAGGTACCATAAGGATGTCATTGTTGTTGTAAGCCGCCATAACGATTGTGGTGTCCCACTGGGCGTGCCAAAACGTGTGTCGGTGCAAAAATGTATCGACACATGAGCAAGCCGGAAGGGTCTGCTCAATGGAGCTGGAGATACGTTTAGCTTCAACGCGGGGATAATCGATCCTGCGTATTCCTCCCAAGACGTGCCATTCAATTTGACCCTGTAATTGACAAGGAGAGAAAGTTTATCAGTAATTTAAGGTGGAACATGCCGGTCTATGCCCAGACAGTTCCAAGTGTGCCGCTTCGGGAGTCGCCATACGGGGAGAACAATTAAATAGCCGATCCGCATAGAAATCGGTTGTTACGAACTGTAAAGCTCATGGGTAGCGATTAATTTCATACTGATAGGTACAATACTCGTACATGTAAATAAGATATCAGCTAGATAGATATTGTCGGTGTAAAGCATTAAGCCGATGAGTCTAATCGGGAAAAGATATAGCATGCGAACAAATCGACTATCTGATACGAATGGATCTATAAATGCTCTGAATCTAATTTGTTACCATCAACAGTGAGGTTCGACCAGATCGATGGCAGCTATGATGATAATAACAAACTAAAACCGAAGAATCCGTAAAGACATCCATACTTCGACAGGCTTTCCGAAAGACATATTATACATGAGGGCTCGGATGAATCGACTAAAATAGTCGATTTAGGTGAAGAGGACTACAGCGTGTGAACAATCGACTATTTTACATAGACAGACCTACGGACTCATCAGACCTAACCCGCTATCTCTAACAGTGGGGTTCGATCGGATCGATGCAGCCGTGAAAAGACAACGAATCAAACCCTTAAAGTACACAGATCTATTCACGCTTAACAGAATCATATAAATATATTATAGGCGTTAAAGCATAGGCAATCGGCTATTTAGCTGATGCAGGCATAGCAAACAGTTAAGGTCGCGCCTAATTGAGAATAGATCTACCAACTGGCATCCTCCAATCTAAAGTGCTACAGTGGGGATCGACCGGATCGTTACAGCCATAATAGTGAACCATATATCAGATTTAACTAGCCAGCAAACCCCTTCAAGATCACTCATGCCTTAACCGCGTACTATGCGCGATCAAGATCGAAGTAGAAAAGCCGATAAAACAAGACCCGTTGTTTAAAGTAAGAAATATTGTGTTGTAACAAAGCAAACGACGAACTAAAAGGATATGAGGCCGATCTCAACCGAGCAGGTTGATGTTGCTGCAAACTAATAACGATAAGGACATCAGCAAGATCGATAACTTAATTAATCTACCCGAAGGACGCCAACCTTAGGTAGAGTCGATAACTTGACCTTAATCTAATTCGAGCAGTGGAGGTCGACCGGATCGATGCAGCCGTACTTGAACTAGATAAGAGTCGATAACTAGCTTATACTAGAGTCGCAGTGGAGGTCGACCGGATCGATGCAGCCGTACGAACAGAAGTATAAGCTATGACGGTACTTACAGATGAACCGGAGGTCGACCGGACTGATGCAGCCGTGCTCGCTAAAGAACTCGCCGAGATCTACTCTATTCCTACTCATAAGGGTTGGCCAGAGCCAAAAAAAAGTAAGTAACTTGTATTTGATTGATTGTGTGTCCTTTACAATAGCCGGAGTTCAATATTTATACTCGGAACAAACGCATGAATCCTACTTGAGCATGACTCATTACAATTTTTGGTATAAAAGAAAACATTCCTAATTTAAGATAACTTGAACCCTAATCTTTCTCTTTTTGTAGAGTCCAACATGTTTTTCCGGACGCCAATCATAGCTTTTATCGTTATCTGCTGGCGCTATCTGAAGAGAGCGGATCCCAGCGTTGCATTCGAATCAGCTGATACCGACCTTTATGCAATCGATGCATTGATGACATGATCTTAGAAGCTTTCGAGTTCCTGCAATTCTTCTTCCCAAATTTTGGTGTAAACAATGGTTTAATAATTATAGTGATTTAAATAATCAAAAATAATAAAAGAGACGCACATTATCACAACCATCCATAGCATTTCATGTTGGGTGCAGATGTTATTATTTTATTTTACATCAAGACATAATCAATATTGGCCTTGATTTGTAGATTTAATTGTAAGGAACATAAAGGTTCAACCGGATTATAAATTGAACTTTTGGTTTAATAAATATAGTGATTTGAATATTCATAATGACAAAAGGCACGCACATTGTCACAACCATCCATTGCATTTTATGTGGGGTCCACATGTTGTTATTTTATTTTATATTGAAACATAATCAATATTCATCTCGATTTGTAGATTTAATTATAAGGAACACAAAGGTTCAATCGGATTTTAAATTGGATATATGGTTTAATAGATACGGTGATGTGAATATTCGTAACAAGAAATGTGATGCAGGTTATCATGCTAACTAGTTATTGACACGTCATCCCCTGGCTCATGCACATGCCTTCGAGTGGCCCGAGTTGCAGTACTCCACTGCACTGCAGCTATGTCCCTTTGTTGGCTCCAAAGTTGGCGCCGACTGAAATTTGGAGTCACTGTGCCGCACTGTAGTATTCGTTTGTATTTAGCAATAATTGTTCTGACTAATTAGGCTCAAAATGTTCGTCTCGCAAAGTACAACCAAACTATGCAATTAGTTTTTGATTTCGTCAACATTTAATACTCCATGCATATACCGCAAGTTTAATGTGACGGGAAATCTTCTTTTTGGATTTTGGGTAACTAAATAAGAGCCAATAAATGCTCTCTGCATTCTTTTGTCTGTTCCCTTCTGTGATCACAACGTATTACAGTTTTCAACCACGTTATAACTAGCATCCGCCCCATCTAATACACTGGATCCTAGCCGTTCACAATAATTGAGGTCTTTGTCGACGATGCCGTGCGAGACCAGCCTCCTGAACTTATCGACCTGAGTGCCGAGCTTGGGCACCTCGTGCGTCCGCTCCACGACGCCGCTGTCGAGGGTAATCTGAACGAACAGCCAGATCAGGGAGAACACCACCCTTTGCCCGAGGGTTCCCAAGACATTCACCCTCGCCACGACCGGGGCATCGCCCAGCCGCGAAACAGCCCATCATCGTCGTAGTTTGAAACCTCGTACGGAATGTACACGGCAAGGTCAGTGCCGTTGAGGGTTTCAGATCCCTCGCTTCCGTTGTCAAGGCTATAGATGCTTACCATCACGACGAATCTGCTTGGATCCATCATCGCAATGTCCTTTGTCCCCGGCCTTGTTATCGAGGGCGCTGAGATCGGTGACAGCCGTCATAGCTCTGCAAAGCATGTCGGTTAGGATGCAGTGTGGCAGTGGTGTCGCATCTGCTCTGGGGACTAGCATGGATCCAGCAGGAGCTCTAGTATACATCTAGATAGAATCTTGTGGCGGATTTGATAAGTGCGTTTTAGTTGGTTGTTAAGTTAAAAGTTGTCTAATTCATCTCTCTTATAGGTGTCACGGTCCCTTCACTTACTGTTCTAGATGGTACCATTGTGCAAGTTTAGGTGTATTGCATTGCACATTTAGCAAGTTAATTAAGACCTAGATGGTACCGTCATGCCATTTTAGTTACTGGATCGTGTCAGATTCATATCAGCATCGAGTCACATTTCACGTTGACATATGGAGCGGGTCCAAATTTATTTAGCCTAGTGCAGGAGCCCAGAACATGTTTAAGGAAAAAATGGAAGTTTGGGACCTACCAAGTTTAGTGACCAGCAATATATACTCATCTATCTTCTACAACTAAGAAACAAACTGTGGATATTTTTTGGTGCGACATTTATTTTGGTTCGTCTGTCTACCCACGCCTGCGATCCCTGTCTGCTTTGAAGGAAACAAATCGATCACCTGAGGCCACATGCATGGAAGGAAATAATAATCACGCACCGCGCGATAGAAAAAGAAACTGTCATCCCCGCCTGCTTTGAAGGAAACAAATCGATCACCTGAGACCACATGCATGGAAGGAAACAATCATGCGGTGCCTCTCTCTCGCTCGGTCAGATATCTTTTATCTCCACATAAACCGGATCATATGGTATTATCCATAATTAGGAGGGTATTAAATTTAGGCTGGGTGCATAATAGGCCACCTAGCTTTATTCTTGTAACTTCTACCTCTTTATGTGTTAGTCTTTGTCAATGGTATAATTTGTTCGCAAAGCTCAAGTAAGACAATTGGCAAAGATAAGCAAGACGACTCAATGAGGTTGGCCCTTAATTTTAGTGTTTCCAACATACAGACCTGAAATTAAAAAGTGGCTGCTCCTTGAGAACATCAGTGGTGCCAAATAAAAGATGTGCAGATTATACATGGTGAGACTGGTGAATCTTCTGCAATTTCCTAAACGAATATTCTCTCCATTAGTATATAGGTCAATTCGCCTCCATTAGCATATAATATGAAAGTATTGTTGTGTTCATCACGACTTTCAGTTGACTACTCCCATTAGCATATACTTCCTCTGCCCTAAAATATAAGTCGTTATGGGATGCGTAACGATCAAACTTTTTCAACTTTGACTATGTTTATAAAAAATACGTGCAACATTTATATCTCCAAATAAGTTTATTATTAAAATATATTCAATGGTCTATGTAATGATACTAATTATGTATTATAAATATTAATATTCTTTTATATACAATTGGTCGAAGTTAAAAAAAGTTGACTTCTCGAGAAGCAAGAATGAATTCTATTTTGGGACAGAGGGAGTATACGAAAGCAGTGTTGAAAATATTTTAACAATCAAGTTCGTCTCTGTCTGATTGGTAAGCTTAGACATCATAGTAACATCAAGAAATTCGACTCTCATGGACACCATTATCGATCAGTGCAAAGCATCCTAATCCTACAGCATATACAAATGGCAACCTTAAAGTTATGATATTTTCAAAGGGTGGACAATAAACACCATCTTAGACGTTCTGGCATTAGAGTATATACATGAACGCACATAGGCATGATGGTGCAAGATAGCAGCTAGCAGGAGTCGAAAGTTTGGGGGTGTTTGGATCCCAGGACTAAACTTTAGTCCCTGTCACATTGAATTTTTAGATATCAATTAGGAGGACTAAACATGAGCTAATTATAAAACTAATTACATAAGTTGTGGCTAATTCGCTTGCCAGCGCCGTGTACAAGATGGTATGGAGATGTGGTGGAACTTATTCGTGGATTTGTTGGCGCACGAAAGAAATGGATATCGGAAATCTCTTTCTGCTGGTATAAAAAATGATCTTAGCCGCATCACAGAAAGATCTACACAGTAGAGTTTGTGAGCCTGCGACGCCACACTCTTGGTGATTATGTAAATTTCACGAACTTAGCTTTTTGAATTAAATGTCACTTTAACGTCGGTCATATACTTTTACAGTATTGTTATCTTATCATGCGATCCGTGTGTTTTTAGTATAAAAATTTAGCTGTCCCGTAGCAACGCACGGGCACGAACCTATTTGCATATATACTCGAACCTGTGTGTACATGATTATATGGAGATGCAGCGGAACTTATTCATGTATTTATTGGCGCATGAAATAAATTAATATCGTAGAATTCTTTTGCCGATATAAAATATTATCTTAGCCGTATCACGGAAAAGTCTATACAGTAGAGTTTGTGAGGCTGCGACGTTGCGCTCTCCGTGACTGTGTTAATTTCACGAACTTTGTTTTTTGAATTAAATGTCACTTTGACGTCGGTATTTAATTTAACAGTACTGTTATCTTATTGTACGATCCGTGTGTTTTTAGTACAAAACATTTAGTTGTCTCGTAGCAATGCACGGACATGCTACCTAGTTTAAAACAAAGACTCAACTCTAAAGCAGAGGCTGGTGTGTCGTCTGCCTAAAATAAAATCAGTTTTAATCTATCTCCGAAAATCTGCTTTGTAGTAGTGTCTTTGGTGGCCACATGCTTGCTCACGCATGTGACAATTTATTAAACAAATAAATACAAACATAAATTCGTATTACTGTTCTTTTTTTTTTCGTTCAATCATATCACTGTTCTTTGAATAGAAGAATATAAGTAAAACAGATAGGCATGCGGGCGCTTTCTATGAGTTGGTGTCTTGCTGCTCCCTTATCGCCACGTAAACAACCGGCAGCCTCACCTCTTCCACCGCCTCGCCCATCATATTTTCGAGGCCTTCCACAACGTCATCGTCGACGACCACGGCACTGCCCTCACGGCGGCCGATCACCATCGCGCTCTGGTCGACGAACAAGTAGCACTACTACAGGATGAACTTGTTATCCCGGACGGTAACGGCCTTTAGTCCCGATTACCATGCCGGGACAACGATTCCGGGACTAAAGGTGGAACCTTCAGTCCCGAGTCATCGAGCCAGAACTAAAGAGGGACCTTTAGTCCCGATTCGTGTTACCAACCGGGACTAAAGGCCCTCCAGCCGAGCAAACGTGGCCGCACCCTTTAGTCCCGGTTGGTAACCCCAACCGGGACTAAAGGGTCCTTTTCTTTTTCTTTTTTTTTGTTTAATTTGTTTTCAATTCAGTTACATATATTTGTTTAATATATAATATGTTTTTATGTACGTATTCTACTCTGCTAATATAAATACACGCACGCATATAATTACATCTAATTCTCATCTCAGGCATTATTATATTCGAATAAAGTATGAAACTATATATATTATAGATATATATGTATATATACAACACTTTCATAATCTTGTTCTCGAAAATAACGATATCAATAAACATTTAATTTACATCATTTATTCCTTAGGATTAAAGAAGAACTCGCCGTTGGGATTTAGCACTTTTTCTAAAAGAAATCTTGCTATTGACTCTTGAACTATTTTCAGATGGTCTTTTTGCATGACCCTTTGTTTCAACCATTCAGTCTTGCATTTGAAATAAAAGGAAAAATATTAATACATATATATATATATTCATTTAAAAATAAATAAAAAATTGATATATACGTACTCTGAGGACATATTTAGGAGTTCTTTTTATGTGTGCAGTGATAAATTCACAAACGTAGTATCCACACAACTTATTACCTAGTTCCTGCCACATAAGTTATTACGTAAATTGAAGTACGATATAGTAATTAAACACGTGGGGAAGTATATATAGTACAACTTGCTGGTATTTCAACTACATTAAGTGGTGCCTTGCAATCCTTGCGGTGTTGCTGAATAAACTTTTTCCAAATCCTGTGCGACCAATAATATACGATCGTTAATAAATTATGGCAAAGTCTATTCAATAATAGTTGTGCGCGAGAGATCGAAATTACTCATGGATAATGTCTATCATATCTTGGTATAGTGCCCGCTCTTTTCTCAATGAGTTCAAGATTACTAACCGACTTGAGTTTAACTCAATGAGAATGAGTATCCAGTGAAACCTGCATTGGTTTATACACACACGTACATGCATATAAGTTGTATTGATATTACATAAAATGTGTAGACTACATTATTATTAACACTTACTCAAAGTTGTACGGAAAAAGTATTGTTGTCTTGTCATGCTGCTTCACGAAGAACCTCATGATATTCGTCTGTGCTTCAGATACCCAGTGCTCCTTGACAATAATATCGGTTTTGAATACGATATAAGGATCAATGAAGTCAACACTGGTGTCTTGTATTCTTTGGAGCTCTAACATCTGGAATCTGTATATAAATATAAGTTACATGTGAGGATAATTATATACACGTACGCATGGAAGTGAGTTTATTAAATAAAAGTAAGAATCACTTACAAACAAAAGGAGCTAATGATTAATTTGTCCAGAGCGTCCAAGTGGTATAGTTGATGCAATTCTTCGAAACTAATATGTAAGATGTCATCGCCACGGAAGTAATGATGGTCTCTAAATCTGACAAAGATCCACTGCTCACCCCTGCCACACGTCTGCATGTACCACTTGTTGAGCAAGTACATTTGCATACCCAATTCATTCAGAGCCGTAGGATTGTACAGACTTTTGCCAAATTTATAAGTCTTCCAGGTATCAACTTTCAGGTTCTGGATTGGAGCTTTACTCGTCAATTGATCCAAGGTTAAACCAGTTAGTTCAAAAAAAAGCATTATGGTCTTGAACCGACACTTCTCTAGAGTTGTCTGGTCGATAGACTTCTATATTGGAACCATATTCATTAGCAACAACAAGATTTTGCATTGGTTGCTTCTGTTGTCCGAGCTGTGGGACATCCTTCCCTGATGCTCTTTTCCTTTTCTTATGTGCATCATGTGACTTCACGAGGGAGCGGTTATAGTCTGATAGTGGCGGAGGCTTACGAACTTCAAGCATCTTTTTCTTGTGAGCTTCGACCTTCTGCCTCAACTGATCTCGTGGTATGTAAAAGTACGGCTTCTCCTTAAGCTTCGCTTGTCTCTGCTTTTGGATATCTATAATAAAATCTTTCACTTTTTGTCTTCTTCAGCTGCTATTTGCTCATCAGTCTTTTCAGGAAGTATTTCTTGAAAAATAACTCTTTTTTCGGGGTCTTCTTTGCCGCCGGGACCTTAGACGTCTTTGTAGTGTGTCGCAGTGGAGGGGGTGGGGCGGTGTTGGAGACCGGCGTGGAGGCGATGAGGCTAGTGTTGGAGTCCGGCGTGGAGGCGTTGGAGATCGTTGTGGAGGCGGTGGGGCCAGTGTAGGAGTTGGAGATCGTTGTGGAGGCGATGGGGCTGGTGTAGGAGTTGGAGATCGCCGTGGGGATGAAGTCGTCTCGCCCCCCTGCGACGCTGTGTTGAGATGGGGAATGAATGATTGGGCTAGGCAGGGGGAGACCCTGCTACAAAAACAAGTTGCAGGTCAATTATTTTTGAAGCCAATATAAAATTAATGGAAAATAATATTTCATTCACTTTTATTCGTACCTAGGGTGAGGTAGGGGAAGCGGTGGCACCCCAGGAATGATGATGAAGCATTTGCGCCATTGAATAAATGTCTTCTCTGCTTCTCCTAGTGTCTTCTCCCCATCACCGCCTTCAATGTCAAGAGGAACATTGCTGTAACCTTTGAGCACTCTATCGACCAAGACGCTAGCATATCCAGGTTGAATAACTGACCCATGGATTCTTAGTGTCTTCGTTCGGTCTATTGGAGATACAACCCCGACAGCCACCATGATTGATGCATTATTACCATCTGGAATGTGCAGCTCACATGTTGTTAGAGGCTCGGTAATGTCATCAACAGGGAAGCGCAACCCAACGTCACCTTGAATCTCAGCAAGATCTACAATTGTTACATAGCTCATTTTCCCATTTGAGAAAGTTTTATCAAACACTAGTCATAAATTCTTGAATCTCATATAGACTTTCTAAAACTATGTCACACACTTGTGAAATTTGAACTACATTTTATTCAAACTTTCTCAAATGAAAAAATGGCCTATATAAGGATTGTAGATCTTGATGAGCTGAACAAACTTGATATTCAAAACTTTTCAATATGAGACAATCTAGGGTTCCGAAAACTAGTTTGTAGGCGTCGAAATTTAAAAATCACAAATTTGAACCGTCCAAACTATCTCAAATGGAAAGTTGACCAAAACAACAATTGTAGAACTTGATGATTTTAACAAACTTGGTATTCAAAACTTTTCAATTTGAAGTCATTTAGAGTTCATAATACTAGAGTCAAAGTGTTGTTTTTTCATTTGACCAAATTTGACTTGGTCAAACTTACTCAAATGAGACACTAAATGACCTCAGATGAAAAATCTTTGAATACCAAGTTTGATCATCTCAGCAAGATCTACAATTGTTACATAGCTCATTTTCCCATTTGAGAAAGTTTTATCAAACACTAGTCATAAATTCTTGAATCTCATATAGACTTTCTAAAACTATGCGACAACAGTGCATCGTTGTATCATGCGGGCACAACAGTGAATTTCTTCTTGACGTATGACCCTTGGTTATGATCTTGTCGTAACCATGGAGTGTCTTCATCATTTAACATGATGCTTGGATCTTTCTTCACTATGAAGGGTGGAATTCGGACATTTCTTTCATAATCTTCTGACATGTCTGACTTGTCTTCAATTCCCACTATATTTATTTCCCCAGAAAGAACTATGTGGTGCTTTGGCTCATTGATCATTGAGTTGATGTCTTCGTTTTTTCCCCTCTTTGATTTTGTAGACATGTCTTTCACATAGAACATCTGACTCACATCGGTAGCAAGGACAAATGGTTCGTCATTGTACCCAATATTGTTGAGGTACACTGTTGTCATTCCATACTCTTTGTCGACTGTTACCCCTCCTCCGGTCAGCTTCACCCATTGGCACCGGAACAAAGGGACTTTAAAATTAGGTGCGTAGTCTAGTTCCCATATATCTTCTATGCGGTCATAATATGTTTGTATATTCCCATTTGGATCTGTGCCATCTATGCGAACACCACTATTTTGATTGGTGCTCCTTTTATCTTGGACAACTATGTAAAATGTATTCCCATTTATCTCATACCCTTGGTACGTGAGGATATGCCACGATGGTTGCCTAGCCAACAAATACAGTTGCTCATCAAAATTATCATCGCCTTGACATTCTTTTCGCAACCAACCACTGAAACTTTCCATGTGCTGACGCCTAATCCAAGCTTCAGTCTTCCCTAGAAACTTGGATCGTAAGAACTCCTTATGTATCTTGATGTACAGATGCACCAATGATGAGTTCTGAAGAACTGTGTAGAGTGCTTTATTGAAATAATTGTCTTCCATGCCAATATATGTTTTCTTCCCCAAAGTTCCTTTACCACTGAGTCTCCCCTCGTGTCGTGATTTAGGAACGCCAATCAGGGCAAGGTTAGGAATAAAGTCAACACAAAACTCAATGACCTCCTCTGTTCCATAGCCCTGGATGATGCTTCCTTCACGCTTAGAATGAACTTTCACATATTTCTTCAAGACTCCCATAAACCTCTTGAAGGGGAACATGTTATGTAAGAACACAGGTCCAAGAATACTAATCTCCTTCACCAAATGAACTAGGAGGTGTGTCATGATATTAATGAAGGATGGAGGGAACACCAACTCAAAGCTGACAAGACATTGAACCACATCATTCTGTAGAGTAGCTAGTTCCACTGGATTGATTATCTTCTGAGAAATTGCATTGAGGAATGCATATAGCTTCACGGTGGCTAGACGTACATGTGGAGGTAGAATTCCTCTTAAAGCAACTGGAAGCAATTACGTCATAAGCATGTGGCAGTCGTGGGATTTTAAGTTTAGGAATTTCTTCTCTGCCACATTTATTATACCCTTTATATTGGAGGAGAATCCCGATGGGACCTTGATGCTTCTTAGACATTCGAACATGTTGTCCCTCTCTTCTTTGCTAAGCATGTAGCTAGCAGGACTTAAGTAATGATGTCCATCATCTATCTTCTCTGGATGAAGGTTGTCTTGTTCTTTAATGCCCTGCAAGTCCTGGCGTGCTTCAAGTGAATCCTTTGGCTTCCCGTACACACCCATGAATCCTAACAGGTTCACACAAAGATTCTTTGTCAGGTGCATCACGTCGATTGTGTTGTGGACCTCTAGGACTTGCCAATAGGGTAGCTCCCAAAAGATGGACTTCTTCTTCCACATGGGTGTGTGTCCCTTAGCATCTTTGGGAACAGATTTGTTGCCTTGTCCCTTTCCAAATACAACTTTCATATCCTTGACCATTGCGAGTACATCTTCCCTGATTTGGTTATGAGGCTTCTTCCGGTGGTCTGGCTTGCCTTTAAAATGCTTACCTTTCTTTCTTACTTGGTGACTCAAAGGAAGGAATCGACGATGGCCAAGGTACACGACCTTTTGACATCTTTTCAAATATATACTGTCAAGGTCATCAAAATAATGTGTGCATGCATTATATCCTTTGTTTGTCTGACCTGAAAGATTACTTAAAGCAGGCCAATCATTGATTGTTATGAACAACATTGCTCGTAGGTCAAAGTGTTCTTGTTTGTACTCATCCTAAACACGTACACCTGGTTTGTTCCATAAAACTAGAAGTTCTTCAACTAATGGCTTCAGATAGACATCAATATCGTTGCCAGGTTGCCTCGAACCTTGGATGAGGATCGGTATCATAATGAACTTCTGCTTCATGCATAACCATGGAGGAAGGTGGTAGATACAAAGAGTAACTGGCCAAGTGCTATGACTAGTGCTCTGCTCCTCAAAAGGATTCATACCATCTGTACTTAAGGCGAACTTTAAGTTTCTAGCCTTATTTGCAAACTCTAGAAATTCCATGTCTATCGCTCTCCACTTGGACCCATCAGCTGGGTGTCTCAGCATATTGTCTACCTTACGGTCTTCTTTATGCCACCGCAACAACTTTGCATGATCTTTATTTCTGAACAAACGTTTTAAGCGTGGTATTATAGGAGTATACCACATAACCTTAGCAGGGATTTTCTTTCTAGGACATTGTTCACCCTCGACATCACCAGGATCATCGCGCCTGATCTTATACCGCGCTGCTTTACACACCGGGCATTCATCCAAATTCTCGTATTCATTGCCATGGTAGAGGATGCAGTCATTAGGACATGCATGTATCTTTTGGATTTTTAATCCCAAAGGGCAGACAACCATTTTTGCTTCGTACGTAGTGGTGGGCAATTCATTTGGCTTCGGAAGCATCTTCTTTATGAGGTTCAATAAATTCCCAAATGCCTTGTCGGATACACCATTCTTTGCCTTCCACTGTAGCAATTCCAGTGTTGTACCCAACTTTTTTTTGCTCCTCTTCGGCCGTCGGGTATAGCAACTTGGGAAAATTGGTTCTATAGCACTAAAAGATCACGAGAATCGTAAAATACCACCAAAAGAGTTCTGTTACGTGAAATGCCATCAAAACATGGAAACGTTAACTGAGAATAGCATTCCATCATATTGCGTGACATTCGGGGCTAACGGCCGTTCCATCTTCCACCCACACGAGCACACGATAGGCTCCTTCTTCCTCCATCCATCTGCCGCTCGCTAGGACTGCCTGTAGAAATGATGAACTCCGGCGAGATGTCTATACTTGACCCGCATGCCACTAACGCGATTCCATTCAGTCACGTGCACACAACACCCAACGTTGGCCACCACCTGTCAGCACACGCAGCTCTTGGGCCGCGTCAGACTGCCTGGCAGAACCTCCTCGGCTTCCGGCACACGATCGAGGAGTTTGGAGTGAGATCGAGGAGGCCACACCGCATGCGTCACTGCCTCCGGCAAGGCGACGTTGCGGGAGCTGCTGAGGCCATCGTCAGTGATCCGTCAGATGCTGGTAACCGGGCAGTTCTTCCAGCAGGCCACTGGTACTACAACTGAACATATTCCGTGAATCTAGCATCACGACGGTGCCAGCTCCTGTGCGCCACCATCGCGGTGGGCGTTGCCATATTGCAGTTCGTCGTGGTCGTCATCGTCCTCGTCGATCGCGTTTGCCGGAAGTTGTTGCTATACATCAGCACGATCGGCATCACGGCGTGCCTTGCCGTGCTGGCCGCGTTGCAATCCCTGCTCGCGCGCGGTGCACTGCCGAGCGGCATCGCCATCATCAGGCTCACCTTGTGCGGTTTCGTGGCCTTCTTCTCGGTGGGGATCAGCCCGATCAAAATGGTGCTGAGCTCGGAGATCTACCTGTTGCCGCTACGCACATGCAATGATGGCAACCCGCTTCGCCCTAAACCGGATGGCCAGCCGCGCTCGCGACCATGTCGTTCCTCTCTATCTACCACGCTGTGACCATCGTGGGCGTGTTCATCGCGTTCACGGTCGTCTCGGCGCTGTCGATGGCGTTCATGCACCTGTACGCGTTCACGGTCGTCTCGGCGCTATCGATGGCATTCGTGCACATGATACTTTGGCGTTTCTTTTTGTTTTGTTTTGTTTTTGCCTTTTCAAGTTGTGTGGAGGTGGATGGAGTTGATAGCGTTATTTCCTAACGTGATGGAAATGTGACGGAATGCTACTTTCACGTAACAGGTCTATCTTTCGATGGTATTTTATGTGATAGAGTTTTTTCGATGGTATTTTATGATTCTCATGATCTTTCGGTGCTATGGAACCAATTTTCCCCAACAACTTCCTATGATCCTCAAGCATGCGCTCGAACTTAACTTTCACTTTTTCAATTTCGCATTCTTATTGTGCATCACGAATGGCATCGCCAAGAGCATCACCGAGATCATCTTCTGCCGCTACCTCTTCTTCATCTTCCCCCATTGTAGTATCATCAAATGCACCATACTGAACAATAATGTCATCAATGTCTAAATCTTCTCCTTCACCTTCTTCCATCATGACCCCGCTTTCTCCATTCTTAGTCCTTTAAATTCTGACTTAAGCAAATGTGAATGAAGACTCATTGAGCTTGAATATTCCTTTAAATTCTTACATATGGCATATGGACAGCACATGAAACCATCCCGCTTATTTGCCTCGGCCACACCTAAGAAATAGTGCACGCCCTCAATAAAATCTTGGGAGCGGCGATGGGCATTGTACATCCAATGGCATGACATAATCTGCATTACACGATAAATTATAAAAACCTTGAACATAATTAAGTATTTTATTACACAACATAGATGACACACACACGGTTGATTAATTAACTAAGCCTGGCTACAACGTAAGCAATCCCAACTATCACTAAACAAACTAAAACTACAATGCACTTTAGTAACATAATTATTTTGTGACCGTACGCAACTAAAACAGACAAATCATTCTTCTGTTGAATATCAATAAGCTTCTCCTGCTAGCTCACTGCCTCATCATCAGCAGCCGGTACCTCAAGCGCACCCGAATTCTGCACGTATGTAGCATAATCTTCCTCCCAGTACCAACCATCGCATCCATTGCCCTCCCACTGAAATTAAAGCTAAAAATATTTAGTCAAAAATATTCAAGAAAAGCAGGTCAATTAGCCATAATAATCAAATACGTAAGAAACTCACATCGCGATCGGGGTACTTGTAGAAAACACGACCCTTGTTGGGTCCCTGTCTCTTGACTCGGTACTCCATCACAATCTTCTGCTTACACTTGCCGCAGATAATAAGAGGGAGTTCTGGCCTCAGTCGTTTCGCAACCGAACGAGAGGCCGAGGATCCGGTACCAGTTGTCATCTACTTTCTATACTTATTTTTGCAAACTAGTGTAAATTTCATATTTTCTAAAATAATATATTTAAACAAAACTAAAATTATTTATTTATCTAACTAAACCATGAAATATGTACTATGTATAATAGTAAAATACCAAACTATCAAGTGATTTTACTATTGTAAATCATCATGTGATTTTGAGCTAAAAATGACATAGAAATCACATAGCTCAAAAACATGTTTCAATAAATAACCATCCGTACTAGTTGACCTTGCTTACGTGATCATCTCGGCGAGCATTTCCCCACCGGACGACACCGTACTTGGCCAAGAAAGAGCTCCCATTCTACGAGGAAGGTTACACGGTCTTCCACGACTGTTGTCGCTCTCCCTCGTAGAAACAAAGCTCCTACTTGATGTCCGTTACCGCTCGGCAGAGAACATGCTCGCCGAGATGAATACGGTCCGCAAGTTCAACTAGTACGGATTTTCTATAATTTTCTAACTATTTTCTAAGTTTTTCATTTCATGGAAAAATTAATTCTAAAAAATAAAAGGCATGATTTCTAAGTATTTCATTTCACGGAAAAAATAATTCTGAGTGACCTGCTCGATATCGGCGAGCTCGCGGGCGTTTAGGTTGCCGAGGATAGTAACATTTGTAGATGACATTTGTAGGTCTGAAGTTATCAAATATCCATCAAATTATAGCTCAAAAACATGTTTCAATAAATAACCATCCGTACTAGTTGACCTTGCTTACGTGATCATCTCGGCCAACATTTCTCCACCAGACGGCACCGTACTTGGCCAAGGAAGAGCTCCGATTCTACGAGAAAGGGAACACGGTCTTCCACGACCGTTGCCGCTCTCCCTCGTAAAATCAAAGCTCCTCCTTGACGTCCGTTACCGCTCGGCAGAGAACATGCTCACCGAGCTGAACACGGTCCGCAAGTTCAACTAGTACGGATTTTCTATAATTTTCTAACTATTTTCTAAGTTTTTTATTTCATGGAAAAATTAATTCTAAGATCACGTAAGCCGCCGGGGACGAGGATGGCGCGTGCTCCAGCGAGGACGAGCGAGGTGTGATTTTGATGAACTAATTTAACTTTTGTTTATCCAAACATATATGCAAATCATCTTGTGATTTTGAGCTAAAAATGACATATAAAATTATAATAAAGTCCAACATATAAAGTTACACATGCATCTACATCGCAAAATGAGATAAGCTACTGATAAAACATAAGATGATTAAGTTTGTTACCTCCAAAATCGAAGAGCAACACCAATGGAGGGGGAGAGAGCAAGAACAACAGCAAGCTGAAAACAGAGGCAGTGAGTTTGAATGGCTTGGGCTCGGGCTCGGAGAGAAAGAAATGAGCTGGTCTATATGCCGGAATAATTAGTCCTGGTTAGGAGGCAAAACCGGGACTAAAGATTAATCTTTATTCCCGGGGCATCACCCAAACCAGGACTAAAATCTTTAGTCCCGGTTGGTAATACCAGCCGGGATTAAAGATCCCTGTCCCGCGGACGACCGTTGGGCAGAAACCTTTAGTCCTGGAGGTAAAAAAAATGTCGAAGCTAATGCCAAATTGAGACGTCGTTCAAGTCTGTTCGCTAGTAGTGTCGTCGCACCGCATGTTGGCCGGCGGGCTCCCTTGCGCCTGCAGCGTGGCGACGACGTACAGCTTGGAGCACGGCGGCATGACGCCCCTGCCCGGTACCGTGCGGTACCTGGACTGGTTCGCCAGCGCGGTGAACGCGACGAAGTCAGGTGACCGGTTCGTCAGCTGCAGCACGCAGGATACATCCCTGTCCACCTCGAACGGGAACCGCACCTCGAGGGGGTCGATCGCAAGACGCTCCAATTTGTACTCGGAGTTCTGAAGCATGAACAACAGAGATTCTGATGCTTCCAATTCCAGCTACCGCTTAATTCGAAGGATGACTCGAGACAAATCATTGTGTTTCAAAAGCATTGTTTCACCATCGTGAAATTGGAGTTCAGTGTTGTGATTCCACATAAAAAAATCAATAAACTACACTTTACTATTACTAATCGTGGCCCTAATGGAGCCTCTATGTAGATGCTTACGAGACTCGCTAGGAAAAAAAGAATCCTAAAAATTCTAAAAAAAATAAAGGACATTTGGCCATCTACTCGACAGGCTCTACTCATCATTAATAATAATAGCCATTAGATCTGTTATGTTTTCTAAAAAAAATACACACCTTTATCATTATTAAAATGATCTAAATTAATTCCTAAATAATGATTTAAATTAACCACAACGGCCATTATGTACAATAAACTAATGTAACACCAAATCTTCATCTAAATCATCCATATATGCCTTTGTGGAAAATAATAAAACTTAACTCCCAAAATTTACATCTAAATTTCTTACATTTGTCATTGTCATTATATATATTAAAACTAGCAGAAGCTATGCATCCATAACATGCGTCACTAGGCAGACCGTATACACATACTACATGAAGCAATGAGCATGTCGATTTTCAAGCCAAATACATATATAATTGAAGATTTTGTTCCATCTCAACATATATCGAGGACAAATGAAAGTGTGATACAAAGATAGAAAAACATTAATGGGATGGAAAAAGTATGTTAAGCAATTGGTAACTAAAGTTACCACAACAGGAAGATAAGAAATTTTTTTATGAGATTAATGTAGTACACTAAGCAGAAATGAACAGACGTCGAACACACATAGAAATCCTATCCAAATGGAGAAGAAAATGAATAAGCAGAAGAAGGTATGTTAAGTAGCTGTAACTAAAGCTTATCACAACAGGAAAAAATAAAGTATTTATGGAAATTGTGTTAGAATATGAACACAAGAGAGATAAATTCAAGTAAAATATATTTAACGCCAACGATTATGCCATGCAAAATGGACTTTTATGAATTGGGGTGAAAAAGTATATAGAGAAATTGGAAGAAACAGTCCATCACCATTGGATATGGATAAGAAAGTACATGAATATTATGTTAGCATAGATGCAAATGAGAGAAAACAAAGGTAAACGATTTTGATTAGTCATTGACCCTAAATTTTATAACAATAAGTTTCTAAAATTCATATCTTTTAAGTTACTAGCCCGTACAGCATCACATGCCAACTATATAGAGAAATACAAATTATATATAAGAGCATTTTGCTTCTGGTTATTATATGAATGATGTACTTGTCGTGGATATGATGATAATACCTGTCCTGTAAGTGATTTCCTCACAGTTTCTAACTTGTTCAGTTTATCAACAATCTCCCTTATAGTAGGCCTTTTCTCTCGTTCTGCTTCCTCGGACCTTAACGCTATTTCAACGCATGTCTCTACTTCCAGGTTATATGCCTTTTGCAAGATCAATGTATAACAGTCCCCTGCAACCTTTTCTTCCAGTTCTCTTTTACCTTTGAAAGTAAATCATAAAGAAGAAAGGTGTTATGGTTGCACAACATGAAGTAAAAATGAAGCATCCTTGCTTCATCATGAATGTGAAAAGGTATATAAATAATCTTACATCCTCGATAAATTGTTCGGGAGAAACTTCATCTCTTTTGGAATGGCCTGAAGGTCCTGCAATTACCTGTAAGATTATAACGCCCAAACTGAATACATCATACTTCATTGAGATTCGCCGTTTCTCAATGTATTTTGGAGGCATGTACCCTCTACATGATTTTAAACAATAGTTAGAAAAGCGATACAAGAAATTAGCAAAAGATCACGAGGGTACCAACTTACAATGTTCCTATGAAGGTTTTTGTGGTATAAGTTTTAGTATGACCAAAGAGTTTTGACAAGCCAAAATCAGCAATTTTTGGCACGAAGTTCTCATCAAGTAATATGTTAGCGGGGTTCAAGTCCAAATGTTGCATAGGATCTTTTGAGTTGTTATGAAGGTAATCCAAACCTTCTAATATCCCCTTAATTGTTTTGTAACATATATGCCACTCAAATCCACATGATTCATCTGTAGAGAAGTAAACAAAAATAATGTTAGTGGAACGTAAATCTTGCAATTAGAACATTTATGTACAAGTGAAATGAAATAGTCAAAATAGATTGAGCAGCATGGATGTCTTACCCGAAAGATGCTTGTCAAGGCTTCCACGCTTAAAATATTCAAAGCAGAGGGCTCTATGTTCAATTCTAGCAAAAACATATTCTCCCTTGTCGTCCTTGACATGTGTGTGTCGTATTTCAAAGCAATAGGCAATTAACCTTATAATATTCTTATGGTGGACCTTCATAAGGTTATTAAATTGTTTCTTAAATTGCACATCGTCAAGTCCTATAATTTGATGAAGCTTCTTGATAGCAATCTCTGTCCCGTTCTCCAGTACACCCTGTTGAAATGCATCTGTTAATCTATGCTCGCACTGTCCTAGAATGGTAAGCGTATTTTGTAAAGGAAAATCCAAACTTTGATCAACACTTAGTCAAATTATGTGCAAGTTTAGCATATAAAACTTTCCATCAATAGATTTGAATTCAAAGTGTCTTTGAGATGATATTAATTCTTTACAAAATGGCAACATATTGTAAGAGAAATTAATGATCAAAACCTAGTTTGTATGACTTTTTTCTGTTTGAAATACCATTATCATTCTAGGTGGATGTGTTGTTAGAACTCACTAATGTTAGGATACCACTAACAAACAAGAAACACAGTTAGGACTTAGGAATCTTACCCTGTAAACATTTCCATTGCCACCACTTCCAACTTTATGCTCCTCAGAGAAAGTATTTGTAATATCTTCTAGCTTTTGGTATGTAAGTTCTGTCAGCACCATACTTGCTGTATTCTGTGACATGTTCTCTTACTAGACAGATCTTTTCAACGTGGTCCCTAGCCGACACGGATCCTTTGGCGTCTCTAGGACAAGATAATATCTATAAGCATATATACCTTCTGAAAGCAATAATCTCATACTTTTACCTTGAAAATAATCAGATAGCCAATTCATCCAGTTCATTAATTAACTCTTGGTCTCATGATGGAAATTGTCGGGTTCATAAACCCAGGGTCCTCAATGGGGCCGCTTCCCAGCAAAAAGCTCGGCTCAGCAGACGATGTTGCGACAATACGCGACTCCTGGGCCGGCCCAGATACCGAATGGCAGGCCGAAAGAACGATCCAGTCTCTAACCGGAAGGCCTGGCCAAGGAGGGGACGACGCTCGCTTCCGACTCTAACCTGCTTTTCCGACAGAGAATATGTCGAACCTCTGCTTACAGCCTCTGACTCTGACCGGTGCAGTCGGAGCCGACTGGGGACAACCGACCAGGGACGTCGGCTCGGTGAGGACCCATGAATCAGGCGGAGCAGATAAGGCAAGGCGATCAAGTCAACCTCAATACCGAGGACCGTACTCTGCACGACTGCAGGACAGTACCGCCAGGACATGTCAGAAGGGTGCCCTACAACCTTCCAGACATGTCAGAACATGAACAGTGTTGTGGGCGCCGACATTTGTCCTACAGTATGGTAGGCACCAACATTTGCCATACCAGAAGAACACGATGGAGCCTGCCACATGCATCTGGCCATCAAACAGTATCGTGGGCGCTGACAAAAATATCTTGTACCCGACGGCGTGGGCAACAAGACTAGGTAGCACACACATTCTCTTTCTCTCACTCTCTCTCTCACTTGTAAGGCCATCTCCTTCACCTATAAAAGGGGATGCGCTCTCTCCCAACAGGGGGACGATTGAGGGCGACCGATTTAGACTTTCTCTCTGCTAGGCTTTAGAACTCTAAAGCTCTAAAGCTACACAGAGCATATGTTCCAATACTTAGCGTACGTTGGAGCTCCCGTCACTCTTGGCCCTACGGTTCAGAGTCCGACCGGACCTTCGGCACCCCCTTTTCATTCCCACTCGTTTGTAACCCCACAGCAAACTTTGAGCACCTAGGCTCAGAAATAAAGCCCCCGACCGACTGAAACTAGACGTAGGGCACATTGCCTGAACCAGTATAAACCCTATGTCATTGAGTGCTAGGCCACATCCGATCACAACGTACAGTAAAACTACAAATATTCAATTGTTGGTCACTTTTCGCACCAATAGTTGGCACCGTCCGTGGGGAAGACGCAGTACATTTATGCTTGTGGTCATCAGATGGCCCACCTTTCCGCCATCTTCGGCATAACGGGCCCAAGCGATATGATTCACTTTGGCTTCCTGGAGTTTCCAACGCTCCCACCCATTGGGATGTGGGTTCCTCTAGTCTTCGTGCCATTCCAGACCTTCCTCTTCAGAAGCCTGGACTTCGTCGCTGACTAGCTCGGCGTACTCTGCCTCCACGAGGAGCTACCTGTCCCGACGCCCATCTGAGGAGGAGCACCCTCCGTCGGTTCTGGGCCATCCGGTGAACTCAACGACGAGACACCTGCGCTTCGCTCCGAGCTCATGCTCGGCTCAAACCCCACTATGAGTAACGTATATATTGTTCTTTACTTGCTATTTAATATCTTCCGCCGATTCTCCGGAGGGACCCCGTTGTCCCTACCACAACCGACATGCGACTGGTTCCCCTCTGACCTCGCGTCCCCCGCGGACTCATACATGTGGGGGCTCCGAAAGATGCTAACGCCGCCCCCTCTCACATCCGAATTCATGGGGATGGCAGGCTATGCTCCCGCCTCTTTCCACGACCTCGTGGATGACGAGGTTGAAAGCGACGGCTCCAGCATCGGCGACGTCGTGGCACCTAGCCACCCTCTGTCCCAGGAGTGCGCTATGGTGGACGCTCTAGGATAGCCGCCGGTGGTAGCGGAGTCTCTATAGACTCACACCCCTCTGAACCCTCGTGCAGAGGCCCTCACGCGTGCAGGAGCACGGTGAGGAGTTACGACAAAAGCGGCAGAGCCAGCCGCCACCTGCGCCGGCGCGCTGCGCCATGCGCGCATAACCCGGCGAGCGGCGCCCGAGGTCACACCCGTCAGGTCTAGCGCAACATCATGGATGGAGGAAACGATCCCCCATTGTCCGCTCAGGCTGGCCAGAACATCGCCGCTGCAGCGATGCTTCTGCACGGCCTTCCCAAGCCTATTGACCCTTAGGAGCAGGCAATCCACTGGAACCTCCAGACGCTGGTGGAAACCGTCGCCGTTCAACAAGCGGAGAGCTCCGAGTCATGACACCTGCTCACGGCCTCTTTCCCCATCGGGGGAATGGGGCACACCAGTCGAATCACTCCATCCGCTCACCACTATTGTCGCCGAGCGAGGAACAGGAGGCCGCATCTGCATCACGGCCTGACCCAGCACCCGCTCCACACCGACGCCTTGTGCATGAATGCCTCGGGCCGAACCGAGATGCTTGCAGCATCATCAACAATTGGTGTCAAGCCTGGCGTGATGATGACGTCCATCATGGGACGGTGAGAGCAGGCGGCATGGGCCCTGACCGGACCATCGAGGGGAACAGGGAAACGCACCCTAGGCATGGTCGTCGACCAGACGACCAGAGTCCTAGCCCGGATGGCCTAGGACCACGGGCCTTTGGCCATTGCATCTAAAAAGCGTTATTCCCACGGCGCTTCCGACCACCCTCCAACATAGCCAAATACACTGGGGAAACGAATCCTGGTATATGGCTTGAAGACTTTCGGCTCACCTGTCGAGCCGAAGGAGTGGATGATGACCATTTCATCATTCAATACTTCCCCATCTGCGTGGGGGAGCATGTTCGAGCATGGCTCGAATTCCTCCCGCCTAGCAGCATCCACGACTGGGCGGATCTCAAGAGGATATTCATCAGGAATTTCCAGGGGACGTTGTCCATCCTGGGAATTCCTAGGACCTCAAGAGCTACTAGCAGGAGCCCAATGAGTCTCTGTGGGGTTACATCCATAGGTTCTCAAAACAATGCAACTGCCTTCCTGATGTCGTTGACGCAGATGTCATCAGCGCGTTCCTCCCTGGGACAACCTATGAGTCCTTGATCCACAAGCTCGGCTGTCTGAAGCCTCGTACCATCCATGACCTGCTCGACATCGCCATGAACCACACCTATGGCGTGGAGGCGGTCGGAGCGGTCTTTAGCGAAGGCCGGGACAAGGGCAAGGCCAAGCGTGAGGACCAAGACGAGGGCCCCTCCATGCAGAGGGGCAAAAAGAACAAGAAGGATCGGCGCCGACCGGCCAACTCCGCTTTGGTCACCACGGTCGATTGTGCGGGCAAGCAACCCTGCAGGGTCAGCCTGACCACTTCGACCCATAGGTACGATGAAATAAAAATTAGAGGGAGGGTCCTCGAGGTCGGAGACCTCGTGCTCCGAAGAACCCAATCAACAAAGGAGAGACATAAACTCTCTCCACCATGGGAAGGACCCTATATGGTGACCGAGGTGATCCGACAAGGCACCTACTGACTGAAGGACGACAACGGCAATATTCTCACCAACACATGGAACATCGAACAGTTACGTCGTTTCTTCCCCTAAAGCTCGGTCTTATCATTTTCTTTCATTCAACATTTGCTCCTACAAGCACCCTAGCCCAAGCACTCTCAGCCTGGGTCACTCGGAGGCTCCACGAGGATGCGATACCACTCTCGTTTTTTTACTATCACATAGTAATACTTTTTGCCCAAACGAAAGGGCATCGCCCAAGCGTACCCTCTACAGATGGTAACTTATGTTTTAAATTCCTGATCCATCACACCCCGCCATGACCTACGGCTATGAGCAACTGAGCCTCGTGGGCCATGCTCGAGTTCTTAAGGTTGCAACCTATGGGTCAAACGGGCAGGTGCGAAAGAGAGGATAAAAAACAAAAGCTATGCTAAGGTAAAAACAAGGAACTGATGGGACATGCTTCCCCTTACGAAGTGATTCTGTCACAAAAATGAGCTCAAAATAGTCACAAGTGTAAAAATGTTCACACGGGGGCTCCCCCACGAACTTATCATTTACATATACTGACTGTTTCTACTCTAAATACTATTGTGGCCGCCCAGCGGCATCGACTGATGGCATGATCGACGAAGATAAGGGCTGATCGCTTGCCGACGGCACAACGTTCGGCTCGGTCGGAGGTGGGACGATGCTCGTTTCCGACCTGGTCTCCACTCTGTCCGTAGCCTGGATGACGTCCTCCTGACGCACGCCTTCAGCCACACTCGCACGGTGAGCCTCCGTCACCCACTGCGCGGAGACTTGCTTGGACACCATTTGTATGTATGGCACCAAGCTCTCCCCGAGCGCATGGATGGCATCCACGCCCCAGCCATCGGCGTACCCTCTACAGATGGTAGCGAAGTCCAGGTTCAGGTGGTGTGTCGCCACTGAGGTCAGCAGCCTTGACGTCCCGTAGAACATGCTGAAAGTGCATCTAGCCCTTTAGTGGGTTTTGGATGATTGAATGACAACGTGATTAAAGGACTAACCCGTTTGCTAAGTGTGGACAGGTAATAGGTTATCTCACAGGTACTTAATGAAAGCCAAAATGATGTGTTGTTGTATAAACAATCTAGTTCAAGCACAAGACAACAATGCAAATGGAATTCATGCAAAGGCTTATTTATTGTGGGATTTCTGTGTACTATGTGAAAGCAAGCTTGTAAGAATTAATTAATGAGACATAAGAGATTACATATGGATTGGTCTCATATTTAAAGATTGCTAAATTGAAATAAAAAAGATAACAATACATAAATGGATGATTCAACACAAGATGTGACTTTATGGCTTCAGATGGTGAAGATAGCAAGGAAAGGCTTCGAGGTACTAAGCAAGGGTGAAGGGCAAGCGACGGCTTGGTGGCCGAAGAACCTAGCTAGGGTGAAGAAGAAAGTACTTGCATTTACTTGAGGTACTAATCAAGCTATGATGTTCATGTTTATGTGGAGGATCAAATCATTATTGGAGTGTTTGATGGAAGTGACTTGATACATTTGGGATTATTCAAATTTGATGAATAGAATCAAGTCACATGCTCAAGATGGCTATGCTCAAGATGGCTATGCTCAAGTGAAAAGATCAATATCAACATGTTAGCACCCTTACTTGATGAAGATTGAAAGAGACGGCATCAATTCAAAATAGATCAACTCAAGTGGTATAAATTCATTTTTCCTTTTATCTTGAGTTTAATAGGTATGTCGTACTATTAAGAGGGATGCATCATGTTGATAGATAATGTTTCATAAGTGCTTAAGCCAACCCATGTGAGTTTTGAGTGTTTGAGAGACAAATGAGCTAACATATTTCTTGCTGGTCTGGCAATACCGAACGTGTCCGGTATTGCTACCGGTGGTGTCCGGTATTTGCCCAGCAGCTGTAAATTTGTTGTTCTCGGGTTGGTTCGTCGGGAGTTCCGACGGTCGGGAGTCCCGGCAAGGGTCGGAAGTTCCGACATCTCGCACTTTAACTGACTTGGAGGGTTCACTGTCCTGGTCATACCGGACGTGTCCGGTATTCATACCGGACCCGGTATGCATGACCAGAGGCCAACGACTAGTTTTCAAAGGCCTTGAGGGTCGGGAGTTCCAACGTGAGTCAGGAGTTCCGACGGTCGGGAGTTCTGGCATGCGTCGGGAGTTCCGACACCTCACTAACTTTAACTCAGTTACATGTTTTTCAAAATTGCTGAGTGTCGGGAGTTCCGACGTGAGTCGGGAGTTCCGACGGTCGGGAGTCTCGGCATTCATCGGGAGTTCTGATGCCTCACAACTTCAATGTAACTTAGTTACCATTGGCGCAGTGTAAGTCATATGCATACCGAACGTGTCCGGTATGGCAACGGCTATAAAACGGCTAGTTTTTCAAGGGGGCTATCAATACCCCCAAGCCTCCACCTTTGGAGGCTGCTGATTCTACTGACATACACACACATTTTTTAGCCTTGCCAACTCTCCTAAACCCTCTCTTAGTGAGTGTGTGATACAAATTGCAAAATCCATTTGTGGGTTAAGAGAGAATTTGAAAAAGAGTGCAAGCCACCACTTGAGCACTTGTGCATATTGTCAATCTTGTGATTTGCATTTGTTACTCTTGGACTCTTCGGTCCTAGACGGTTAGGCATCGCCAGAGAGCACCCGAGAGATTGTGGTGTGCCTCGAAAAGTTTGTAACGGTCGATTTCGCCGCCTCGGAATCATCTAGTGGAAGGAGGAAAAGGAGTTGGAAAAGACTCCGGCTAGAGTGACCTTCGTGGTACCCTCTAGGGCTGACCTTCACTGGGTCGCCCGCAGCCCCCTCAACGGAGAGTAGGACTCGAACGAATCCGAACTTTGGTAAAACAAATATCGTGTCTCAATTTGCATTTCATTCGATATTTGTGTTTTTCTAGCTCTTGTGCAGGTTCTCTGTGTATATTGATATCTCTAGTAGGTACCTGCAGTTTGGTTTGAAGATAGAAATCGAAAGGAGCAAGTTCGGGGCTGTTCTGCAGAAACCGTGCATACCGGACACGTCCGGTATTCATACCGGACACGTCCGGTATTAGAGCTCTGTGCTGAAAATATTTATTCGTTGTTCTAACTTTGTGTTGCAGGATTGTAGCTTCTAGATATATTCTTTATACCTTGTATACTCTGTGGCTAACTTGTGAGGGGTGGTATTACTCTTATTTGGAGTTTCCATTTTGGAAACTCCCTTTACTAATCATTTCCGCATTTAAAGGTGTTAATTTTCAGAAACGCCTATTCACCCCCCTCTAGGCGGCATCCTAGGTCCTTTCAATTGGTATCAGAGCGAGGTTCTCACCTAAAGCTTCACCGCCGTGAGAAAAGGATGTCGACACCTATCGAGTTGGAGCCGGTGCTTCTCCAAAATGATGGTTCAAACTTTCTAACTTGGTCAATATATGTACTCAATGCTTTTAGAGATATTAGTCCACTTGTTGAGCATATTGTGGATGCAAGCATACCTCTTTCTATAGTTGATTGGAGCAACTACAAAAAGTTGTCAAAAGAGGAAGAGATATGCGTGCAACTCAATGCTCAAGCTATTAATATTATTTTGAGTACATTGAGTGTAGAGGTTCAAGATGAGGCAATCTTCAATGGACAACCACCTCCGGAGAGTGATCATCTCATTTGGACAAGACTTTTTGATTTATATGGAAAAATCAAATGGGATGATGCACTTGTTACTGAGTCAATGGAAAGTATGTCCATTATGTCATCATACAGCAAAGAAGCCTCACAAGACCTCAAGAGCGCCGAGCCGGAGCAAGAAGTGCAAGCAGCGTATGACCTGCTGTTTGCCTGCACATACCAGACATGTCCGGTATGGCTGAGGCAGCAGACCAGCAAGCAACTGTTTGCAACGGTGCTCAAGCCCAGTGGTGACCAAGTGATGAGTCAACCTCAGTATCTCATGATACTCATCACTTGTGTCTCATGGCCAAGAAAAGCAAGAAGAAGAGTAACAAGAAAGATCAAGAAAAGGAGAAAGCACAAGTAGATGATCAAGATAAGAATGATGTTGAAGTTGAAGACAACTACAACCTTGATCATCTCAATCGCAAAGACAAGTTCATCATCATGAAGATAGTTAAAAAGAATGATGAGCTTGAAGAAGAGATTGAGAAGCAAGAGCAATCACTTCAAAAGCAAGAATTGTTTCTTATCTCAAAAATGGAAGAACTAAAGGCTCTAAGTGAAAGGTATGAAAAATTGTCAATTGAGCATGCTTTAGTTACTAACTCCTCTTCTAGTGTTTCACAACTAGAGAAGGAAAACTTTGAGCTCAAGGCAAGGCTAGATGAACTATCAAGCAAGTATAATGTGCTACAAGCAAATTATGTTCATCTAAAGTGCTCTCATGAGGAAGTAGTAGAATCAAGCTTCATGCTTGAGGTAGCTCATGAGGTTATGATAACCTCAGTAAAATTTTCTCAGCCTCTTACACATTTACTCACTAGTACACCATCTCAATTAAATATTTCTTGTACTAATGAGTGTGCTCCTCAAGCAAGCCAATCTTCGATTGAGCTAAATCTTATAGAAAACATAGAGCTCAAAGAAGAAGTGCAAAGATTAAAGAAAGATGTGATTCGGTTGAAGGGTAAGGAGAAAGCACAACCTTCTCTAGATAACCGTGATAACATGGTGAAGAAGCTTGAGAAGGGTTCAAACCTTGCTTCCTCTAAAGCCCAACAAAAGAATCACATCTCAAGCAAGGCCAACCCAACCAAGAGCAAGAAACATGGAAAAAGGATGTGCTATGGTTGTGGATTGTATGGATATGAGTGGGCTATGTGTCCACACAAGAGTTGGGCCGACAAGGTTGAAGCCGCAAATCAAAAGGCTTCTACCAAAAAATTCCCAATGTACAAAGAGGCAAGAAAGGAAGCCCAAGTTGCAACAAGAAGATGCTATGGATGCAATGAGATGGGCCACAAGGTTGATAGATGTCCATATAAGCAAAGCAAGCATAGAGCAAACAAAGGCCGCATATGCTATGCTTGTAAAAGAAAGGGGCATCTAAGCTATGAATGCCCAAATGGTAACTCACCTAAGCCGAACACATTTGTTTATAATGATATGCTTAGGAAGACCACAAATGGAGTTAGCATTAGTAAGGTGATGTGTTCACCACAAACTACTGCTAAAGCCATTTGGGTGCCTAAGCACTTGTTGACTAACTCAAAAGGACCCAACAAGAGTTGGGTATCAAAGTGTGCTTAGGTTAATGATGTAGGTACTTGGTGATGAGATGAAGGCTTCAGGGTGGTTGAGCAAGCAATTTGACAATATTCACTCAATCTATCAACCAATTCTTATCATAATCCCTTATATGGTTGACCCAAAGATAATTCAATGAACATATCATATATTTTATCCTCACCATTGGTAACAAGTACCTAAACCTTTTAGGATAGCCACTTTGTTCGTTTCGTGTTCTATAGCTCACAAATAGGTACATTTGTGAAATAATGAAAGTGGCTAATTAGATTCAATTAAAAAGAATTTTACTTTGCCATATAATGCTTTTAACGGCTCTCTAGTAAGCCAATTCATTTGTTGAGATGCAAGTTTACAATAAATACTAGAGCTAAACGAAGAATCACAAGCAGCGAATTAATTGGTTCTGTCCTGCACCTATCGGACGTGTCTGGTATGGCCAGGGACAGAAATTGAGTGTTTCTGTTCTGTGTATTCCGGACGTGTCCGGTATGCCTACCGGGCGTGTCCGGTATTGTAGGAACCAGAACACTAATTGGATAAGCAACTGAGTTTGTGACCCATATATTTTCATATATCCTCAATTTACTCAGAAGCTTGTGGTTTAGCAAATCTAAGTGGATTGTGAGCATCTCTTATACTCAAATTTACTTATGGCAAATTATTTGGTTGTGGTTCAAAATAGAAAATTGACTCCCAAATTTTTTATAGAATAAAAGTGCTTGTAGAAACTCATTTAAATTACTTGAAGCACTTATTTAGGGGGAGCTAAATTTCTTTTTTGCACCTTGTGGACTAACAAATTTATCTAGCATTCTTTGTAGTCCATTGGATGAAAAGTTGAATACGTAACTAGCATGATTATTTGACAATTAAGGTCAACATAAAGACTATCATGCTATATATCTTCTTAGTGGAACTCTTGTGGGCTCAAGGCAAAGGTATGTGTTTACATACATGCATTGTAAGTGCATCTAAGGCCCTTTATATGTTAGAATGTGCATTTGTGTGACATAGGAGAGATGTTTTTCAAAACCCATAACTAGCATGTGTAGGTGGTGTGAATTTGAAAACTATTTGAATCTTGGTCTTTGTGACCTAGCCTTGCCATGTGATGATAATAGCTCTCCTTGATTGTTTGATTGGCTAATCACACATGACATGGCTTTCTTAAGTCCACAATCTACTATGTCTCACTCTATCTCTCTCAAGTAACCGAAATCTTGTATATGCCAAATATTTGGAAAAGAGAAAATCATTTTATGGCATTGGATAAGGAAAGTGATGATACTCGGTTTGGATTAAGATTATATACCTTTTTGGACTGAGAAATAACAGAAAAGGGGTTTGAAAGAGAGAAAACATATTTTGGAATAACTTGGGCCGGCCCGCGTATACCGGACGTGTCCGGTATGATACCGGACGTGTCCGGTATGAGCGGGACTATAAAACCGAGCGTACCCCTTCGGCCCAGACAGGCTTGTCTCCTTCCAACCAACCCAGCCGCCAACTTCTTCCTCACCGAGGGCGACCAAGGACTTCACTAAGCAAAAGAGAGAGAGGGAGATTGCATTGGAGAAGGCGTGCATCAAGATTGAAGGCCTGGGGATTTGGATTTCTTGCCTTCTCATCTCTCCTCTCAAGGTACCCTAATCACGGACCTCGTCTGATCTACAAGGTCAATGCATGATTTTGAAATTCCTTCAGTCAATATGCTGCATTGGTGATATAGAAGCAATGCCCAAAGTTTGGAATTGATCCGTGATGGTTTGAATCAAGGAACCCTAGTTAGGGTTGTTGGGCGCCCATATCGGACGTGTCCGGTATGCTACCGGATGTGTCCGGTATGGCCCAGCAGAGTAGCTCCTCTGCTTCCTTTTGATTCAATCCAATATTAGAATTGTATGTTAGGCTTAGCTTCTTTTGTATCTTCATTTTTGCAAACCTATTGACAGTTGTGTGTCAAAGATGGATGTAAAACCATGGATCAAAGATTGTACGTCTAAATTGCAATTCAAGATTAAATTTTGGGCATGTATCTGAAATTTCTTGAAAATCTTTGGATACAGGACAGCAGCCATGAGTGGACGATAGGAGCCGAGGTCCAAGCGCAGGCATGATCCCGCACTTGAAAAGTACAAGAAGACAAGATAGGAAATGCATCCTGGATTCAAGCCGACCAGCAGGAGGTCTACCAGGGCTGCCTCTAGTGCAGCAGCTCAGTATGCAGAGGGATCAGGGAGCTCTTCTTTTGACACTGACACTAATGAGTTCAGAGTGGAGTCTAAAGAAGAAAGAAAGAGGAAGAGCACTCACAGAGGATCAGATGGTGACAGCTCAGATGAGGAGCAGGAGGAGGAGGAGGAGGAGCCAGTTCCTCCAGTTTAGCACTAGCATGGTCAGGGGATGCATTATGGTCCCCTTGAGACGCGTCTGCCCAATGTGCCCTCTTATGTTCCCAGAGTTGACTACAGGGGAAAGGGTATGGCCAAGAAAGCTAGAGATGAGCGAAGGGTTGATCCGAGAGGCTTACCTAAGGTTCAGTACGATCACCGCTTCTAGACAGCCTTTCACCTGGACTACTACTCCAGTGTGATTCTCACCAGGAACCAAGTGATTGCCAGGTCTTAGTGGATTGACTAGCAGTACATTGGAGAGTTGTAGAAGGCCTCAGTTGATCATGCCATTACTATTTGCCAGCGCACTAGGGTTTATGAGATCATGGAGTTCCATCATGACTGGAACACAGAGGTAGTAGCTCAGTTTTATGCTACTCTGTTCATTGAGGAGGATGAGAGGCGGATGCACTGGATGCTTGAGGGCCAGTGATGCAGTGTTGACTATGATGTATTTGCCGCCTAGCTTGACTTCTCAGAGGATGATCTCCAGAGGGACAGGATCCACACTAAGCAGGTGTTACCTCCTGAGCAGCTCGCCTACATGTACCCTCCAGGTGGTGAGAGAGGAGCAGTGGGAAAGGTTCTAGGTCTTCACCCTACCTACATATACTTGGACAGGATGTTCAAGAAGACTATTTACTGCAAGGGTGGAGACAAGGGCAACATTGCAGATTACTCCAAGAACCTACTCCACAGGATGGCACCTGATGCTCGACCTATCATCGTATTTGACTTCATTTGGTTAGAGATCAGGAGTGTGGGAGAGAGGCCACTTAAGGGATGTGGATTTGCTCCTTATATCATGTATATGATTGAGCAGGTGACAGGGCACACATTCGAGTATGACAAGACCTTTGGAGTGGTCAGCACCATTACAAGACCTTTTGGCTCCGCTACGGGAGCGTTCGGCACCCATCCTAGACTGGTCGACACCACTGCAGAACCGCTTGGCACCACTCCTGGAGTGCTCGGCACCACCCTAGGAGTGCTCGGCTCTGTCGCTGGAGTACTCAGCACCTCCTCTCTAGCATCTCCACCACTGTGGATGACCAAGCGCTCGACGACAAAGGTGCTCGTGAAGCCGCTAGCTTCCCCCATGCCTGGACTATACCAGTCACAGTCTGCCTTCTCGTCAAACACGACATCGCGTGAGACAACCACCTTGTCTCCTCGTGGGTCATAGAGCTGGTACACCTTGGTACCTTCCACGTAGCCTAGGAGCACCATCGGTGTGCTCCTGTCCTCCAGCTTGGTGAGGACAGGCTTCATCTTCCTGACGTGGCCGATGCAGCCGAATGTCCGGAGGAAGGACACGCTTGGCTTGCGCCCATACCAAGCTTCGAACGGCGTCTTGCCCTTTAGGGCCTTGGTGGGCGCGCGGCTGAGGATGAACACCGCCGTGGTCACCGCCTCACTCAAGAACCTTGTCGGCATGCCCTTTGCCTTCATCATGGATCAAGCCATGTCAACCACTGTCTGGTTCCACCGCTCCACCATGCCATTCTGTTATGGCGAGTACGGCGTGGTGTGGTGTTGCACCACACCATGATCCGCGCAGTACGCAGCTAACTCCACCGAAGTGAATTCGTCGTCGCGATCAGTCCGCACGCGCAGCTTCTTACCGCTCTCTGCCTCCACGCGTGCCTTGAACTTCTTGATCACCGCCACCACCTCGTCCTTGCTCGTCAGGAGTTGCAGCCACATATAGCGACTGCAATCATCCACGAGCAGGGGGAAGTACCACCCACCACCGTTTGTGGCTGGCGTGATTGGCCCACAGAGATCACCGTGGACGACCTCGAGAGTGTCCACCAAGCGATACTTGACCGCCTTTGGGACGGTAGCCTCCTTTGCTTTCTAGCTAGGCAGCTGTCACACAGCTCGCCTCTGTGCTTGATGTGGGGTAGCCCTTGGACCATGTTCTCCAGTCGACCAAGCGCGTCGAAGCTGAGATGGCCGAACCGGGCATGCGACAGCCATGGCTCCTTAGTGTGCCGAGCTACTAGGCACATCGGCTGCTCCACCTTCAAGTTGAGCAGGTACAGCCAGTTCCGGAACCTCTTCACCTTGGCAAGAAGGCGCTGCTCTTGGTCCCTAATCCTGAGGATGCCGTCCATGATCAGTATCTCACTCCCGCGCTCATCCAGCTGCCCAATGCTAACGATGCTTGAACACAGCTGCGGGATATAATATGCATCCGTTAGTGTGCGGTGCTCGCCGTTCAGGCACCTGATGATGATGGTGTCGTGCCCTCAGATCGTCACCCTTGAGCCGTCACTGAACTTCACCGTGTCGGTCACGTCGTCGTCGAGGTCGGAGAAGGCTGCCTTGGAGCCTGTCTTGTGGTTGCTGGCGCTAGTGTCTAGGTACCACCACTGCTCCTACCCGGCACCCACATGTGCGAGGTAGACTTGTTCGTGCAGTTCATCGAGGTAGACAACTTTCAAAACCTTCCCAGGCCCTTTCACTGCCATCATCTCTCCCTTCTCCTTGGCCTCAACGTCGTGCAGTGCATAGAACGTCGCCATCAGGAGAGTGGCCTCATCATCATCATCAGCCTACGCCAGATGAGCCTCAACCTTCTTCTCCTACTTGCGATTTAGGCACTCCTTTGCCCAATGACCCATCTTCCCACAGCGCCGACAGGCATTAGGGTCGACCTTCTTCTTTTTCTTCTCCGAAGAAGCCTTGCCATGGCGCTTGCCATCGCCACTGCGCCTGGAGGAGGCATCCCCGGAGTTCCTCCGGGCAGCCCACTCCTCCTATGTTAGCAGCAGCTTGCCGTTGTCCTTCGTTGTTGTGGTCTGCTCCATGCGCTCGTCCACCACTCGCAGACGGCCAGTCACATCCTGAATGGTGAAGGTGAACAGGTTCAGCATCGTCTCTATGGAGAGAGCGATCTGGATGTACTTCATCGGCACGGAGTGGAGATACTTAGAGACCGTCTCTTCTTCGTCGATGGTGACGCCGTGGCTACTCAGCTTGTTGATGAGCGTCTGTAGGCGGAGGGAGAAATCCTCCACTGCCTCACCATCCTTGAACTTGAGGTTGGCGTACTCCTGCTTCAGCAACTGGGTCGTCGCCTTCTTTGCGCGGTCGAAATCGACGCGTATCGCTGGAATGGCCTCTCACGCCTCCTTAGCAGAGCTCTTCGCCCACAATGGCTCCCAGTACTCCGCTGGCACAGTAGCGACGCTGACATGTCGTCTTTTTCATTGTCGGTGCCATTGTCAACAGCATTCCAGAGCCGTCGGGCTCTGAGCTTAATCTTCATGGTCACCGCCCACTCGCCGTAGTTGGTGCGATTCAGCGTCGGCTAACTAGTGCCGCGGACCTCCCGCACCGTGCGCACAACGACCTTCTATCGTGGCTGGGCAGCCACAGCAGCACCGCTGCTGTCGTCCATCTCCAAACCGTCCATCATCGCTAGCGGTTCGTCCGGTGACGACACTTGTACGGCTCCGATACCACTTGTTGGCTCCCCTAGATCTCCGGCACGGGTGAGCCAACCACTCACCAACGTTGCCGACCACGACGCTATGGTTGGCGACAACACACTATGCCTAAAGGTAGAAACATGGTGGAAGAACGGAGCACACACATAGTAGAGATACCAGCGTTGGCCGGAGCTCTGCAGAGGAGAGGGTAAAACTGAATTCGCTCTCTTTACTGAGTTGCAGAGCCAAACTATATATACAACTCTACTCATCTAATTCTAGTACACAGACATGTCATGCTGTCATGCTGCTACAGAGAGTAGATGTGATAGCACGGCTGACTTTGGCACCTGCCTCTGCTGTGGCTATAGTGCGGCAGGAGAGCCGTTCGACGTCTGCTGCTGCAGTGGCTACAGTGCCACAGCAGGGAGCCCTTTTCGATGCAGCCTTCCTCGCCTCGTGTTCATACCGGGGAGCAAACAAAGAGTAGACCTGATGACCTGCAGTTCATGCGCACAGCCTTTCAGCCGAGCTGGTCTGCTGGCAATGATACGTGGCTGAGATACAGCTCAGTACTTTCTTATTCTATTTGGCATGGCCAATCTGTAACGCCAGTGAATAGCGACGACTTTGCATCAACTTGCCATCATAACTTCATACTAAGATGGGTTCACGGCCATGTTGCGTCCAGCGTCATCTCCCGCGTCCAGCTCCAGTGTGGTACACCGACGAACGGGTCCCACGGGCTAGCACTCTTGCACAGCTGGTCAGCTGTGCTACCCGGCCTGCTGCTTCACCTCGGCCCTCGGCCGTCGACAATATGATGTAGTGGGCGACGAAGCGGCGATCTACCCGGGTGGGTTGGGCTAAAGAAAGTAGGCGAAACTGTGTGCAGTTCAATGGCCTAATGTGTAGCATGGACAAAAATCGCTAGCTGCATGGCCCTTTCAGATGGAACTCGAGAGATATTCTCATCTACTTCCAAGGCTTTCGCCTAGGTCCAGTGGATTTGGATGGACCTAGCCACCAACCAAGCAATTACGCCATTCACTGTCGTACTCTTCGAACTGGTCGGCTAGGTAGGCAGTGTTCGCATCCTTGCACAAGGGATTTCACTGCGACGTGGACAAGCTCCCGGCCACTATTGTCATCTCCAAGAATGTGCTATGGGATTTCATCAGGGTGCGTGTCCGTGAACTCCAGCAGAATCATGAGCAAGGACATCTACGCTGTGCCGCGGCCCTTCCCCTTCCAGCCCCATCCCCAAGATATATTGCTCCCCAATCGCCCCAGTAGCCTCGTCGGCAGCTAGAAATGAAGGACCACTACGGGAAACAGTTACTTTGCCGAGTGCCACAGGTACTTGGCGAAGCCCCAAATACACTCGGTAAAGACTTTGCCGAGCATAACACATGGTGACTCGCTCTCGGCGAATTTTCCATTGGCAAACAGATATTTGCCGAGTGTCAAATATCGGGCACTCGGCAAATATCTGTTTGCCAGTGGAAAATTCGCCGAGAGTGAGTCACCATGTGTTACGCTCGGCAAAGTCTTTACCGAGTGTATTTGGGGGTTTGCCGAGTGTCAAAAAACACTCGGTGAAGTTAACCCCTCGGCGAAAAGGGGGTCAACGGCGTCCACGGTAACGGAGAGTTTGCCGAGTGTCAGACGGAAGACACTCGGCAAACATCTTCAACTTTCCCGAGTGCCAAGCCTCCGACACTGAGCAAAGAGGGGACACCCCGCACCATTTTACTACGTTTTTGCCGAGTGTTAAAGCCAATACACTTGGCAAACATCTATGTTTTTGCCGAGTGTTTTGGCTTTAACACTCGGCAAACATTGCACACTCGGCAAAAAATTACCAGAAAAACATAAACTGATCTCTTTGCCGAGTGTTAAAGCCAAAACACTCGGCAAATGACCTCTTTGCCGAGTGTCACACACGGCAAACTATCCAAAACCCCCCTGTTTTTACATCACAGGCATATATATTACACCACAGGCATATATTAAGCAGGCATGTATATTACATCACAGGCATATATTAAGCATCACATGCTCACAAATAAGTTGTAGTTTATTCGAGAAAGTAATCCACAAGTTCTAGTTTAAATAAGTAATGCACAAATAATCCATAAGTCACTGAGGAGGAGGCCCTTGGAACCACTGCGACTGATTCGGGTCTTGTGGTTGAGTATTTGAAGCCGTTGATTGATTCTGCACATAGGAGAAGACATGTGTGAGACAATATTGATATCATTTGAGCTAACTAAGGAACTTGTCTAAGTTAAAGTATTCAATCTAATGTGTCAAGTGACTCACAGGAGTAGTTGTGGGTGGCTGACGTGAAGGGAATAGCATCAGTGGCGGTGGTAAAGATTGACCCATGGTCGAAGCAAAATTCTGCATGTATTGGAACATCTGGTCCATCCTCATCCGATTTTCTTCGTCCATCCTCTGCCGCTCGGCCTCTAACTGCTCGACCCTCGCCTCCATCTCCTCCCGTTGCTTCTTTTCTGCTTTCACCTGGGCCTAAAATATTTCATCGAAATGTTACAATGCAAAGCAATGCAAAGCTAAAGTACGTAAGAAAAAACGAATGATGAATGGAAGAGAAAGAACCTGGAGAGCTTCTATATGGAACTGTGCAGTGGTCGGCCGTGGGCGTATCGCTGGGCTCGACTTCGTGCTCCTTGCTCGGATCTGGGAGAGAGTGGGAATAGAGGCCGTGTCGATTGCGCTGTCGTCAATCCAATACCGACCATGCTTCTTGCCTCCTCCCACCCTCATCACGATTTCTCCGTCAATCTCCTGGGAGCTCGGATCGAACTCTGGCCCGTGAACCTCCCTTGCCATCGTTGTATACTAGATGACGCATCTGTGGATGCTTGGATGGCTGTATGCCTCAGGCGGGTCCTCCGGGTTGAAGTCGATGTCGGCCATCGCCTTGCCCTTTTTGGACAAAACCCATGCCTTGAGCTGGGAGCAAGACTGGCCATCATGTGACGACGACTACGGCAAAAATGCAAAATGATTAGAAATTATGCAGAATTAAGCGTTAGAAATAAAGAATGAAGTCGAGCTGGTGTGCTGGCAATGATACGTGGCTGAGCTACAGCTCAGTATTTTCTTATTCTATTTGGCATGGCCAATCTGTAACGCCAGTGAATAGCGACGACTTTGCATCAACCTGCCATCATGACTTCATACTAAGATGGGTTCACGGCCATGTTGCGTCCAGCTCCAGTGTGGTACACCGACGAACGGGTCCCACGGGCTAGCGCTCTTGCACAGCTGGTCAGCTGTGCTACCCGGCCTGCTGCTTCACCTCGGCCCTCGGCCCTCGGCCGTCGACAATATGATCTAGTGGACGACCAAGCGGCGATCTACCCGGGTTGGGTTGGGCTAAAGAAAGTAGGCGAAACTGTGTGCAGTTCAATGGCCTAATGTGTAGCATGGACAAAAATCGCTAGCTGCATGGCCCTTTCAGATGGAACTCAAGAGATATTCTCATCTACTTCCAAGGCTTTCGCCTAGGTCCAGTGGATTTGGATGGACCTAGCCACCAACCAAGCAATTACGCCATTCACTGTCGTACTCTTCGAACTGGTCGGCTAGGTAGGCAGTGTTCGCATCCTTGCACAAGGGATTTCACTGCGACGTGGACAAGCTCCCGGCCACTATTGTCATCTCCAAGAATGTGCTATGGGATTTCATCAGGGTGCGTGTCCGTGATCTCCAGCAGAAGCATGAGCAAGGGAATCTACGCTGTGCCGCGGCCCTTGCCCTTCCAGCCCTATATTGCTCCACAATCGCCCCAGTAGCCTCGTCGGCAGCTACAAATGAAGGACCAGGAAAGCATAGAAATTGACGACCTCACATGGAAACTCAGAACATTTCTGGAGGACAAGAGGTATGCATAATTTAAATTTTGACAAACTTCTGTGTGGTTCATAGTTCACAACCTCACACTGATGTGGTACTAATTTCCTCATCTACGTAACCGTTTCTTATTTTTCATAACAGATACCTCATTATGGTCGATGATCTATGGAGCATTGGGAAATCATGCGGCATTGTTTTCCAGATAACGATCTTGGTAGTAGCATAATCACTACAACAACGAATGACGCATTGACAATGTGGTGCTCTGTAGGTTCTAGCGATTGCCTTTAGAAGATTGGCTTCCTTAGTGATGCAGACTCTGAACTAGGGTCCTGTTGGCCCACAGGATCATCGGTTCATGTGAGTTAATCACTCACCAGCCTTGTCGAGCATCCGCTAGTGTTGCCGAGCACCCACTAGCCGTGCCGACCATGAACAAGCGTTGTTTGTCCCAACACACTATGGCTGAGCTAGAAGAAGAAAGGAGAACAGAGCATGCACGCATAATATAAGACACCAGCGTTGGCCGAAGCTCTGTCTGTGAGATGGCAAATCTGAGTTCTCTTCTTCTTCTAGCTCAAGCCATAGTGTGTGGGGACGGACAACGCTTGTTCGTGGTCAGCACGGCTAGTGGATGCTCGGCAACACTAGCGGGTGCTCGGCAAGACTGGTGAGTGGTTAACTCACCTGAGCCAGTGATCCTATGGGCCAACAAGTGGTATCGGAGCCGTACAAGCGTCGTCACCAGACTAACTGCTGGCGATGACAGACGGTTCAGAGATGGGCGACAGCAGTGGCACTGCTGTGGCTGCCCAACCACGACCGGAGGTCGTTGTTCACATGGTGCGGGAGGTCAGCGGCACCAGTTGGCCGACGCTGACTCGCTCCAACTATGGAGAGTGGTTGGTGACCATGAAGGTCAAGCTTAGAGCCCGACGGCTCTGGAATGCTGTTGATAAGGGCACCGACATTGAAGAAGATGACATATCAGCGCTGGAGGCTATCATCGCTGCTGTACCGGTGGAGTACAGGGAGCCATTGGGGACGAAGAGCTCGGCTAAGGAGGCGTGCAAGGCTATTGCGGCGATGCGCGTCGGTTCTGACCGCGCAAAGAAGGCGACGGCTCAGCTTCTGAAGCAGGAGTACGCCAACCTCAAGTTCAAGGAAGGTGAAACGGTGGAGGACTTCTCCCTCCGCCTGCAGACGCTCATCAGCAAGCTGAAGAGCCATGGCGTCACCATCGACGAAGAGGAGGCGGTCTCAAAGTACCTCCACTTCGTGCTGGCAAAGTACATCCAGATCGCTCTCTCTATAGAGACGATGCTGGACTTGTCCACCCTCACCATTGAGGATGTGACATGTCGTTTATGGGTGGTTGACGAGTGCCTGGAGCAGGCGACAGCAACGAAGGATAGCGGGAAACTCCTGCTGACATAAGAGGAGTGGGCTGCTCGGAGGAACTCCGGGAAGGCAGTCTCCTCCAGCCGCAGTGGCGATAGCAAGTGCCGCGGCAGGGCTTCTTCAAAAAAGAAGAAGCAGGTTGATCCCAACGCCTGCCGATGTTGCAGGAAGACGAGTCATTGGGCACGGGAGTGCCCAAACCGCAAGTAGGAAAAGAAGGCTCAAGCTCACCTGGCGCAAGCCGAAGATGAGGATGAGACCACTATCCTGATGACGACGTTCTGTGCACTGCATGACGTCGAGGCCGAGGAGAGAGAAGAGGCGACGACGGTGGAAGGACCTAGGAAGTCCCTGAAGACCGTCAACCTCGACGAACCACGTGCCCAAGTCCACCTCGGACGTGTGGGTGCCAACCAGGAGCAGCGGTGGTATCTGGACTTTGGTGCCAGCAACCACATAACGGGCTCCAAGGCATCCTTCTCCGAGCTCGACGACGATGTTACCGGTATGGTGAAGTTTGGTGACAGCTCAAGGATGGCTATCAAGGGCGCGGCACCATCATCTTCAGGTGCCAGAACGGGGAGCACTGCATGCTAACGGATGTATATTACATCCCACAGCTGTGTTCCAGCATCATCAGCATTGGTCAGTTGGATGAGCGCGGTAGCGAGGTACTGATCAAGGGCGGAGTCCTTAGGATCAGGGACCGGGAACAGCGACTTCTCGCCAAGGTGAAGAGGTCCCTGAACCGGTTGTACCTACTCGACCTGAAGGTAGAGCAGCCGGTGTGCCTGGCGGCAAGGGACTCCGAGGAACCGTGGATGTGACATTCCCGGTTTGGACATCTCAGCTTCGACGCGCTTGGTCGGCTGGAGAAGATGGTCCGAGGGCTATCCCACATCAAACACGGAGGCGAGCTGTGCGACAACTGCTTGGCCGGGAAGCAGAGGAGGCTACCTTTCCCAAAGTCGGCCAAGTGTCGTGCGAAAGACGCTCTCGTGCTCGTTCACGGCGACCTCTGCGGGCCGATCACGCCTGCTACAAACGGTGGTCAACGGTACTTCCTCCTGCTTGTGGATGATTGCAGTCGCTACATTTGGCTGCAACTCCTAACAAGCAAGGACGAAGTGGCGGCGGCGATCAAGAAGTTCAAGACGCGCGCGGAGGCCAAGAGCGGCAAGAAGCTCCACGTGCTGAGAACTAATCGTGGCGGCGAATTCACTTCGGTGGAGTTTGCTGCGTACTGCGCGGATCAGGGTGTGGGGCTCTTGTTGGCCCACGGGATCACCGGCTCAGGTGAGTTAACCACTCACCAGTCTTGCCGAGCCCCCGCTAGTGTTGTCGAGCACCCACTAGCCGTGCCGACCACGAACAAGCGTTTTCCGTCCCCACACACTATGGCTTGAGCTAGAAGAAGAAGGAAGAAAAGAGCATGCACGCACAATACAAGACACCAGCGTTGGCCAAAGCCCTGTCTGTGAGATGGCAAATCTGAGCTCCCTTCTTCTTCTAGCTCAAGCCATAGTGTGTGGGGACGAACAACACTTGTTCGTGGCCAGCACGGCTAGTGGGTGCTCGGCAACACTAGCGGGTGCTCGGCAAGACCGGTGAGTAGTTAACTCACCAGAGCCGGTGATCCTGTAGGCCAACAGGTCCTGCTCTGAACAACTGTTTGTGAACGAAGTCTTTGGTAAAGGGTTTTCATCAGCATTTTAAAGATAATTCTGCCGAAATCATAAAAAAATGTGGAGGGCTGCCTCTTGCTATAGCTAGAGCTGCCATGTTAGCGCAACATCAATCAGTTCATGAATGGAAGAAGATCGAATTGAAGTCATTAGTATCAAGTTCGGATGAAAATTATATGTGGCAGAGGCTCAATCTCAGTTACCACGATCTACCAGATATTCTCAAGACATTTATATATGTTGTATCTAAGCATATTTCCTGAGCACTACGAGGTTGACGTAGAGCGCCTAATGAGGCTATGGATTGCTGAAGGACTCGTCAATAATGCAAGCTACAGACCTTCGGAGAAAACAGCATTAAGCTACCTTGATGGGCTCATTAGCACAAACATGGTGCTCGTAAAATTGAACTCGCTCTCTCTACTGAGTTAAAGTGACAAACTATATATACAACTCTACTCATCTAATCTTAGTACACAGACATGTCAGTCTGTCATGCTGCTACAGTGAGTAGATGTGACTACAACTCTACTCATCTAATCTTAGTACACAGACATGTCAGTCTATCATGCTGCTACAGTGAGTAGATGTGACAACACGGCTAGCTTTTTAGCACCTGCTCCTGTTGTGGCTCTTTCAGTCGAGCTGGTCTGCTGGCAATGATACTTGGCTGAGCTACAGCTCAGTATTTTCTTATTCTATTTGGCATGGCCAATCTGTAACGCCAGTGAATAGCGACGACTTTTGGGTGCCGCCTCCCTCGCCGCGTGTTCATACCAGCACTGCTACAGAATAGACTTGTTGTCCCGGACAATAACGGTCTTTAGTCCCGATTATCGCGTCGGGACAACGATCCCGGGACTAAAGGTAGAACCTTCAGTTCCGGGTCATCGAGCCAGGACTAAATAGGGACCTTTAGTCCCGGTTGGTGTTACCAACCGGGACTAAAGGCCCTCCAGCCGAGCAAACCTGGTGCACCCTTTAGTCCCGGTTGGTAACTCCAACTGGGACTAAAAGTTCCTTTTCTTTTTTTTTGTTTAATTTGTTTTCAGTTCAGTTACACATATTTGTTTAATATATAATATGTTTTTATGTATATATTCTATGCTGCTAATATAAATACACGCACGCATATAATTACATCTAATTCTCATCTCGAGCATTATTATATTCGAATAAAGTATGAAACTATATATATTATAGATATATATGTATATATACAACACTTTCATAATCTTATTCTCGAAAATAACGATATCAATAAACATTTAATTTACATCATTAGTTCCTTAGATCAAAGTAGAACTCGCCGTTGGGATTTAGCATTTTTTCTAGAAGATATTCTGCTATTGACTCTTGAACTGCTTTCAGATGGTCTTTTTGCATGACCCTTCGTTTCAACCATTTAGTCTTGCATTTGAAATAAAAGGAAAAGTATTAATACATACATACATATATATATATATATATATATATATATATATATATATATATATATATATATATATATATATATATATATATATATATATATATATATATACTCGTACTATATATTCATTTAAAAATAAATAAAAAAATGATATATATGTACTCTGAGGACATCTTCAGGAGTTTTTCTTATGTATGCAGTGATAAATTCACAAACGTAGTATCCACACAAGTTATTACCTGGTTCCTGCCGCAAACACCACTGTACGAGAAGAAGATTATTCTCATCATCTCACATGTAAATTGAAGTACGATATAGTAATTAAACACGTGGGGAAGTATATATAGTACAACTTACTGGTATTTCAACTACATTAAGTGGTGCCTTGCAATCCTTGCGGTGTTGCCGAATAAACTCTTTCCAAACCCTGTGCGACCAATAATGTACGATCGTTAATAAATTATGGCAAAGTCTATTCAATAATAGTTGTGCGCGAGAGATCAAAATTACTCCTGGATAATGTCTATCATATCTTGGTATAGTGCTCGCTCTTTTCTCAATGAGTCCAAGATTACTAACTGACTTGAGTTTAACTTAATGACAATGAGTATCCAGTGAAACCTGCATTGGTTTATACACACACGTACATGCATATAAGTTGTATTGATATTACATAAAATGTGTAGACTACATTATTATTAACACTTACTCAAAGTTATACGGAAAAGTATTGTTGTCTTGTCATGCTGCTTCACGAAGAACTTCATGATATTCGTCTGTTCTTTAGATACCCAGTGGTCCTTGACAATAATATCGGTTTTGAATACGATATAAGGATCAATGAAGCCAACACTGGTGTCTTGTATTCTTTGGAGCTCTAACATCTAGAATCTGTATATAAATATAAGTTATATGTGAGGATAATTATATACACGTACGCATGGAAGTGAGTTTATTAAATAAAAGCAAGAATCACTTACAAACAAAAGGAGCTAATGATTGATTTGTCCAGAGCGTCCAAGTGGAATAGTTGATGTAATTCTTCAAAACTAATATGTAAGATGTCATCTCCACGGAAGTAATGATGGTCTCTAAATCTGACAAAGATCCTCTGCTCACCCCTGCCACACGCCTGCATGTACCACTTGTTGAGCAAGTACATTTGCGTACCCAATTCATTCAGAGCCGTAGGGTTGTACAGACTTTTGCCAAATTTATAAGTCTTCCAGGTATCAACTTTCAGGTTCTGGATTGGAGCTTTGCCCGTCACTTGATCCAAGGTTAAACCAGTTTGTTCAAAAAAAGCATTAAGGTCTTGAACCGACACTTCTCCAGAGTTGTCTGGTCGATAGACTTATATGTTGGAACCATATTCATTAGCAACAAGATTTTGCATTGGTTGCTTCTATTGTCCGAGCTGTGGGACATCCTTTCCTGATGCTCTTTTCCTTTTCTTATGTGCATCATGTGACTTCATGAGGGAGCGGTCATAGTCTGATAGTGGCGGTGGCTTACGAACTTCAAGCATCTTTTTCTTGTGAGCTTCGACCTTCTGCCTCATCTGATCTCGTGGTATGTAAAAGTACGACTTCTCCTTAAGCTTCGCCTATCTCTGCTTTTGGATATCTATAAAAAAATCTTTCACTTTTTTGCCTTCTTCAGCTGCTATTTGCTCATCAGTCTTTTCAGGAAGTATTTCTTGAGAAATAACTCTTTTTTTGGGGGTCTTCTTTGCCGCCGGGACCTCAGACGTCTTTGTAGTGCGTCGCTGTGGAGGTGGTGGGGGCGGTGTTGGAGACCGGCGTGGAGGCGATGAGGCTGGTGTTGGAGTCCGACAGGGAGGCGTTGGAGATCGTTGTGGAGGCGGTGGGGCCAGTGTAGGAGTTGGAGATCGTTGTGGAGGCGATGGGGCCAGTGTAGGAGTTGGAGATCGCCGTGGGGATGAAGTCGTCTCACCCCCCTCAATGCTGTGATGAGTTGGGGAATGAATGATTGGACTAGGCTGGGGGGAGACCCTGCTACAAAAACAAGTTGTGGGTTAATTATTTTTGAAGCCAATATAAAATTAATAGAAAAATAATATTTCATTCACTTTCATTAGTACCTAGGGTGAGGTATGGGAAGCGGTGGTGCCCCAGGAATGATGATGAAGCATTTGCGCCATTGAATAAATGTCTTCTCTGCTTCTCCTAGTGTCTTCTCCCCATCACCGCCTTCAATGTCAAGAGGAACATTGCTGTAACCTTTGAGCACTCTATCGACTGAGATGCTAGCATATCCCGGTTGAATAACTGACCCATGGATTCTTGGTGTCTTCGTTCGGTCTATTGGAGATACAACCTCGACAGCCACCATGATTGATGCACTATTACCATCTGGAATGTGCAGCTCACATGTTGTTAGAGGCTCAGTAATGTCATCAACAGGGAAGCGCAACCCAGCATCACCTTGAACAACTGGTAGCTCCGTGGAAGCACAACTGCTTTTCATCTGACCAACGGGGCTAATGGTGACTCTTGGCGTCGATTGCGATTGCATTTGACTCATTGCTACCTGCACTTGCCTCTTGATCTCCTCCTGCATTCTTGCCTCAAGAGATTTTTCTCGTTCACGTGATTCAAGCAATGCTTGTCGTGACTCATTAACAAATTGCTCCAATACATGGATTCGGTCTGCCTCCTCATCCTTCTTTCTCTGGCGGCTTCTGTAGGTATCCCTGTCTGCTAGGAATGCTTGTAGCCACGGAACCGCCCCATAGCCTGTTGTTCGACCACCGTGTTCGGGATTCTCTAGGGCATATGTCAATTCATCATTTTCTCTGTTGGGCTTGAAAACACCACTATCACCTTCTTCCCTAGCACGAGCTAGTCTCGGTGTTGCTCTCTCAATTTTTTGGCCGAAAATTAGCTTGCCAGTGTCTGGGTCTAGGCTTCCCCCAAGAGCGTAGAACCAATTCTTCGCGTGTTGAGGCCAGTTCTTCTCTATTGTTTCAGGTATGATTCCCTTGGCAGTAATCTTTGCTTCTAGGTTCTGCCACTTGGGAATAGCACTCCTATAACCACCTGATCCCATGCGATGATGGTATTGCTTCTGTCGGGCATTCTGCTGATTCCTCATCACACGTTCCTCACTCTCTTGAGATGTCTTGTATTGTATGAAGTCATCCCACCTCATCTCCACACGGTCCATAAGTTCAACTAGTACGGATTTTCTACAATTTTCTAACTATTTCTAAGTTTTTCATTTTATGGAAAAATTAATTCTAAAAAATAAAAGGCATGATTTCTAAGTATTTCATTTCATGGAAAAAATAATTCTAAGTGACCTGCTCGATATCGGCGAGCTCGCGGGCGTTTAGGTTGCCGAGGATAGTAACATTTGTAGATGACATTTGTAGGTCTGAAGTTATCAAATATCCATCAAATTATAGCTCAAAAACATGTTTCAATAAATAACCATCCGTACTAGTTGACCTTGCTTATGTGATCATCTCGGCCAGTATTTCTTCACCGGACGGCACCGTACTTGGCCAAGAAAGAGCTCCGATTCTACGAGAAAGGGAACACGGTCTTCTACGGCCGTTGCCGTTCTTCCTCGTAGAATCAAAGCTCTTCCTTGATATCCGTTACCGCTCGGCAGAGAACATGTTGGCCGAGCTGAACACGGTCCGCAAGTTCAACTAGTACGGATTTTCTACAATTTTCTAACTATTTTCTAAGTTTTTCATTTCATGGAAAATTAATTCTAAGATCACGTAAGCCGCCGGAGACGAGGATGGCGCGTGCTCCAGCGAGGACGAGCGAGGCGTGATTTTGATGAACTAATTTAACTTTTGTTTATCCAAACATATATGCAAATCATCATGTTATTTTGAGCTAAAAATGACATATAAAATCATAATAAAGTCCAACATATAAAGTTACGCATGCATCTACATCGCAAAATGAGACAAGCTACTGATAAAACATAAGCGGATTAAGTTTGTTACCTCCAAAATCGAAGAGCAACTCCAATGGAAGGAGAGAGAGCAAGAACAACAGCAAACTGAAGAACAGAGACAGTGAGTTTGAATGGAATGGCTCGGGCTCGGGGAGGAAGAAATGAGATGGATTATAGGCCGAGATAATTAGTCCCGGTTAGCAGGCCAAATCGGGACTAAAGATTAATCTTTATTCCCGGGTCATAACCCAAACCGGGACTAAAGATCCCTGATCCGCGGACGACCGTTGGGCACGGAACTTTAGTCCCGGTAGATATTACCAACCGGGACTAAATGGTCCTTCAGTCCCGGAGACAAAAAAAATACCGAGGCTAATGCCAAATTAGGACATCGTTCTAAAGTCTGTTCTCTAGTAGTGCAGGGAGCAAACAAAGAGTAGACCTGATGACCTGCTGTTCATGCGCACAGCCTTTCAGTCGAGCTGGTGTGCTGGCAATGATACGTGGCTGAGCTACAGCTCAGTATTTTCTTATTCTATTTGTCATGGCCAATCTGTAACGCCAGTGAATAGCGACGACTTTGCATGGCCTAATGTGTAGCATGGACAAAAATCGCTAGCTGCATGGCCCATTCAGATGGAACTCGAGAGATATTCTCATCTACTTCCAAGGCTTTCGCCTAGGTCCAGTGGATTTGGATGGACCTAGCCACCAACCAAGCAATTACGCCATTCACTGTCGTACTCTTCGAACTGGTCGGCTAGGTAGGCAGTGTTCGCATCCTTGCACAAGGGATTTCACTGCGACGTGGACAAGCTCCCGGCCACTATTGTCATCTCCAAGAATGTGCTATGGGATTTCATCAGGGTGCGTGTCCGTGATCTCCAGCAGAAGCATGAGAAAGGGAATCTACGCTGTGCCGCGGCCCTTGCCCTTCCAGCCCTATATTGCTCCACAATCGCCCCAGTAGCCTCGTCGGCAGCTACAAATGAAGGACCAGGAAAGCATAGAAATTGACGACCTCACATGGAAACTCAGAACATTTCTGGAGGACAAGAGGTATGCATAATTTAAATTTTGACAAACTTCTGTGTGGTTCATAGTTCACAACCTCAAACTGATGTGGCACTCCTTTGCCCAATGACCCATCTTCCCGCAGCGCCGGCAGACATTGGGGTCGACCTTCTTCTTTTTCTTCTCCGAAGAAGCCTTGCCATGGCGCTTGCCATCGCCACTGTGGCTGGAGGAAGCTTCCCCGGAGTTCCTCCGGGCAGCCCACTCCTCCTATGTTAGCAGCAGCTTGCCGTTGTCCTTCGTTGTTGTGGCCTGCTCCATGCGCTCGTCCACCACTCGCAGACGGCCAGTCACATCCTCAATGGTGAAGGTGAACAGGTTTAGCATCGTCTCTATGGAGAGAGCGATCTGGATGTACTTCGCCGGCACGGAGTGGAGATACTTGGAGACCGTCTCTTCTTCGTCGATGGTGACGCCGTGGCTACTCAGCTTGTTGATGAGCGTCTGTAGGCGGAGGGAGAAATCCTCCACTGCCTCACCATCCTTGAACTTGAGGTTGGCGAACTCCTGCTTCAGCAGCTGGGCCGTCGCCTTCTTTGCGCGGTCGGAACCGATGCGTATCGCTGGAATGGCCTCTCACGCCTCCTTAGCAGAGCTCTTCGCCCACAATGGCTCCCTGTACTCCGTTGGCACAGCAGCAACGCTGACATGTCGTCTTTTTCATTGTCGGTGCCCTTGTCAACAGCATTCCAGAGCCGTCGGGTTCTGAGCTTAATCTTCATGGTCACCGCCCACTCGCCGTAGTTGGTGCGATTCAGCGTCGGCTAACTGGTGCCGCAGACCTCCCGCACCGTGCGCACAACGACCTTCTGTCGTGGCTGGGTAGCCACAGCAGCGCCGCTGCTGTCGTCCATCTCCAAACCGTCCGTCATCGCTAGCGGTTCGTCCGGTGACGACGCTTGTACGGCTCCGATACCACTTGTTGGCTCCCCTAGATCTCCGGCACGAGTGAGCCGACCACTCACCAACGTTGCCGACCACGACGCTATGGTTGGCGACAACACACTATGCCTAAAGGTAGAAACAGGGTGGAAGAACAGAGCACACACACAGTAGAGATACCAGCGTTGACCGGAGCTCTGCAGATGAGATGGTAAAACTGAATTCGCTCTCTTTACTGAGTTGCAGTGCCAAACTATGGCAGTGTTTAGATGCACTGAAAAGTGCACTATGCAAAATAAGATTCCCCGTCACATCAAACTTGCGATACATATATGGAGTACTAAATGTGGATAAAATCAAAAACTAATTGCACAGTTTGGTTGTACTTTACGAGACGAACATTTTGAGCCTAATTAGTCAATGATTGGACAATTATTACCAAATACAAACGAAATGCTACAGTGTATTTTGGCTATCCAAATTTTGGATCTAAACACAGCCTATATATACAACTCTACTCATCTAATTCTAGTACACAGACATGTCATGCTGTCATGCTGCTACAGAGAGTAGATGTGATAGCACGGCTGACTTTGGTGCCTGCCTCTGCTGTGGCTATAGTGCGACAGGAGAGCCGTTCGACGTCTGCTGCTGCAGTGGCTACAGTGCCACAGCAGGGAGCCCTTTTCGATGCCGCCTTCCTCGCCTCGTGTTCATACCAGGGAGCAAACAAAGAGTAGACCTGATGACCTGCAGTTCATGCGCACAGCCTTTCAGCCGAGCTGGTCTGCTGGCAATGATACGTGGCTGAGATACAGCTCAGTACTTTCTTATTCTATTTGGCATGGCCAATCTGTAACGCCAGTGAATAGCGACGACTTTGCATCAACTTGCCATCATAACTTCATACTAAGATGGGTTCACGGCCATGTTGCGTCCAGCGTCATCTCCCGCGTCCAGCTCCAGTGTGGTACACCGACGAACGGGTCCCACGGGCTAGCACTCTTGCACAGCTGGTCAGCTGTGCTACCCGGCCTGCTGCTTCACCTCGGCCCTCGGCCGTCGACAATATGATGTACTCCCTCCGTCCATAAAAACATGCAATTCTCGCTTTTCGAGAAGTCAAACAGTTTGAACTTTGACTAAATTTATATAAAAAAATACTAATATTTATAATACAAAATAAGTATCATTAGATTAGTTATAGAATATATTTTTTTAATAAATATATTTGGAGACATAAATGTTAATACTATTTACTATAAACTTGGTCAAACTTGAGTCAGTTTGACTGGCACGCTTCCCATAATTGCTTGTTTTGTTGGACGGAGGGAGTAGTGGGCGACGAAGCGGCGATCTACCCGGGTGGGTTGGGCTAAAGAAAGTAGGCGAAACTGTGTGCAGTTCAATGGCCTAATGTGTAGCATGGACAAAAATCGCTAGCTGCATGGCCCATTCAGATGGAACTCGAGAGATATTCTCATCTACTTCCAAGGCTTTCGCCTAGATCCAGTGGATTTGGATGGACCTAGCCACCAACCAAGCAATTACGCCATTCACTGTCGTACTCTTGTTCGCATCCTTGCACAAGGGATTTCACTGCGACGTGGACAAGCTCCCGGCCACTATTGTCATCTCCAAGAATGTGCTATGGGATTTCATCAGGGTGCGTGTCCGTGAACTCCAGCAGAAGCATGAGCAAGGACATCTACGCTGTGCCGCGGCCCTTGCCCTTCCAGCCCCATCCCCAAGATATATTGCTCCCCAATCGCCCCAGTAGCCTCGTCGGCAGCTAGAAATGAAGGACCACTACCGGAAACAGTTACTTTGCCGAGTGCCACAGGCACTTGGCGAAGCCCAAAATACACTCGGTAAAGACTTTGCCGAGCGTAACACTTGGTGACTCGCTCTCGGCGAATTTTCCACTGGCAAATAGATATTTGCCGAGTATCAAATACCGGGCACTCGGCAAAGGATTTGCCGAGTGTCAAAAAACACTCGGCGAAGTTAACCCTCAGTGAAAAGGGGGTCAACGGCGTCCACGGTAACGGAGAGTTTGCCGAGTGTCAGACGGAAGACACTCGGCAAACATCTTCAACTTTCCTGAGTGCCAAGCCTCCGACACTCAGCAAAGAGGGGACACCCCGCACCATTTTACTACGTTTTTGCCGAGTGTTAAAGCCAATACACTTGGCAAAGATCTACGTTTTTGCTGAGTGTTTTGGCTTTAACACTCGGCAAACATTGCACACTCGGCAAAAAATTACCAGAAAAACAGAAACTGATCTCTTTGCCGAGTGTTAAGCCAAAACACTCGGCAAATGACCTCTTTGCCGAGTGTCACACTCGGCAAACTATCCAAAACCCCCTGTTTTTACATCACAGGCATATATAATACATCACAGGCATATATTAAGCATCACATGCACACAAATAAGTTGTAGTTTATTCGAGAAAGTAATCCACAAGTTCTAGTTTAAATAAGTAATGCACAAATAATCCATAAGTCACTGAGGAGGAGGCCCTTGGAACCACTGCGACTGATTCGGGTCTTGTGGTTGAGTATTTGAAGCCGTTGATTGATTCTGCACATAGGAGAAGACATGTGTGAGACAATATTGATATCATTTGAGCTAACTAAGGAACTTGTCTAAGTTAAAGTATTCAATCTAATGTGTCAAGTGACTCATAGGAGTAGTTGTGGGTGGCTGACGTGAAGGGAATAGCATCAGTGGCGGTGGTAAAGATTGACACATGGTCGAAGCAAAATTCTGCATGTATTGGAACATCTGGTCCATCCTCATCCGATTTTCTTTGTCCATCCTCTGCCGCTCGGCCTCTAACCGCTCCACCCTCGCCTCCATCTCCTCCCGTTGCTTCTTTTCTGCTTCCACCTGGGCCTAAAATATTTCATCGGAATGTTACAATGCAAAGCAATGCAAAGCTAAAGTACGTAAGAAAAAACGAATGATGAATAGAAGAGAAAGAACCTGGAGAGCTTCTATCTGGAACTGTGCAGTGGTCGGCCGTGGGCGTATCGCTGGGCTTGACTTCGTGCTCCTTGCTCGGATCTGGGAGAGAGTGGGAATAGAGGCCATGTCGATTGCGCTGTCGTCAATCCAATACCGACCATGCTTCTTGCCTCCTCCCACCCTCATCACGATTTCTCCGTCAATCTCCTGGGAGCTCGGATCGAACTCTGGCCCGTGAACCTCCCTTGCCATCGTTGTATACTAGGTGACGCATCTGTGGATGCTTGGATGGCTGTATGCCTCAGGCGGGTCCTCCGGGTTGAAGTCAATGTCGGCCGTCGCCTTGCCCTTTTTGGACAGAACCCATGCCTTGAGCTGGGAGCAAGACTGGCCATCATGTGACGACGACTACGGCAAAAATGCAAAATGATTAGAAATTATGCATAATTAAGAGTTAGAATAAAGAAATGAAGTTGCGTACCCATTTTTCCCTATATTCATCAAGGCTCAGGCTGCCTTGATGGTGTGATGCACCTGGCATCTGCAAACGCCGCTCCCGGCAAGCAAGGTGGTGTTGCAACCACCCGGGCTGCAACCACTCATCCACCATCTTTTCCCAGCACCGGATATGTGCTCGGCACCACCACGGAGGCACCTACATCATCAAGCATGTGACTTATGAAAAAAGAAATTAAGCGTAATTAATCTCAAATTAAGTAAGTATCAACGTTCTTTACTTACACTCATGAATTGGTCCTTGGTCAGGTTCATTGTCCTTGCCTCCTCTTTTTTAACCTTCATGGTTTTGTATTGAGCGTAGAACTCGATGATGGCCTAGATGCGCGCCTCGTAGTGCATGTCCTTCACGAGCTTCTTGGCGGTTTGTTCAGAGATGGACTTCGCCTTGTCCTCGAATCCCTCCTGGCATCTATAGAAGTCCTGCATATAGAGGCAATGTATAAAGTTATTATTTCAAGAATGTCCGGTGAAAGTGATGTATTGAGCAATGCAGGGCGAGCAATACTTACCCACAGCTCGCCCTTCACCCGCTCCGCTATGTTGGTGAATCTCTGCGATCACGATCAGGGATGTCGGGGGCGGCGACGTAGTGGTCCCACGTGTAGGCCGGTTGCTGCTGTCTGGCGTACGACACCAAGCTAGGGAAGTGTTCCCTGCACAAAAGGCCAAGGATGTCGTTGACCTTGCAGTTGTGATCACCCCCACTGAGCTTAATTCAACTCCTGCACAAGTGATTAATATAAATTATTAGTTTCTTTTGTAATTTTCAACATATCAAAATTATTGCGAACATTTAAAGTTACTTACCTGGTCCCTGTCGGTTTAATCAGCGGGCGTCTATGCTCAGGTATCGGAAGCCTCGGGAGGGATGAGGGACCTCGCAACTAGATCTTGGACTGGGCATCCCCTGCCTCCTCCCCCTCCCCCTCCTGCTCCTGCTCCTCCTCCTCCTCCTCACCAGAGGCGTGCGCGGAAGGTACCTCCTCCGCCTCAGACGTCGGGGGGTCAGGTTCAGGCGACGGGGCCTCGCCCTACCCTTCCCTTGACCCCTCTGCCTTTGCCTCTGCTCCTGCTCCTGCTCAGATGTCGGGGGGTCAGGTTCAGGCGACGGGGGCCTACCTCGATGCCTCCCTCGACCCCTCCCTGAAGCTAAAGCTAAACCTGACCTTGATCTAGAACCTAAACCTAAACCTGAACCCCTCCCTACAGCGGCGATTCTCTCGCAAATTGCCACGAGCTTCCTCGTAGTGCCCACCATTGCTCAATTACCTGCAAAAAAAGAGTAAACCAATCAGCACAGATAAACAAAACATACTTAGAAAGATATGCAGAATTAACTTAACATACTTCAAAAATAACATGGTATGATAAATAATAAATAAATTAGTACGACTCGTACATGTATTAGAAATAATCATCATGATCGGGATTAGCTGGATCATAAGTCTCATCAGCACTATCACGCGTGTCGATATAATCATGCCCGTGCTCCAAAGGAGGAATGTCATCATCACTGTCATTGCCTAATTGTAATCGCTGAAATACTTCAAAGTCCTTCACATTCTGAACCTCGTCTCCAGCGTCCTCGTCAGCAACCCCTTCATTGTCTACTTCCATTCCGATCGCTTCGGTTAAATCTATCACAAAACTCCCTTCGAGCCCATCTTCTTGGAAGAACTCTCCGTCATATGTGTTGGGGTCTATATTGTAATCTTCATTCTTTGGTACAGGTAGTTTACCCTGTGGCGATACCTTGTACACAACATCCCAACCCTTAAGACGGCTGTCGGTTTGGCACGGGTATGACAAATAATAAACTTGCGTGGCCTGTTGAGCCACAATATAGACGTCGTCTCCTGGTAAGACGAATGATTGTCGAATTTCGACTAGCCCAATATTAGGGGTGCGTCTCATGACATCTGGATCAAACCAATGACATTTGAATATGACTGGATTAAGAGGTTTGCAACCATGAAAAGTTAGTTCGTATATTTCTCCAATTATTCCGTAGTACTCGACCCCATCAAAGCCTGGCGTAAAAACTCCGGTATTTGTGGTTCTTCGATTGGGCCGACTCTGCTCGTGCCTTGTTGTGTGAAAGCGATATCCATTGACGTCATAACCGGTAAACGACCTGACCTTATAGGCACAACCATCGGCAACCTCTCTCAACTCGACATTCATAGACGCTTCGGTTTGGCCCTGCAAGTTCAAGCAGGGTGGTGCGTTTTATTATTTGCATGTACGAGCAATTTGTAATATCAAACTAAGTACGAGCTAAATTGGACTGTGCCTTCTACTTGAACCAAGAAATGAAATCGGGCTTTACATTTCCTGCACCCTCTTTGAGAAGGGTATCACTTTCGTGCGAGGTAGGTTTCCTTGATTTACGCTAGAATTGATGATGAAATTCCCTATACTAACAAGAAACATGGGAGTTGGACACAGAAAAGTGACTACTTGAGAACAAGTTTGTTGAGAACAAGTTTGTTGAGAACTTACAGCATGTATGGCTCCACCTTGGATAGGTTGGTCAACACGTATAGCATGATAATGCGTCATTCTTCATGTTTCAAGGTCTTGTGGGTCGCACCACTTGCACTTCTGAGTTGCCCTCGGAAAATGCTAAGGCTCGATTCATCTCCGTCGGCATTGTAACGAGATGGTGGATTATGCACACTAGGAAGGTTGTCGGCATAGTATTTTGTTGTAAAGTTTGACACCTCTTCCAGAATGTATGCCTCTGCAATGGATGCTTCAATTTTGCATTTATTTTTACATTTAGTTCGAAGAACCTTTTGACATCTCTCAATTGAATAGCACCAACGGCCCTGCACAGGCCCCCATTCGTGCTTCATACGGGAGGTGTAGAATCATATGCTGCATCGGATTGAAGAAGCCGAGTGGAAAGATCTTCTCCAACTTACAGAGCAACACATGCCCCATTTTTTCCATTTCTGCAACCATGGTACGAGATAACTCCTTGGCACAAAGTTGGCGGAAGAAATTGCTCAACTCCGCTAGCACCTGCCAGACATGCTCAGGGACATAGCCTCGAACCATCACCGGAAGTATGCGCTCAAGCCATATGTGGTAATCATGACTCTTGAGCCCGTTGACTCGCATAGTAGCTAAGTTCACTCCCCTCTTCAGATTCGTTGCATACCCATCAAGGAACATCAATGTTTGGAACCATTCTAGTACCTCCCTCCTTTGGGCCCTCGTTAGGATGAAATCAGCCTTAGGCTTTCTCCATGACTTGCCGGCTCTAGGAAGCGCCATGTCCAGCTTTGGTCTGTCGCATAACTTCGCTTGATCCACTCTAGCCTTAACATTATCCTTTGTCTTATCAGGAATGTCCATGATTGTACCAAAAATTGCCTCAGCGATATTCTTTTTAGTGTTCATTACATCAATGTTATGTGGAAGAAGAAGATCATCAAAATAGAGGAGGTTCCACAAGCACGACTTCTGAGTCCAAGCATGTTGCTCGCCATATCCCACAAAACCACCTTCTTGTTTATTGACCTCGAGAGCGTCTAATTGAGCATGAACTGTGGCTCCTGTCATCATCTGTGGTGCAGGGTCTGTAACTACAACATCTTTCGTAAAGTTCTTGATGTCTAGTCTGAATGGATGGTCAGGAGGGAGGAATTGTCGATGTTTGTCGAATAAAGAATACTTGCCACCCTTCGTCAACCAAAAGAACATCAGAGAAGCCTTGCATATTGGGCATGGGAACCTCCCGTGAACACACCAGCAACAGAAAATCCCTTATGCCGGCAAGTCATGCAGGGAGTACTAGTACCAAACATGCATTTTGAAGTTTGTCTTTGTAGCTCGGTCATATGTCCATACCCCTTCCTCTCAAGCACGAACCAAATCATCAATCAGAGGCTCCATGTGCACACTCATATTATTCCCTGGGTGTTCTGGAATTATCAACGACAAGCATATGTTCTGTCATTGAAAGAGGACGCCAGGGGGGAGATTGAGGGGGATAACGAACATGGGCCAACAGGTGTACGTGGCAGCCGCCATTCCGTAAGGATTGAACCCATCTGTTGCCAGCGCAACACGTACATTACGAGCCTCTAGAGCTTTCTCAGGATGAATCTCATCAAACCTTGTCTAGGCTTCACCATCGGATGGGTGTACCATCTTCTCAAGATTGTATCGACGTCCGTTTTTGTGTCATGTCATCTGTTTCATGGATTCCTCAGTCATGTAAAGTCGTTGGATCCTTGGTCTCAAAGGAAGGTACCGTAGGATCTTCACGGGGATTGTGAGCTGCCTCTTCTGACCATCACCGGAGTCTACCTCTAGGAACCTAGACGATTCACACTTCACACAGTATTTTTCTTCCGCATACTCTTTCCTAAATAAGATGCATCCCTTCGGACAAGCATGTATCTGCTCGTATGGCATCTTAAGTGCACGAAGGAGTTTCTATGCCTCATACATGCTCTTTGGCAAGATGTGACCATCCGGGAGCAGGCTACCAACAACTGCTAGCATAATATCGAAGGCGTCTCGACTCAAGGTAAACTGAGACTTCACGGCCATTAGGCGTGCAATGGCATATAGTTGAGAAACCTTGGTATGCCCGTGAAGGGGTTGCTATGCCGCAGACAACATGTCATAATACGCCTTTGCGGTAGCCTCTGGCTCCTCCTCCCTACTTGCTTCATCGAAGTGTGCTTCATGGTAGTCATTCAACATGTCTCCGACCCCGGCATCATCATCATATTCCTCGATGCGTTGTCTCAAGACCTCGTCTCTCCCACGATTGGCTTCACCATGGTAGATCCACCTGGTGTAGTCTGACGTAAATCCGTTCTTCATAAGATGTTTGCCCATGTCTAGCTTGGTTTGCCAACGCATGTTTCCACATTTGCTACACGGACACCAAGTCGATCTAGCTCCTTTGACAATTGCAAACGCCCATTCCAAGAAAGCATCCGTCTTGTCAATCCATTCATTGGTCAACAAATTCTGACTAGAGCGGCCCATGTACATCCACTCATGGTCACCCATCCTCTAGCATATCAGTGAGTAATATATAAAATCACGTTGCATCTACACATTCCTATAGTGTCTATTAGGTAAAGATAGGTCCTAATCCCACCTGAGGATGTGTAGTGGGTTTAGTTTCCATGCTCTACTCCGATCCGAGATAAAATTTCGGTAGCACCTCTCCGTTGTTCTCCAAATACACGTCCTGAAAGGGAGATTGTGTATTCAGAGAACAACAGGGAGGTGCTGCCAAAACTCTATCTCGGATCAGAGTAGACCATGAAAACTAAACCCGCTACACATCCTCGGGCTGTCCAAAAAACGTGGACAATTCGAAACAGATATGGTTATAGATATGCAAAAATTTGCATATTTCCAACCATATCTCTTTTGAACGGGAGACGCCTAACTAGGTTACATGATATACGAACATCAAACGAAAAGAGAGGTGTATGATGCCTCACCTTGCTATCCGGCAAAGTGACGAGTCAAGGACGGTCCTTGTGAGTCTCTCCTGCAAGAAAATGAACATAGTAGTGTCAAGTCGAATTTTTGGCAGCACCTCCCCTTCATGGGGAGGTTTCCAAAACATGCATCAAATATAATGGCACGATGGCCGACAACCACATCCACACCAACAGAACAGCACGATGGCCGACAACCACATATAGCTCACAAGAAAGCAAATAATTCATGGTTTATCCTTTTCTAATTTCTAAAAAAAAGTCATATCACCTCTATAGACATCCTACTACCTCTTAAACTTCTCTAAAAAAGTCCATTTCTATCACTTTCTAATTTCTAATTCATCCTACCTTTTTATAATTTCTAAAAACGACACTGACAGTGGCCATACTAGGCTACTTTCGAAAGATGTTTCAGGTTTAACCTACAACATTTTAGTGCACCAACCTACGAAACAGCAAAAGGGCCTAAACAACAATCCTGGACATACAAGACTGCAGTATAACGATATTTCAGGTTTTCCCCACATAATATTGCACAAACCAAATTGTAGGAAAGGTTTAAGGGAAGTGTGTGGAAGTGTATGTGGTAGGCCACATCTTTAAACCGAGCACTAATGGAATTAGGGGATAAGGCTTCCTTACCAGCAACGACGAGAAGGTGAGGACGAATTCGACTCGATTCCATTCCGATTCCCGCTCCGCTCAACACCGACCCAGCACCAGCATGGCGGCTGCGATCGAAGAACAATCCTCGTTCGACTGGGCGGTGTGCTAGGATTCGGTGGGTGGGGGAGTGCGGTTGGCGGAGGGGGCGGTGGGGAAGGATGGAGGGCCGGGGTAGGGGTGCCGGGAGAAGAAGAGGCAGCAACCGCCGGCCGGTCGGTGGCCTCACCGCCACGAGCGCCGCCGGTGTGGGGGGGTGGCGCCGCTGGGTGGAGCCGCCGCGGGCGTGGCGCGCCGGGGCCGGGAGGGCGACGCCGGGGGCGGGGGCGCGCTGCCGGGTGGAGCCTCCGCGGGCCGGGAGGGCACCGTCGGGGGATGGAGGGGGCGGGGACGCCGACAGGATGGGGTCGGGTGGTCGCGACATGTGTCTGTGGCATGTGTGCGTTGTGTGTGTGCGGGGTCGCCGGGTTAACTGTTAGGGGGTATGTCGAGTGCCCGCAATCTGGCACTCGGCATACCCCCTTTTTTTCAAAAGGTCTACTCGCCTGGCAGTGGGCCAGCACCCAGACTTTGCCGAGTGTTTTGTAGAAGACACTCGGCAAAGAGCTACTTTACCGAGTGTTATATAGAAACACTCGGCAAATTACGCTAATATTTCATGTATACCTTTATTAGCTCATTTTAGTAACTTTTTCATATATATTTTGAAAAAAAACTTGTCAAATTCACTCAAAATGCATATTTGTTTTTTCTACTAATATTATTTCATTATTTCATGAGTTATAACTCAAAATTAATTTATATCAACTAAAATTCTATAATTGCAATTAATAAATAGAAAATATGAAACGGATCCAAAAATTTGTCAAAATTTGACATGAACCAATCTATGTTGTGTATTGCCTATACAAAAAAATTTGAACTCAAACCCCAATTCACATATCACTTGGACTCTAAATCTTACCGGATCCTTCTAAGTTCTACGAATTTTCTTCGGAGATGCTTCCATTTGTAAGCATCATACGTCACAAATTGTGCGAAACATTCTCAATTTTTTACCACAGCCTCCACATATGATATCATGACATCTTGACAAATCTCGTGATTTTCATACTTCGTTTGGTTTTTGTAGAATTTAAAAATCATTCAGACACACGTTCGTGGTTGTGTTTCCTGAACAAAATGATCGAAATTTCTTTTCATTTCCTGCATGAGACATCAATCCGGACTCAATAACATGAATATGATTTTTCCACTCATTTTATTCTATTATTTCAATCATTTGTGGTTCAAATTTCACTTAAATCAATAAATTACTCAAAATGAAATTAATTCACTAAATATAGCAAACAGACCAAGAAATAGACCAACTTTTAACATGTAGTACCAAATGTCGTATGTGGGGAGTAGAAAAATTGTGGAGGGCCGAGGAAAAAATAGTTTTGGATTTGCCGAGTGTCTCCATAAACACTTGGCAAACCCATATACTTCGCCGAGTGCCGACAGAAAACACTCGGCAAATACGTACTTCGCCGAGTGCCTCTAACGGACACTCGGCGAAGTCCTAATGGCCGGCACGCTGTCCGGTAGGACGGCGCACGCGCGGGTCACGTGTTGGCTATTGCCGAGTGTCCCATAGAGGCCGAGTGTTGACACTCGACAAATCATAAATATGCCGAGTGTAATAGTATGCCGAGTGTCTTGGAGGAAACACTCGGCAAAGCTGTCGTTTGCCGAGTGTCCGATATAATACACTCGGCAAACATAAAGCACTCTGGCATTTTCACTGTTTCCCATAGTGGACCAAGAAAGCATAGAAATTGACGACCTCACATGGAAACTCAGAACATTTCTGGAGGACAAGAGGTATGCATAATTTAAATTTTGACAAACTGTGTGGTTCATAGTTCACAACCTCACACTGATGTGGTACTAATTTCCTCATCTACGTAACCGTTTCTTATTTTTCATAACAGATACCTCATTATGGTCGATGATCTATGGAGCATTGGGAAATCATGCGGCATTGTTTTCCAGATAACGATCTTGGTAGTAGGATAATCATCACAACAACGAATGACGCATTGACATTGTGGTGCTCTGTAGGTTCTAGCGATTGCCTTTAGAAGATTGGCTTCCTTAGCGATGCAGACTCTGAACCAGGGTCCTGCTCTGAACAACTGTTTGTGCACGAAGTCTTTGGTAAAGGGTTTTCTTCAGCATTTTAAAGATAATTCTGCCGAAATCATGAAAAAAATGTGGAGGGCTGCCTCTTGCTATAGCTAGAGCAGCCATGTTAGCGCAACATCAATCACTTCATCAATGGAAGAAGATCGAATTGAAGTCATTAGTATCAAGTTCAGATGAAAATTATATGTGGCAGTGGCTCAATCTCAGTTACCACGATCTACCAGATATTCTCAAGACATTTATGATGTATCTAAGCATATTTCCTGAGCACTATGAGGTTGACGTAGAGCGCCTAACGAGGTTATGGATTGCTTAAGGACTCGTCAATAATGCAAGCTACAGAACTTTGGAGAAAACAGCATTAAGCTACCTTGATGGGCTCATTAGCATAAACATGGGGCTCGTAAAACTGAACTCACTCTCTCTACTGAGTTGCAGTGGCAAACTATATATACAACTCTACTCATCTAATCCTACTACACAGACATGTCAGGCTGCCATGCTGCTACAGTGAGTAGATGTGACAGCACGGCTGGCTTTTTGGCGCCTGCTCCTGTTGTGGCTACAGTACGGCAGGAGAGCCGTTCGACGCCTATCTCTGTAGTGCTACATTGCCACAGCCGGGAGCACTTTTCGGTGGTGCCTCCCTCGCCGCGTGTTCATACCATGGAGCAAACAAAGAGTAGACCTGATGACCTGCAGTTCAAGCGCACAGCCTTTCAGTCGAGCTGGTCTGCTGGCAATGATACTTGGCTGGGCTACAGCTCAGTATTTTCTTATTCTATTTGGCATGGCCAATCTGTAACGGCAGTGAATAGCGACGACTTTGCATCAACTTGCCATCATGACTTCATACTAAGGGGGAGGGTTTGCTTGCCACTTCTAAATTTTAGCTGTTGTCCGATCGAATGTTTGAACGATATAGACTAATTACCACTACGTAAAAAATGATTTTTAGCAACGGCACTAATTTTTGTAGGGGCAGCTGGTGATGGAGCCGCCCCTACAGTGACGTGCTCTGGAGCCCAGACATCAGCCGCCCCTACAAATGAAACAGCAGGGACAGCTGGTGATACGTGCCGCCCCTACAAATGGGTCTGATTTGTAGGGGCGGCTCACTCACCAGCCGCCCCCGACGTTGCTATTTGTAGGGGCGGCTGGTGATTGAGCCGTCCCTACAAATGCCCCCATATAAATACCTCCGATTTGTTGGAGCGGCTCAATCACAAGCCGCCCCTACAAATGACCCACATATAAGGCTGGACGAAAAACTCAAAGCTCGTTAGCTCGCTCGGCTCGTGGCTGGCTCGGCTCGGCTCGGCTCGTTATGATAACGAGCCGAGCCGAGCCAAGCTTTTAGCTCGTTAGCTATAACGAGCCAACTCGAGCCAGCTCGTGAGCTAAACGAGCCAAGCTTTCAGAAAAAAATATCAAAACTTATATTAGTTTTTGTATTACTTCATGTCTTGCACTTTACAATTGACTGGTAATTGGTCTAGACCCTATAAATTGACTGGTAACTGGTCTAGATGTATTTATTTTATATTATTATTATTCTCAAACTTTAGATAAATGCAAATATTATATTTTGTGTATTTTTTATACCTGGCTCGCGAGCTTAACGAGCCAGCTCGAGCTTTTAACGAGCCGAGCCGAGCTAGCTTTCTGGCTCGTTAGGATAATAAGCCGAGCTGAGCTAGCTCGTTATCTTAACGAGTCAGAACGAGCTGAGCAGGCTCGTTATCCAGCCTTACCCACATATAAAACAACTGCAACATCTTCTTTCTCCTCAGGTCACTTACTCCAACATGTGAAAGAAAGGTGGGGAGACCTTGTGCACCTCCCAAAAATTGCTCTACTGAGGTGGAAGATTTTGGTCTCAAATTCTTTAGTAGAGAGGTTGTAGAAGGTAAGAAAATGATATTCCACATATTTTTTTGAATATTTAATGGTTGGTTAGTGGGTAATTAAAGTTTTATTTTTCTCTCTCTTCTATGGTGCTTGAGCAACTTATGAAGCAAATTAGACCCAAGTTTTAAATGTACTAGGGTAAATTAGGAAGGGGAACAAGATCATACCCTTATTTGGTCCATGTTTCTTGATTTTAGTGAACAATTAGTTAGTTTTATGCATATTTCATGTGCATGTAGATCTAGATCTAGGGTTTGGTTTTTTTATTAATTTCGTTTTTGTAAATTTATGTTTGATAAAATTGGACTAGGGTTTGTATGAAAGATATTGGGTAAAGTATAATTGTTGCTAATTGTTGTCTTTAAAATTATTTATTGTAATCAATAAATATGTATTTTAATTATTTATGGATAAATGGGCCATTAATTAATTTTCCTCTACCATGGTGTGTTTGTATGCTTCATGTAATTATATTAGATTTATATTCCTATATATCTGAAGTATATACAATTATTCTCAAGTAACTATTAATTTGATTTATTTTTATATATATCTGAATAAGTAGTTCTTTAATGTTTGTTTTGTTGTTGTTGTAAAAGATGGAGTACATGAACTCTTGGATGTATGGTTCGTTAAGGTTCAAGGCAAGTTTCCGTGAAGAGGTGGATAAATTTATTGAAGCCACAAAGATGCATGCAACGACATTGAAAGAGAATAAGGATACAATTATTTGTCCCTGTAAAAATATTGCTAGTTTTGTGCTTGAGCTGCTCATCCTGAAGGCTAAGTACGGCTGGTCAGACTATAGTTTCAATAATCTATTGCATCTCCTGTCATGGGTGCTGCCACAACCAAACTCAGTTCCTGCCAACGTATACCAAGCGAAGAAGGTCATAACTCCATTGACAATGGGGGTTGAAAAAATTCATGCATGCCCCAACCACTGTATACTTTTTCGTGGTAAAACATTCAAGTCACTAGATAAATGTCCTCGGTGTGGGGCCAGCCGGTACAAGAACAATGACCTTTACGGTGGGGACGAAGCCTCCACGGGAAAAAAGAGGAATAAGAAGGGTACAAAAAAGGTGGTACAAGAATCTCAGCCCACAGAGGACACTCCATTAGGCAACGATGCAAAGCAGAGAAGAATTCCTGCCTTAGTAATGTGGTACCTGCTAGTGACCGACCGCATGAGACGTATCTTCCTAAACCCTAAAGAAGCCGCACTCATGACATGGTGGGATGATGAGCGCAAGGTGGATGATGATAAGATTGCACATCCGGCTGATTGTAGTCAGTGGCAAAGGTTTGATGAGAAGCACAAAGAATTCAGCGATGACCCAAGGAATGTACGGCTTGGCTTGAGCACCGATGGAATGAATCCCTTCAATGAGAGGATGAGCGACCATAGCACATGGCCAGTGATCTTCACCATGTACAACATCCCAACATGGTTGTGTCAGAAGAGAAAGTACCTTCTCACTATTCTTATTTCTAGCCCTAAACAACCAGGCATTGATATAGACATGTTTCTCGAGCCTTTGATGCAAGAAATGAAGAGACTATGGAGGCATGGGGAATAGATGTACGATGCATTCCGAAAGGAGGACTTCATATGTAGAGCAATAATATTTGTTACTACCAATGATTACCCCGCACTGTTTACTTTGTCTGGATAGATCAAAGAGAAGATGGAATGCTTGGTTTGCTTAGATGGTACTACATGGGTGTACCTAGATGTATCCAAGAAGATAGTTTACCTAAGGAACCGACGCTTCTTAAAGACAAGTCATAAGTACCGCAGCAAATTGTTCTTTAGATTTTATGACAACACCCCGGAGATTGAACCCCCTCCGGAGAGACGTCATAACGGAGAACACGTGTACAGAATGGTGAAAACATACGCATCGTCTATGGAAAGAAGAATCCGGATGGGACGAACAGAGATAGAAGCACACCTCCTGTCGAAGGCGTACCTTTCAAGAAACAATCGATCTTCTTTTAGTATCTGCCTTATTGGCGAGACTTGGAGGTCGCCCATGCCATTGATGCTATGCACGTGCAGAAGAATGTCTTTAAGAGTCTCATTGCTATCTTGATGGACACAGGCAAGTCAAAGGATGGTCTGAAAGCACAAAAAGACATGGTGCAGCTAAATGTGATGCCACAACTTCACCCGGTACCTGAGGCTAATGGAAAATACACTCTGCCCGCGGCGTGCTTCAACCTAACACCAGACGAGAAGAGAGCTATATGTACTTTCCTAAGGGGGGTCAAAGTTCTGACTAGGTTTTTAGCAAATGTGAAGAAGCTAGTGTCGATGAAGGACTTGTCAATAACACACTACAAGGCTCATGATTGCCATGTGATGCTAACAGTGTTTGTACCTATTGCAATCAAGGCTATAAAGCTAGAGTTCTTGAAAATGGCCATCACCCGCATGTGCTACTTCTTTTCGAAGATCTCACAGAAGACGATTGGCAAGCAAGAGTTGAGTGACCTACATGAATTTGTGGTGGAGATACAAAACCAACTGGAGATATGTTTACCTCCTGCTTTTTTGATATAATGCCACATCTCATGATTCACATGGTTCATCAGATACAGGCGCTGGGCCCTTGCTACTTGCATGAAATGTGGTCCTACGAGCGGTTTATGTCAGTTCTAAGTCGATACGTGCATAATCGAGCATACCTAGAGGGCTCTATAATAGAGGGTTACAGTACTGAAGAAGTCGTCGAGTGCTGTCAAGAGTACCTAAAAGTACAGAAAGAGATTGGTAAACCCGATTCTCGTCACAAGGGTAGGCTGGCTGGAAAGGACACCAGTGGTAGAATAGTGTTAATCGACCATGATTACAAAGAGGTGAGTTGGACGCATTACCGTGTCTTGCAGAGTACACAACTGATGCAATCGTACATTAATGAACACTTGACTATCATTATGGCAGAGAGAAATGGCCGTTCGGATGATTGGGTCATGAAACAACACAAGCAACGACTAACTACTTGGTTGAAGGACTAAAACATACCACCTAGAGAAACCATAGACTCTATTACCATCAGTAGGTTGGCGGAGGGGCCATCGAGACAAGTGACACCTTGGAATGCTTATGACATCAATGGGTATACGTACTATACCCACGCAAAGAATAGTAAATATGTGAACCAAAACAGCGGCGTTCGAATAGAGGCTCTCGATGGATTGGGGCGAAAGATCCAATACGTTGGCATCATTGAAGAGATATGAGAACTTGACTATGGAAAGGATATAACGATGGCCATGTTTCGATGCTGCTGGATCAAACAACACTAACTGAATGAGATTGGGTTGAGAGTCCTGGACCTTGAGAATCTAGGCTACCATGATGACCCTTGGGTGCTCGCTTCACATGTCGCATAAGTTTTCTATATGTCTGACCCACAAAGTAACCTCCCGCCGAAGAAGAAGTCAAAGCACGTGGTTGCCTCCGGGAAACAGCATATTGTTGGAGTTGATGCGTGGACGATGTTGAAGCTTACAATAACTACGATGAGATGCTGCTATTCACAGACTTTTCTAAGAAGATCAGTGTTGTGGAAAATAACCTACCCAAAGATATATTGCCATGGGAACGAAAAGGTGTCAAGGGGAAAGTCATTACAGAGGGCTAGCTAGTTGTTGAACGTGGAGTGTTTGTGTAAGTGTGTGTTTGTAAGACTTCATTTATGCATGCGTGTGAGACTATATATTTATGTATGTGTGTAAGACTACATATTTTTGCATGTGTGTGAGACTACATTTATGTATATGTGTGAGACTACCCTTTGCAACATCCAGATGAATCTTTTTGAAATCACTTAACACTTTATGAAATGAAGAAATGACCAAAATAAAAGTAGATCTTGACGAGTTATACAACTTTTATATTCATCACCTTTACAGCTGAAATCATTTAGTGTTTGAAAATCAGGTTTGAAGCTGTCATTTTCTAAAATTCAAAATTTGAATTGTTCAAAATTAGTGACAAAGATAGATAACTAGACTAAAATGATAGAGCATGATTTTTGAAAATTTTAGGAAAAAAATCATCACATTTGGAGTTAGTATGAGGGAGAAAAACTAGTTACAAGTTTCAGCCACAGATTAAAAAGAGAAATTACACTTGTTCATCATTGATCATCATGAACAGTTGTGATTTTTCTTTTTAATCTCTAGGTAAAATTTGTAACTAGTCTTTCTCCCTCATACTAACTCCAAATGTGATGATTTTTTCCTAAAATTTTCTAAAATCTTGCCCTATCAAGTTAGTGTGTTGATTTGGTCATTCTTTTCATTTGACAAAGTTTGAGCATTTCAAATTTTTAAATTTAAAAAAATGACAAGTTCGAACGAGATTTTCAACCATTAAATGATTTCAGCTGAAAAAGTGATGAATATAAAAGTTGTATAACTCATCAAGATCTACAACTTTTATTTTGATCATTTCTTCATCTAACAAAGTGATAGCAAACATTGTTCACAAATCAACATGTTTCTCGTATAGTTCATGAAACTATGAGTCATATGTGAATTTGTGAACAATGTTTACTAATACTTTGTCACATGAAGAAGTGACCAAAATAAAAGTTGTAGATAGGATGCGTTCAACAGCTTTTATGTTCACGACTTTTATTGTTGAAATCATTTAAGGTTTCAAAATCTTGTTTGAAGTTGTCATTTATTTAAATTCAAAATTTCAACTATATAAATTTGGTCAAATAAAAATATGGTCAAAATAAAAGTTGTACATATTGATGAGCTCTACAACTTTGGTATTCATGAGTTTTTAATCTGAAATCATTTACTCTTTCAAAATATTGTTTCAAGTTGAAATTTTTTGAATTTCGAATTTTGAATCGTTCAAACAAAGTCACATGACAAGATGACAAAAATAAAAGTTATACATGTTGATGAGTTATACAACTTTTATGTTTACAACATTTTAATTTTATTTCATTTAATGTCATAAAATTGTAGTCAAAGTTTTAAAATTCAAATTTTTAATTTTTGTTTTTTTGTTTTCTATATTGTTTTGACTACAATTGTTTTTATATATATTTCTGCATATATAGAATAATACAAAATATTATATTTGTGCATATATACAATTGTTTTTATATTACTTTGTGTTTTTGTGATATAAAAAATACATAATTAATAATTTTAAAAAATAGAAAATATTTATAGGGGCGGTTGGATCAGGAACCGTTGTAGGGGCGGCTGGATCAGGAACCGCCCCTATAATCGTCCTGAGTATAAATACAAGGGCGCACAGATGAAAACCTGTAGGGTGCTCTCTTCTTCCTCCGACGCCGTCAGGCTGCCCACTTTTTCCCCGGCGCCCCGCCGACGCCGCCTCCCGACTCCCGTGCCCCCTCTCCACACTCCCGGACCTCTCCCGACGTAGCGGCCTAGATCCCCGACCCCTCCCCTTCTCATCCTCCTCCCCCACCCACCTGCCGACCACGGCGGCCGCTCTCGCCGCCGCAACCCGCCTGGCCGCGGTTCTCGGCGCGCGGGCCGGCTACGACGCCCAGCTGCGGGCTCTTCACATTGCACCAGCCTATAGGGAAGTGGAGAAGTCTCGGGCTCTTGTCGATCCGTGCCTACAACTAACCCTAACTGTGAGCATCGAGGGATTCAAGGTCGAGGTAGAGAGCTGTGGAGGCCTGGAGGCACAAATCAAGCGCCAGCACGGGCGTAGCATCAGCAACCGGCATCGGCATCACCGCATTGAGGTGGAGGCACTACCAGGCACGGCCGCCGGGCACCAGGCGCGGCCACCGGCCACCAGGGCCAGGCGCTTCTTCCCCTCCTCCGTGGCTGGCGGCGCTTCTTCCCCTCCTCCTTGGCCGGCCGCCACAATCTGGAGTCGGCCCAACTCCCTCGCACCCGCACGGGCAGTTTGGGTGTCGCCCTAAACCCTAGCAGCAGTCATATCCCCTCTGCCTTGACGTGTCTACACCAGATGAGGTCCTCTTCATTTTTTCTGAATTTTATTTGAATGAACTCTGATATGAATTTAGGGTATGTAGGCATATGATTCATGAATCCTTAAGCAAGGCAACAATACCGATTTATTGATATAGATGTTTAATTTCTGAAGTTTTATGGTAACAATACCAATTTTATTTAATTTCTGCAGATTAGAGCCACTGACCCCGTGAGCTTCCCTTCACATGCCTCCTTGCTGACTGAGGCTTTTAGCAAATTCATTGATAATCAAGGCATCGCTCTAATTTGCGTTATGTGCCGCTCTTCTGCAGGTTGTGGCGAGCGTGGTGAGTACCTGTTGCTGGTCCTCAATCACTTGGTTTCAAGTCTGAGGCCTCTCCTGCAGCAGGGCACCTCCACCGGTGTCCGCGCTCCTTCACAGCTTCCCCTACACCTGACAGGTAATTCGGATCCACCTTGAGTTAATTTGGCTTTTGTGTTAATCAACCTTGTTGGCTCTTTGATAGTTTATTTATTTACCTAAAAGCAAATTCGGTGTGGTGTTTGGTTTCAGTGCAAGCGGAAATGCCCTTTTGATTGTTGCTTTTTTTTAGTCCTATAGATATAGATCGACTAAGACTGGTGACTTAGTTTTTGTAGGATCCTGTTTTTTTCTGATGATTGATGCATGTGACATGTGTGTCCTTCTATGTGTACTGTCGAATCTAGTTTATGTGCCAATTGGGGACAATTAGGTGGCTACCACCTTTGCATCCCATTCACTGAACAGCTAGCATGACAATATGATCGAGATGCCAGGCATTGCTCCTCTAAACAAAGACAACATGACAGATATATATAGCCTATCAATCCATAGCTTAGAGTGCAGGAGATACTAATAATGATGAATTGATTATGCTTAGAGATGAGCTGCATCAAGCTGGATACATACATACTACATATATATGCATCTGCAAGTCTTAGAGTATCATTTACTATAGCTTTAGGCTTATATATATACTGCAATTATTGAGACCTTTCTGAACCAAACTGGCATTGACATGGAGTACATCATCAATCAGCCTGTCTGAAACTTGGAAACCTTTTTAGTGATATAAAACATACTACGTATAGTATTAATGTTAGCCACTAACAATTACAGTAACACGAATGCATCCAAAAAAACCTCTATATATTTCACCAAAATTCTATGTCTAGTGGCACTAGATTTCTCAACGTTGGCAACAAATTCCATCATCCAGTCGGCAATCACCATGTGTTCCTGCCAGTACGTGACCACCGCCAATCATTAGGCCGGCCGCGATATGGCTCTCATTAAAAAAAAAACTGCGACTGTGACCTTTCCTGGAGCAGCAGGCACTGCCCTGCCTGTTCGTCCTCCATCCATCATGCCTGCCCCCCCTCATGCCCATGGCACAGCTGCATCCATCCCTGGCTGCTACAGCTGCTCGCCTCGCCTCATTTGGAGCTGCTGCTGGGCCGCGCTGCCCGCTGGCCACTTGATGAGGATTCGGATGACCTTGCTGTCACTGCAGCCAAATGATGCGTCCACGTTGCAGCCATCACTACACCAGTGCTGGTACGACCATGGTGCAGTGGTCTCCACTGTCCTTGCACTCCTCCCTAGTTACTCACTTGCTCACTCATCATCGTCTCACCTTCACGCTGTGAATATACAGAGCACGAGAGCAGGACATGGTGTACAGGTGTCACTCTTACCTGTCCAGCTGAGCTCTGCATGCAACCGGCGCCTTTCAGTCTGAACTGAAGCACCCATTCTTCTCTTCGTTAGGTGATTCACAGTTGCAGCAAAACGTTCTTGAAACTGAGAGGAAAGTGCAGTCAGGAAGTTGGTTGCATGCATTTTGGTTCAGTTTTCCAAAACCGGATGTACTTGTGTACACAGTCACACACTGGAAAATGCATGATATGGGTTCTCTCCGGGGTGACATGTCGCATACCGTGTTCTCTTTACCAGCCAATTATTGTGTTGTCAGAGAAAATGAACACTAGTAGTACTAGCTCCTAGTACGCATGTCTGAATAATCAGATCTAATCACTGATCAGGACGGTTTTCTATAGAGTGCCCTGTAGGATTATGGTGTGACGTGATGTTAGAGGTTATTAGCCGCTGACGCCTAACTAACTGCAGCGGCCATGTATGCATGAAGTTAACTATAGGGGCGGCTCTAGTGCTTTTATAGGGGCGGCTGCGCCAGCCGTCCTTTCTAGGGTGTTCCTACAGAGGGTGCCTCTGTAGGGGTGGTTTCCTGACCGTCCCTAAAGTGCCCTCTGTAGGGGCGGCTGGTGTTTTCAGCCGCCCCTATAGTGTCCTCTGTAGGGGTGGCTGGTAATATCAGCCGCCCCTGTAGTAAACTTCTGTAAGGGCGGCTGTATCACCAGCCGCCCCTACTGTGTGTATTTATAAGGGCGGTTCAATCAAGAACCGCCCCTACAGTGGATTTTCCAGCAAAAAAATAATTCAAATTCAAATCTGACCGCATATATATATAATTCAAATTCGAATCTGACCGCCACAAATATACATATATACATCCACAAACACAAGACCATTATTTAGAACATCATCATAAGTCATAATTCACAAAAGTCCATCATTATTGGTAGTTAAGAAGATAAGAGGGGATGAAAGTGGACTACGATTATTACATTTTTAACTTCAAATGAATTGTGCCGTAGAGGAAACTGATCATGTCCAGCAGGTTCGAGCTGAGGTGGATTCACATGTTGTCCTTGGCCATAGAATGCTTGAAAAGCTTCCTCTCTTGAGTTGATTTTTTTGTACCAATTTCCCTTGGAAGCCATCGACTTGAGCATGTGCTTTGTTCCAGCTAGAGTACACACCATGTTCCTTCCTACGATGAACAACATACCATGCCATAGCTGTAGAAAAAGTAAAGTGCAGTAACAAAAAGTAAAGTGTAGTAGCAAAAATACCACCAGGAGGCATGTGTAAGCATCATTGGCAAAGAGGCATGTGCTCAGTTCTATGAAAAACACATCACAGGCAATAGACATGTGCTCAGCTACATGAAAAACACATCACAGACAACAGACATGTGCTCAGTTATATGAAAAATACATCACAGGCAACAGACATGTCCTCAGAAGAATGCAGGTAATATGCTTAGAAGAGTTAACAATAAGATGTTCAAATGAGTGGCTGGGTCACATGATCAAACTGCCAAGGCAAATACACACACTAGCATCAGGTAGGTTGACCCAAAGAAGAATGCAAGGGTGTAGTGGCATATAGTCACTAACTACAAGCCACAGTTAGCCATAGTTAGTAGAGGGTAGCATGTTAACTGCACAAAAGAATGCAGGAACATGTCAACTGCACAGAGATGGGTAAGCCAACTGCACAACCAAGCCCAGCAGGAGTGAGTTATGCACAAAAGAAGCCACTAGAGAAGACTAGATGCATCCACTAGGAGAGAGCAACCACTGCACCAAACCATGCATACAAAATACCACCGGGAGAGGGCAGGCACTGCACAAAAGATGGATCAACCAACGGACCAGCAAACAGCTCAGTTGTAATAGTGCTTGGCCAAGAAGGTTCTCAGCCACAGCACACGATGATCTGCATTCATGTTCACAAAAGCAGTACCCTAGGGCTTGTTGTCAAGAAGATGGCCTCATCAGCAAATCCAAGCATGAACATCACAGCCCCATACAGTTCTGGGTGGGAATCCTCAACCTTGGTTGAACAAATAACATCACAGCCCCAGCAGGCAAACCAGCCCCAACAGCAGCAAACCTAGTAGGAGCACCAATCCTAGGGAACACAAGCTCATCAGGTGCAAGCATGTCAACATTCATCTCCTCAGCCATCCCCTAGTTTAGTTGGCACACCCCACTCAGATTGTAACAAGATCAAATAAACATCATTGCACATGTCTCTAACGTCAGGTAAATTAAGAGAGTAACAAATAAACATCACAGTACATGCCTGCAGCCTCAGGTAAATTAAGACAGTAACAAATAAACATCATAGCACATGCCTGCAGCCTTAGGTAAATTAAGCCAATAACAAATAAACATCATTGCACATGCCTCCGGCCTCAGTTAAAGTATCACATAAACAAATAATCACCATTGCTCATGTCCAAAGCCTCAGGTCAAATATAGTATCACAAAAAATCATCATTGCATTTGTCCAACGATAGCTCGGGTGGCAAGGCTCGGTGGCTGGAACCTTGCCGGCCAGGGATCAAATGTAGTATACAAAAGTTGCCTCTCACGCGTGGAACCACACAGGGAATGTGACGCACCTCGTCGTCTACGGATCCATGGACCCAGTGATCTCACAAAGGACGCGATCTTAGAATCTAGGTGTAGTTGTAGGATCTGTTTGTGTACTTATGGTGTGAGTGAGTGTGGTGTGTGTGGCGTTGGTATGTGTCTGTTCACGAATAGATACTACAGTTGTACCTAGATGAGAGGCGCAAAAAAATGCCTCAGTTCAAGTGTAGTATCATAAAAAATCATCATAGCATAAGTCCAAAGCCTCAGGTCAAGTGTAGCATAAAAAATAAATCATCATTGCACATTGTTCAATGCCTCAATTCACATGAAAAACATAGTTCAACATTATTGGAACAGTAGCAGTTGCTTTCACATGAAAATCATCATAGCGTAAGTCCAATGCCTCAGTGTTATACATTTGTAGATTTTATGTAGTTAGCCATTGTAGTTGAATATCTGGTGCAACCCTTAACCCATCCTCCCTCTCTAGTGCATCAGCAAGGAAGGTAGCATCAGCAAGGACGCTAGCATCTGTGAGCAAGTTCCTTTCTCTAAGCAGTTGGCACAGCTTAAAAAAAGGTGCTCTTCTCATACGAAGCATGTTGACACACTCTATATCATTGCAGTTGTAAATTAAATCCAAGTTTTTTTGCCTTTCCTCATCCATGATTCTCAAAGGACCGTAAGTGATATGAGGCCTTGAATCATGTTGCATTCTAAGCCTACTAAACAAGAGTGCATACATAGCAGTGATAAGAGCAGCGGCCTGAGCAATCAATAGTCGTCGCTGGTCCTCCAAAGCCATCTACCAAAGCAACACAGGTGCAATGAGCACAACAACACAACAAAGCTATGAAAATAAGGGTGTGTTTTATTTCCTGGACAAGGTAAACAACAACCAATGCTTACTGTTCAATCTTTAGTACTATATGAAAGACATCATTGACATTGAACAAGTGCTCAGATTAACTGAAAACAAACATCCACGGCATAGACAAAAATCTTTGGCATTGGACAGTGCTCAGATTTACTGAAAGAAATCATGAAAAGCATGGACAAATTATCATTGGCATTGGACAAATGCTCAGAGCAAAAATAGCAACATCATTGACTTGGACATGAGCTCAGAAATATATTTCATTCACAGATCTAGACAGCATCGACATCATCCATCAAGTACTACTGCAATAATCAGAATAGGGAGGAGGGAAGGGTTAAAAAGAGGAGGATTGCTTATACCGAACAGATGTGGTGATAGCACCACAATCAAAAGTAGATGAACAAACAAGGGATGACAGATCTGTTGTGCCTGCATCAAGTATGAGACGAAATAATTAGGGATCGACCTATTCCCCAAGAACCTAGGGTTACAAGATGAACAAAATAGAGGGAGGGGCGATGGGGAGAACCAGATTCACTTGCTTGTTCAAGAACTCAGATCCATAGCGCCTGGAAAACAACCACAAAGGGAGGGGATTAGGCCGGCTTGAATCAATGACAAACACCGGAAAAAAAAAGGAAAAAAGACGAACGGAGGGGATGAGCACCTGCTGCCGGAGCTGAGCGAATGGTGAGCAACTGAGAAGGGAGACGGCGGGGATGGGGATATATACGCGGTGAATGGCGCGAAACGGAGTGGTAACCCTAGAGAGATGACGTCGAGGTCGGAGAGGATGGTGAGGATGGGGCGGGGGCAGCCGCACGACAAACCCTAGCCGTGCGTCAGGCGAGCAGATGGACGGGCCGCGTCGAGGAGCGCTCCCAAACCCTAGCCGGCCCGTCATGGACGGAGGTCGAGGTCAAGGTCCGAGACGGGGCAGCCAGCCGCGGGCGAGCGCTCCCAAACCCTAGCCGCTGTCGTGGCCTGGGGAACGGTGGTGGATGGGGCGAGGGCGGCGGTTGGGGTCATGGAGACGGTGGAGGAGGCGGTGGATGAACCTAGCGTTGACGAGTTGCACGCGCAGGATGTGGGAGAGGGAGGGGGCCGCCTCACAGCGAGGGAGGGCTATGGAGGAGGAGGATGGTGGCCGTCGTCGTCGCGCTAGCCACCGGCGCAGACGCTCGCGCCCGCCGTGGCCCCCTGCCCGCGTCGGAGAGGGAGAGCAAGAGAGAGCAAACACAAGAGAGAGGAGGGGAAGAGAAGCTTTGTGAAGGAGAAGACGAAGCTGAGTATATATTTGTTTGGGTGGATTCCGACGAGAAGCGGGAGAAGCAAGAAAGAAGCTGAGCAGAAGTCGGATAAGGTAAGGCGAAGCAGGAGAATCAGCTTCCGGTAGAATCCGATCCAAGAGATCTGTGTCGTCGGTTGTGGAGATCGAACGGTCGAAATAATTTGGGAAAAAAAATTTAAATTTAAAAAAATTAAAATCAAAACTACTAAAATAATTTTGAGACACCAAATGATCTCAAATGAAAATTTGATAAACATCAATGTTGTAGAGGTCATGAAGATCTACAACTTTTATTTTGGTCATCTTGTCATTTGACAAAATTTGAACATTTCAAATTTGAAATTTTAAAAAATGACAAGTTCGAACCAAAATTTGAGACCCAAAATGATTTCAACATAAAAAGTGATGAATACCAAAGTTGTTCAACTCATTAATATCTACAACTTTTATTTTAGTCATCTTGTCATTTGACAAAATTTGAACATTTGAAATTGGAAATTTTGAAGAATGACAAGTTCGAATCAAAATTTGAGACCCAATTTAATTTCAACATAAAAAGCGATGAATACCAAAGTTGTTCAACTCATAAATATCTACAACTTTTATTTTGGTCATTTCTTCATTTAATAAATTCTTAGCACACATTGTTCACTAATCTTACACATGTCTCATAGTTTATAAAACCTGATGAGAGATGTGTCACATTTGTGAACAATGTCATTACCACTTTGTCATATGAAGAAATGACCAATACAAAAGTTATAGATCTTGATGAGTTATTCAACTTTGGTATTTATCACTTTTTGAGCTGAAATCATTTGGGGAACCAAAATCTTGTCTGAAGTTGTATTTTTTTTAAATTCAAAATTTAAATTGCTCAAACTTTTCATATGTATATATTGACAAAACCAACAAAATAAATTTATAGAGAATGATTTTAGAAAATATTAGGAAAAAAATCATCAGATTTGGAGTTAGTATGAGGAAGAAAAACTAGTTACAAAGTTGACCCACAGATTAAAAAAAGAAATCACACTGTTCACTATGATCACGTAAGGATCGTCTAGAACAGTATGATTTCTCTTTTTAATCTGTGGGTAAACTTTGTAACTAGTTGTTCTCCCTCATACTAACTCCAAATATGATGGTTTTTTTTTCTAAAAATTTCTAAAATCATGTTTCAGCATTTAAGTTTGATCAAACTTGGATGTGACAATGTTTTACACATTTTAAAATTTAAAATTTAACAAGTTCAAGCTAAATTTTCAAACCCTAAATGATTTCATATGTAAAAGTGATGAATACAAAAGTTGTTCAACTCATCGAGATAGCCCCATGAGTCCATGACTCATGTCTCATGTTGTAGTCAGCAGCTTGTAGACCCGAGCTACATTATGTGATTATCATTTTTGTTTTGTGTCCATCAAAGAAAAATAGCAGCCGATGCATGCATTCCAGGGAGCACTTTTCCAGACAAGGGCCAGCAGCAGCTGGAGACCACACCCCCCACACTTGTTACTTGAGCACAGCCAAAAGCTGCCCTGGACTGCAGGAAGAGGATTGGGTGGGCACTGGATGGCACCGACACTTTCTCTTTCACCTATCACTCACTCCACACTGTCATGTTAACCATGTACTGTCATTTCTTGTTTTGTTTCCGCAAGAAGCATCTAGCTCCGGTAAGTGCTTGTTTATTTCCCAAAAAGTGCTACAGTAGTTATCATATCGAATCTTGTGATACATGCACGGAGCATTAAATGTAGACGAAAAAAAACTAATTGCACAATTTGGTTGAAAATTGCGAGACGAACGTTTTGAGCCTAATTAGTCCATGATTGAACACTAATTGCTAAATAAAAACAAAAGTGCTACAGTATCTAAATTCTCAAAATTCACGAACTAAACACAGCCTAAGATGCATTTTTTCTGATTCACAATTTCCAAGAATCTTCTTCGTTTTGGAAACAAAAAGAGAGTAGTACACTGAAACCCACCATTTCAGCCCCTGCTTCCTTATGCTCTTGACCACCAGGAAATTCCCCAGATCAGTAAACATAAGAGCATATTCGGTTCATCCTTCTTCATTTTGGATACGAACAGAGAGAAGTACACTCAAATTCTCAGCAGAAGGAGTAGCAGGAGAGGCTGCTGAAGGCGAAGAAGTTGATGATGAGGAGGAGGACTCAGAAGAGGGATATGTAAGTCCCGACGATCCTTTCCCACGTGAAACCAGAGGAGTCCAACGGAGGAAGATTTGGACAAGGATTTTGACCCGAACGAGGAGGTAGGGAAAAAGCCTTAGCTTGTAAATTTTGCTAAAGCTTTGGCTGTGTTACCTCTGCTAACACTTTGACCTGTCGTATATACAGGTCCCTCCTAAAACTCGGAAAAGACGACGTCAACGTCCGCGACATCTCGCTGGACAAAACGGAGTAGAGGAAAGGAGAGCAGAGGCAACAGCCACAGAGACGGATCACGATGTCTCTACTCCACAACCTCAAGACACAACCACGACTACCAAACCTAAGAGGAAATGAGGGGATAGAAAAAGAAATCTATATCCAGATAAGGCATGCTATGTGATAACGGAGGTCGGGCCAGCACGGGAGATCCTTAAGCCGAAGGAATTAAGAGGACGATTTCGTAATGCGATCGGGCCCTAGTAAGAGATAAATTGAACCCAGCAATCTCTAACTAGAAAGAGGTACCCGAGAACACAAAGAATGCACTATGGGATGTGCAGCTGAAGCTCAATTTTAGATTTCCGAAGGGTAAGCACGAACTGGTAAAAAATACTTTTAGGATGATGGGAGAGTCATTCCGACATTGGAGGTCGGAGCTCAACACGAAGTATATCCAAAAGGGGTTAACTCCCTTCAACGAGTTCGACAAAATAACTCTTAGTCAATGGGAGGAGCTCGTGGCTCAAAAGACTTCACCGGAGGTATTGGAGCTCAGTGCCCATAACACCGAGCTGACGAAGAGGAACAAATACCACCATCATCTAGGCCCCGGTGGCTACTATGCCAAGGAAGAGCAGTTTAGGAAGATGGACGAAGAGGCTGCAGCTGCTGGGAATATCGATGTGACAAATTTGAAGGTACGCTCAAGGAATTGGATATATGCAAGGAGTACAGAATCATCTGGCGGTAATCTTAAGTTTGATAAGCCGGAGACCCAAGAGGCAGTATCAAGGATACTAAAATATGCTGAAGACAAGGAGAAGGGCTCATTTAATCCTTTCAGAGAGAGGGACGAGCTTAGCCTTAGCTTGGAAAACAAGGAGCACACAGGCCGCACCAGGGGGCTAGGGAAAAGGACGACCTGGAAGCAAGGATTCGAAGAGGATAGGCACATGTACAAGAAACATGGCAAAGACCGGGAGACTAATCTTGAGCTCCAAGTGAAGGCTCTAGTTGCAAAGGCGCTGGAGGAGCAAGGACTGTCTACGGAGCCACGGATATTAGTGACGCCGCCAGGAGAACTGGCATTAGTTGGCAGCCCTCCGAAAGTTCCTAGCAGCCAAGGTTCCACTACAGCCACAACCCCCGTCAATCGCATACGGGAACCAACTAGTTGCACCTTGGTATTTCTCAGCGGCCGGCAAAACACTGTGATGGAGGTGGCAATAGGTGTGGCACATCCTCCCGGTGGCATACACCACAATAACAAGATACCGACGGACTACACTAGGGTCGAGGTGCATACCGTGAAGCCCGAGTTTATGCAGTGGAGGATAGACTACGCAACTACCGAGGGGCTGGTGTTACTCGGACACGTTATGGAGCAGTTCATCCTCTGGCACAAACGGGACATTATATTGACTGCTTCTTCGCCGCCTCCCCCTCTCCCAAATTTGGAGCGAGTTGTTGAGGTCGGGGAGGTATTTTCACCGTCTCGTGACCACCACATTCCTGAGATGCCACATTCTTCCCCACCTCCTAGCGAGCATGTGCTTGATGAGATGCCACAACCTTCTCCAGCTCGTCCCGAGCAAGTGCATGATGCGATGCCACAGTCTTCTCAACAAGCACAGCTGATATATAAACAACGAGTGCCTCCTGAAGAAGGTGATGCACAAGAAGATGAGGATGTGCCTGAATGAAAACTTCGAAAGAAGCATCCAATCACCATAAGGCAAGTTTATGTTCTGATGAAAGATGTTTCATCGATGTCCAAGTGGTATTCCCATGACCAGTTCAAGCCTGAGAACTAAGTTAAAAAAGTCCCATCACAGGGTTCTGAGGAGGCCGTCACTAGCAAACTCTACCAAATTGTAAAGCAGTATACAAATGTTGATGCCATCAAATGGTCAAAGGATTGCCCGAAAACATATGAAAGAGGCAAGCCCTTCCTACCAAACGGGACATCCAGCGCCTACCACTTGGAATGAGAAGGTTCCATGATTGGTACTTGCGTGTTCTCCCAACGAGCATAGACCTCATACAAGCGTGCTTTCCCACCGGCATATTTGGAAGCCCAGCTAGGAAAATTGTCTTTGACTTAAATGACATGCAGACATGCTTTCACCTAGGAGCAATGGAGATGAATCTAATTCGCACGTGGTGCCTGTAAGTCATTATCCTCCCGATATGATATGAATGTAGTCTTTGAATTTTGTTGTAACTAACCCATGCCGTGATTTGTAGAATGCAAGTGCACATTATCAAACAAATGCCAAGTGTAAAAGCCAGGTATATAGACCCTCAAGCTATAGCCCAAACAAATTTTAATTACCCTAAACAGTGGAAACTGGATGCTAAAGTGCTGGCTGCTGCAAAGTCTCTTCGAGAGAAAGAGCACATCTGCACGGCAAAACTAAGAGAAGAGTCCCTTAAGGTTGCGGCATACATTGCCTGGCTTTCAAAACTCTCCAACAACACTCTACTATATGGCTACCATACAACTTCGAGTAAGTTCAACTCTATACTTAAAGCTTTGTTCGATATATTTTATTCGATGCAAAAGAGCGTATCTAGTTCTATAATTAAATCCACGCAGCAACCACTGGATTTGTATAGTCGTCGATGTCGGGAGGAGCATGGCATGGGTCTTTGATTCAATAGATAGGGACCCGGTAACATACAAAGACTTCATATCAATTCTCAAGACGTATACATATCGACAATCCTCATTAGCTTATATGTTTGTATACATACTTGTAACGTTCATTTTTGGATACTAACAAGTTGTATTTGCTAAAATAATTCGAACAGGGCATTTAGGTTCTATGTCACTAATCATCGAGGAAGGCATGATCCAGCAAGAAAGAAAAAGCTGGCTATAAAAACACTATGTGCGGTAAGTGTAACTTACTTCTTCAGTACTCTATTACATGGCTATCAAAAGCATTACTTAACATTTTCATATGCAAAACACACAGTGCCCCAAGCAGAAGCCAGGGAGTGTACATTGTGGATACTATATATGTTCTATGATAAGTAACACCGGTGCCTACAGGAGACACCCCTTAAGGGTAAGTTTGAACCTCTTCACCCATAGTATAAAAACTTTGTACATGGTATGAAATACTAAATCAAAATTTATTCTCTTATAGTGGAAAGAAGAGAAAGGAATGAAAAAAGACCCATACAAGGATGACCAACTCTTAGAGCTCGTCGACGACCTTTGCAACTTAATATTGGACCAGATTGTACACGTCAAAGGCGTCTACCATGACCGAGAGTCTGACTTAGATAGAAATCCTCAGTACCAACACCTTCGTGAGACTGAAAGGCTAGCTCTAGGACGTTGATAACAATGTTTATGGAATTTGTATATTTAATGATAGATTGTATATATTCTTGTGAATTGGACTTGTAATTGTAGTTTATATAATACTCTTGTGCTTGTAGTCTAAGGGGTTCGGAACGCTGGTCGCGGGGCGTTCGGCAACGCGAACGCGGTTCGGAACGCTGGTCGTAGGGCGTTCGGCAACGCGAACGATGGATGGAACACGCGGAAACAAACAGTGTTCTGGTCGAATTTGATTTTTTTTTGCAAAAAACATACTGTAGGAGCGGTTCTACGCCCCTACAAACAGGTATTATAGAGGCGACGGGTACTACAGCCGCCCTACAAATCGATTTGTAGGAGTGGCTGGTAACACGAGCCACCCCTCAAATCGATTTGTATGAGCGGCCTGGGAACCGCCCCTACAAATACATGATTTGTAGAGACGGTTGGGTAGGGGCGGCTGGTCAAACCGCTCCTACAAAGGGTTACGAGCGGCCCCTAAAAAGCGTTTCTGCAGTAGTGTACGAAACTAATTGCATAGTTTGCAACTAATTTATGAGACCAATCTTTTAAGCCTAATTGTTCCATGATTTGACAATGTGGTGTTACAGCAAACATATGCTAATGACGGATTAATTAGGCTTAAAAATTTATCTCGTGGAGTAATGACTAATTATGTAATTTATTTTTTTAATAGTATCCAAACACCCATACGACATCCTCCCGAGACGCCTTATAAATTTTAGTAGATGGACGGGTTCACGGCCATGTTGCGTCCGGCGTCATCTCTGGCGTCCAGCTCCAGTGTGGTACACCGACGAACGGGTCCCACGGGCTAGCACTCTTCCGTCGACAATATGATGTAGTGGGCGACGAAGCGGCGATCTACCCGGGTTGGGTTGGGCTAAAGAAAGTAGGCGAAACTGTGTGCAGTTCAATGGCCTAATGTGTAGCATGGACAAAAATCGCTAGCTGCATGGCCCTTTCAGATGGAACTCGAGAGATATTCTCATCTACTTCCAAGGCTTTCGCCTAGGTCCAGTGGATTTGGATGGACCTAGCCACCAACCAAGCAATTACGCCATTCACTGTCGTACTCTTCGAACTGGTCGGCTAGGTAGGCAGTGTTCGCATCCTTGCACAAGGGATTTCACTGCGACGTCGACAAGCTCCCGGCCACTATTGTCATCTCCAAGAATGTGCTATGGGATTTCATCAGGGTGCGTGTCCGTGATCTCCAGCAGAAGCATGAGCAAGGGAATCTACGCTGTGCCGCGGCCCTTGCCCTTCCAGCCCTAAATTGCTCCACAATCGCCCCAGTAGCCTCGTCGGCAGCTAGAAATGAAGGACCAGGAAAGCATAGAAATTGACGACCTCACATGGAAACTCAGAACATTTCTGGAGGACAAGAGGTATGCATAATTTAAATTTTGACAAACTCCTGTGTGGTTCATAGTTCACAACCTCACACTGATGTGGTACTAATTTCCTCATCTACGTAACCGTTTCTTATTTTTCATAACAGATACCTCATTATGGTCGATGATCTATGGAGCATTGGGAAATCATGCGGCATTGTTTTCCAGATAACGATCTTGGTAGTAGGATAATCACCACAACAACGAATGACGCATTGACATTGTGGTGCTCTGTAGGTTCTAGCGATTGCCTTCAGAAGATTGGCTTCCTTAGTGATGCAGACTCTGAACCAGGGTCCTGTTGGCCCACAGGATCATCGGTTCAGGTGAGTTAACCACTCACCAGTCTTGTCGAGCACCCGCTAGTGTTGCCGAGCACCCACTAGCCGTGCCGACCATGAACAAGCGTTGTCTGTCCCCACACACTATGGCTGAGCTAGAAGAAGAAGGGAGAACAGAGCATGCACGCATAATACAAGACATCAGCGTTGGCCGAAGCTCTGTCTGTGAGATGGTAAATCTGAGCTCTCTTCTTCTTCTAACTCAAGCCATAGTGTGTGCGTGGCAGCGTGCGTGGCGGCGTGGTGGCCGTGGTGGGCGGCGGCCGGTGGCAATTTGTTTTTTTTATTTCTTGCAAAAAATGTTTGTGTCACACCCAATTTTAAGGATAAAATTGAATGCACTAAACTCATGTGTGCCTAGAGATCAGTCACACACATAAGTTGACAAATTATAAAAAGTATCATCACAGTGTATCTTACATCACGATTAATAACAACACATAGTCTTACACAGCATAGCGGAAGATAAAATGATAACTCTCTCGTGGAACTCCATCACAGGGAAGGTCAACTGGTTGACTACAAGCCTAATAATCTTCAGGGAACTCCTCATATCCGTTGTCATCTGTTAACCATCCGGAATTTTTATCCAAATATAGAAAGTAAACAAGCGTAAGTACTTCCCGTACTTAACAAAATAACATGGGGTTATGTAGCTCAAAAAGGATGACACTGGTTTACTGCAGTTAGCACTTTTAGTAAGTCAAAGTTTTTAGTATCAAGTTATGCTTAAGCTCCCATTTATACCCACATAATCAGATATCAGGATCATTTGTATCATATTATCATCGTAGACCATCATAAATGAACCACAATGAGTAACCAATTATTCTGTGAGTTTTCCGGGCCGCTCGTGACCGTGAGCACTGCTGTTATAATAGTTTGTAACCCTCTGTAGAGGTGGTGCACATTCACCGCGAGTCATGATTCCCATATGCCCGGGTTAATTCCTCCCATGTCACTGCCAAGGTGAGCGGACAGGGTACACTATGAAGCCATTTCATAGGTTTCTCTAACAAGTTAGGGCCGCTAGGTATTCTCAGCAGGCAGATGTAGGAACCCCCTTTCCTATGGCACATATCCATCGCGGCTATACACATAGGAACAGAGGCAGCCCTATACCCAACGTGGCAAGCCCCTTTTGCGCCATAAAGGTAACCTCTAACAAGCTAGAAAAGGTCGTATTACTGAGCTAAAGTCAGAGCCATATGACTCTCACGGTTGCACTGTCAGTCCTAGCGTTTGCCGATAGATAAGTCCTTATGGAGGGCCGGGAGCAACATGATCGAAAGTCATTTGCTCCTTCGCCCTATGGATCAGTTGTTATAAAACTTGTTTTACTTTTAGTCTCATAGAACCATTAACCATTGTATAGACCATGTTCAGTTAGAGCACTAGCAATCTACCCATATGCAATTAACCCAAAGGAGTCAAGGGAACATGTCATCAAATAACTAGGATGTCCTTAAGGTTATCAAATTTAGACATATGCACATGAGTGAATGATTAAAGTGAATAGGACATCAAGGTAGGCCCATGCTATACTTGCCTTGGTTCACAAACTCCTGCTGGTCCTGCTGGTCGTCGAAGAACTCTTGATCTCCAACGTTCTCCTCACCGTCTGAACACGACCAATACGACAACACACAACATTCCAGGAACATTCATGCAAAGCAAACAATCCTACAGTTAGAACTGTACACCAGCAGTATAGAAAACAAGATAAAATGTTTATGAAAAGAATCTACGTCTCGCTACGATCACGTCAACGCAAAGTTCACGAAAATCGGAGCTAAAACGCGAAAGTTTTGAATTAAACGGGGTTTCCTATAGCACTCTATTTAATTAAACCTAACCATGAAATTTAAAAGTTGCAAACTTGATTAATAGTGGTACTAACACGTAGATTATGAAATTACGAAGCTAACGCAATTTGAACGGGTCAATTCGGAGCTAAAACGAAGTTTCTATGAGCAAAACAAATCTAGTGGCATTTCTGTAAATACTAAAAACGTATTTTGGACTAAAACAGTGTACTTTACGTTTTCAAAACGAGGAAGCGTACTCTGGAAACTGCGCTAGGGACGGCGGGTTCAATAAAACGAAACCTGGGGGTCTCTTTAGCAAATTTACACGCGAAAGGGTATCTTCTAATCATGGCTGCAGATCTGGAGATGGACGGCTGTGGTGACTTGGGGAAAAGTTGGCCGGCCGGAACAGTAACTCCGGCGGCGGCGCTCCATGGACGGCGGCGGGGTGGTCACCGGCGCGCGCGGAACACGGCCCACGGGCCATGGTTCGAAGAACCGAGGGCACCGGGAGACGGTGGGAGTGAAGGGGAACCCGCCAAGGCCGATATGGCGGCCGGGGGGGTGCCGAGACGGCGGTCGCCATGGCCGGCGGCCGAAAGCTCGCGGGCGCACGCAAAACGGGGTCTACGGGCCATGAAACGAGAAATAAACTGCACGGGGAGAGAGAGGGAAGAACGGCGAAGCTCACAGCGGGGAGAAACGGGGTCGACGGCGGCTCGGAGACGGCAGACCACGCGGAGGCGGACGGCGGATCCCGGCGCGCTCTGCGGCGGTTGCAGTGGCTTCCTCGGCGCCTGGCGATCGCGAAGAAGAGAGCAGGGAGGCAGCAGGAGTGCGCGCGGGGGGTCACGGCTTCGTTTTAAAGAGGCCGGGGAGCGGGGCGACGCGCCCACGTCGCGAGGAGCGGGCGCGGGGCGGCGGTTGCTGCCTTGCGGCTTGACTGGCGTGGGGCGGTTGCGGGAGGTGGGGGAAGCGCTGGTAGGCGGGCCCGGGCTGGCAGCGGCTGAGGCGCGGGGAAGGCGCGGCGGCAGTTGCTCCGATCGAGCTGGGCCGGCCCAAGAGAAGAACGGGAGGAGGAAAAGGGGGAAAGGCGAGCGGGCCGCGGGGAAGAAAGTGGGCCAGCAGGCCGAAAATGAAGAAGGGTGGAGAGGGAAAGATATTTCCTTTTCTTTTTCCAAATTCATTTTCAAAGAGTTTTTGAATCATTTGAACTTTGAATCAAGACCAATCATCACAAAAATAAATATGCAGCAGCATGTATGCATAAAAAAGGTTACTAACCTTATATTTGATTTTAATTTCCCAAAAATTATTAATTTCCTATATTTGAATGCTCACATAATAACCTAATTAAATCAAATTTTCTTATTTCATAAGACTGAAATTTTTGGTGTTACAGTTTGCCGAGTGTTTTTTTAGCACTCGGCAACGTCTTTGTCGAGTGCCTGACGAAAAACACTCAACAAAATTAGTTTGCCAATGATTCAGAATAAGTGAGGTCTTTGTCGATGATGCCGTGCGAGACCAGCCTCCTGAACTTATCGACCTGAGTGCCGAGCTTGGGCACTTCGTGCGTCCCCTCCACGACGCCGCTGTCGAGGGTAATCTGAAAGAACAGCCAGATCAGGGAGAACACCACCCTTTGCCCGAGGGTCCCCAAGACATTCACCGTCGCCACGACCGGGGCATCGCCCAGCCACGAAACAGTCCATCATCGTCCTAGTTTGAAACCTCGTACGGAATGTACCACTGCTGCAAAAATGATTTATAGCAACGCCTTCCTTTCTTGGTAGGGGCAGCTCTATATTGAGCCACCCCTACAAATGGTTGATAAATGAGCTGCCCTTACAAATGAATTTGTAGGGGCGGCCGATGTTATCAGTCACCTCTACAAATGGCCCGATTTGTAGGGGCGGCTCTATATCTAGCCACTCCAACAAATCGGATTTGTAGGGGTGGCTTAATATTGAAATGCCTCTACAAATAGACGCCGAGTATTAAAAATTAAGCAATAAAATTCAAATTTTGTAAACGACATCGGATGGAGAAACAATCAAAATAAAAGTTGTAGATCTCGAAAAGTTATGAAACTTTCTAGTTGACAATTTTTTTATTTGAAATCATCTTGTCCAGCAAAACTACGTTTGAATTTCAAAAAATTTGAAATTTTAATTTTTTAAACGACCTGGGATGGACAAACGGTAAAAATGAAAGTTGTAGATCTCAAAAAGTTATGAAACTTTGTAGTTGATAACTTTTTTATTTGAAATCATCTTGTCATGGAAAACTACGTTCGAATTTCTTAAATTTGAAATTCAAATTTTATAAGTGACCTCGGATGGAGAAACTACCAAAATGAAAGTTGTAGATCTCAAAAAGTTATAAAACTTTGTAGTTGACAACTTTTTTCATTTGAATTAGTTTAGAGCCTCAAATAATCAATTTATGCTCAGTTTTGTATAATATGTGGGGAACCAAAATAGAATATAGATACAAGTGATCATGAGGTGTAGTGGTAGAGGAGTTTACGCGCGAGCGAGAGGTCATGGCTTTGAAACCCAACCGATGCAAAGTGTGCAAAAATCGTAAAAAAATACTGCAACGGTTGAGTGAGGGTGCGTGTGGTTGCCGGTGGAGACCTCCTCGGATAAAAAAATTGCTATTTTTTTGCCCCTTTTTTCGTGATTTCTGAACATTGATTTGTAGGGGCGGCTCAATATCCAGCCTAGGGGCGATTGATAACACCAGCCGTCCCTACAAATCGATTTGTAGGACGGTCTGAGAACTGCCCCTACAAATCAATGATTTTTAGCCACCCTTTCATAGGGGCGGCTGATAAAACCGCTCCTATAGAGGGTTACCAGCCGCCCCTAAAAAACTTTTTGTACATAGTGTACACGGCAAGGTCAGTGCCGTTGAGGGCTTCAGATCCCTCGCTTCCGTCGTCAAGGCTATGGATGCTTACCATCACGACGAATCTGCTTGGATCCATCATCGCAATGTCCTTTGTCCCCGGCCTTGTTATCGAGGGTGCTGAGATCTGTGACAGCCGTCATAGCCATGCAAAGCATGTATTGGTAGGAAGCCGCCGCGTTCTTGAGGCCAATCGGGATGTCGGTTAGGATGCAGTGTGGCAGTGGTGCCGCATCTGCTCTGGGGACTAGCATGGATCCAGCAGGAGCTCTAGTGTACATCTAGATAGAATCTTGCGGCGGATTTGATAAGTGGGTTTTAGTTGGTTGTTAAGTTAAAAGTTGTCTAATTCATCTATTTCATAGGCGTCACGGTCCCTTCACTTATTGTTCTAGATGGTACCATTGTGCAAGTTTAGGTATATTGCGTTGCACATTTAGCAAGTTTAAGACCTACCGTCATGCCAGTTTAGTTACCGGATCCAACATGTCAGATTCACATCAGCATTGAGTCACATTCCACGTTGACATATGGAGCGGGTCCAAATTTATTTAGCCTAGTGCAGAAGCCCAGAACATGTTTAAGGAAAAAATGGAAGATTGGGACCTACCAAGTTTAGTGACTCATATTTTTAAAACAAAGACTCAACTCTAAAGCAGAGGCTGGTGTGTCGTCTGCCTAAAAAAAAAATCAGTTTTAATCTATCTCCGAAAATCTGCTTTGTAGTAGTGTGTTTTGGTGGTCACATGCTTGCTCACGCATGTAACAATTTATTAAACAAATAAATACAAACATAAATTCGTATTACTGTTCTTTTTTCGATCAAATCATATCACTGTTCTTTGAATTGAAGAATATAAGTAAAACAGATAGGCATGCGGGCGCTTTCTATGAGTTGGTGTCTTGCTGCTCCCTTATCGCCACGTAAACAATCGGCAGCCTCACCTCTTCCACCGCCTCGCCCATCATATTTTCGAGGCCTTCCACAACGTCGTCGTCGACGACCGCGGTACTGCCCTCACGGCGGCCGATCACCATCGCGCTCTGGACGACGAACAAGTCGTCGCACCGCATGTTGGCCGGCGGGCTCCCTTGCGCCTGCAGCGTGGCGACGACGTACAGCTTGGAGCACGGCGGCATGACGCCCCTGCCCGGTACCGTGCGGTACCTGGACTGGTTCGCCAGCGCGGTGAACGCGACGAAGTCAGGTGACCGGTTCGTCAGCTGCAGCACGCAGGATACATCCCTGTCCACCTCGAACGGGAACCGCACCTCGAGGGGGTCGATCGCAAGACGCTCCAATTTGTACTCGGAGTTCTGAAGCATGAACAACAGAGATTCTGATGCTTCCAATTCCAGCTACCGCTTAATTCGAAGGATGACTCGAGACAAATCATTGTGTTTCAAAAGCATTGTTTCACCATCGTGAAATTGGAGTTCAGTGTTGTGATTCCACATAAAAAAATCAATAAACTACACTTTACTATTACTAATCGTGGCCCTAATGGAGCCTCTATGTAGATGCTTACGAGACTCGCTAGGAAAAAAAGAATCCTAAAAATTCTAAAAAAAATAAAGGACATTTGGCCATCTACTCGACAGGCTCTACTCATCATTAATAATAATAGCCATTAGATCTGTTATGTTTTCTAAAAAAAAATACACACCTTTATCATTATTAAAATGATCTAAATTAATTCCTAAATAATGATTTAAATTAACCACAACGGCCATTATGTACAATAAACTAATGTAACACCAAATCTTCATCTAAATCATCCATATATGCCTTTGTGGAAAATAATAAAACTTAACTCCCAAAATTTACATCTAAATTTCTTACATTTGTCATTGTCATTATATATATTAAAACTAGCAGAAGCTATGCATCCATAACATGCGTCACTAGGCAGACCGTATACACATACTACATGAAGCAATGAGCATGTCGATTTTCAAGCCAAATACATATATAATTGAAGATTTTGTTCCATCTCAACATATATCGAGGACAAATGAAAGTGTGATACAAAGATAGAAAAACATTAATGGGATGGAAAAAGTATGTTAAGCAATTGGTAACTAATGTTACCACAACAGGAAGATAAGAAATTTTTTATATGAGATTAATCTATGCAGAAATGAAAAGAGTACTAACTGAACAGACGTTAAACACACATAGAAATGCTATCCAAATGGAGAAAAAAATTAATAAGGAGAAGAAGGTATGTTAAGTAGCTGTAACTAAAGCTTATCACAACAGGAAAAAAAATAAAGTATTTATGGAAATTGTGTTAGAATATGAACACAAGAGAGATAAATTCAAGTAAAATATATTTAACGCCAACGATTATGCCATGCAAAGTGGACTTTTATGAATTGGGGTGATATATAGAGAAATTGGAAGCAACAGTCCATCACCATTGGATATGGATAAGAAAGTACATGAATATTATGTTAGCATAGATGCAAATGAGAGAAAACAAAGGTAAACGATTTTGATTAGTCATTGACCCTAAATTTTATAATAATAAGTCTCTAATATTCATATCTTTTAAGTTACTAGCCCGTACAGCATCACATGCCAACTATATAGAGGAATACAAATTATATATAAGAGCATTTTGCTTCTGGTTATTATATGAATGATGCACTGGTCGTGAATATGATGATAATACCTGTCCTGTAAGTGATTTCCTCACAGTTTCTAACTTGTTCAGTTTATCAACAATCTCCCTTATAGAAGGCCTTTTCTCTCGGTCTGCTTCCACGGAGCTTAACGCTATTTCAACGCATGTCTCAACTTCCAGGTTATATGCCTTTTGCAAGATCAATGTATAACTTGAAGTCCCCTGCAACCTTTTCTTCCAGTTCTCTTTTACCTTTGAAAGTAAATCATAAAGAAGAAAGGTGTTATGGTTGCACAACATGAAGTAAAAATGAAGGATCCTTGCTTCATCATGAATGTGAAAAGGTATATAAATAATCTTACATCCTCGATAAATTGTTCGGGAGACACTTCATCTCTTTTGGAATGGCCAGAACGTCCTGCAATTACCTGTAAGATTATAACGCCCAAACTGAATACATCATACTTCATTGAGATTCGCCGTCTCTCAATGTATTCTGGAGGCATGTACCCTCTACATGATTTTAAACAATAGTTAGAAAAGCGATACAAGAAATTAGCAAAAGATCACGAGGGTACCAACTTACAATGTTCCTATGAAGGTTTTTGTGGTATAAGTTTTAGTATGACCAAAGAGTTTTGACAAGCCAAAATCAGCAATTTTTGGCACGAAGTTCTCATCAAGTAATATGTTAGCGGGTTTCAAGTCCAAATGTTGAATAGGATCTTTTGAGTTGTTATGAAGGTAATCCAAACCTTCACATATCCCTTTAATTATTTTGTAACGTATATGCCAATCAAGTCCACATGATTCATCTGTAGAGAAGCAAACAAAAATAATGTTAGTGGAACGCAAATCTTGCAATTAGAACATTTATGTACAAGTGAAATGAAATAGTCAAAATAGATTGAGCAGCATGGATGTCTTACCCGAAAGATGCTTGTCAAGGCTTCCATGCTTAAAATATTCAAAGCAGAGGGCTCTATGTTCAATTCTAGCAAAAACATATTCTCCCTTGTCGTCCTTGACATGTGTGTGTCGTATTTCAAAGCAATAGGCAATTAACCTTATAATATTCTTATGGTGGACCTTCATAAGGCTATTAAATTCTTTCTTAAATTGCACATCGTCAAGTCCTATAATTTGATGAAGCTTCTTGATAGCAATCTCTGTCCCGTTATCCAGTACACCCTGTTGAAATGCATCTGTTAATCTATGCTCCCACTGTCCTAGAATGGTAAGCGTATTTTGTAAAGGAAAATCCAAACTTTGATCAACACTGAGTCAAATTATGTGCAAGTTTAGAATATAAACTTTCCATCAATAGATTTGAATTCAAATTGTCTTTGAGATGATATTAATTCTTTAGAAAATGGCAACATATTGTAAGAGAAATTAATGATCAAAACCTAGTTTGTATGACTTTTTTTCTGTTTGAAATACCATTATCATTCTAGGTGGATGTGTTGTTAGAACTCACTAATGTTAGGATACCACTTACAAACAAGAAACACAGTTAGGACTTAGGAATCTTACCCTGTAAACATTTCCATAGCCACCACTTCCAACTTTATGCTCCTCAGAGAAAGTATTTGTAATATCTTCTAGCTTTTGGTATGTAAGTTCTGTCGGCACCATACTTGCTGTATTCTGTGACATGTTCTCTTACTAGACAGATCTTTTCGACGTGGTCCCTAGCCGACAGGGATCCTTTGGCGTCTCTAAGATAAGATAATATCTATAAGCATATATACCTTCTGAAAGCAATAATCTCATATACTTTTTCCTTGAAAATAATCAGATAGCCAATTCATCCAGTTCATTAATTAACTCTTGGTCTCATGATGGAACTATTGAAACAATTACCAAGAAGAATTGAAGTAGGGAGAAGAAAAAACAAAATAAAAATGGATGCGGAGTTCTCACATGGGTTGAGCAGTGCCACAAGAAGAGGGCGAAATAATAAACGGAGAGGTGAAAAGAAAGGAAATTAAAAGATATTTAGGGATGTTTGATCGGCACAGAAGAAATTATTGAGCAAGAACTGCAGTTGAACAGACGAACCTGCAGAGAAGACCTGAACTAGGCGAAGAGTAGACCTGAAGACTTGCAGTTCATGCGCACAGCCTTTCAGTCGAGCTGGTCTTCTGGCAATGATATGTAGCTGAGCTACAGCTCAGTATTTTCTTATACTATTTGGCCTGGCCAATCTGTAACGCCAGTGAATAGCGACGACTTTGCATCAACTTGCCATCATAACTTCATTTTAAAGGAGTGTTTGCTTGTTCCTCCTAAATTTTAGTCGTTGTCTCATTGGATTTTTAAACATATACATGGAGTATTGAATATAGACTAATTACGAAACTAATTACATAGTTTGCGACTAATTTGCGAGATGAATCTTTTGAGCCTAATTAGTCCATGATTTGATAATGTTTTGCTACAGTAAACATATGCTAATGATGGGTTAGTTAGGCTTAAAAAATTCGTCTCGTAGAGTACTGACAGATTATGTAATTTTTTTTTATTAGTATCCGAACATTTCGTGCAACATCCCCGACACACCTTCTAAATTTTAGTAGGCGGATCCCACACCCCTTGAGATTGGTTCACGGCCATGTTGCGTCCAGCGTCATCTCCCGCGTCCAGCTCCAGTGTGGTACACCGACGAACGGGTCCCACGGGCTAGCACTCCGTTGCACAGCTGGTCAGCTGTGCTACCCGGCCTGCTGCTTCACCTCGGCCCTCGGTCCTCGGCCGTCGACAATATGATGTAGTGGACGACGAAGCGGCGATCTACCCGGGTTGGGTTGGGCTAAAGAAAGTAGGCGAAACTGTGTGCAGTTCAATGGCCTATGTGTAGCATGGACAAAAATCGCTAGCTGCATGGCCCTTTCAGATGGAACTCGAGAGATATTTTCATCTACTTCCAAGGCTTTCGCCTAGATCCAGTGGATTTGGATGGACCTAGCCACCTACCACGCAATTACGCCATTCACTGTCGTACTCTTGTTCGCATCCTTGCACAAGGGATTTCACTGCGACGTGGACAAGCTCCCGGCCACTATTGTCATCTCCAAGAATGTGCTATGGGATTTCATCAGGTGCGTGTCCGTGAACTCCAGCAGAAGCATGAGCAAGGGCATCTACGCTGTGCCGCGGCCCTTGCCCTTCCAGCCCCATCCCCAAGATATATTGCTCCACAATCGCCCCAGTAGCCTCGTCGGCACACCACTAGAGAACGTTCTTTAAAACGATGTTCCAATTTAGCATTAGCCTCAATATTTTTTTTTGCTCCCGGAACTAAAGGACTCTTTAATCCCTATTGATAATACCAACCGGGACTAAAGGTCCTGCCCAACGATCGTCCGTGGGTCAAGGATCTTTAGTTCCGGTTTGGGTTATGCCCCGGGAATAAAGATTAATCTTTAGTCCCGGTTTGGCCCCCTAACCGGAACTAATTATCCTGGTCTATAATCCAGCTCATTTCTTCCTCCCCGAGCCCGAGCCATTCCATTCAAACTCACTGCCTCTGTTCTTCAGCTTGCTGTTGTTTTTGCTCTCTCCTCCTCCATTGGTGTTGCTCTTCGATTTTGGAGGTAACAAACTTAATCCTCTTATGTTTTATCAGTAGCTTGTCTCATTTTGCGATGTAGATGCATACGTATCTTTATATGTTGGACTTTATTATGATTTTATATGTCATTTTTAGCTCAAAATCACATGATGATTTGCATATATGTTTGGATAAACAAAAGTTAAATTAGTTCATCAAAATCACGCCTCGCTCGTCCTCGTTGGAGCACGCGCCATCCTCGTCCCCGGCGGCTTACGTGATCTTAGAATTAATTTTCCATGAAATGAAAAACTTAGAAAATAGTTAGAAAATTGTAGAAAATCCGTACTAGTTAAACTTGCGGACCGTGTTCAGCTCGGTCAACATGTTCTCTGCCGAGCGGTAACGGACATCAAGGAGGAGCTTTGATTCTACGAGGAAGAGCGGCAACGGTCGTGGAAGACCGTGTTCCCTTTCTCGTAGAATCGGAGCTCTTCCTTGGCTAAGTACGGTGCCGTCCGGTGGAGAAATACTGGCCGAGATGATCACGTAAGCAAGGTCAACTAGTACGGATGGTTATTTATTGAAACATATTTTTGAGCTATAATTTGATGGATATTTGATAACTTCAGACCTACAAATGTTATCTACAAATATTACTATCCTCGGCAACCTAAACGCCCGTGAGCTCGCCGATATCGAGCAGGTCACTTAGAATTATTTTTTCCATGAAATGAAATACTTAGAAATCATGCCTTTTATTTTTTAGAATTAATTTTTTCATTAAATGAAAAACTTAGAAAATAGTTAGAAAATTGTAGAAAATCCGTACTAGTTGAACTTGCGGACCGTCAAGGAGGAGCATGTTCTCTGCCGAGCGGTAACGGACGTCAAGGAGGAGCTTTGATTCTACGAGGGAGAGCAGCAACGGTCGTGGAAGACCGTGTTACCTTCCTCGTAGAATCGGAAGCATCGCCCAGGGCAATGGAACAAAGGAGGTCATTGAGTTTTGTGTTGACTTTATTCCTGACCTTGCCCCGATTGGTGTTCCCGAATCGCGACACGAGGGGAGACTCAATGGTAAAGGAACTTTAGGGAAGAAAACATATATTGGCATGGAAGACGATTATTTCAATAAAGCACACTACACAGTTCTTCAGAACTCGTTATTGGTGCATCCGTACATCGAGATACATAAGGAGTTCTTACGATCCAAGTTTCTAGGGAAGACTGAAGCTTGGATTAGGCGTCAGCACATGGAAAGTTTCAGTGGTTGGTTACGAAAAGAATGTCAAGGCGATGACAATATTGATGAGCAACTGTATTTGTTGGCTAGGCAACCATCATGGCATATCCTCACGTACCAAAGGTATGAGATAAATGGGAATATATTTTACACAGTTGCCCAAGATAAAAGGAGCACCAATCAAAATAGTGGTGTTCACATAGATGACACAGATCCAAATGGGAATATACAAACATATTATAGCCGCATAGAAGATATATGAGAGCTAGACTACGCACCTAATTTTAAAGTCCCTTTGTTCCGGTGCCAATGGGTGAAGCTGATCGGAGGAGGGGTAACAGTCGACAAAGAGTATGGAATGACAACAGTGGACCTCAATAATATTGGGTACAAAGACGAACCATTCGTCCTTGCTGTCGATGTGAGTCAGATGTTCTATGTGAAAGACATGTCTACAAAAGCAAAGAGAGGAAAAAACGAAGACATCAACTCAATGATCAATGAGCCAAAGCGCCATATAGTTTTTTTGGGAAAATAAATATACTGGGAATTGAAGACAAGTCAGACATATCAGAAGATTATGAAAGAAATGTCTGAATTCCACCCTTCATAGTGAAGAAAGATCCAAGCATCATGTTAAATGATGAAGACACTCCATGGTTACGACAAGATCATAACCAAGGGTCATACGTCAAGAAAAAATTCACTATTGTGCCTGCATGATACAACGATGCAAATCCTAGATTGTCTCCAATTGAAAAGTTTTGAATACCAAGTTTATTCAGCTCATCAAGATATACAATCCTTATATAGGCCATTTTTTCATTTGAGAAAGTTTGAACAAAATATAGTTCAAATTTCACAAGTGTGTGACATAGTTTTAGAAAGTCTATATAAAATTCAAGAATTTGTGACTAGTGTTTGATAAAACTTTCTCAAATAGAAAAATGAGCTATGTAACAATTGTAGATTTTGCTGAGATGATCAAACTTGGTATTCAGAGATTTTTCATCTGAGGTCATTTAGTGTCCCATTTGAGTAAGTTTGACCAAGTCAAATTTGGTCAAATGAAAAAACAACACTTTGACTCTAGTATTCTGAACTCTAAATGACTTCAAATTGAAAAGTTTTGACTACCAAGTTTGTTAAAATCATCAAGATCTACAATTGTTGTTTTGGTCAACTTTCCATTTGAGATAGTTTGGACGGTTCAAATTTGTGATTTTTAAATTTTGATGCCTACAAACTAGTTTTCAGAACCCTAGATTGTCTCCAATTGAAAAGTTTTGAATACCAAGTTTATTCAGCTCATCAAGATATACAATCCTTATATAGGCCATTTTTTCATTTGAGAAAGTTTGAATAAAATGTAGTTCAAATTTCACAAGTGTGTGACATAGTTTTAGAAAGTCTATATGAGATTCAAGAATTTGTGACTAGTGTTTGATAAAACTTTCTCAAATGGAAAAATAAGCTATGTAGCAATTGTAGATCTTGCTGAGATGATCAAACTTGGTATTCAGAGATTTTTCATTTGATGTCATTTAATGTCTCATTTGAGCAGCACATCAAGATCTACAATCCTTAATCAAAAAACAACACTTTGACGGGCTGCAAAAATTTCAGGCCTTCAGTCCCGGCCCAGGCCAGGAACCGGGACTAAAGGGTGGGCGGAATTGTCCGTCCAAAAATATCTTTAGTCCCGGCTGGTAACACCAACCGGGACTAAAGATCCTTTAGTCCCGGCTGGTAAGCCGAGCCAGGACTAAAGGGTTCGACCTTTAGTCCCGGTTCAGCTTACCAGCCGGGACTTTAGTCCCGGTTGGTGTTAACAGCCGGGACTAAAGGGTCCCGGCCTATATATATCGAATGGTTCATCTTCTACTTTTCGATCTACAATGTCGATCTCGTCGTCTCTGCCGCGCCCGCGCCGCCGCCGTCGTCTACCCCCGCTCGGCCTCGATCTCCACGTCTCTGCCGCGCCTGCGCCGTCGTCGTCGTCGAGCCCCGCCCGCGCCGCCATACGTCGTCCTCGCGCGGCTCTGCTCGGCCCCGTGGCCGGCCAGCACGCCCGGCCGCCATGGCAGCGGCCTGTTGCTAGCGGCGCCCTCAGCCAAATTTTTTTAGACACTTTTTTAGATAGTTTTTTAGGTAGTGTTTGATATATATGTTAGATTAAAATGTATTAAAATTTAATTAGTAATTTATTCTTAGTTTTTTAGATAGTTTTTTATATATGTTAATTAGATTTAAATGTATTAAAATTTAATTAGTACTTTATTTAGATAGTTTTTTAGATAGTTTTTTATTATAGTTCTTGGTATATTTAGTAATTATTATTCTATCTCTCTCTCTATATGTGTTAGATTTAATTTTGATTTAGTAATTCTATCTATGTATATATGTTAGGTTTAATTAGATTTAGTAATTAATTCTATCTAGAGATTCTATATGTATACATATATATGTACTTAATTATTTCTGTGTATATATACATGTACTTAATTATTTCCATGTGTTGAGAGAGAGAAAATTGTATCGAGAGAGACATTCTATGTGTTATCACATGCATATCTAGAGATATATACATATGCACTTATTCTATGTGTTGAGAGAGAGAGAAAATTGTATCTAGAGAGACATTCTATATGTGTTATCACATGTACTTATGTTATGTGCCATATTAATTCTATATATGTGTTATCTTGAAGATACAAATGGCTGCTCCGGATGATAACTTCAATGATGACATAATGACGAATATTATCAACGTCGGCACCAATGTGGATGTAGATGACATGAGTCAGTACTTTGCTGATTATGAGTATATCCTGAATATGCCGATGGTTGAAAATCAACAAATTGTCGCGCAAGAAAATACTGACGAGGTATATTCGATTATCTATCATCTCTTATAGATGCATGCGTACATATATTTGCCGTTAATTGTTGTGTTTCTACTCATGTAGCCGGTCTCTGGATCTACATCAACCACCGGCAAGAGTAGGAAAGTCCGAGGGCCAAAAAAGCCATTAGAGTGTCGTTTCATAATATCAGAATTCGACACCGACAATTGTTGTGTTTCTACTCATGTAGCCGGTCTCTGGATCTACATCAACCACCGGCAAGAGTAGGAAAGTCCGAGGGCCAAAAAAGCCATTAGAGTGTCGTTTCATAATATCAGAATTCGACACCGACACCGGCAAACCATTGGGACCACATGCTCAGACATATGTCAATCAATGTGGGTTCATTGTAAGGGATAGGATCCCAGTTAGTGCTCGTGAATGGAAGCAGAAGATATCCGCTCCTAATGTTAGTTTTGTATCTGATCATGACAAGAACCTAGCTTAGAGAGATATCACTCAGCATTTCACATTACAAGCAGATGATGCTTTGAAGGAGCTAGTGAGGGATTGGACAATGAAGAAGATGACAACATTGTTCCAGAGTAGGAAGAAGACATTGTATAAAAAGTTTATCTTGAAGAATGAAACGCCGAATTTCAATGCTAAGGTGTTTGTCAAGTTGGAGTCCCATTGGGATGACTTCATACAATACAAGACATCTCAAGAGAGTGACGAACGTGTGATGAGGAATTAGTAGAATGCCCGACAGAAGCAATACCATCATCGTATGGGATCAGGTGGTTATAGGAGTGCTATTCCCAAGTGGCAGAACCTAGAAGCAGAGATTACTGCCAAGAGAATCATACCTGAAACAATAGAGAAGAACTGGCCTCAACGCGCGAAGAATTGGTTCTACGCTCATGGGGGAAGCCTAGACCTAGACACTGGCAAGCTAATTTTCGGCCAAAAAATTAAGAGAGCAACACAGAGACTAGCTCGTGCTAGGGAAGAAGCTGATAGTGGTGTTTTCAAGCCCAACAGAGAAAAGGATGAATTGACATATGCCCTAGAGAATCCCGAACACAGTGGTCGAACAAGAGGCTATGGGGCGGTTCCATGGCTACAAGCATTCCCAGCAGACAGGAATACCTACAGAAGTCGCCAGAGAAAGAAGGATGAGGAGGTAGACCAAATCCGTGTATTGGAGCAATTTGTTAATGAGTCACGACAAGCATTGCTTGAATCACGTGAACGAGAAAAATCTCTTGAGGCAAGAATGCAGGAGGAGATCAAGAGGCAAGTGCAGCTAGCAATGAGTCAAATGCAATCGCAATCGACACCGGGAGTCACCATTAGCCCCGTTGGTCAGATGAAAAGCAGTTGTGCTTCCACGGAGCTACCAGTTATTCAAGGTGATGCTGGGTTGCGCTTTCCTATTGATGACATTACCGAGCCTCTAACAACATGTGAGCTGCACATTCCAGATGGTAATAATGCATCAATCATGGTGGCTGTCAGGGTTGTATCTCCAATAGACCGAACGAAGACACCAAGAATCCATGGGTCAGTTATTCAACCTGGATATGCTAGCGTCTCGGTCGATAGAGTGCTCAAAGGTTACAGCAATGTTCCTCTTGACATTGAAGGCGGTGATGGGGAGAAGACACTAGGAGAAGCAGAGAAGACATTTATTCAATGGCGCAAACACTTCATCATCATTCCTGGGGCACCACCGCTTCCCCTACCCCACCCTAGGTATGAATGAAAGTGAATGAAATATTATTTTTCCATTAATTTTATATTGGCTTCAAAAATAATTAACCCACAACTTGTTTTTGTAGCAGGGTCTCCACCTAGCCTAGCCCAATCATTCATTCCCCATCTCATCACAGCGTCGCGGGGGGCGAGATGACTTCATCCCCACGGCAATCTCCAACTCCTACATCGGCCCATCGCCTCCACAACGATCTCCAACTCCTACACCAGCCCCACCGCCTCCACAACGATCTCCAACGCCTCCACGTCGGACTCCAACACCGGCCTCATCGCCTCCACGCCGGTCTCCAACTCCGCCCCCACCACCTCCACAGCAACGCACTACAAAGACGTCTAAGGTCCCGGCGGCAAAGATGATCCTAAAAAAAAGAGTTATTTCTCAAGAAATACTTCCTAAAAAGACTGATGAGCAAATAGCAGTTGAAGAAGGCAAAAAAGTGAAAGATTTTTTTATAGATATACAAAAGCAGAGACAAGCGAAGCTTAAGGAGAAGTCGTACTTTTACATACCACGAGATCAGCTGAGGCAGAAGGTCGAAGCTCACAAGAAAAAGATGCTTGAAGTTCGTAAGCCACCGCCACTATCAGACTATGACCGCTCCCTCGTGAAGTCACATGATACACATAAGAAAAGGAAAAGAGCATCAGGGAAGGATGTCCCACAGCTCGGACAACAGAAGCAACCAATGCAAAATCTTGTTGCTAATGAATATGGTTCCAACATAGAAGTCTATCGACTAGACAACTCTGGAGAAGTGTCGGTTCAAGACCTTAATGCTTTTTTTGAACAAACTGGTTTAACCTTGGATCAAGTGACGGGCAAAGCTCCAATCCAGAACCTGGAAGTTGATACCTGGAAGACTTATAAATTTGGCAAAAGTCTGTAAAACCCTGCGGCTCTGAATGAATTGGGTACGCAAATGTACTTGCTCAACAAGTGGTATATGCAGGCGTGTGGCAGGGGTGAGCAGTGGATCTTTGTCAGATTTAGAGACCATCATTACTTCTGTGGAGATGACATCTTACATATTAGTTTCGAAGAATTGCATCAACTATTCCACTTGGACGCTCTAGACAAATCAATCATTAGCTCCTTTTGTTTGTAAGTGATTCTTACTTTTATTTAATAAACTCACTTCCATGCGTACGTGTATATAATTATCCTCACATGTAACTTATATTTATATACAGATTCCAGATGTCAGAGCTCCAAATAATACAAGACACCAGCGTTGGCTTCATTGATCCTTATATCGTATTCAAACCCGATATTATTGTCAAGGACCACTGGGTATCTGAAGCACAGACGAATATCATGAAGTTCTTCGTGAAGCAGCACGACAAGACAACAATATTTTTCCCATACAACTTTGAGTAAGTGTTAATAATAATGTAGTCTACACATTTTATGTAATATCAATACAACTTATATGCATGTACGTGTGTGTATAAACCAATGCAGGTTTCACTGGATACTCATTGTCATTGAGTTAAACTCAAGTCAGTTAGTAATCTTGGACTCATTGAGAAAAGAGCGAGCACTATACCAAGATATGATAGACATTATCCAAGGGTAATTTCGATCTCTCGCACACAACTATTATTGAATAGACTTTGCCATAATTTATTAACAATCGTATATTATTGGTCGCACAGGGTTTGGAAAGAGTTTATTCGGCAACACCGCAAGGATTGCAAGGCACCACTTAATGTAGTTGAAATACCAGTAAGTTGTACTATATATACTTCCCCACGTGTTTAATTATTATATCGTACTTCAATTTACGTGTGAGATGATGAGAATAATCTTCTTCTCGTACAGTGGTGTTTGCGGCAGGAATCACGTAATAACTTGTGTGGATACTACGTTTGTGAATTTATCACTGCATACATAAGAAGAACTTCTGAAGATGTCCTCAGAGTATGTATATATCATTTTTTTATTTATTTTTAAATGAATATATATATATATATGTATTAATACTTTTCCTTTTATTTCAAATGCAAGACTGAATGGTTGAAACGAAGGGTCATGCAAAAAGACCATCTGAAAGCAGTTCAAGAGTCAATAGCAGGATATCTTCTAGAAAAAGTGCTAAATCCCAACGGCGAGTTCTACTTTGATCTAAGGAACTAATGATGTAAATTAAATATTTATTGATATCATTATTTTCGAGAACAAGATTATGAAAGTGTTGTATATATACATATATATCTATAATATATATAGTTTCATACTTTATTCGAATATAATAATGCTCGAGATGAGAATTAGATGTAATTATATGCGTGCGTGTATTTATATTAGCAGCATAGAATATGTACATAAAAACATATTATATATTAAACAAATATGTGTAACTGAACTGAAAACAAATTAAACAAAAAAAAGGAACCTTTAGTCCCGGTTAGGGTTACCACCCGGGAATAAAGGGTGCGCCAGGTTTGCTCGGCTGTAGGGCCTTTAGTCCCGGCTCGATGACCCAGGACTGAAGGTTCCACCTTTAGTCCCGGGATCGTTGTCCCGGCGCGGTAACCGGGACTAAAGGCCATTACAACAAATCCTTTCTGTAGTAGTGGCAGCTAGAAATGAAGGACCAGGAAAGCATAGGAATTGACGACCTCACATGGAACTCAGAACATTTCTGGAGGACAAGAGGTATGCATAATTTAAATTTTGACAAACTTCTGTGTGGTTCATAGTTCACAACCTCACACTGATGTGGTACTAATTTCCTCATCTACGTAACCGTTTCTTATTTTTCATAACAGATACCTCATTATGGTCGATGATCTATGGAGCATTAGGAAATCATGCGGCATTGTTTTCCAGATAACGATCTTGGTAGTAGGATAATCATCACAACAACGAATGACGCATTGACATTGTGGTGCTCCGTAGGTTCTAGCGATTGCCTCTGAACCAGGGTCCTGCTCTGAACAACCGTTTGTGAACGAAGTCTTTGGTAAAGGGTTTTCATCAGCATTTTAAAGATAATTCTGCCGAAATCATGAAAAAATGTGGAGGGTTGCCTCTTGCTATAGTTAGTGGTGCCATGTTAGCGCAACATCAATCAGTTCATGAATGGAAGAAGGTCGAATTGAAGTCATTAGTATAAAGTTCAGATGAAAATTATATGTGGCAGAGGCTCAATCTCAGTTACAACGATCTACCAGATATTCTCAAGACATTTATGCTGTATCTTAGCATATTTCCTGAGCACTACGAGGTTGACGTAGAGCGCCTAATGAGGCTATGGATTGCTGAAGGACTCGTCAATAATGCAAGCTACAGAACTTTGGAGAAAACAGCATTAAGCTACCTTGATGGGCTCATTAGCAGAAACATGGTGCTGCCGTTGCATGTGAACCATCATGGTATCCCAAAGTGTTGCATGGTTCACCCCGTGATACATGATTTCATTGTTCACAAATCCAGGGAAGAGAATTTTATTTCTGTAGTGAATGACCAGCACCAACATATAGCAAACAAATATCACACTATTTGTCGGCTATCTCTGCAGAGTAGTAGCAAGAAAGATCGAAACATGCCTCGAAATAACTTATCCCATTTTCGCTCAATCATTGTCACTGGTCCAGCCAGCACCGCGCCTCTCTTGACTGGTCTGAGGCTGGTGCGTGTTGTGGACCTCGAAGGCTGTGACGTTAGGACCGTATGCCTCGATGGCTTGCACAAGCTTCTGCGTCTGAGGTACCTGAGCCTCAGAGGCACTAATGTCAGTGAGATCCCAGAGATTATTGGGGAGTCAAGGTGCCTGCATACACTGGATGTGAGATCCACGAATGTGAAAGAGCTGCCCTTCAGCATTGCCAGGCTGGAAAAACTAATGCATTTGCTCTGTGGCAGTGCCAAGTTACCTCCCACAATCGGGAGGATTAAAATGTTGCAGACATTGTCGTGTGCCACCAATAGCTCGAGCATAATTAGGGAGCTCAGTAAAATTGCTGGCTTAAGGGAACTAGAATTATTTCTTGATTTTACTCAAATGCCCCAGGATTGGAAGCAAGTCACTTTCCCTCATGGAGGGTTTCACAGTCTTAAGAAACTGTGCATCCGATGCCACTCAACATCAGTGCCATTTGTGTCCACGTTGCCGATGGTCGAAGTGCTTGAACTGAGTTTTGAGGGACTTCTCGTTAATGAATCTAGCGTTGTGTCTGGCATTGAGCATTTGCCGAGTCTGGACCATGTGCTATTAGTTGATCTCCACCAATAGGCCCAACGTTCTATTGGGCCCTTATCTCTGCTCCCTGATCGGGGGAGTCCAACCCTAATCTGGTTGGTGGGCCCCTGTCGCACAGCACACATAAAAGGAAGGTAGGGGTGAGGGCTCGGACTACGAGGTTCAACGGAGCCGCCACCCACCTACAGAGAAACCCTAAACCGATCCAAAGAACTGCTGTCAGCGATGGGATGTGCCCCCAACAACCTCCGTCGTTCCCCTGCAGGTCTACACCGGACCACCGTCTCGCCACCGAGCCGGAGCTGCCCCTACACCGGCGTCTACGCTGCTGCTGTGCCGCAACAGTGAAGGCGAGAAGGAGCTTACCCGATCCTACGGTCACAGAGGTACACACATCGATCCTAACAATGGTATCAGAGCCGGTTGCCTCTGTGTAATCCTAACCCTAACCAGGTAAAAGCAAAGAAAAGGGACCGGAGGTGGTGGATGTCACTGGAACCCGGTCACCACCGCCACCGCGCGGGAAAAGTGCCGCACTGACATGGCAAGAAAGAATAGATCCGTGTTCGGATCAGAGAAGATGAACAAAGAAGGGGAAGGGAAGAAATTCGGAAAGAAAAGGTTCAACCGAAACCCTAACCCTAATTTGTAAACCCCATCCCAAATCGGGTTAATCCCAAAAGAAGAAGGGGAAGGGGAAGAAGGGGAAGGGAAGAGATTCGGAACCCTAACCCCCTCATCCCAATTGGAATCAAACCCGAAAAGAAAAGAAATCCAAATCGGTTCAATTCGAGCACCAAAAAGAAAAACAAAGAAAGAGGGGTTCGGCCTAGACCCGCTCAAATCCGAAGGGGAAAAAGAAAGGAACCCTAGATCCGATTGGGGAAGAAGAGAAAAAGAAGGGTCAGAACCCTAACCCTAACCCTAAGTTTCCCATTCGGATGAACTCGAAAAGAAAAGGAAGAACAACAAATCTAAATCCAAAGGGGAAGATCCAAACCCTAGCCAGTTCGGAAAAGAGGAACAAGACCCAAATCGAAAAGAAAAGGGGATGGGAATGGAGAAAGGGAAGAGAGAGTGGAAAGAGATCTCGCCGTGCACCGGGCGAACCGTTTCACCGGCGAGGGAGAAGAAGACCGAGCCGGGAAGTTTTTCGCCGAGCTCGGCCAAGGGGGCGCCGCGGCCAGGCCGCTCGACGGCAGCGTGCTCACCCGTTGGGGAGCACGCGAGCCGGCGAGGGGGCCGGTGACGGCGCCATGGCCACCTTGCTCCACCGCCTTCGCTCACTCTCGCTCGGTGCGTCGCTCGGTATCTCGCTGCGGCTGAGAGAGAAAGAAGGAGAGCGGCGACAGAGAGAGCGAAGAGAGAGAGAGAGAGCAGAGGATCAAATGAACTAGGGTTTCGGGCACCGGCCGCGGCATCGGTTTTTATACCGCCCAAAACGAGCGCGCGGCCGTCGGATCAAAATCAACGGCTGAGATAGAGCGGGACAGTTTCGGCCCAGGCGGGGCGCACGGCCGAGCAGGTTTGCCGGCCTAGGCCCAGGTTGCGGCCTGGACGTGGGGAGGCGCGGCGCGCGTGGCTTCTAGGCCAAAATTTTTGCGCTGGGCCGCGCTGAGCGAATGGTTTTGGGCCGAAGGAACAGTACAGAAAATGAATCAGTTTCATTTTTTCATTTTCCAGTAAAGATTTTATTTCCTGGAAAATGAATAAATGGCTCAAAAGAAAAATAGAAAAGTAAATTTTACCTGTGGGTAAAATTCAAGAAATTGAGTATACGTTTTCCGCTGCTAAAGAAAAAGTATATTCTCCAGTGATTTTGAACCAACGTGATATTTAACTGGAGAAAAAGAAAGTTTTTTCCAGTAAAGGTTTATTTCCTGGAAATTGATTAATGGATTAAAGGAAGTCGAAAATACAATTTTCCCTATGGGTAAAATTCAAGGAAAAGAGAAATTTTCCACAGCCAAAGTAAAGTTGTTGATTCTCCAATTATTTTGAACCAATATGGTATTTAATTGGAGAAAAAGAGTTTTTTTCCGCTGCTAAAGAAAATGTTGATTCTCCAGTTATTTTGAACCAATGTGGTATTTAATTGGAGAAAAAGAGATTTTTTCCGCTGCTAAAGAAAATGTTGATTCTCCAGTTATTTTGAATCAATGTGGTATTTAATTGGAGAAAAAGAGTTTAGATATGATTATGATGTTGTTGTTTTCTGACCAACGTTGTTAATAACAATATCGTAATATTAATGATTTATGCATTAATTCTACTTTTGCCCAACGGTGATGTAGAATTAGTGTATAAGAACAGATGTTAATTTTAATGATTTATGCATTAATTATATTCTGTCCAACGGTGATATAGAATTAGTGTGTAAGAACAGTTGTGAAAGTTAAAGATTTATGCATTAATTCTATTTCTGCCCTACGATGATGTAGAATTAGTGTATAAAAATAATTGTATGTTTTTATTTTGACCAACGTTGGAATCCAGGTATGCAAATGGTGTTATTTTATGTTAAGAAAAGTTTTGACCTGGTTTTTATCTTGTCTAAGGTGGACTAGGTAGTCACCTCACCGTGTTCCACTGAGTTTGTGGCACCGGTGAGGGAGACAAAAGAAAATAATGCCACTTGGGCAACTAAAGAGAGGGATTTTGAATCCCAAAAGATATCCTATGACTCCTTGGGCATAGGAAATGAATCGCTACCAACAAGAAAAAGTTTGGCTATGATAAAGAACATGATTGAGCTTGCAATTGTGGACTCAATCTTAGAGTGTGACACGGACACCGAGTACCTCGATGGAATAAAGAGTCAGTTCACTGGCGCTTCAAAGACATGTGCTATCCAGCTGATAAAGCAGCTGGTGACAGATAGTGACTCTGATAATGGTGGCGTAAGAGAGCTCACAATGCGTCGTCGAAATCATGGCACTATCGTTCAGGCCATATTTCGATAGGGGGAATAGAAAGACTAGTTAAGAATGATATTCTTCCTCCATTAAAGCTCTCAGATTAAGAACAATGCAGAGAATGCACAAAAGGAAAGTATGTAAAGAAAAAGATGACAAACGAAGCACAGGAATTTTACAGATTATCCACACTGACATCTGTGGTCGGTTTTCCTATAAAGAGTGTGGATGGTTATGATTCGTTCATAACATTCACAGATGATTACTCCCATTATGGCTATATTTATCCAATCAAAGAAAGAAAAGATGTATTGGATAAATTTAAGATATTAAAGATTAAGATAGTCAGGTCTGACCGTGGAGGAGTACTACGGTCAGCATACCCTAAAAGAATGGCATAGTAGCCTAGTATTCTATACCGGGTGAACCTCAGCAGAATAGAGTAGCTAAAAGAATCAATCGTACCCTGATGGATATGGTGGGCAGTATGATAATTTACTCCACCTTACAGTTGAGCCTGTGGATGGAGATGTTAAAAACCCCACTCATATTCTCAAAAGAGTACCAAGTAAATCGGTGCCCAAAACACCGTATGAGTTGTGGACAGAAAGTGTACCCTCACTAAACTAGTTGCGTGTGTGTGGGGGAGCCCTGCTGAAGCTAAAGTATTTAACACAAACATTGGGAAGTTATATCCCAAAACAGTAAGTTGTCATTTGTTTGGCTACATAGAAAAGTCAAAAGGTTTTCGTTTCTACTGTCTAGAGAGACACACAAAGTTTGTGGAAACGAGACACGCTATTTTTCCTAGAGGATGAAAAGATGAGGGGGAGCATGGTAGCTCGAGAAATTGACCTTGAAGTGAAGCGGGTGTATGCGTCCACTCCAATGATTCATGAGCCAACTTTCTCACTACATGCTGTCGCTGCACCGACAGTGCAAGATACTATGGTGTCAGCACCTGTTGTTATTCCACCTGTGGCAAAAATGAATGAAAATGAGAAACCTGTTCTTCAGGATCCTATAGAACCTATTGCCACACATGAGGGGGAGCAACAACAGCCTCAAACAGTAGATGTGGCAAATATGGAGGCCCCTAGAAAGTCTCAAAGAGTTAGAAAATCAGCTATTTCTGCTGATTATGAAGTGTATAAACTAAGGAATTTCAAATGGAGGATGATCCCACCTCATTTGAAGAAGCCATGAGAAGTGATCATTCATCAAAGTGGCTTAAGTCCATGGAAGATGAAATGAAATTAATGAATGCCAATAGAGTTTGGGACATGGAAATAATTCTTAAAGGAGCCAAAACAGTAGGCTGTAAATGGGTCTACAAAATAAAACTTGACTCTTAAGGGAATATAGAAACATATAAAGCGTGACTTATGGCAAAAGGCTTTATGTAAAGAGAAGGGATTGATTACAATGAGACCTTTTCTCCAGTCTCATGTAAAGTTTCCTTCAGAATCATAATGGCATTAGTGGCACATTACGATTGAGAATTACATCAGATGGATGTAAAGATGGCATTTCTCAACGGAGACTTGGAGGAAAATGTTTACATGGCACAACCGAAAGGTTTTGTCATGGAAGGAAAAGAATGAATGGGATGCCGCCTAAAGAAATCCATTCATGGATTAAAACAAGCTTAAAGACAGTGGTACTTGAAGTTTGATCAGACAATAAAGAATTTTGGGTTTAAAGAGAATATAGAGGAAAATTGTGTTAATACAAAGTTTAAGAATGGGAAGTTTATCTTCCTTGTCCTGTATATAGATGATATCTTACTTGCTAGTAGTGATGTCAGTCTACTACTGGAGATAAAGAAATTTGATATGAAAGATCTTGGCGAAGCCTCGTTCGTTCTAGGGATCGAGATTCACCAAGATAGAAGAAAAAGGGTATAAGGACTGTCACAAAAGGCATACATACAAAAGATCTTAAAGAAATTCAGTATGCACAAATGTAGTCCCTCACCTGCTCCTACAGTCAAGGGCGACAGATATGGAGATTTTCAATGCCCCAGGAACCAATATGAGCTCAATCGATAAAGTAAAAGTGGTTCTATATGCTTCAGCTGTCGGAAGCTTGCAACATGCTCAAGTATGTACGCGCCCTAACTTGGCATTTGTTACCGGGTTTTACTTGACAGATTCTAGAGCAATTCTGGAATAGAACACTGAAATTAGTAAAGAAAGTCTTGCATTATTTGCAAGGAACGAAAGGCCTCATGATGACATATAGAAGATCTGATTCACTACACATGGTGGGATATTCAGATTCTGATTATGCGAGAATGAATGCATATCCAGATGTGGATTTTCTATCATCTCGCAAAGGGGAGCTATTTCATGGAAAAGCTCAAAGCAAACTGTCACTATATCGTCCACAATATATGACAGTTTGTAGCGTGTTATGAGGCAACGGGCAGGTGAACTAACTAACGAAGTTAATACCCGGTTTGAAGGTGGTTGACGACATCTATAGACCACTAAAGTAATACTGCGATTATAATCTGGCAGTATAGGATGCTCACAACATAAGTCAAGTGGTGCTGCCAAACACATTGACATAGAGTATTATGTTGTGAAAGATAAAGTCCGGGATCATGTCATAAGTCTTGAGCATATAAGAACAGAAAGGATGCTCGTGGATCCGCTTACAAAAGGCTTACCACCCAACATGTTCGGAGGACATGGTGTTCAGAGAACAAGTAGCTAGCTTGGGTTTAAGAAAAAGCCTAAAATATTCCTGGATAAAAGAAGGCTCAAAGATAAGTATCTATTTTAGAACAGAGTATTGAGTTATAGATGTTAAGTCTATCGACAATGGACCGTGACGATGAGACATGCTCTATGAGCTAATCTGTAATGGAATGAACAAAAGTAAATGATATGAAAGTGAAAGATGGAATGAGATCAAGGGGGAGAATGTTAGTTGATCTCCACCAATGGGCCCTTTTCTCTGCTCTCTGATCGGGGGAGCCCAACTCTAATCCGGTTGGTGGGCTCCTGTCGCACAGCACACATAAAAGGAAGGTGGGGGTGAGGACTCGAACTACGAGGTTCAACGGAGCCGCCACCCACCTACAGAGAAACCCTAAACCGATCCAAAGAGCTGCTGCCAGCGACGGGATGTGCCCCCAACAACCTTCATCGTTCCCCTGCAGGTCTACACCGGACCGTCGTCTCGCCACCGAGCCAGAGCTGCCCCTACACCGGCGTCTACGCTGCTGCTGTGCCGCAACAGTGAAGGCGAGAAGGAGCTTACCCGATCCTATGGTCACAGAGGTACACACATCGATCTTAACATGTGCTACTTGAGTTCTCATAGGTGGATGCAGGTGCCATGGCGACGGTGCATGCTGTGAAAAATGCTGCCGCCACATCCTATTCCAATCCGAAGGTTACTGTCAATGTGGATGGGAGGTAAGTACATATTCTACTTATCACAAACAGTTGAAGAAATATGTTGATTTAATTTTTTGCATCCCTTAAATAGATGACATTTTCATGGTTTGTTAAGTTGATGAGTGCTGTACTTTGTTTAGTGGAGTGCCTCTTCATTTCATTTATGTGTGATAATGTGTCAAAATTATGATGTTTTCTGCTATTATTCCTTGCTTTCAGGCCCCTTGGTTCGACAATCACTTAAATGGCCTTCATTGTTGTATGCATCCTTAGCAGGTACTTCTATTCACCTTTATATAGGTCCTCTACTATTAGCTACCTGCAGACCATTGTTTATGTCTAGACAGTCATATATCTATGAGATGGCAAATTGGGTAAAGGCAAGTTTATATGGTCTTGCTATGCTAATTCTTCTTTCAAAAAATTTGGCAGGACTGATAGAAATGTCCAAGGCTGACCCCTAGCATCCACGCAAAGTGCACAGGCATCAATGCTAAGGATCTTGTGACTTCACTGCCTGGCGTGTGAACTGAAGTGCCTTATGTCTTTCGATTTGACCTTCGACTTTTTGTTCTTTAACTTTTGGTCCTCCTATGGTCTGTCATTCTGATGCTTCCGTGTTTTCAGAGTTTGGTTTGGTGATCGTTTATCAAACTTTAATAAGTACACAGCATTGTTGTTGTCCTTAGTATTTCAGCTACACCATTGTACACCGATAAACTATTTCGTATCCATGAAAGATGGCTTGTGTGTCGTGAGATCTGATAGTCTGATTCAACTGCAGAATTATGTATGGTGTGTGCCGTTTCTTTTCCCAAGAAGTTTGTAACAGGTAATGTTACTACAGAGAACTTTCAGGAAAAATCTCTGTTCTTAAAGATACGGTGTTCTGCACCTTCAAGGTAAAGCTAAACATGCGCACATCTCATAGCATTGTCGGTTTTTAGTATCAGGAATTGGTTACAATCACTGATGAGAACCCGCTACGATTGAATGCCACTTTGGTACTACGAATTTAATAGAAAATTAGCAGAAAAATAATTCACTCCCCGTGGTACGCGATTCCAAACAGGACTTACGAGACTACAATGAGAAGAGACTAGTGTGCGGCAAGGCACTTACGCAGAAGTGGACGAGGTCCTCGACGTCGCCGACCAGAGATCCCAGCGCCATTGCCTCTCAGATTGGCCGCCTCCGCGTGGAAGAAACACAACCTGACAACCGGCTACATAGGGTGGCAAGGCACGGCCCCATGGATCACGGCACTCCCAGCAAAGATACCGCCAACTGGAGATCGAAGTCGAAGGCAACGGACGCCGCCGCCTGGCAGTGGCAGGATCTGCGACGGCGGGCACAGGATCCGCCGGCGATGCCCCAGGCTGGTGGTGACCGCTGCCGAATTCATTTCTCTTGCACTTCTGCAGCCCAATGAAAACGAGAGGGTCCATCACGTTCAGTGTTTACAAAACGGGTAGCCCAAGCTGCACTGAAATGGGCAGGGCTGATAGAAATGTGTCCGAGGCCGGGCCCTACCATGCAAGCGAAGTGCATAAAGTGACTTCAGCGAAATGCCTGGGCACGTGAACTGCATAAAGTGCTTTATGTGTTCTTCTTTTTCTTTATTTTTTGGTCCTCCTTTGCTCTGTCATTGTGACTATTTCAGTGTTTTCATAATTCCCATTGGCGACTGCTTATCAAACTTTAATAACCACCCTCAGCGTTGCCATTGTCCTCGATCAGTGTTTATGCTGCATTAGTGTACACCGACGAACTGTCTCTTATATCAATGAAAGATTGTTTGTGAGGCGTGACAAATCTGGTTATCTGATTTAGCTGCAGAATGTATGTTGTCTGCCTTTGGTCACTGTTCCTTCGGATCCGGTGCCCATTTGCTCCAGCGGGAACAAGAAGTCGGCATCGAAGCAGCCCGTACGCGGAAACGAGGACTCGGCACCAAGCAATAGGCCAGAAGCTGCTCGACTCACGACCGGCCCAAGAGGAACTGCAAGCCCGGCCCAAATGGAACCAGAAGCCCAAATACTGGATTCTGTTCTAGATTCAGACTGGGCAATCAGTTTAAACCAATACTTCGGTTCAGTTTGGCAAAACTTCGGTTCTCTAGAATCCAAAACCGATCGGTTCTCCTAAGAACAAGAAACCGACGAATTCGGTGTCGGTTTTCTACATCGGTTTTCGGTTTAAACCGTACTAACCGAATCTCGCTGGTTGCAGTCACCACCGCGCGCTGCCTGAGCCGCTCGATGCCGCACCGCTACCTGCTCGGTGCCGCCTAGGGCAGCTCGCCGCTGTGGACCGCTCGCCGTAGCCTCCCGCGCATGCCTCTGCCGCTCGCCGCTGCCGCCCACGCACTGCTCCCTGTCCGCGTCGCTAGTAGCCACCGCCGCCACGCGCGCCCCTGCTCGTGTTGTTGCGGGGGCGCGGCTGCTCCACGCCGCCTGCTCGCACCGCCTGCCAGGAGGATAGGAAGCATCGGCTACTAGGGTTTGCGACTTGGATGGGAGAAGAACGACCTAGTGAGAGTGGGCCGTGGTGGACGGGGTTGTTCTCTACTTCTCTTCTCAGGGACGCATGCGGTCAGCTGGGCCATGGGTTGGGCTGGGTCGCCGGGATACGTGGGAGCCTGGGGAGGGGTGGCGTGTTCGCATGTACTGACTCCTGGACGCTTTGGGATTTCGGTTTCGCGGTGTTACGGTTCGGTTCCACCTAGAAACCGAAGCCGAAACCGACAATCGATGTTCCAAAATGAAAAACCGAACCGAAAACCCGACATTTCGGTTCGGTTCACTTCGGTTTTCGGTCTTCAATTAAAATATGCCCACCCTGAGTCTAGATTGGCGAGTGTAGTGTGAACTTTCTTCTTTATGTTGTGATGAAGCCGAGAGAGAGGGAGAGAACAGGATAACACGAGGCCTGGCTTGGAATGGAGAAATTTCAAAGAAATGCTAAACCTCCTCATTTTGCTGACGTCACTGTGTGTCTGGTTCCATTTGGGACACCCCTTAAATACTTTCCATGGTCCCCGATTCCAAACGGGGCCTCGGCCTACGAGTGTGCGGAACGCCCCCACGCGCGTGGCTTGTGACCGCTGTCGGGAGCGATGGGCTGGGCCGAATTTTGCTCTTGTGCTTCTCCGGCCCCAACAAAACGAGAGGGTTTGCTAAAAAAAAGACAAAAACAAAACGAGGGGGTCCATAACCTTCGGTGTTTATACGAAACCAAGCTGCATTGAAATATAGGCCCATTCCAACTCCAAAATCCAACTGTCTCGACCGTAAGCCCCCCTTGTAACATCTCTCTCTCTTATCTTCTCCTTTTTTTTAATCTTTAATTCTTGATGTTTGCGTGTCCTTCTTGCAAAAACAAAGCCCAAAGCTTGATTGCATGAATGACACAAAGGCCCACACGGTGACATATAGCGATTCGTCTTCTTACTCTCTTCGCGTTTTGGTTTTAGCTAGCCCAAACCAGCCAGCTAATAGTACTTTTCTCTCACAATAAATCAGCACCAGTCAGCCTAAACTAACCCAGAAACCAAACAACGAACAGGCCGCTTGTCTACTAGACAGAGGGTTTGAGATCGAACTTTGTTCCACCATTTGCATGATCCATGGCGAACCAGTAGATGAGGCGTGGTGCCGGCGATATATATATATGATTCAGCGTGACGATCCTTTTGCAAATCAGGATACAAGCATTTTATATAGTAGGAAAAAGTTGCTGACGTCAAGGCTGACGGTTTGAGGCCCGCCGGACGTCGGCACGGTCGACCTGAGGGCTGAGGCCGCCTTCGACTAGGGCTTCTCATGGAGTACATAGGACATCTATTTCGTGCTTGGTTTGGCATTTGATGTATTCTGCACCTGCTTCTTGGAATTAAGGCCTTGTTTAGTTTCTCCCCTAAAGTTTAGTCCCTATTCCATCGGATGTTTGGACACATGCATGGAGTAATAAATATAGACTAAAAAATAATTAATTGCAAAGATTACGACTAATTTATGAGACGAATTTTTTAAGCCTATTTAGTCTATGATTTGACAATGTGGTGCTACAGTAAACTACAATAACATGTGCTTATGCCGGATTAATTAGGCTTAATAAATTTGTCTCGTGTAATTTATTTTATTATTATTATCCGAACACTCCCATGTGACACCCCGATGTGACACCACTAAACTTAAGTCCCTAGATTTAAACAAGGCCTAAGGCATCCGCCACTCTGTACTATAGCTGAAGGCGTTTTTTTTCCTTAAGGGCATGTGCTCTGAGCACATCCACCTTTGAATTCGCATTGAGAAGTGTGCGCACACACATCTCAATGCACTGTACTATAGCTGAAGACGGTTTTTTGGTCCTTAAGGGCATGTGCTCTGAGCACATCCACCTTTGAATTCGCATTGAGAAGTATGTGCACACACATCTCAATGCGGATTGGATGTGCTCAGAGGACATTCCTTTAAAGGCACATTTAACTTTACCTACTATAGCTAGCTAGTCCCTATTATTAGAAGCAATATCAATCCGTAGTTTTTAGTTTTTTATTGATCTTTCTTCTTCTAAGGTTTAGTTTCTGGCATCATCGACAAGGTGGTGGCGACGATGAAGCATTAGAATAATGTCTCTTCAGCCTTTCCCTACCTCTTTGATGTTTGATCTGGCGTTGATGAAGGACAATGAGAGTTTGGTCTGTTGGTTTTCTTCAGATCTCGATGGCAGTTGGAGTGTTTATCAGGGGAAGCAGTCAACTGGCTCTCTTCACGGTGACTTTGACCTCTTCATTTGGTTTGTTCTATTGTAAGGTCTGGCATCTCCAATGCTCTGATCTGATGATGAAGAATTGTAAGCCTGTGTTCCTTGGAGGGTATCTCTAGCCGATGTTCTTTCTATGGATCCTAGATCTCGTTGTCAGTCTTCAAAGCCTTGTATGGCAAGGGTGATTGTAGGTGTCTCTTTCCTTTGCTGTCTCTTCAGTGCGCTTTTCAATCTTTGACAGGCAATGGACGATCAAAAGAAGAAAATGACTGGCTTGATCTTTAATGTACTTTTATTTTTTAGAGGTCACTCCGTGTCAAGATGTAATTTTGTACGAGCTATTGTTGAGACACTCTATTGAGTGCCTTTCTTGAAAAACTATATATATGAATTTCTTTTTGGATTAAGTCCACTTTTGGCCCCTCAACTATCATGTTAGTCTAATTTTGACCCCCAACTATAAAACCGTCTAATGCTAGTACCCCAACTGTCAAAACCGTTCACTTTTAGCACCTGTGCGCAGATGAGGCTGTTTTGTCTAATGTGGAGCGGTTTTGTCCAAATGTGGGGCCCACGTGTCATATACTCAACCAAACTGCACCGGCGGAGTAGCAGCCGAGGTTGATGTAGGCGACCAGCGCCTGCCAGCCCCCGCCGATGGCCACCCCGGAGATCACCGGTTGCACGCTGTTGAGCACCATGGTCACCGCCAACAGGTGCGCCACCTCCCCCACGGCCGCTTGCATGTCCCGGTCACCCGCGAAGAGCACCACGAAGCTGTTGCGGTATGCTAGCACCAGCGCCATGGCCACTAGCCCCATGGCCCGCGACTGCGCCACCACCACCGCCACCGTGTCCTTGGCGGCGCGCGGCCGGCCGGAGCCCAGCTCGTTGGACACGCGCACACTGATCGCCGCGGAGGAGAAGGTGGAGACGACAGAGAGGCCCAATCTTGCGTTCGCTGCAGCTCCGCACAGGCACAGTTCCAAGCACCATGAGCATACCGTTGCAGCTCCGCTGCAATGCCGCACTACAGCGCCCCCGCAGTTCGTCTAGAGTCTCGTCTTCTGCGAACCAAGAAAAGCATGGAGCAAAAGGCAAGACCGTTCAAGAAGAAAAAACAGCACATGTAGGCTAAAGCGACTGCCGGTCGCTGACCAACGCTGATGTCGCCGCCCACCATGCCTAGATCTATGCGCGTGTGGGTATTTACCTGGGTCTACGCCCATGTCGGTGCGACGACGCGTCATGGCCTCGTCGGCTGCCCTCGCCCCGCGCCTGCGCGGACTGCCGGTGCCTACACACGCCGAGGCCACACCTGGCCTGCGCCACCCACCGTCGGAGCCCACCAGCCGGGGGCCACTCTCACCCCGAGCCTGCAGCCACAGCCAGGGTGTGCGCGCGCCGGGAGCGCCCTCGCCCTGGCCGGCCGTGGAAGACCGCCGGAGGCCAACCGCGCCGACCGCGCCCAAGCCCACCCGTGCCTCTGCGACTCCACGCCTCACGCCGCTGTTGGAGAGAGAGAGAGGGAGGGAGAGAGAGCAGGAACGAAGCAGGGAGAGACGACACTGCTCTAGATATTTTGGTGGGAGAGAGCAGGCTTTCCGGGCGATGGATGCCTGGGCGCTGCCGTTGGCAGCAGGCTAGCTGTGCTGCTCGCGCGTCACGCGCGTCGTGCTACTCGAGCGCCACCGCCCTGCTCGCGCACCGCTGCCGTAGCCGCGTCCGGCAGACGTGTTCCAGTGACGCCACAGCAGCCCTCATGCAGGCCCTGTTCGCGTGCTCGGTTTGCACCTCCCCTGGGTCGTTTTTGCCACGCGCCCGCGCTGCCTTGGCCTGTCTCTGAACCGCCTCCCTGCCTTGGTACGTACCTGGAGCAGTCGATGGAGGCGCTGATGGTGTAGGGGATGCTGACGCCGCACTTGGAGGGGATGCTGGTGGTGTTGCCGGCGTTGAGGCCGCTGACACGTCCGGCGGTGCTCTTGAGGCAGCTGCAGGCTGCGCGCATGTCAGCGGTGCTGTGGGCCGCGGAGTTGAGGCTCCTCACGCCGCTGCAGCAGGCCGTCGAGGGGCTGCTGCCCCGAGCCGCGGGCGTAGGCGAGGCAGGGGCCGATGGCAGAGTTCACCTGCCCACACGTGATGGCGGCCTCCGAGGTCGTCGCCGCTGCCAGCAGCACCGCGGCCACGACGGCGATCGTCACAGCAAGCTGCACGCTGCGAGCCATGTCGACGGCCTCAAGTCCTCTTGTGTGCCTGGGTGGCTGGGAGTGGGTGTGTGCACGCGCGCGCTGTGCTACTGCTTGTGTGGGCAGCCACGCTCTGCCCCCGCCGCTACCCCAACTGCGCAATAGTGGCCTTGCAGACCTAGCGCGTGGGCTGCGCGATCCTCGCGCCTCCCTCCCTCGCCGCCGGCGTGCCTCCTCCCGGCCGGATTGGCCGCCGGCCATCGCCCCCTGTGGCATGCTCTGCTCTGGAGCCGCCCAGGGACTGGGAAAGGTGAAGACGAGATTTTTATGGGTGTTAAATACAAACGTTATGACTCATGTGAATAGTAGTACGGAGTGAAGGTTAGTTTCTTGAAAAAATCCAGGGTCTCTTATGCAAAAGGTGCAGCGCGCCCTGGGCCTACCCTCCTGGGCCGGCCTGCTCCCGCGCGTGGTCAAAACCGCCGAACGTCGATCAAAACAGCCTTGCCCCTGCGCCAGGTGCTAAAAGTAAACGGTTTTGACAGTTGGGGTACCAGTACTAGACGGTTTTATAGTTGAGGATTAAAATTAGACCAACACAATAGTTGAGGGGCCAAAAGTGAACTTAATCCTTCCTTTTTTGAAAAAAAAAGAAAAAGACCAACAACTACTCATCCGGTCCTCATATTAGGCCGGTCTCGGTGGGGTTTCATAAGCCTGTTCTTAGCATACTCTCGTGTGTTAGAACCATGCAAACAAGTTTTATTCCTATGAAACTAATTTTATTTTTCCAGAACTTTTATCAACTCTCTTTGTTTACACTATATTACAAATTTAAGGTCCATAAAACTATCGTCAAACTCCTATTGAGACTTACGTTCTCCATTCAAGATCGACGCATACATATGCTTGAACAGTTGAACTGCCTGGCAACTTGCACGTCGAGCCAGGAGGTGCGACTATGACTGCACATGCGTCATGCATGAATGGAAACGTCTGCACTAGCTAGCTACACCGTTCATTTGCCTCTCGTCTCGTCGTCGTAGCCTCGAGCCTCGTAGGCCCCCCGGCCTCTATACGCGGACCGCCCATAGCCATTGAACGTTGACCCAATCATAGCCATTGAACGTTGACCCAATAAAATGAGTACTCCCTCCGTCCACGTGGTGTCCAGGTTCAAAGCTAGAACTGGACGGAGGGAGTAGGTGCCGCAACGCGTTTCTCTGCGCCTCGATTTAAGGACGTGCAGGTTCGGCCGCCTGCGTTATTGATCCAGTTCAGCCGAACACTCCCCAATTACGTACTGTGATCTTGTTAGTAGTACTAATATCTATGAATCCGACCACACCGGTGTCCATAGGAGTGGGGGACTCGATCCCTCCATAGTTTTTAGTTTTTTATTGATCTTTGTTCTTCTAAGGTTTGGTTTCTGGCATCATCGACAAGGTGGTGGCCACGATGAAGTGTTAGAATAATGTCTCTTCGGCCTTTCCCAACCTCTTCGATGTTCGATCTGGCGTTGACGAAGGACAATGAGAGTTTGGTCTGTTGGTTTTCTTCAAATCTCGATGGCAGTTGGAGTGTTTATCAGGGGAAGCAGTCAGCTGGCTCTCTTCACGGTGACTTTGACCTCTTCTTTTGGTTTGTTCTATTGTAAGGTCTGGCATCTCTAATACTCTGATCTGATGACGAAGGATTGTAAGCCTGTGTTCCTTGGAGGTTATCTCTAGCCGATGTTCTTTCAGTGGATCCTAGATCTTGTTGTCAGTCTTCAAAGCCTTATATGGCGAGGGTGATTATAGGTGTCCCTTTCCTTTGCTGTCTCTTTAGTGCGCTTTTCAATCTTTGACAGACAACGAACGATCAAAGAAAGAAGATGATTGGCTTGATCTTTAATATACTTTTATTTTTTTAGAGGTCATTCGGTGTCAAGTTGTAATTTTATATGAGCCATTGTTGAGACACTCTATCGAGTGTCTTTCTAGAAAAACTATATATATGAATTCCTTGTTTGAAGAAAAAAAAAGAAAAAGACCAACAACTACTCATCTAGTCCTCATATTAGGCCAGTTTCGGTGGGGTTTCATAAACCTATTCTTCGTGTGTTAGAAACCATGGCAAACAAGTTTTATTCCCATGAAACTAATTTTATTTTCCAAAACTTTTATCATCTCTCTTTGTTTACACTATATTACAAATTTAACGTCCATAAAACTATCGTCAAACTCCTATTGAGACTTACCTTCTCCATTCAAGATCGACGCATACATGTGCTTGAACAGTTGAACTGCCTGGCAACTTGCACGTCGAGCCAGGAGGTGCGACTATGACTGCACATGCGTCATGCATGAATGGATAAACGTCTGCACTAGCTAGCTACACCGTTCATTTGCCTCTCGTCTCGTCGTCGTAGCCTCGAGCCTCGTAGGCCCCCGGCCTCTAGACGCGGACCGCCCATAGACATCGAGGGCTTGTTTAGTTCCACCCCAACTTCCAAAAAGTTGCTATAGTACCTGTCACATCGAATGTTTGCGGCTCATGTATGGAGCATTAAATGTAGACGAAAAGAAAAACTAATTGCACAGTTTGATGGGAAATTACGAGACGAACGTTTTGAGCCTAATTAGTCCATGTTTGAACACTATTTACCAAATAAAAACGAACGTGCTACAGTAGCCCTAAAATCCAAATTCATCCGACTAAACAAGGCCTAAACGTTGACCCGATAATATGAGTACTCTTCCGTCCACGACGTGGTGTCCAGGTTCAAAGCTAGAGCTGGACGGAGGGATTAGGTGCCGCAACGCGTTTCTCTGCGCCTCCATTTAAGGACGTGCAGGTTCGGCCGCCTGCGTTATCGTCGTCGTCGTCTTTACTCCGGGTTTCCTGCATGCCCCTGGTGTGCTTCCTCCGTCCCCTCCGATCGATCCCTCGGACGACGTGCAAATCCTCCGGTGCCCTTCCCAGCCGGTGAGTCCTTTATCTTGTATAGTATATATACGTATCTTGTTTCTAAATTTAGCTAGCACACACCAATTCAGTAAGTCCTTTATTATTAATTATTTAGGATATCGCTTGTTCCTTGTCGTCATCATTTCTATACTTTGTTGTGTATACAACTCCTCCGATCCATGTTTATGCCTACGGAATGAGTCTGCAGCATAGTTTAATGTTTGCGCATGCATGCATGGTTGAGGAACGTATTGTATATAAAACCGAGTTCCACGGAGAAAATGTTAAGATTCCTTTTGAAGTTCCGCTCGCATGCTCTCGCATAGATACTAAAATTATTAAACCAGTTAGGTATAGAGACTAGCTTGCAGCCACTCGCATCGCATGGATGACCAAATTAACACAGGGCATGCACCGGGGAACAGGCCCGAATGGGATCAGATATGAGAGACCCTCCGGCGTCCCGCTCGCCCCTTCTTCGAATCCCATAATCGCCGACCGGTACGGCGGTACGGTGGAGGAAGCAAATTGATGGCAAGGCAGCGCTCGCCGGCCGATCGCAGACAGTACGGGAGAAACCGAGCTAGCTAAGCTAGCTACAGAGCATCAAGCTGTGCACGCAGACAGGATTAGGGCTCAATCATATATATCATCGATCACTATTGCACAAAATCCTTTACAAGGCGTTTCCAAAATGGATTCTGAGGTGGTTGGATCGGCTGCCCGCCTCGGTTATTCATGGCAGGGCAGCCAGCCCAGCAACCACCTCGGTTAATGCTTAACCTAGACAGATAATGTAAAAGAACCACCTCGTTTAAGGCGTTTGATTAAAATTCCTGCGGTAGTGCACTTGTGTGGAGAGGGCCGCGGCTGCGTGCTCTTCTTCCTGTATCTGAATCCTCATCCACTCGATGAAGCAAAGAGAGAGACGAGCTAGGACGCAGAACAAGTGACCCAACTATCCACGTGGGGCTCACGCGCGTGGCCGGTGTACTAGTACTACCTGTCAAGCTGTTTGCTTAATTAATTACTCACGGACAACCACGGCCACAGCGATTTTTTTTTATAATTGCCACAGCGACGTTAGGTTTTTCGAAAGAAATCTATACCCAAAACTCATAAAATTCAAAGGATGAGCACAGCCACCTTTTTCTCCCGTCCATCCACCGACGGGGAATTATTGCCGTTGACATCCCTGCCCACAAGGAATAGAGTCATAGACTACTAGCCTACCGCTAGCGAGGAGAATTTTATTTTCTTAAACTACTTTTTATATATTCAATTCAATGTACTAGTCCATCAATCCGTGCTCCTTGAGATACTTATTCCATACAATTAACTTTGATTTGAATCCAAAGGCCCTGTTTGGATCCATGGGTTAGAGCTAGTTTGGGCTAGTTGGAGCTCAACTAGCCCTAAAGTAGCCAAACAGGAGGGCTAGAGTGGGTTATTTGCAACTAGCCCACCCTAAAAAACTATCCCCCAAAGAGGTGATTATTTAGGCTAGTTGGGGCTATTTGAGGTGGGGTCCACTGTTTTCTCTCTACTTTTACATGCACCAATGATTTGGAAAGCACATTTATTATCATTTTAACCCTTGTATCCAAACATCTCTTAGGCTAGAGTTAGTTCAGGGCTAATCCTGAGCTAGAAACTAACTCTAACCTCTAGCTGTGCTAGAGTATCCAAACAGGGCCAAAGTAACACACGTGTATAGATTTGTATTGGCATGAATCAAAGAGATCGTCGTGGCACAACTAACGTTGTAACATTATAGTTTGATTCTATGGTCGGTTGTTTTTCTTTGTTTGTTTTGTGTCCTAGTATAGTTGACTTTGTGCACGTACATGGACGTGTTGGACATCCCTCTTTAGTTATGGAACTATGTAGATAACAATATTAAAATGTTAGTTCACCTACAAATTAAAAACTAATACCATAATTGAGTTTTGGATATTTAGGTTCGTACCTTAAATTGTTTTTATCAATTGTAATATTTCTTTAATTTGTCTGATGAAAATTTTTAGGTTAATCTAAAAGTTCATACCATTTATGTTTGGCTTGTCATTTGTTGGTTTATAATCTTTTGCTCTGTGAATGGCTGTTGTCGACGTAGTTAAGTCATTGCTCTCAACTCTTGGTGCATTTTCCTTGCATCTTTGAAATTATTTGATATGTATCAATTGCGTCCTAGAAAAGGATGTGAGAGTATTTATTTTGGCCGTGGTAGCGTTTTTTTAGATTTTTGTGAGATGTTGGTTCATCTTTATTAAGAGCATGTCCTCCTGAGGAATACGTTGATTCTTCAAGATCGAGGATTCAATGTGTTAGTACATATCTATTTTTGGAAAAATAGTATAGATTTTAAGCTACACTCGAGCTACTACAATGGCATAAAAAGTCATTACAGCTTGGACAACAACCATCAAGATGTTACATTTATTGTATAAAACAATTAAATATTATTTACTATTCTTAGGTCACAATCCTTTAATCAATATATAATACACTTATTTAAATAACAATGGTTATTAATTTATTTATCATAATAACTTATGTTATTATTTACACGTAGATTTAGAGTTATGTTTATTTTATAATTTTAGTATTTACATGTGGATTTAGAGGTATATTTATTTATTTTTATAATAGTCAAGGTGGATAATTTAGATAATAAAAAGTTTTATTTTATATTATCTCTGTTAGTGACATATGTGGGTAATTTAGATACAAATTTATGGGTTATCTTGAATTATAGTTCTAATGGCAGAGGTGCATAATTCAGATGTAAATTTTGAAAGTTAATTTCAGTTTGCGAGTCGTTGATGAAAATTGCCTCCTCCTTATTTATATATAATAAAACAGTCCGACCGCACATGCAAAATTTTGTTTGTTTGTCTCTCATATTCTAACAATATATTACACTTCCATTAGATTTCTATTAATAGATTAACTAATTGCGGACTTGGTGGGTCCTACATATTCTCTTCATCCCAAAGTAAACATACATCTCATTTCCTAAGGACTCAAATTATTCAGAGTTTGGTCAAATATTTATAAAAATATATTAGTATTCATGAAGAATAATAAGTGTTATTATATTCAACATAGAATGTAATTTTATAATAAATTTTTTTGGAGATACAAATGTCATTATTATTTTCTTTACGTCTCATCAAATTTAAAAAAGTTTGACTCCTTGAAAGTGGAATATGCGTTTATTTTGGGACGGAGGAAGTATATAATAATCTATTAATACATTACCAAGTGAATGCGATTAGTAGGACTCATCTGATATTTAATTAATACATATATTTTGTTTTATTAATAAAGATATTCTATTGACTAACTATGAACGTTGTTACTGCACATATGATATTTTAATAATTTATTACCAAGTGACGTGATTAATGAGATCCAACTCATCTAATATTTTATTAACTAATTGTGAATGTCGATAATGTGATATTTTCAATACATATATTTTGCTTTATTAATATATTGTTTTTGTTAACTAACTACGAACGTCAGTACTATTGCAGATATGATATTTTAATAATGTATTACCATGTGACGTGAATAATAGGACTCGTCCAATATTTTATACCAACTAACTGTAAATGTTAGTACTATCGATCAAGATTTTTTACGAACCGTCAATGTTTTTTTCTCCTAAAAAGTGATTTTTATCTATAATGGTAGAGATGGGTAATTTTTCTAGAAAACAGATCCAATGGTGATGGATGGCTAGAGTCTTTGATTTAGTGGTTGGATGTTTCTGATTAATGTGAGAATTTTTAGTATTTATCTTTTTTTTTCTAGTGCATCTGGTGAGGATTAACGTGGAGGCTCTGTTAGGGCCTCTAATTAGTAATAGTAAGATTCTACTATAAATATCAAATCAGCTCAAAACCAAAACTTACAATACTGTTTCTGCTTGGCAAAAAGTGACCGTACCTAGTATCCTATTTTTAACAATTCTTAGAGATGATTTTGAACAAACTTTACTTTTACAATAAGAACAAATATAGAAATGGGCGTGACACCGAGCATATCAGCTCGTGTGACTGAGCTGGACGAGAGAAGGGAGGAAGAAATAAAATAAAAAATATTAATATGGTTGCTAGAGAATATCAAGAGACAAGTTATCATAAGAATTGGCTCTAATTTTGCTGATATGGCTTGTCTTATAGACAAGTTATTGACTCTCTTGCTCTAATCATGCTACTGCATATTAATAAAAAAAGGATATTATTGCACATGGATAGGGACAAGCAAGATCTAGTCTGGCGTGGCGCTAATCCACTTTATTTTTTTTCATTTTTGCTATTTCCTCAATTCAAATGATGGTTGTGAAAATCCTCACCAGTGTACCTTATATATTTTGGGCAAGAGGACCTCGCGCCCTCAGGGTTGTTGAGGCTTAATATGTGTCGATGTTTATGCATGCCTAAGCTAGTTTTGTAACACATATTTTGTTTCTCATACTTATTATAATAATCATTTTTAATTTTATATAAAGGTCCTTTGGTCCGGCTCATAGATATAGGTGTTCTTTTAGAAGACAAAATAAGTCAAATAGAGTCAATGTTAAGTTTCTGACCTTTTTAGAATTTCCACGATTTATTTTTCCAAGCACATCTTGTAATGACTAACATGGAAGCTTCTTTGGAGTCTTTAATCAGACTTTTCTCTACTTAACTCAATTTTGAAAACATAAGTCTTCAATTAGGAAAATTATAATTGTGTTCATGTTGCCTATCATACGGATTTGGAAATGATATTCCCGCTGCTTTAGAGCATCTCCAAGAGGTCCTCTACCACAAAATACAATGCATGGTAGTTTTCACACGAATTTAAGAAACATCCTTCTCGCTCTTTATCATAAATTTAGAAAACAAATAAAAAAACATGCTCCAATAGACTCTCTACACCACTCTATCTTTTCCACCCTCCAAAAACCACCCTTCTCGCTCTCCCTTTTGAGAGGCTACATTACTCTCTAAATCTATATCTATCTATACACCAAAAAGACTGTAACGTCATCATCTACCCGGTGATACCAAATCTTGATCTTGCTCATGTATCCGCATCCAACACGAATCATCCTCCACTCGGGGCTCACGCATCCGCGTGCTACCCATTTCCAATATGAAACCGGATCCACATGTCCGCGTCCAATACGAAGTCCTCGGAGCTCACGCGTCTGCATCCAATTACTAAGGTAGAGTCCAAAAATTCATGGTCCTAGTGCAACGGGCATACATCTAATGTAATATATAATAGCTTTATCATGATTTTTTCACACAAGGATTTTTTTATAATCTATTGGAGTATAGAGAACAAAAATTGGAGAGTCTATTAGAAACACGAGAGGTGTGCAAAAGGAATATCCTTTGAATAGCTCTGCAAATAGGAATCTAGAGGTGAATAGCTCATGTTTCACCTAATGTTTCTTAACAAAGATTTAGGAATATGATGTGATGTCACTTATTGTCTATTATAGTGGATTGATTTTTCAAAATATTCTCCATATATACCCCCTGTTGTACTATAAGGTTAACTTCCATCTTGTTTATTTTGTGTAGTAGGGAAACATATTTGATCTTCTAGAAAGTACAACAGAAAAGAAATGGCCACTCAAGATGATACATATCGCACTCTCGAGTACATGCTATGTGATAAAATAGGAGAGCCATTCAGTCTTAAGCAACACTTCTTGGAAACCATCACAAACAACTTCTCCAAGGACAACCTTATTGGTTGTGGTGGATATGGGGAAGTATACAAGGTATGTGGGACTTTTCCTTTCTAGTCACAAAAGCATTTCAAAACCTAATAAAATATAAAAAGTATTTCACTACATATTTATTCAGTAATGAGAACACTTTTCCAGCAGATTATGAAACCCTTAGAAGGGGTGGATTAGGGTCTCTTAAAACTAGGCCAACTTGGCACATATAAACACCTACATAAGTCAATCTAGATGTGCACTAGGTTTCTACTACTTATGATGATATCTCTATCACACAAAAGTTTTGTAGCATAGATTCCAATCCTATTAACTATTCTAAGAAAGTAAAGCAATCAATACATGCCAGGTCAAAGAATACAATGGGTATATAAAGAGTTATGGAAAATGCAAACTCCTGCATGGCAGCTTTTTACAAATGTATTGAAAAGGCCGCCCTTTTCCCTAATTCTTGTTGGAGTCCCTAGTAAGGAAGCCCTTATAGAGCCAAGCTCTCAGTCGAGTAACTCCACGCAAATAACTGAAGGGCTTTACTATGCGTAGGTGGGTATTCACATTGCCTCATCTGAAAGACTCTCTATATTCTTCACTCAGTAGAGGTTTTGGCTAAAACCAAGGGCCTCTTATTTTCACACAACGGCGACCACACAACAAATGATATTTGAGGGTCTCACAAGAGTAGAAGACGTGCAAGCCCCAGATTACAAATTACAACATTTGGTGCACGCAAGCATAACAAGCAAAGAGATATGCAAACCTAGCCTACCACTATGGTAATACGTAAAGAAATGCGCTAACTAGTCCTAACCGGGAACTAATCATTAGCACTAAAGACTTAACCTTCTCTTGAACACTTTTGAGGCTAGAGACCACAAATATGTGTGTCTACATATAATCCCACTACAACAATTCAGAATGCGCTAAATCCATATGTATAATAGCCTCAAGTACACAACTAGTTGTTGCACACAATTTCACACATTTTGCGATCACTAGATCTTCCAGTGGTTGTAAATGGCCATAACTAGAACGTCCGATGGGTTGCACTCAACTGGTTGTTGTGCCCTAGTACACATCACATCATGGTCCAAAGAAAATTCTCAATGGGAACTAGACCTTTTGGTGCCTCCCACTATGTCTTTGGTGTGCTTTTGTAGTCATCAAATAACAAGGGTGAATGGTTTCTCCTATCACTGAACCTTCCATTGATCCTGGCATGCCTTTTTCCTAATCCTTAAAACAAAGCTATAGTAGTAATATTCTAATGGCTCAAGTTTATCACAAGATCATCCAATGAAGCATTTCATCAGGTCCTCGTGATGCTGAACAATTAATGTGGTGGTCTTGATCTGAGTCTGGTGCTACTGTTCAAAGCTCTGGTGGTCTATGTTTCTTTGTTTAATTTTGTTTCTTCATGATGGGTTGTTTGTTGATGTTTTGGAGTATTCATCACGTACACTTGGTCTTCCATTGAGGTGCACTCTCCCAAGTATATCAACTTGCATATGTCAGACTAAGTCCTTATATACTAGCACACGTTAGTCCCATTTGTCATTTTATCACACAATCAACAAAATCATAACTACAATTTTGAAAACTTTTGAGCACCTGTGTCGAGAACGTAAACTTGGTTACACATGTTTGACCATAAGTAATGTTTCCTAGCACTGAAAGAATTGCACAATTGAATCCTGAAATAAAATTTTGAAAAATGTGAGCACCCATGTGAAGTCGAGAGCATGAACTTGGGTAGATAGGTTCCACCACAAGGAACCTAACCATCTAAGCTACGCTCAATTTGCATCTTTGTTCCTTTGCTAATACTCGATAGTGTTGTGGATGATGCAATCGTGCCTTGCCATGACAAAGCCTTGCACGAGCATATGTACTCAAAGGGGCATTGTGTAGGCTATAAGACAATTGGGATCCACTCCTACTACACTCTGAGGGATGGTTCCCTTCAAAGTTGCACTAGAGAAGCTCAAGATTTGAACTGTTCAATGTTTTCCTTCCTATAGTGCATGCCTCTGACCATTGCTACTCTTCCTTAAGGGTTTCATTTTCATTAGAGATGCTGAAGGAGTGGTTTAATCTAGATGCCACTCAATGTACACTTTCAAAACATGGAAATTGTTCCACACTAGCATTGGGCACATTAAATTCTACGACTAGCAAATAAAACAAAACTAAAACTATGCATTGGAAGCTGTGGTTTCATCCATCAATGCAATAGCTCTAAATGATGTGGCCCTCTTACAACATCTCCAGTTGTTCCAAAAAAAAAGGGTAAACCAATGAGTTTTCCAAGTTACTAAAAAAAGTAGGGAGCATATTTGTCATCTTACTCCAACCATTTCCAACATCTCACTTCTAAAAGCTATAAGGCAATTTTGTATCCGAAATCTAGGACTATTTTCAAATCATCCCAGCCAGTTCTATACTTTCTTTCTCTTCTACATTTGCATACTTTCTTTCTCTTGTACATTTGCATTGTGAACCCTATCCTTCTTCGCTGCATCCTCACACCTCTAGATCGGCCGCTTGGATATGGACACGTATATATTTGTGCAATTGGATCAATTTTGCCAAGTGTAGAAATATTGGGAGTTGAGATGAGGAATTGTGGGAGAGATTTTTTTCAATCTTGCCAAAAAAAATAAGATTGGAATTGGGTTTTGGAAACTCTTGGAGATGTTCTTAGAATCAACAAAATATCCACCCATTGAGATTGGCCACTATGACTACTGAGCTGAATACTACTTAAGGAAACAATATAATTCAAATGATATATAGGGGCAACTATGAGGTGGTTGAATAGAACGATGCCATCGAGGGGGGAGGGGGCTTGATATTGATCTTGGAACTCATAGTGTAAATCAGCGATAATGACCTCATGAAACACATTGTAGGGCCACACATGTGACCCACTTTACGAAATTCATTAGACGTAGAGCCAAAACTGGATTTTGTTCCAACTATGAATACAAAATACCAGTTGATGATGACATGTAAGGAAAAGAATGTTCAATTCGTAATCCATTATAAACTCAGTGGAAAATGACTAATGTATAATCCAATCCTTTTAAGACCAAGACAATCAATGATGATCTAATAACAACAGAATCAGTATATCTACATGTGGTTCCATGTCAAAAACTAGATCTTGGATTTAATATCTAGTGTTCACATCTAAAAATTTAGCAAATTTGACAAAGCTAATTGATGCAAATAAGGGAGTCTAGATATATGTGTGGACCCATGTTAAAACCGAGCACCTGCAACTAAACGTCACATTCATACAATGAAAGTTTAACGAAATTCACTAAAAATTATTTGATATGGCACATTATGATATTTAGGTACTCCTTTCAGATAATATATAGCTCGATTTAAATGTGTGACCCAAGTAAAAAGGCAGACCTTGGAATTTGAAAACATTGTGTTCACACCTTAAAATACTAGTGAAATTAACTAAATTTGTTTTGAGGCCAACTAGCAAGATATATGTACAACCACATACTTCTCTACCAATTTTGAAACGTCTGATCATAAAATTGAAGCTCTAGGTCCATATAGTATAGATCTATCCTCCATCTAACCAAAACCTATCCATGCATCATAATTGATGTCACTTTAGCTAATTTACAAAATCATCGAGACACCTAGCTTGCTAAGACATTGCAACTTGGATCTGCGATTGAAATGTTTCTGGCACCAAAGTTGGATTTCCTCTTTCATACCAGCAAAACTACATCCACCTCCCTTGAGCTCACTATTTTTCGGACATATAGCAGCACGGTCTAAACATTGGCAGAGCTCAGAGAGGAAGAAGACTATTTTTACTGTGGTGATTATTTCACACGGTTCAAACCGTTAACCTGATTAATTAGCAGGTAGAAATCAGGTGCATTTATACTAGCAGATTTTGGTAAGATGTGCATACTTGTTTCCACCTCATATAAGCTAAACTGTAGAAAATAAGTATGTATAACTATGTCAAACACCAAATTACAACAACTTCAAATTATTTTAAGATAGATATAACTATGTGACTTTCATGTTTCCAAAATATAAATTTTATAAGAAGTTATGGTTTGCCGCTGCTTTACATGTTTGACCAGATCTTGTCCAAAATGTCAAGTATTTATAACTAGGGTGAGTACATCATTATTAGCCTTTTCTTAAGTTAGATGTTGGCAATTGTGCATACCTATTTGAATTGTTAATTCACCTCTAGATGTTGGCAATTGTGCATACCTATTTGAATTGTTGGTTCACGTCTAGTTTATTTAAATAATTAGTTATGATTTAATCTCACAGGGCATCCACAAAAATAAATGAACAAATATTCTATCAGAATTTATAGATTATTTCTTTTTTCTAGCCATTGTACATTTTTACTCTTAAATAGATACATGCTTGTGGAAATATTATATAAAAAATTGAGGAGAGTAGTTCAAAACTTACAGGGAGTGCTTGAAGATGGCCTTGTTGCTGTCAAGAAGTTATACTCAGCTCATGCAATCGAAGACGAACCATTTCATCGCGAGGTTGATTGTCTAATGAATATTAGGCACCACAATATAGTCTTGTTTGTTGGGTACTGTGCTGAAACACAGGAAGTCGTAGTGCATCAAGAAGGGAAAAATATTTTTACGGAAAAACGAGAAAGGTTGCTTTGCTTCGAGTATTTGCGTAATGGAAGCCTTCACAAGCATCTTACTGGTATGATTGTGGAATAAATTAAACATGTGATCCAGTTACTCAAAATGGATGGGCTTTCCAATCTTAGTACTCCATTGAGTCCAAAATATGTTGCACTTTTGATTTAGCATGGTCTTCCATGTGTTTGAAATATGTAATGAATTTATGAGATTGTGGTTGCACTTTCCAAGAAAAAATGCACACATGTAACTACTTTTTAGAGTAGATATCTTAAAAGTTATTGATCATCAAGTTCAATATATTCTGTTCAAAATGTCAAGCTTGTAAGACTAGAGCAGTAGATGTGTGAAGTATACATCAGCATAAGCTTTAGAAACCATAATTGTATTGGTTAGTAGGACACATTCAAAAGCTACTGCGATGTAAAATTGTATAAAACAAATGAAAATTTTGTTTTACAGCGCACTGCAATGAGGTTTTATTCACAAGACACTTGACCAATCGGTTATGTCTACATTACTGCACAAACAAGTGGCTTTGTTCCGTGAGACACTGGAACAGGGGAAAGCACTATTATGAATGTTTCTTCTCCATGCATAAGAAACTTTGCAAAATGATGCAACATTATAGAATACACCATTATGAATATTCTATTTCCCCGTCTCTGTGTACAAGAAAATGCTGTAACTATTTAATTTTGACCAAGAAAAGTGCACATACATCTACAACATGAAATTAGTTTCAGTAAATTCTCCATGAAAAAAGGTCATGATAGTTAATTTATTTGACCTATAGATGTTAATATATATTT
>CM036185.1:73466423-73510655 GCA_020631735.1 Saccharum officinarum | reverse complement strand
GGCTTTCTTCAAAGCCTTGGGCAACATACGGGTCTTGCTGTGCCACCTGAGCTGCTCGCTCCACCACCTCTACCTACAGCTCACCTTGGGATGGACCTACACCTGTGAGTATGAAAGTTAATTGCAGTCTCTTACATGCAAGTAATTTCTAATTAGCTAGCCAAGTATGTCTAACACATAGAATATATACTCCTTTGTGCAGCCTCAGTCGGCGGGTTCCAATATCCGCCTAATCGTTAGGATCCGTATCAGTCACCGCCCGATCAAAGCATATTTGGTAATGAGTTTGAACTTGTCCATGTTCATGGAATTGTGGTAATAAACTGGATGTTAGATGATGAACAACTTTTGAACTTGTGAATTTCGATGTGATATATTTAGACACTTATGTTTGTGACTTCTAAATGGTGTTTGTGATATGTAAGTGATGAATGTGTGATAATGGGATGGATGTGTGATGAATGTCATGGATTTGAAGAATGTGATGAATATTTATGAAATTTTCTGTTTGAATGTGTGATGGAAGTGTTGGAATGTAAAAACAAGAAAAAAATAGGCAATTATAGACGCTTTGCCGAGTGTCACACTCGGCAAAGGCCTCTTTGCCGAGTGCAACGCCCACTGCACTCGGCAAAGTGGCAAAAACTGGAGGAAAACACCAGATTTCCCAGCTTTGTCGAGTGTAATGGCAAGGACACTCGGCAAAGCTAGGCTCTTTGCCGAGTGTTAGGCCACGGCACTCGGCAAAGGGGAAGGCTTTGCCGAGTGTCACCGCAGACACTCGGCAAAGAGACTTTTTAAAAAAAATAAAAAATTCTTTGCCGAGAGCCGACACTCGGCAAACAATTTCGGGAAAAAAATTATATAAATTCTTTGCCGAGTGTCGTACTTGAGACACTCGGCAAAGCAACCATCATGATAGCGCACCGTTAACGGCTACTTTTCTTTGCCGAGTGTCCGGTCAACACTCGGCAAAGGCTTTGCCAGTGCCCGACAAATGACACTCGGCAAAGAAGGCTTTGCTGACTTTTTTTTCTCCGAGTGGCCTATGCCGAGTGTAGCGCTCGGCAAAGCCTTTGCCGAGTGTTTTTAGGCCTTTGCTGAGTGCCGTAGGCACTCGGCAAAGTCCCTATTTCCAGTAGTGTTATATGAACCAAGTATGTTGAAAACCTCACTCATCTCTTTTACATACTCGAGGTTGTGTTGTCATCAATCACCAAAAAGGGAAGATTGAAAGCATCTAGGCCCCTAGTTGGGTTTCGGTGATTAATGACAACACAAGATTACCATGACTAACATGTGTTTTGTAGAGGCAATTTGAGTTAGGTTATGGTAATGACAATTGATTGGGCAATCATGGTTGTCATGCCTCTATCGATGGAAATCGTTTCGGTTTTCAAAGGATGTACGACAAGGTTATGGACGGACTAGTTCTAAGTGTCGTTTGGTGTTGGAGAGACACTTAGAGTAGTTTAGGACTTTGTTTTTCCTTTGACCATACTATTAAGGGGGCATGGACTAGCAGCTTGACCTAGGTGAGTTTAGTGGGTTAGGTGTGGTGCACACTTGTCAAACCTAGCACTAGGTAGCTCAGGAATAGCCCTAAGATCAATTGGAGTAAATTTCATTCACATAGGATTTCGAGTTGCAAGTGAATGGAGGGTCAAATGATTGACCGGACATTGGTCTGGTTGCGATCGGACGCTGGAGGGTGAGTCCGGTCAGTTCATTTGATCAACTGAAGTTGTCTGGTACTGACCGGACGTTGAGTGGAAATGCACCGGACGCTGGGTACCGGTGTCCGATCAACTCCAGAGAGGTTCTAGAGAAGGTTTTTCTTGACCGAACGCGTCCGGTCGGTGTTGACCGGATGCTGGTCAGGATCCGATAACTAACCGGACGCTGAACAGTGAAGTGATTGAACTCTGGGTGCAAGCATTCGTTCAACATCAGTAAGGTTCTAGAGAGCATTTTTCTTAACCGGACGCGTCTGGTCAGTGCTGACTGGACGCTGGTCAGAGTCCGATCAGAGCTTAATGGCTCTTTGCGGGTACAACTGACCAGAGCGTCCGGTCACCCTGCAGAATGCTGGCTCAGCCTCCAAACGTTATGTTTTGAATGAGGGGGTATAAATACTTACTCCACTCATCCAAGTGAGGTCTCTTGCCCATTTGTTCAGCTGAGAAACACCTTGAGAGTGCAAGGAGAGCAAGAGCCTAGTGAGGTGATTGAGATTTGAGAATCCAAGATTAAGGTCCTCATTAGTGCAAGGAGAGTAGCAAGTGTGCATCCACCCTTCTCATTAGGCTTGTCGTGGTCAAGTGAGAGTTTATGCTTGTTACTCTTGGTGATCGCCATCACCTAGATGGCTCGGTGGTGATTGGGAGTTTGGTGATCATCCGGTAGAGCTTGTGGATGACCCAACTCAAGTTGTGAGCGGTTGTGGGCGATTCACCATGACAGAGTGTCGAAGAATCAGCCCATAGAGAGCACTTGATCCTTGCATGGATCAAGTGGGAGTTGCACCCTTGTGCGGGAGCTCCAACGAGGACTAGTGGGGAGTGGCGACTCTCCGATACCTCTAGAAAACATCGCTGCATTCCTTTCCCTCTCTTTACTTTGAGCATTTACATTTGTGCAATTCATTTCATGTCTTTAGATTCCTAGAATTGCCATGCTAGAGTAGGATTGGAACCTATGGTGCAAAACTTTTGTGCGGTAGAACAATAGAAACACATTATAGGCACAAGGGGTAAAGTTGGCTAAGTGTAGGGCTTAATTATTGCATAGAATTTAGAATTAGCTCAATTCACTCTCTCTTGGGCATATTGATCCTTTCAGTCATGAATAAGACCGATCTTGGAATGCAAGCTCATCAAAGTCCAACATTTGGTTCGTCGATAGCCCGACAGTGCTTCATTGCGAAGGTCATAACTCTTTCATTCGGAGTGTGATTGAGGTCAATGAACACTTGATGGAAAGATTATTTGATAATCTTTCAAATAGATCTTGTCCTACCTCAATATCATGTCGGCAAGGTCTTCAAATCATCAAGACATTCTACCGCTATTTCTGTCGGGTGCTTCGATGTCGTCGCGGGCTTGTTATTCACACTTGGGACCTAGGCCCAAGTTGGAGCACGCCCAAGAAGATGGAGAACACCTAAGAGATGCCCAAGGACATCCTTCTCCTTGGCCACAACCTTAGGAGGCAAGCAAGGGCATCGAAGCCAAGTTGGAGGCCCAATCCAAGTTAAGTTTGAGTCCATCTCGGGCTCCAGTAGTAGCATGTAGTAAAATGGATGCCCAGGTTGCATACGAACTCTGTTTTTGACAATCCACATATGGTAACAAAACCAATGGAAGTCCCATGTCAAAATTCCTTTCCAATCAACGGGAATCGTCGAAAGAAGTTGACGTCTAGAATCTATCAAGGTGCTGCGTCGCCGTCTTTTGGGCCGTTTGGGCCTTGTAACATGTCAAGGCTCCTTAGGGACGTGAATAAGGGTGCTTGCATGCCCCTTAGGCTATATATTCAGTAGCCACCACTTACGCTAGGGTTTGGTTTTTGCTTTAGATTAATTTGTCTTTGAACAGTCGTCGTTATTGGTTTGCAAGACTCTAACTTTAAGTGCTTAATCATTCATCTGCAATTGTCACTTCAATTGAATTGCACTTTATCAAGTTCTTGCTTATATTCTTCGATTCGCGGCAGGGATTAGAGGTCAACCAGATTATGACATGATTGATAACCAGAGGAGATGTGCTGCTAAGGTTGCAGGGTTCGGGTCTTTGTGATTTGAAGCCGGATCGGTGTGTCGCTTTCCACCCAAATCGATAGTTATCTTGAACCTGACGGAAGATTGGGAACCCCGTCCCCATCAAGTGATATCAGAGCATCAGGTATACTGTGAGGTTCGCATCGATACCCCTAGTTCGAGTGTTTTTGCTTTTGTCCTATAAATCCAGAAAATTGCACCACAAAAAAATATTTGTGTTCATCGTTTTCCCCTAGTCCTATCACCTATTGTGCCTCTGCAATTTTTTTATTTCATATTGTTTTATTAAACGGTCGTCCCTCATGTGTCATTGTGTTCGCCGTGTTTAGGTCTCGTTCATATCTGGTTCCTGGTTCACGCTTTGAGTTTGCTGGTCAGCGTATTTTTTGCAAAAGAAGAAGTTTACGGCTAACCTAGAATAGGGCTGCCACTTTGTCAAAAAGGAAACGGACACCGAGTGACACAAGAAGCTGAATTGCGTACTATACTAGTTGAGACTAGTTGGTTTGTCCTATTAGCTGAAGCTCCATATATATATATATATATTGTTTATTCGATGAAAGTAACACTTGGTTAGAGAGTCCTATAATCTTTTTGACTCTACGTTGAAGTTTCCAATCTGCTAATGCACTAATTATAAACAAAGAGGCGTTTTCAGAAAAAAGCATAGCAGGGAGCCTGCCTCACGTTTGCCCAGTAACTCTACATTCAATGCTGGAAGCTTTGGACTGCCTATAACCTTGTGTTTGAGCAACGTAGTTCAACCTGTCCTATTGCATAAAATCTTCTAGCTGTTCCTCGCCTGTAGAGTGCAGTTTGTTGTCAGGTTGAGTTGTAATATATTGCTGCAGTTTGGGTTCTCTGGTTGAAAAAAAAGAATAAAAGGCAAAGGTGCAAAAAAAGTCGCACCCTAAAAAAAGAGAAAAAAAGGCAAAGAGGTGCAAAAAAAAGAAGAAAAATAAAAGAGCCCCACCAAAAGAAAAAGAAAGTGACAAAAAAAATTCAGAATTGCTTGCATCTTTTGAGTCCTCACGCCGAGTTGTATTGTTGCTTGCTTGAGTTAGGTCTAAGACGAGCTTAGGCCGGCGACATAGACTAACTTGGGACTACTTTTCAATCTTGCAATTTCTGAATTAAATTATTGCTATTTCTTGCTACCATATTTTAAGCCTCCCAAGCCTAACATATATACTTCAGATCAGTACAGAAAAAGATCCTTGCAATCTCGGTACCACGCCCTCACAGGTATCACGAACTAGCCGCCGGTTATACCATCCACTGCTTGCTTTGGTAAGAACACTTATAAGAGCTTGGTAAGATGTGTGAGTGTGATTCAATTGACCCATAAATAGTTGATAGGGCATTTATATTTTATTGCTAACAATGCCAAACAACGAGTTTCTTTTTAAGAGTGAATCACAGGACATCATGGACCGACTGTCTACAAGGATGGATGAAATAATTGCAAAAGTGGGCACTAGAGCGTGCACACGATTGTCCTCATCTGCTACAGTGACATCGTCACTGCCACCTCCCGCATGTACTACGGAGTTTGCACAGGGAGTGCTCAGTCCTCAAATGGAGAAGGCGGAGCAAAATCGATTCAACAACTTATTCCGAATATACTTTGTTGTGAAGGAATGGCATTGTCGTGTTATGATTGATGGCGAGACTTGCAATAACCTTGCAAGCTTAGAGATGGTTGAGAAGCTTGCTCTGACCACAAAGCCACATTCAGATCCATACTACGTCCAATGGATAAATTCTTGGGATAAGATAAAGATAACTGAAATTGCACGCATTGAGTTTTCCCTTGGTCCTTATAAGAATAGCACTAAATTTAATATAGTACCTATGCAATCATGTCAGTTGTTATTTGGTAAACCATGGATATCTGAAAATAATGTTGTGCACAATACGATTGCTAATAAATATTTGTTTAAATATAATGGTATGAAAATTATACTTATACCTATGACTAGTGCTCAAATTTTAAGGGAAGACCTCCTAAGGGCCGAGAGGAGAAAGAATGAGCCTTTTAGAGAAGAATGGGTTATATCAAATGTTACAATACCTTCATCTAAATCTGAATTTTTACAAAATGAAGATATTTCTTTGCCTCTTGTTGGAACTAATATTTTGTAGCATGTATCAAAAAAGAGGGCAAGGTGACTGAGAAAGAACAGGTAAATGTATCAGGTAAGAGCTCTCTTGATGTGCTAAATTTTTCCACCAATGATGCTTATAATTCTATACTAGAACCTTCTATTGATTTACCTTTGTCACATAATGAATGTTCTATTGATCTTTGTGATAAAGAAGAGTGGTGTGATAGTGGTATGATTATTCATGTGCCACAACCAGTGAATGAGAATGATTCTTTTGTTTTGGAACAAAATACTTGTGCTAAAAATAAGAAATTGCTTCCCATTAATGCTGAAAAAGACGAGCTAAAATTATTGTCTTCTCTAAATACTTTGGGTTATATTAAGTTTGATACTCTATGTGCTCTTAGTAGTTTGGAAGAGAAACTTCAATGTGTTGAATTGCCATGGTTGTCTACTTGTAAATATTATTTTATTGGAAAATATAATTGTAAAGGAGAGTATATGGTGCATCGTGTTTATATTTGTTTAAATCTGAAATCTCTTTTTGTTGTGCAACAATATGATCAATTAGAGGGCTGCAATAGATATAATCATGTAATGTCGAGATCCCCAAGTTTTGTTATAAAGAAACAGGTTAAATTTTAAGAAGGGGAGCAATGTTGACTACTACCTGTAACCTGTCCTCCAACTAAGTTCAAACCGAGGATGGTTTGCTATCAAGAAGGGGAGGATGATGTGGACATGACACCTATGGATACGCCCATGAAAGTTAAAGAAAAGGTGAGCTCATTCCTATGTTTGCATAATGATAAAATTAAGAATTTGGTACTACCTAATATCGGTATTTCAAATGTGCTTAGGAACAATAGCGATGATGATAGACTATGGATATGTCATGAACAGGACCGATCTTGGAATGCAAGCTCATCAAAGTCCAACATTCGGTTCATCGGCAGCCCGACAGTGCTTCATTGCGAAGGTCATAACTCGTCCATCCAGAGTGCGATTGAGGTCAATGAACACTTGATGGAAAGATTATTTGATAAGATTTCAAATAGATCTGGTCCTATCTCAATACCATGTCGGCAAGGTCTTCAAATCATCAAGACATTCTACCGCTATTTCTGTCGGGTGCTTCGATGTTGTCGTGGGCTTGTTATTCACACTTGGGACCCAGGCCCAAGTTGGAGCACGCCCCAATAAGATGGAGAACACCTAAGAGATGCCCAAGGACGTCCTCTTCCTTGGCCACCACCTTAGGAGGCAAGCAAGGGCGTCCAAGCCAAGTTGGATGCCCAATTCAGGTCAAGTTCGAGTCCATCTCGGGCTCCAAGAGCAGCGTGTAGTAAAACGGATGCCTAGGTCGCATACGGACTCCGTTTTCAACGATCCATATGTGGTTGGAAAGATAATTTGATAAGGCAACCAATGAAAATGGTCCCATATAAAAATTCCTTTCCAATCAATGGGAATCATCAAAAGAAGTTGACGTCTAGAATCTGTCATGGCGCTGCGTCATCGTCTTTTGGGCCGTTTGGGCCTTGTAACATGCCGGGGATCCTTAGGGACTTGAATAAGGGTGCTTGCACGCCCCTTAGGCTATATATTCGGTAGCCGCCACTTACATTAGGGTTTGGGTTTTACTTTAGATTAATCTGTCTTAGAATAGTCGCCGTTATCGGTTTGCAAGACCCCAACTTCGATTGTTTAATCATTCATCTGCAATTGTCACTTCAATTGAGTTGCGCTTTATCTTGTTCTTGCTTGTGTTCTTTGATTCGCAGCAGGAATTAGCCTTCTTGACGAGGTCAACCGGATTGTGACACGGTTGATAACCAGAGGAGACGTGGTCCTAAGGTGAGCTCATTCCTATGTTTGCATAATGATAAAATTAAGAATTTGTTACTACCTAATATCGGTATTTCAAATGTGCTTAGGAACAATAGCGATGATGATAGACTATGGATATGTCATGAACAGGACCGATCTTGGAATGCAAGCTCATCAAAGTCCAACATTCGGTTCATCGGCAGCCCGACAGTGCTTCATTGCGAAGGTCATAACTCGTCCATCCAGAGTGCGATTGAGGTCAATGAACACTTGATGGAAAGATTATTTGATAAGATTTCAAATAGATCTGGTCCTATCTCAATACCATGTCGGCAAGGTCTTCAAATCATCAAGACATTCTACCGCTATTTCTGTCGGGTGCTTCGATGTTGTCGTGGGCTTGTTATTCACACTTGGGACCCAGGCCCAAGTTGGAGCACGCCCCAATAAGATGGAGAACACCTAAGAGATGCCCAAGGACGTCCTCTTCCTTGGCCACCACCTTAGGAGGCAAGCAAGGGCGTCCAAGCCAAGTTGGATGCCCAATTCAGGTCAAGTTCGAGTCCATCTCGGGCTCCAAGAGCAGCGTGTAGTAAAACGGATGCCTAGGTCGCATACGGACTCCGTTTTCAACGATCCATATGTGGTTGGAAAGATAATTTGATAAGGCAACCAATGAAAATGGTCCCATATAAAAATTCCTTTCCAATCAATGGGAATCATCAAAAGAAGTTGACGTCTAGAATCTGTCATGGCGCTGCGTCATCGTCTTTTGGGCCGTTTGGGCCTTGTAACATGCCGGGGCTCCTTAGGGACTTGAATAAGGGTGCTTGCACGCCCCTTAGGCTATATATTCGGTAGCCGCCACTTACATTAGGGTTTGGGTTTTACTTTAGATTAATCTGTCTTAGAATAGTCGCCGTTATCGGTTTGCAAGACCCCAACTTCGATTGTTTAATCATTCATCTGCAATTGTCACTTCAATTGAGTTGCGCTTTATCTTGTTCTTGCTTGTGTTCTTTGATTCGCAGCATGAATTAGCCTTCTTGACGAGGTCAACCGGATTGTGACACGGTTGATAACCAGAGGAGACGTGGTCCTAAGGTGAGCTCATTCCTATGTTTGCATAATGATAAAATTAAGAATTTGGTACTACCTAATATTGGTATTTCAAATGTGCTTAGGAACAATAGCGATGATGATAGACTATGGATATGTCATGAACAGGACCGATCTTGGAATGCAAGCTCATCAAAGTCCAACATTCGGTTCATCGGCAGCCCGACAGTGCTTCATTGCGAAGGTCATAACTCGTCCATCCAGAGTGCGATTGAGGTCAATGAACACTTGATGGAAAGATTATTTGATAAGATTTCAAATAGATCTGGTCCTATCTCAATACCATGTCGGCAAGGTCTTCAAATCATCAAGACATTCTACCGCTATTTCTGTCGGGTGCTTCGATGTTGTCGTGGGCTTGTTATTCACACTTGGGACCCAGGCCCAAGTTGGAGCACGCCCCAATAAGATGGAGAACACCTAAGAGATGCCCAAGGACGTCCTCTTCCTTGGCCACCACCTTAGGAGGCAAGCAAGGGCGTCCAAGCCAAGTTGGATGCCCAATTCAGGTCAAGTTCGAGTCCATCTCGGGCTCCAAGAGCAGCGTGTAGTAAAACGGATGCCTAGGTCGCATACGGACTCCATTTTCAACGATCCATATGTGGTTGGAAAGATAATTTGATAAGGCAACCAATGAAAATGGTCCCATATAAAAATTCCTTTCCAATCAATGGGAATCATCAAAAGAAGTTGACGTCTAGAATCTGTCATGGCGCTGCGTCATCGTCTTTTGGGCCGTTTGGGCCTTGTAACATGTCGGGGATCCTTAGGGACTTGAATAAGGGTGCTTGCACGCCCCTTAGGCTATATATTCGGTAGCCGCCACTTACATTAGGGTTTGGGTTTTACTTTAGATTAATCTGTCTTAGAATAGTCGCCGTTATCGGTTTGCAAGACCCCAACTTCGATTGTTTAATCATTCATCTGCAATTGTCACTTCAATTGAGTTGCGCTTTATCTTGTTCTTGCTTGTGTTCTTTGATTCGCAGCAGGAATTAGCCTTCTTGACGAGGTCAACCGGATTGTGACACGGTTGATAACCAGAGGAGACGTGGTCCTAAGGTGAGCTCATTCCTATGTTTGCATAATGATAAAATTAAGAATTTGTTACTACCTAATATCGGTATTTCAAATGTGCTTAGGAACAATAGCGATGATGATAGACTATGGATATGTCATGAACAGGACCGATCTTGGAATGCAAGCTCATCAAAGTCCAACATTCGGTTCATCGGCAGCCCGACAGTGCTTCATTGCGAAGGTCATAACTCGTCCATCCAGAGTGCGATTGAGGTCAATGAACACTTGATGGAAAGATTATTTGATAAGATTTCAAATAGATCTGGTCCTATCTCAATACCATGTCGGCAAGGTCTTCAAATCATCAAGACATTCTACCGCTATTTCTGTCGGGTGCTTCGATGTTGTCGTGGGCTTGTTATTCACACTTGGGACCCAGGCCCAAGTTGGAGCACGCCCCAATAAGATGGAGAACACCTAAGAGATGCCCAAGGACGTCCTCTTCCTTGGCCACCACCGTAGGAGGCAAGCAAGGGCGTCCAAGCCAAGTTGGATGCCCAATTCAGGTCAAGTTCGAGTCCATCTCGGGCTCCAAGAGCAGCGTGTAGTAAAACGGATGCCTAGGTCGCATACGGACTCCGTTTTCAACGATCCATATGTGGTTGGAAAGATAATTTGATAAGGCAACCAATGAAAATGGTCCCATATAAAAATTCCTTTCCAATCAATGGGAATCATCAAAAGAAGTTGACATCTAGAATCTGTCATGGCGCTGCGTCATCGTCTTTTGGGCCGTTTGGGCCTTGTAACATGCCGGGGCTCCTTAGGGACTTGAATAAGGGTGCTTGCACGCCCCTTAGGCTATATATTCGGTAGCCGCCACTTACATTAGGGTTTGGGTTTTACTTTAGATTAATCTGTCTTAGAATAGTCGCCGTTATCGGTTTGCAAGACCCCAACTTCGATTGTTTAATCATTCATCTGCAATTGTCACTTCAATTGAGTTGCGCTTTATCTTGTTCTTGCTTGTGTTCTTTGATTCGCAGCAGGAATTAGCCTTCTTGACGAGGTCAACCGGATTGTGACACGGTTGATAACCAGAGGAGACGTGGTCCTAAGGTGAGCTCATTCCTATGTTTGCATAATGATAAAATTAAGAATTTGTTACTACCTAATATCGGTATTTCAAATGTGCTTAGGAACAATAGCGATGATGATAGACTATGGATATGTCATGAACAGGACCGATCTTGGAATGCAAGCTCATCAAAGTCCAACATTCGGTTCATCGGCAGCCCGACAGTGCTTCATTGCGAAGGTCATAACTCGTCCATCCAGAGTGCGATTGAGGTCAATGAACACTTGATGGAAAGATTATTTGATAAGATTTCAAATAGATCTGGTCCTATCTCAATACCATGTCGGCAAGGTCTTCAAATCATCAAGACATTCTACCGCTATTTCTGTCGGGTGCTTCGATGTTGTCGTGGGCTTGTTATTCACACTTGGGACCCAGGCCCAAGTTGGAGCACGCCCCAATAAGATGGAGAACACCTAAGAGATGCCCAAGGACGTCCTCTTCCTTGGCCACCACCTTAGGAGGCAAGCAAGGGCGTCCAAGCCAAGTTGGATGCCCAATTCAGGTCAAGTTCGAGTCCATCTCGGGCTCCAAGAGCAGCGTGTAGTAAAACGGATGCCTAGGTCGCATACGGACTCCGTTTTCAACGATCCATATGTGGTTGGAAAGATAATTTGATAAGGCAACCAATGAAAATGGTCCCATATAAAAATTCCTTTCCAATCAATGGGAATCATCAAAAGAAGTTGACGTCTAGAATCTGTCATGGCGCTGCGTCATCGTCTTTTGGGCCGTTTGGGCCTTGTAACATGCCGGGGCTCCTTAGGGACTTGAATAAGGGTGCTTGCACGCCCCTTAGGCTATATATTCGGTAGCCGCCACTTACATTAGGGTTTGGGTTTTACTTTAGATTAATCTGTCTTAGAATAGTCGCCGTTATCGGTTTGCAAGCCCCCAACTTCGATTGTTTAATCATTCATCTGCAATTGTCACTTCAATTGAGTTGCGCTTTATCTTGTTCTTGCTTGTGTTCTTTGATTCGCAGCAGGAATTAGCCTTCTTGACGAGGTCAACCGGATTGTGACACGGTTGATAACCAGAGGAGACGTGGTGATAAGGTTGCCGGGTTTGGGTCTTTGTGATTTGAAGCCGGATCGGTGTGTCGCTTTCCGTCCAAATCGATAGTTATCTTGAACCTCACAGAAGATCGGAACCCCGCCCCCATAAGACACTACAAAATCTAATCACAAGTTGTTACGCCTTTAAGCATATGCTTCCATAATTTAATTTAGGCTATTATGCATTCCGTACTTAATGATTTCATTTAGTTATATGTTTTTTAGAACCTTCATATGTTCTGTACTTAATGATTTCATTTAGTTATATGTTTTTGAACCATTGGAATGAAACAGAATAAAAAAAAGGGGAAAGACCAAACTATCCTACGGGCCTAAACTCCAGATCAGCCCGTCTCCATCGCTGACATGCAGACCCCACACCCTCGTTCCAGTTTCACTTACCCGTCGGCACCGCGTGGACCTGCCAGTGGCCACACCCTGCTGACACACAGACCCCACATGCCAGGCCCGCCTGACAGCCTTCCCCCTACTCTTCCTCGGAGAACAGAGCGTGCCTGTGTTTGTGCAGGATACAGAGACGCTACTGCAAACAACTCACATACAGAAAGTGAACTATGCAGCCAGTGCTCAATATTCAGTCAAATGGATACACACGACACGATGAAGCGTCCTGATGTACTCCCTCCGTCCCAAAAATATTGCAATCCTACCATTTAAATTTTGCCCAACAAAAAATGCACACATACAAAGTATAGGTACCATGTCAGCTAGTGGGACCCACCCTGAGCAAAACCAATCGTCCACTCGTCTTCTATACTAGCTGCTGCACGCAGATTAAAAAAAAAGTCGGATGCAGCCTCTCGTCCACTCATTCTTGTATTTCAGAACACTCCCGTACAAGCTCCTTCTGTCAGCGAACTGTATCTCTGTCTGTTGGGACTGAACTGTATAGGGGTATTATCTTAATTCAGCATCGTTTCTTGGTATGCATGCTCGGTCCTAGAATTGTAAGTTTTACGGGACGGAAGGAGTACGTGCTATACAACACAACAGCTAATTGCTAGTAACATTTTGGGTTTCTCTTTCGTAACCAGTAAGATACCATGATCATGGAGAAACATTGTACTCAAGAATACAATGTACAGACTTTGGTTACAGAGTGCGAACGTAGGCGCCAATTGCTTCGATGTAATTGTCTCCGTGGGCAAAGAAGCCAACTATCCTGCTGTTGCTCTGCACCGGAACGTGGAAAGCAGCTCCAAGCTGTGTTCCGAAAGGCCCATGTGTTTTGCCTGTGTTGGTGACAAGAGTAAGAGAAGATACAACATTCGGTATTGATCTGTCCCATACACATGGATGAAATGTTCCAGAAACTTCCACTATAAACTCTTCAGGATCAAGATGAATCTGCAAAAAGGAACAGAGAGAAAAAAAATAGCAATGGTTAATTAAGCTGATGTCTATATATTTTAATTTGGACAAGGTGCGCTGCATATTGTTTAATACAGTAAGGGCATTATGTTTGGATGCTCATGTATGATGTATCGATCTCAATCCATATGTGTTAGAATAGATTGATATAGAATTTAGTTGAACCAAACCATTTCAATAGACATTGGATTGATGTGAATATACATACACATCCAAACTAGACCTTAACAGGCTTTAGTCACCGGTCACCCTACCAGCCCAGCACCCGAATTTCTGTCACCAGATGGAGTTCAATGATTGGCTTGGAAAATTTGGTGGTGGCAAACAATAAAAAACCTGGGCATGCATTACCTTTTCCATACTACAAGTATAAAAAACTGCCTCCTGCTGGTTATTTATTATTTTTACAAAAGGAGATCAGTTATGGACCACATGAATTGCATATATAAACTAGATTTCACTACGATTGAGGCTCACCTTTCGGCCGTTTCCTCCACAGCCGCCCCATGGACCGGTAGTGTGCTGCTGCCCATTGTGGTCACTGTATATATACTCAAGTGAATTTACGATAGCCCCACTGAAAATTGTCACTCTTTGCAGGTGATGTGGTTTTTCTGTGATGTCATGAAGAACATTTCCATCTCCGCCCCAAGGTCCAATCCTGGCCACCTCAGCCTGCAATTAAAAAAAACGATTCAGTAAAAAATTAGAACGAACGAACCAACAAGAAGACAAATTTCAACTAAAATTAATATGGAATAATAAATTAGTACCTCTTCTTTCCTAATTAATTTTAACTCAGGATTTGTGTAGACACCGATTGCATTGAGATATCGTCCAGAACGCCCAAAGAAACCAACAATGCAGCCATTGCCCTGCATTGGAATGTGAAAAGATGTTCTTCTCCCTTTTCCAAATGGTCCGTAGCTACGAGCGTTGGTGACAAACGTAAGAGACGTTATTACGTTTAGTTGACTATTGAATGTACCGATTGATCCGGATACTCCTATAAGAAACTCCGAAGGCCCTAGCTGAAACTGCAAGAAAAACAGAAATTATTCTCACATTGAAATATACACCCCCAGACAATTATGAATACCTAGGCTCAGGTAGTAACTTTTAGGGCCCTTTGAAATGTAGGAATTTTGCGGGAGTTGTATAGGAATAAGTTCATTTTCACTAGAAAAACACATAAAACAAGAATTTTTCCTCCATTCCAAAGGGGGCCTTAGTGGTACCATGCCTTTGGGGAGGTATTTATCAAGATTTACCATACATTAGTATAACATATGAGGTACACAAAACTATTGCCATCTTATGTACAACTTTTAGCACCTTAAATTAGAATTTACGAATGTCTTAAAAAACCCTAATTTATTAGGGAAGATCCAACTTAGAAACTATGAGATGGTTTTCATACTTACCAAGTCAAGTAGACACTACAATATAAACCACATTCTGAATGGATAGTTTCTTCAAAATTATATTTCGTGTTTGCATGTACTACATGAGAGTTTTGGAGAGAGTGGCATTACAATTCAGCAGGGACAATGTTAATTAGGAGTCATAGTATCAAGCTGGTTATCTGTCTCTGGCTAGTTCTTTCTGCATGTGCATGTTGGCATGTATTGGGATGTAGTCCCCCGAATTTAAAACAATAACCATGAACTTCATAAATGCAAATTTAACTTTGTGTTGCACACATCTAAACAATATAATTCATATTGGTACAGGAAAGATTTATTCTGTTCATCACACTCACAGAGTTATTGTCTCCTCCATGGCCGCCCCAAGGGCCTGTAGTGTGGTACTGGCCATCGTGGTCGGTGTATGAAAACTCAATTGAATCGATAATAACTCCGCTGCTAATTTTAACCCTATCTAAACGGTAGGGTAGAATTTTGATGTCCTGTGGCTTTCCTCCATCTCCACCCCATGGGCCAAATTTGGCATACACATCAGTGTCACACCCATTTTTAAGGACAAAAATAGGATGTATAAAAGACTCATGTGCGCCCCAGGAAACAGTCGCACACATAAGTTGACAAATTACAAAGTATCATCACAGTGCTTATTACATAACGAATAAGTATTTAAGACATAGTCTTGAACGATAGATAATAATAACTAATAATAATTCTTCAGCGGAAACTCCACACAGGGACACGGTTGACTGGTTGACACCAAGACTAGTACTCATTCCGATAATCTTCCTCATTATCTTCATCTGTTATGGTGGAAATAGCAAGGGTGAGTCCATGTCGAACTCAACAAATATAACACAGGGTTCATGTGGCTCAAAAGGCTAGACACTGTTTAACTGCATTTAGCTTTTAATCATATATTAGCAATTGAGTAGCATCAAGATAAACCACTTCCCATTAAAGAACCAATGATCAATTGTAATAAGGATAATGAATAGCATTAACATGAGCATAATAATAATCAACAATGATTAATCATGATATAACAGTTATGATCAACTATTCCATAAGAATCCCCAAGGCCGCTCGTATCCGTGAGCACGGCTAGTATACCAGTTTTTAACTCTGCGCAGAGGTGTACACTTTCACTGTAAGTCATGATTTCCAAATGAGTGGGGAAATCAAGCCCAAACACCCGAGAACCATATAAAGCCACTCAAAAGTTCGTCTAACAAGTTAGGGCCATTAGATTCACTCGGCAGGCAGATGTAGAACCCCCCTTCCCTGTGGCACAACAACCGCAGCCTATACACACTAGGCCAGGGGCTCGCACTACACCCAACATGGCAAGCCATTCTTACGCCATTTAAGGTAACCTCTAACAAGCTAGAAAAGGTCTCTTGAACAACTAAAGCCAGAGCCATATAGCCCTCACAGCTGTACTGTATATCCCGGTTATCACTTACAGATAAGTCCTTATGAAGAGAAACCAGAGCATCAAAATAATACACATGCTCTAGCCCCTTTTAACAATAATAAAATCATCTTAATAGTTGATTGCTTAATCTATTAATCAAATTACAAGATCATTGTTCTTAGTTTAAGCACTAGCAGTAGCTACCCATATGCATTCCCAAGGTTGACAAGGAATCAAGATAACAATCACTAAGTTATAATCTCTAAAGTTGTCAAGGTAAGCACATGCATATGTATGACAATTCAATGTATAGGTAACAAGGATAGTCCTGTGTTATACTTGCCTTGATCAAAGCTCTCCAAGTGATACTGCTGACTTGGCTCAAAGTAATACTCCGAATCGTCCAAATACTGCTCACCTTCTATATTCGATCATCAATCAACAACACACATGCATCCAATCAAACATACACGAAGCAAACAAAGAGATATAATTAGAACAGTACACCAACAGTAACAAAACAGTAATAAAAGCTTATAAAACTCTTCTACACGTTTCTACGATCACACAGACGCAAAGATCACCAAATTCGGAGTTAAAACGTGAAAGTTATGAATTTTCTAAGATTTCCTATAGATAAATAAATACTTAATTATAACCTCGAAAAATAAATTATCAAAACTAACTGTACAACTACACTAACATGTAGAGCTCGCAAATACGAACCTAACGCAATTTGAACGGATCAATTCGGAGTTAAAACGAAGATTTTATGACCAAAACAATTCTAGTGGCAAAACTGTAAATACCTGAAAACGTATTTTTGACTTATCAGGGAGAAAATACGCTTTCAAAACACGAAAACAGATTTAGGATATTGCGCTAAGGACTGCGGGTTCTATTATGAAGAAATCCAGGGGCTCTTTAATAAAAAGTCAAGACGAAGGGGTATCTTCTAATCTCAGCCCTTCATCTCGAATCCAACGGTTTGGGTTCATCATCAAGTGCACAGTGGAAAATCCGGCCACCTCTCTCAAGTCCGGCCGGTGACCGCCATGGCCGACGCCAAAACCCCGCCGGAGAGCTCCGGCTCCACCTTTTCCGACCACGATTCACCCCGCAACCGACACCAATCGAAAGAGAAGGTCCACTCGAACTTATCTACGTGGTTTAGGAAGGCTACGACGGACCGAGGATGAAACGCGGCTCAATTAGGGCGGCGACGCCATTGTTGGCCATGGTGAGCTCCAAACTCACGATTTAAAGCACAAAAACTTAAAAGAAGAGCATTGGGAGGGAGAAGAGAAGATGACGAGCTCACCAAAACGAAAAAGAAAGACTCCAATCCACCCGCAAGCCCCGACGACGTACCGGCCGAGAGAACCTAGGGTTCCGGCCTTCTACGCTCAATTCCACGTGATGTAGCTCGAGTTTTAGATGGAAAACGGAAAATAGAGAGTCTCCTCTTCCTATTTGTAGCCCCAAGATGCCGTATACGGGTAGGAGATCCCGGAAATCACAAGACGGTCGTTGCGTTCGCCTCCGGTTCGAAGTCCGGCTCGAGCACGGGAGGAGGAAGACGACTGACCACCGGGCCCCACCTGTCAGCGAATCAAGGAGAGAAGGCGCGGCTGGGCGGGCTCGGCTGCTGGGCCGGGACGCGACGGCGCTAGACGGCCCACGCGGCAGGCGCGGGAGAGCAGGCCTTCCGACGGCTTTCGGGCCGAGAAGGTAAGAAGGTAAGTTGTTTTCTTTTTTTTTCTTTTGTTTCTTTTCTTTTCTAATTTTCCAAATACATTTTCAAATCAAATTTTTCTAAACCAAATCAAATAAAACAAATATATCCACACCACAAAATAGAATAAATGCAACAGCATGAATGCAACACCAATATTCTTTTTAAATTTTTTTTTTAATTTCTCATTAATTGTTATCTAAATTATTTAAAATTTATTAACTCTAAAATTTGGGTGTTACAAATTCTACCCCCTTAAAAGAATCTCGTCCTCGAGATTGAACTGCTTACTCAAATAACTGCGGATATGATTTTCTCAATTCATCATCTCTTTCCCAAGTTGCCTCTGCCTCTGAATATCGATTCCACTGCACTTTGCACATCTTAATAACCCGACTTCGAGTAACTCTCTCAGCAGTTTCTAAAATCTTGATCGGAAACTCTTCATATGTAAGATCTTCCTTAACAGTCAACTCTTCTAAAGGTATCTGCTCCTCAGGCACACGCAAACACTTCTTAAGTTGTGAAACATGGAACACATCATGTACTCCAGATAAATTCTCAGGCAACTCTAATTGATAAGCAACTTCCCCACGTCTAGTAATAACTTTAAATGGTCCAACATACCTTGGTGCTAGTTTACCTTTCATGTTAAACCTTTTCACACTTTTCATAGGTGACACCTTCAAATAAACATAATCACCTACCTCAAAAACTAAATCTCTTCTTCTATTGTCAGCATAACTCTTCTGACGAGACTGTGCTACTCTCAAATTCTCACGAATCACTCGCACTTGATCTTCTGCGTTTCTAAGAACATCTGTACCAAACACCTGAGATTCACCTGTCTGATCCCAAAACAATGGAGTTCTACACTTGCGTCCATACAAAGCTTCAAACGGTGCCATCTTAAGACTCTGTTGATAACTATTATTGTAAGAAAATTCTGCATAAGGCAAACTCTTATCCCAACTAGTTCCATATTGCAATGCACAAGCTCTCAACATATCCTCTAATACCTGGTTGGTCCTTTCAGTCTGTCCATCTGTCTGTGGATGATATGCTGTACTAAAATTCAATTTTGTTCCCAATGATTCATGCACAGCTTTCCAAAAATGCGACGTAAACTGCGATCCTCGATCAGATACAATCTTCCTTGGTACTCCATGCAAACAGACTATTCTCTCCATATACAACTCTGCCAATTTTGGTCCATGGTAAGTAGTCTTAACTGGTATAAAATGAGCAACTTTAGTTAACCGATCTACTATCACCCAAATAGAGTCATAACCTTTCTGAGTACGAGGTAACCCTACTATAAAATCCATACCAACTTCCTCCCACTTCCATTCAGGAATCTTCATTGGTTGTAACAATCCAGCAGGTCTCTGATGCTCTGTTTTCACTCTCTAACAAGTGTCACACAATGCCACATACTCAGCCACATCTCGCTTTAATCCAACCCACCAATATTTCTGTTTCAGATCCAAATACATCTTAGTACTACCAGGATGAATAGAATAAGCTGACTCATGAGCTTCGCGAAGAATTGCCTGTCTAACAGTTTGATCCTCAGGTACACACAGCCTCTTTCCAAACCATAAAATTCCATTATCATCCATTCGAAAGCCTGGTGACTTACCAATCACTATATCTTCCGCTATCTTCTTTAGTTTCTCATCCTTCAACTGCCCCTTGTAAATTTCTTACTCTAAGGTAGGCTCTATCACTAATTCCATTGTATTAGTAACAATTCCCAAATTCAAATATTCAAATTCAGCACATAACTCACTAGTCATAGACAACGTCCGTATCTCATTGGCATAACTTTTCCTACTAAGAGCATCAGCTACTACATTAGCCTTACCAGGATGATAGTGTATCTCAATATCATAATCCTTAATCAACTCTAACCATCTGCGTTGCCTCAAATTCAGATCTGACTGAGTGAAAATATACTTCAAACTCTTATGATCAGTGTATATATCACTCTTATGTCCAATCAAATAATGTCTCCAAATCTTTAAAGCATGAACTACAGCTGCTAATTCCAAATCATGTGTAGGATAATTCAACTCATGCTTTCTCAACTGCCTAGATGCATAAGCCACAACTCTGCCTTCTTGCATAAGAACACATCCCAAACCTTGACGAGAAGCATCACAATAAATAGAAAACTTCTTACTCAAATCTGGCAAAACCAAAACAGGCACTGTAGTCAACCTCTTTTTCAACTCCTCAAAACTAGTTTGACATTTATCTGACCACACAAACTTGGCATTCATCTCTAATAGAGATGTCATAGGTTTAGCAAGTTTAGAAAACCCTTCAATGAACCGTCTGTAATATCCAGCTAATCCCAAGAAACTACGAATCTCGCTAACATCAATAGGTGGTTTCCAATTTAATACATCCTTTACTTTACCTGGATCCACTGATATCCCTCCATTAGAAACAATATGACCAAGGAAAGAAACTTCCTTCAACCAAAACTCACATTTACTTCGCTTCGCATACAGTTTATGCTCTCTAAGTTTCTGCAATACCAACCTCAAATGTTCAGCATGCTCTACCTCTGTCTTGGAAAATACCAGTATATCATCAATAAACACTACCACAAACTTATCCAAATATTCCATGAACACCTTATTCATCATGTACATAAAGTATGCAGGTGCATTGGTCAATCCAAATGACATAACAGTATACTCATACAATCCATACCTTGTAGTAAAAGCTGTCTTTGGAATATCAGAAACACGAATCTTCAACTGATGATATCCAGAACGTAAATCAATCTTAGAGAACACACAAGCACCTCTTAACTGATCAAACAAGTCATCAATCCTGGGCAAAGGATACTTATTCTTGATAGTTACCTCATTTAGTGACCGGTAATCAACACACATCCTCTGACCACCATCTTTCTTATCAACAAAAATAACTGGTGCTCCCCAAGGTGATGAACTAGGTCTAATAAAACCTTTATCTTGTAATTCTTTAATTTGTTTCTTAAGTTCTTCTAATTCATCTACTCCCATCCTATATGGTTGTTTGGCTATAGGTGCAGTTCCAGGAAGTAATTCAATAAGAAATTCAATGTCTCGGTCAGGTGGCATACCTGGCAATTCATCAGGGAAGACATCCGGAAATTCCTCAATCACTGAATTCTCCTTAATAGTATTTTCAAGCTGATTCACCACAGCGGTTGGTTGCTTCTGCACTGCTACATCCAAATTGATTTTATCTCCATTAGGTGCAGTCACAACTACCACTTTTTGCTGACACTAAATCTCTTCCTGATTTTGCTTCATCCAGTCCATACCCAATATCACATCAATACCAGATGTCCTCAACACTATAGGAGTTATCTTAAACTCTACCCCTCTTAATACCATACTAATTGGAAGACAACGATTACTGGTTTGTATGGTACCTCCAGGTGAATTTACTAAGAGAGATTCTTTCATAGCTAGCATGAGTATACTATGCATTTTAACAAAAATGTTGGATATGAATGTATGAGATGCTCCAGAGTCAAAAAGAACAGTTGCGGGAGTGGAATGTACATTGAACGTACCAATCATAACTTCTGGTGCACCATGAGCTGTATCAGAAGACACGTGATTCACCCTTCCAGTACCAGATTGCTTCTGGTTGCTCTTCTGGCTCTGAGGAGTCTGCTGATTCTGCTTCTCAGGACAATGGTAAGACATATGCCCCTCTTTACCACAGACAAAACATCTAGTAGGAGTGCTGGGAGCACTATTCTTCATGGGGGTAACATTAGAATTTCCAGTGCGAGGAGTCTGTTGCCCAGTCTGCTGATACTGTTGACGTTGTGGATATGATGAACGCTGTTGTGACTGATTACTTTGCCAATTCTGGGACCACCTCTGATTCGGATTGCGATTCCATTGACTAACCGGTCCCTGAAACTTCTGATGAAAACCATGCTGGGAATTAGTGCGCTGACGGTTGTTGCTTCCTGAGCTTTGTACCTTCATCTTCCTCTTCCTGTCCATCTCTCTGCGCTCATTATCAAGCACAATAGCTTTATTTACCAGCTCTTGAAAACTAGCATAGTTGTTCCCCTTCAACTGCAAGCGAAGATCATAATAAATTCCCTTCAAGAAGAGACGCTGTCTGTCTGCATCTTCCCTCACTTCATTAGGAGCATAGCGAGCCAACTGGGTAAATCTATCATGATATTCACTAACGCTCATCTGTCCCATCCTAAGGTTTCTGAATTCTTCCTGCTTCAGCTCAATTATACCTTCAGGAATATGACGAGCTCGAAAATCTCTAACAAACTCATTCCAAGTGATAGGAGGAGCATTGTCAGGGCGTGCAGCTTGATACGACTCCCACCAAGTCTGAGCTGTCCCCTGTAACTGACCAGATGCATATAACACCTTCTCCATATCATTGCATTGGGCTATATTCAGCTGTTTCTCCACTGCCCTCACCCAATCATCTGCCTCTAAAGGATCAGCAGCATGAGAAAACACTGGAGGGCGTCCCTTCAAAAATTCCCCACGCTTATCCCTCACTTGCACAGGTGGTGGTCCTCCTGCAGGGGATTGTTCTGCATGTGCTGCATAAACATCTGCATCATCTGGTTCTGAGTTTGCATAAGTTCCTCCATAGTAATGGGTAAGTTAGCACCTCCACGACCTCTGCCACGACCTCTGCCTGACATCTGTTTCCAAAAACACAGAAATTGAAATTCAGTACGATCCGAGATGATGTATTCAATAGATAAGCAAAATCTGATTTTTCTGGACGAGCTCCAATTTCAGCAACTCAGTAAAACTGTCATATCTCGAGCTACAGACGTCCAATTCAGATGATCTTTACATGGTTGGAAAGCTTACAAAATTATCTACAACTTTTATTCACAACACTTTTTCTGATTCTGTCAATAAATTGGCCAAAAACTGAACTTAACCGAAACTGTTTCAGAATTCCAGACTGTGCAGTAACTCCAACTTGGAACAGGTATATCTCTTAGCTCATAATAGATATTAAAGTGATTCTTATGGGGTTGGAAAGATATAGAAGTCTAATTATTCCCAGTAAAGTTTCTTAAATTTCTCATGAACGGATTTTAAGTTATTTCTAAAACATCCCAGACTGATTCAAAAATCAGCAAAGAACAAAACTAAGTTAACCTCATATTCAACTAATATATTTTGATCCAACTTAATATTCTTAACCATGGAACTTGTAGGCATGTCTACAAAACTCTAGCACACATTACAAAGATCCAAATCACACATTATCATAATAACAATCCATCAATCACACAATTGTTCACACCACAAACTGACTCTTAAAACAATCCAAACTTAAAGTTAACTCGCAACTACTATCGTTCCTATTACATAGGGATTTTTCCTATTGCCTAATTAAGCTTCTCATAAATCTTGGGACGACCTAACTCCGCCCTTAATTGGTCAATCTCCTTATAAGCTTGCTCCTTAAGTTCTTTTTCCTTCAGCAACTCATCCTTCAAATCCACCTCATGGAGAGCCAATTCTCGAGCTAATCCCACCGTAGCTTGTAAAGTCAAGGAGGAATCATCTGCAGGCGGCACGGTCCAAATACCCTTGTCATGTAAGAAACAAGGAAAATGCCGGAGTGCACCCTTTAACGTTTTGTCCGAGCGTAGACCATGGTAGTAAACAAATGCATTGAAAGCGACATCCTCCATGCTTATCTCCACAGTTGTCCGGCTCACTCTGGTAATGAACTTTGACTCCACCTTAGGCTCCTTGGTGGTAGGATCCCTTTTCTTAACCCATAACTCAGTTTCCCAATAAGAATCCATCCATGGATGACTATACTCTGCACTGCGATACTCCAACGTAGCTTCCCAGTCATAGTAATAGTTGTCCAAGGTTCTTGTCAACATGTCATGAAAGAAAGCATCAGCTTTAGGAACCATGATATGAAACTTCGTAGTCCATCCCATAACTACATTCTCCATTGGTGTATCACCAACTCTTGATTCAGCATCAGATAGCTCTTGCTCACCATCTTCATACGGCTCCTGAGGTTTGAAACGGGCAACGTACTGTGCAGCTGACAAACGGGGATGAGGAGGCATCTATAAAATTTAGACATAGATTAGATAGAATCAATGTATTTTCGCAATGGAATAAAGTAGAGGAAGCATAAAACTTTAGTAATTAACAAGGTGAAAAGAGGAAGCATGAATTAAATGGAGTATGGATGCTATTAACGACCATTCTAACTAGACTCGCGTCCTACAGTCAACACGGCTCTGATACCAATCTGTCACACCCATTTTTAAGGACAAAAATAGGATGTATAAAAGACTCATGTGCGCCCCAGGAAACAGTCGCACACATAAGTTGACAAATTACAAAGTATCATCACAGTGCTTATTACATAACGAATAAGTATTTAAGACATAGTCTTGAACGATAGATAATAATAACTAATAATAATTCTTCAGCGGAAACTCCACACAGGGACACGGTTGACTGGTTGACACCAAGACTAGTACTCATTCCGATAATCTTCCTCATTATCTTCATCTGTTATGGTGGAAATAGCAAGGGTGAGTCCATGTCGAACTCAACAAATATAACACAGGGTTCATGTGGCTCAAAAGGCTAGACACTGTTTAACTGCATTTAGCTTTTAATCATATATTAGCAATTGAGTAGCATCAAGATAAACCACTTCCCATTAAAGAACCAATGATCAATTGTAATAAGGATAATGAATAGCATTAACATGAGCATAATAATAATCAACAATGATTAATCATGATATAACAGTTATGATCAACTATTCCATAAGAATCCCCAAGGCCGCTCGTATCCGTGAGCACGGCTAGTATACCAGTTTTTAACTCTGCGCAGAGGTGTACACTTTCACTGTAAGTCATGATTTCCAAATGAGTGGGGAGATCAAGCCCAAACACCCGAGAACCATATAAAGCCACTCAAAAGTTCGTCTAATAAGTTAGGGCCATTAGATTCACTCGGCAGGCAGATGTAGAACCCCCCTTCCCTGTGGCACAACAACCGCAGCCTATACACACTAGGCCAGGGGCTCGCACTACACCCAACATGGCAAGCCATTCTTACGCCATTTAAGGTAACCTCTAACAAGCTAGAAAAGGTCTCTTGAACAACTAAAGCCAGAGCCATATAGCCCTCACAGCTGTACTGTATATCCCGGTTATCACTTACAGATAAGTCCTTATGGAGAGAAACCAGAGCATCAAAATAATACACATGCTCTAGCCCCCTTTTAACAATAATAAAATCATCTTAATAGTTGATTGCTTAATCTATTAATCAAATTACAAGATCATTGTTCTTAGTTTAAGCACTAGCAGTAGCTACCCATATGCATTCCCAAGGTTGACAAGGAATCAAGATAACAATCACTAAGTTATAATCTCTAAAGTTGTCAAGGTAAGCACATGCATATGTATGACAATTCAATGTATAGGTAACAAGGATAGTCCTGTGTTATACTTGCCTTGATCAAAGCTCTCCAAGTGATACTGCTGACTTGGCTCAAAGTAATACTCCGAATCGTCCAAATACTGCTCACCTTCTATATTCGATCATCAATCAACAACACACATGCATCCAATCAAACATACACGAAGCAAACAAAGAGATATAATTAGAACAGTACACCAACAGTAACAAAACAGTAATAAAAGCTTATAAAACTCTTCTACACGTTTCTACGATCACACAGGCGCAAAGATCACCAAATTCGGAGTTAAAACGTGAAAGTTATGAATTTTCTAAGATTTCCTATAGATAAATAAATACTTAATTATAACCTCGAAAAATAAATTATCAAAACTAACTGTACAACTACACTAACATGTAGAGCTCGCAAATACGAACCTAACGCAATTTGAACGGATCAATTCGGAGTTAAAACGAAGATTTTATGACCAAAACAATTCTAGTGGCAAAACTGTAAATACCTGAAAACGTATTTTTGACTTATCAGGGAGAAAATACGCTTTCAAAACACGAAAACAGATTTAGGATATTGCGCTAAGGACTGCGGGTTCTATTATGAAGAAATCCAGGGGCTCTTTAATAAAAAGTCAAGACGAAGGGGTATCTTCTAATCTCAGCCCTTCATCTCGAATCCAACGGTTTGGGTTCATCATCAAGTGCACAGTGGAAAATCCGGCCACCTCTCTCAAGTTCGGCCGGTGACCGCCATGGCCGACGCCAAAACCCCGCCGGAGAGCTCCGGCTCCACCTTTTCCGACCACGATTCACCCCGCAACCGACACCAATCGAAAGAGAAGGTCCACTCGAACTTATCTACGTGGTTTAGGAAGGCTACGACGGACCGAGGATGAAACGCGGCTCAATTAGGGCGGCGACGCCATTGTTGGCCACGGTGAGCTCCAAACTCGCGATTTAAAGCACAAAAACTTAAAAGAAGAGCATTGGGAGGGAGAAGAGAAGATGACGAGCTCACCAAAACGAAAAAGAAAGACTCCAATCCACCCGCAAGCCCCGACGACGTACCGGCCGAGAGAACCTAGGGTTCCGGCCTTCTACGCTCAATTCCACGTGATGTAGCTCGAGTTTGAGATGGAAAACGGAAAATAGAGAGTCTCCTCTTCCTATTTGTAGCCCCAAGATGCCGTATACGGGTAGGAGATCCCGGAAATCACAAGACGGTCGTTGCGTTCGCCTCCGGTTCGAAGTCTGGCTCGAGCACGGGAGGAGGAAGACGACTGACCACCGGGCCCCACCTGTCAGCGAATCAAGGAGAGAAGGCGCGGCTGGGCGGGCTCGGCTGCTGGGCCGGGACGCGACGGCGCTGGACGGCCCACGCGGCAGGCGCGGGAGAGCAGGCCTTCCGACGGCTTTCGGGCCGAGAAGGTAAGAAGGTAAGTTGTTTTCTTTTTTTTTCTTCTGTTTCTTTTCTTTTCTAATTTTCCAAATACATTTTCAAATCAAATTTTCCTAAACCAAATCAAATAAAACAAATATATCCACACCACAAAATAGAATAAATGCAACAGCATGAATGCAACACCAATATTCTTTTTAAATTTTTTTTTAATTTCTCATTAATTGTTATCTAAATTATTTAAAATTTATTAACTCTAAAATTTGGGTGTTACAATCAGGCTTGGGAACAGGAATTAACACTAGAAATTAGGAAAGTTATCTTGAGAGTCGAGAGCTAGATTTCATAACGATTAATGCTCACCTTATGATCGCTACCTCCACATTCTCCCGATGGACCTGCACTATGCTGCTGCCCATTGTGGTCCTGGATAAAAACTCAAGAGTGAACTCATGATAGTTCCATAAAAAAATGCCATTCTTACTAAATGATGTGGTTTATTACTATGATGTCATGAAGAACCCCTCCATCTCCACCCAAAGGCCCAATCCTTGCAACCCTAGCCTAGAAGTGAACTAATTAAGTAAAGTTTTGAATGAAAACACAGATAAAAAAACTAGTATGGACTAAATTTGTAGTACATCTTGGTTTGTGTAGACACCAATCGCATTGAGATATTGGTTGGAACGACCAAAGAAACCAATAACCCGGCCATTGTTTTGCATTTGAATGTGGAATTGTGTTCCTCGGCCTTTTCCAAATGGTCCATAACTACGAGTGTTGGTGACAAACGTAAGTGATGTTATAACATTTATTAGACTTTTGAATGGACCGATTGTTCCAGATACTCCTGTAAGAAACTCCGAAGGACCTAGTTGAATCTACAAGAGAAAGAGAAACAATATTTCACATTGAAATATCCTGTAGACAATCATGAGTAGTCAGATACTGCCTTGGAGAGGTATCAAGATTTACCTTTACTACAACATAGGAGGTATGTGAAATTGGCATCTCGAGTACCAAATTTTAGTACTTTAAATTATAACTTAGGAATGTCATCAAAATCCCTAGTTTACTTATGATTCTTTATAGAATTATATACGAGTCCAAATGTTACCACTAGGCTACTGCAAATCCATTCTTTCACAGCAAGTTCTACAAAGATGACATGCTTTATGAAGAGGGATGATATACCCTTATAGTAGTAGTATCATGGTGCTCTTTCTTAGTAATTAGAAGTCAATTAATTGTTGTATGAATTATGGATATGATAAAGTAACCAAGATGTGTTCTCAAAGAAATGTTTTCATGCCCAAGGTGTACCTCAATGAAGTCCTTTCTTACCTCACTTATTTCATTACAGTTTTACCATGTCAACAAATGTCCTAGCAGCAACAATTTAATGCCTACTACCTCCATCACACAAAAGAGTGATGGTTTAACTTTTGTGGTAAGTGAAACTATCTCAAGTTTGACTAAGCTTTTATAAAAAAAAGCTAACATTTATGATATCAAATAATTGTCCCTAAGTTCACCATGACACATACTTTCAAATTAACCTATTTCATGTTATTAATTGATATTCTTTTCTATAAACTTGGTCAAACCTGCATAGTTTGATTTAGGACAAAGATAGATGACCGCCACCTATGGTTTTACCTGATTTAGCATTGGAATTAAAGAAAGAGAGAAAAGTAGTGTCATCCTAGTGATATAGCTTGGTCTCAATATCCGAGGTAGGAAACTACTCAGACATGACAGGCCACTCACAGCTTTGGGTCCAATGTGTCAGACATTCTCTTGCGTGGTAGTCGAGTCATTGTGTTATATATTTCCCATGGGAACTATGAAAAATTTGCCATTTGTGAAGGGGCGGTGTGAATCAATCCTACCTTGTCAGAGGTACATACAATACATGCAATAGATAATTTACTAGAGGTTATAAAACATCACTAATAGCAGACTACACATTGGATGGGTTGTATTGCTTGTACTCGCATTTATATGAAACGAGAGTTTTGGAGTCATATCATCATGCTAGCTACCTGCATTTGCCTATGCATGCTGGCATGTCTTGAGATGTAGTCCCCCAAGCTTAAACAATGATTACATCCACAGGTGCAAATTTAACTTCGTGCAGTGTTGCACACATCTAAATAACATCATTTATATTTGTACAGAAAGCATTATTCTTTTCATGCTCACCTTATTCTTACCCTCCTTACCGCCCCAAGGCCCAATAGTGTGGTGCTGTCCATAGTGGTCAGTATATGAAAACCCGATAGAGTCGATAATAGTTCCACTGCTAATTGTTATGTTGTCCAAGAGGTAAGGCAACATTTTGATGTCTCGTGGCTTCCCCCCATCTCCACCCCATGGCCCAAATTTGGCAAGCTCAAGCTGTGGCACACCAATTAAGATTAAAAATCCGTAAACTGAAAAAATAAGATTAATTGACATTGCCATAGAAATATACGAACACGTGCGTTTATATAATGGAAAGTTAATTAATCCATATTAGTCTATTATTTATTCTCTCAGTCCCTAAATACAAGTATTTGAAGCTTTCAAATTCATCACTAAGTATGAAACATTTGAAGGATGAAATTGCTCAACACTACAAATAATTAACTAAACATATCATTCGATGCATCCATTAGCAGAACGCATTGCCTACAATTATGGCAATATGTGGGTATGCCCAAACCAACAAATGATTAATTGAGCCTACCATTTATACTGCATTGATTAACCAAAAATAAAACTGCAATTATACCAATCGAGCGTGGTTATAGCTGTTTAGTTAGTGCATTATGGATTTTTTTCCTCTTCTCGCTTAAATTGTCCCGAAATTGCTAGATAAGTGTATATTTAGGGACTAATGGAGCATACAAATGTGCACTTTTTATATGTGTAATGACGTGTTGTTGGCTTGAAATTAAAGATACGTAAGTATATGAAATATGTAATATTTGTACGAAATGTGGCAATTGAATGATGTAGGGGATGGACATTGTTTGTATAAAATGTGACTTAATTTGTAAATGTGTGATTTATATATATGGATTAATATGCAAAGATGTATGGAATAAGCTTACAGAGACGGTTCCATACATAAAAAATGTATATTGTGGAATTTAAACGGTTCACACAAAATATGCCTATGTTGCTATCTTACATATAGTGAAAATGTCTAATATATTATCCCGATAAGTATGTACATACCTGACAGGCATTTGGAGTAGGCCCAGCGACCAATTTGACCCTTGCTTCTGTTTCCTCCAGTGTAAGTAGGATATCCTCTGTCCTTGGCCTATCCTTTGGTTCAGGCCGTGTGCACTTCTGTAATATCTCGAAGCACGCTTTTATTTGCTCTTTGTAGCCTATTTCCAATAATTGGGTCTGCTGCCTCATTTGTGATGAATCCTTTTCCAGCCTAATCATCCAGCTCTCTAGTACCTGGCTAACAATGTATCTCCTTATTATTACAAGAATATACATATACACACACAAAATCTTATATATATTTCTTCTTCAACATACATCTTGATCAGTGGTATCTGCCGAGTTACGTCCCTTCACCATGTGTCTGATTATCACACCCAAGCTATATATGTCTAACTTGATTGTGATCACTCCATTATCTAAGTACTCAGGTGCCATGTAACCCCTGCATACATGAACACTGATAATGTCACGGCTGACAACGGAGAAAAAACATTTTGATATCTTTGATTTAAAAAACAACCTGCAAGGATAATATCCCTAGTTTTTAGTATATACATAGCTCACCATGTTCCGCGTCTTAGTTGTGTGATCGTGCGGCTTTTTTCATCCCCCAAGAGCCTTGACAAACCAAAATCTGCAATTTTAGGCACCATGCCATCGTCAAGCAATATATTGTACGGTTTGAGATCTAAATGAATTATGTTCTTCTCGTGCAGATAGTGCAAGCCCAGACAAATTCCTTTTATTATTTGGTAACAAACACGCCATGGAAGCCCACATGGTCCAGCTGAAAAACATGAATATCACTCATTGTACGTCAACAATAATAATAAATAAAATAAATCCTCAAATCAACAATGGAAATAGTACATAAAAATGCATTCTATTAAAACTTCATATAGTATTTTGCTCTCTCTATTCCAAATTATAGTTTACTTTGACCAAAATCAGGCCTTCTGTAACATTTGCCTAGTTTTTAGAAAATATATATTAACATCTATAGGTTTCCAAATAAATGTACTATCATGACCTTTTTTCATGGAGAATTTACTGAAACTAATTTCATGTTGTAGATGTATGTGCACTTTTCTTGGTCAAAATTAAATAGTTACAGCATTTTCTTGTACACAGAGACGGGGAAATAGAATATTCATAATGGTGTATTCTATAATGTTGCATCATTTTGCAAAGTTTCTTATGCATGGAGAAGAAACATTCATAATAGTGCTTTCCCCTGTTCCAGTGTCTCACGGAACAAAGCCACTTGTTTGTGCAGTAATGTAGACATAACCGATTGGTCAAGTGTCTTGTGAATAAAACCTCATTGCAGTGCGCTGTAAAACAAAATTTTCATTTGTTTTATACAATTTTACATCGCAGTAGCTTTTGAATGTGTCCTACTAACCAATACAATTATGGTTTCTAAAGCTTATGCTGATGTATACTTCACACATCTACTGCTCTAGTCTTACAAGCTTGACATTTTGAACAGAATATATTGAACTTGATGATCAATAACTTTTAAGATATCTACTCTAAAAAGTAGTTACATGTGTGCATTTTTTCTTGGAAAGTGCAACCACAATCTCATAAATTCATTACATATTTCAAACACATGGAAGACCATGCTAAATCAAAAGTGCAACATATTTTGGACTCAATGGAGTACTAAGATTGGAAAGCCCATCCATTTTGAGTAACTGGATCACATGTTTAATTTATTCCACAATCATACCAGTAAGATGCTTGTGAAGGCTTCCATTACGCAAATACTCGAAGCAAAGCAACCTTTCTCGTTTTTCCGCAAAAATATTTTTCCCTTCTTGATGCACTACGACTTCCTGTGTTTCAGCACAGTACCCAACAAACAAGACTATATTGTGGTGCCTAATATTCATTAGACAATCAACCTCGCGATGAAATGGTTCGTCTTCGATTGCATGAGCTGAGTATAACTTCTTGACAGCAACAAGGCCATCTTCAAGCACTCCCTGTAAGTTTTGAACTACTCTCCTCAATTTTTTTATATAATATTTCCACAAGCATGTATCTATTTAAGAGTAAAAATGTACAATGGCTAGAAAAAAGAAATAATCTATAAATTCTGATAGAATATTTGTTCATTTATTTTTGTGGATGCCCTGTGAGATTAAATCATAACTAATTATTTAAATAAACTAGACGTGAACCAACAATTCAAATAGGTATGCACAATTGCCAACATCTAGAGGTGAATTAACAATTCAAATAGGTATGCACAATTGCCAACATCTAACTTAAGAAAAGGCTAATAATGATGTACTCACCCTAGTTATAAATACTTGACATTTTGGACAAGATCTGGTCAAACATGTAAAGCAGCGGCAAACCATAACTCTTATAAAATTTATATTTTGGAAACATGAAAGTCACATAGTTATATCTATCTTAAAATAATTTGAAGTTGTTGTAATTTGGTGTTTGACATAGTTATACATACTTATTTTCTACAGTTTAGCTTATATGAGGTGGAAACAAGTATGCACATCTTACCAAAATCTGCTAGTATAAATGCACCTGATTTCTACCTGCTAATTAATCAGGTTAACGGTTTGAACCGTGTGAAATAATCACCACAGTAAAAATAGTCTTCTTCCTCTCTGAGCTCTGCCAATGTTTAGACCGTGCTGCTATATGTCCGAAAAATAGTGAGCTCAAGGGAGGTGGATGTAGTTTTGCTGGTATGAAAGAGGAAATCCAACTTTGGTGCCAGAAACATTTCAATCGCAGATCCAAGTTGCAATGTCTTAGCAAGCTAGGTGTCTCGATGATTTTGTAAATTAGCTAAAGTGACATCAATTATGATGCATGGATAGGTTTTGGTTAGATGGAGGATAGATCTATACTATATGGACCTAGAGCTTCAATTTTATGATCAGACGTTTCAAAATTGGTAGAGAAGTATGTGGTTGTACATATATCTTGCTAGTTGGCCTCAAAACAAATTTAGTTAATTTCACTAGTATTTTAAGGTGTGAACACAATGTTTTCAAATTCCAAGGTCTGCCTTTTTACTTGGGTCACACATTTAAATCGAGCTATATATTATCTGAAAGGAGTACCTAAATATCATAATGTGCCATATCAAATAATTTTTAGTGAATTTCGTTAAACTTTCATTGTATGAATGTGACGTTTAGTTGCAGGTGCTCGGTTTTAACATGGGTCCACACATATATCTAGACTCCCTTATTTGCATCAATTAGCTTTGTCAAATTTGCTAAATTTTTAGATGTGAACACTAGATATTAAATCCAAGATCTAGTTTTTGACATGGAACCACATGTAGATATACTGATTCTGTTGTTATTAGATCATCATTGATTGTCTTGGTCTTAAAAGGATTGGATTATACATTAGTCATTTTCCACTGAGTTTATAATGGATTACGAATTGAACATTCTTTTCCTTACATGTCATCATCAACTGGTATTTTGTATTCATAGTTGGAACAAAATCCAGTTTTGGCTCTACGTCTAATGAATTTCGTAAAGTGGGTCACATGTGTGGCCCTACAATGTGTTTCATGAGGTCATTATCGCTGATTTACACTATGAGTTCCAAGATCAATATCAAGCCCCCTCCCCCCTCGATGGCATCGTTCTATTCAACCACCTCATAGTTGCCCCTATATATCATTTGAATTATATTGTTTCCTTAAGTAGTATTCAGCTCAGTAGTCATAGTGGCCAATCTCAATGGGTGGATATTTTGTTGATTCTAAGAACATCTCCAAGAGTTTCCAAAACCCAATTCCAATCTTATTTTTTTTGGCAAGATTGAAAAAAATCTCTCCCACAATTCCTCATCTCAACTCCCAATATTTCTACACTTGGCAAAATTGATCCAATTGCACAAATATATACGTGTCTATATCCAAGCGGCCGATCTAGAGGTGTGAGGATGCAGCGAAGAAGGATAGGGTTCACAATGCAAATATACAAGAGAAAGAAAGTATGCAAATGTAGAAGAGAAAGAAAGTATAGAACTGGCTGGGATGATTTGAAAATAGTCCTAGATTTCGGATACAAAATTGCCTTATAGCTTTTAGAAGTGAGATGTTGGAAATGGTTGGAGTAAGATGACAAATATGCTCCCTACTTTTTTTAGTAACTTGGAAAACTCATTGGTTTACCCTTTTTTTTGGAACAACTGGAGATGTTGTAAGAGGGCCACATCATTTAGAGCTATTGCATTGATGGATGAAACCACAGCTTCCAATGCATAGTTTTAGTTTTGTTTTATTTGCTAGTCGTAGAATTTAATGTGCCCAATGCTAGTGTGGAACAATTTCCATGTTTTGAAAGTGTACATTGAGTGGCATCTAGATTAAACCACTCCTTCAGCATCTCTAATGAAAATGAAACCCTTAAGGAAGAGTAGCAATGGTCAGAGGCATGCACTATAGGAAGGAAAACATTGAACAGTTCAAATCTTGAGCTTCTCTAGTGCAACTTTGAAGGGAACCATCCCTCAGAGTGTAGTAGGAGTGGATCCCAATTGTCTTATAGCCTACACAATGCCCCTTTGAGTACATATGCTCGTGCAAGGCTTTGTCATGGCAAGGCACGATTGCATCATCCACAACACTATCGAGTATTAGCAAAGGAACAAAGATGCAAATTGAGCGTAGCTTAGATGGTTAGGTTCCTTGTGGTGGAACCTATCTACCCAAGTTCATGCTCTCGACTTCACATGGGTGCTCACATTTTTCAAAATTTTATTTCAGGATTCAATTGTGCAATTCTTTCAGTGCTAGGAAACATTACTTATGGTCAAACATGTGTAACCAAGTTTACGTTCTCGACACAGGTGCTCAAAAGTTTTCAAAATTGTAGTTATGATTTTGTTGATTGTGTGATAAAATGACAAATGGGACTAACGTGTGCTAGTATATAAGGACTTAGTCTGACATATGCAAGTTGATATACTTGGGAGAGTGCACCTCAATGGAAGACCAAGTGTACGTGATGAATACTCCAAAACATCAACAAACAACCCATCATGAAGAAACAAAATTAAACAAAGAAACATAGACCACCAGAGCTTTGAACAGTAGCACCAGACTCAGATCAAGACCACCACATTAATTGTTCAGCATCACGAGGACCTGATGAAATGCTTCATTGGATGATCTTGTGATAAACTTGAGCCATTAGAATATTACTACTATAGCTTTGTTTTAAGGATTAGGAAAAAGGCATGCCAGGATCAATGGAAGGTTCAGTGATAGGAGAAACCATTCACCCTTGTTATTTGATGACTACAAAAGCACACCAAAGACATAGTGGGAGGCACCAAAAGGTCTAGTTCCCATTGAGAATTTTCTTTGGACCATGATGTGATGTGTACTAGGGCACAACAACCAGTTGAGTGCAACCCATCGGACGTTCTAGTTATGGCCATTTACAACCACTGGAAGATCTAGTGATCGCAAAATGTGTGAAATTGTGTGCAACAACTAGTTGTGTACTTGAGGCTATTATACATATGGATTTAGCGCATTCTGAATTGTTGTAGTGGGATTATATGTAGACACACATATTTGTGGTCTCTAGCCTCAAAAGTGTTCAAGAGAAGGTTAAGTCTTTAGTGCTAATGATTAGTTCCCGGTTAGGACTAGTTAGCGCATTTCTTTACGTATTACCATAGTGGTAGGCTAGGTTTGCATATCTCTTTGCTTGTTATGCTTGCGTGCACCAAATGTTGTAATTTGTAATCTGGGGCTTGCACGTCTTCTACTCTTGTGAGACCCTCAAATATCATTTGTTGTGTGGTCGCCGTTGTGTGAAAATAAGAGGCCCTTGGTTTTAGCCAAAACCTCTACTGAGTGAAGAATATAGAGAGTCTTTCAGATGAGGCAATGTGAATACCCACCTACGCATAGTAAAGCCCTTCAGTTATTTGCGTGGAGTTACTCGACTGAGAGCTTGGCTCTATAAGGGCTTCCTTACTAGGGACTCCAACAAGAATTAGGGAAAAGGGCGGCCTTTTCAATACATTTGTAAAAAGCTGCCATGCAGGAGTTTGCATTTTCCATAACTCTTTATATACCCATTGTATTCTTTGACCTGGCATGTATTGATTGCTTTACTTTCTTAGAATAGTTAATAGGATTGGAATCTATGCTACAAAACTTTTGTGTGATAGAGATATCATCATAAGTAGTAGAAACCTAGTGCACATCTAGATTGACTTATGTAGGTGTTTATATGTGCCAAGTTGGCCTAGTTTTAAGAGACCCTAATCCACCCCTTCTAAGGGTTTCATAATCTGCTGGAAAAGTGTTCTCATTACTGAATAAATATGTAGTGAAATACTTTTTATATTTTATTAGGTTTTGAAATGCTTTTGTGACTAGAAAGGAAAAGTCCCACATACCTTGTATACTTCCCCATATCCACCACAACCAATAAGGTTGTCCTTGGAGAAGTTGTTTGTGATGGTTTCCAAGAAGTGTTGCTTAAGACTGAATGGCTCTCCTATTTTATCACATAGCATGTACTCGAGAGTGCGATATGTATCATCTTGAGTGGCCATTTCTTTTCTGTTGTACTTTCTAGAAGATCAAATATGTTTCCCTACTACACAAAATAAACAAGATGGAAGTTAACCTTATAGTACAACAGGGGTATATATGGAGAATATTTTGAAAAATCAATCCACTATAATAGACAATAAGTGACATCACATCATATTCCTAAATCTTTGTTAAGAAACATTAGGTGAAACATGAGCTATTCACCTCTAGATTCCTATTTGCAGAGCTATTCAAAGGATATTCCTTTTGCACACCTCTCGTGTTTCTAATAGACTCTCCAATTTTTGTTCTCTATACTCCAATAGATTATAAAAAAATCCTTGTGTGAAAAAATCATGATAAAGCTATTATATATTACATTAGATGTATGCCCGTTGCACTAGGACCATGAATTTTTGGACTCTACCTTAGTAATTGGATGCAGACGCGTGAGCTCCGAGGACTTCGTATTGGACGCGGACATGTGGATCCGGTTTCATATTGGAAATGGGTAGCACGCGGATGCGTGAGCCCCGAGTGGAGGATGATTCGTGTTGGATGCGGATACATGAGCAAGATCAAGATTTGGTATCACCGGGTAGATGATGACGTTACAGTCTTTTTGGTGTATAGATAGATATAGATTTAGAGAGTAATGTAGCCTCTCAAAAGGGAGAGCGAGAAGGGTGGTTTTTGGAGGGTGGAAAAGATAGAGTGGTGTAGAGAGTCTATTGGAGCATGTTTTTTTATTTGTTTTCTAAATTTATGATAAAGAGCGAGAAGGATGTTTCTTAAATTCGTGTGAAAACTACCATGCATTGTATTTTGTGGTAGAGGACCTCTTGGAGATGCTCTAAAGCAGCGGGAATATCATTTCCAAATCCGTATGATAGGCAACATGAACACAATTATAATTTTCCTAATTGAAGACTTATGTTTTCAAAATTGAGTTAAGTAGAGAAAAGTCTGATTAAAGACTCCAAAGAAGCTTCCATGTTAGTCATTACAAGATGTGCTTGGAAAAATAAATCGTGGAAATTCTAAAAAGGTCAGAAACTTAACATTGACTCTATTTGACTTATTTTGTCTTCTAAAAGAACACCTATATCTATGAGCCGGACCAAAGGACCTTTATATAAAATTAAAAATGATTATTATAATAAGTATGAGAAACAAAATATGTGTTACAAAACTAGCTTAGGCATGCATAAACATCGACACATATTAAGCCTCAACAACCCTGAGGGCGCGAGGTCCTCTTGCCCAAAATATATAAGGTACACTGGTGAGGATTTTCACAACCATCATTTGAATTGAGGAAATAGCAAAAATGAAAAAAAATAAAGTGGATTAGCGCCACGCCAGACTAGATCTTGCTTGTCCCTATCCATGTGCAATAATATCCTTTTTTTATTAATATGCAGTAGCATGATTAGAGCAAGAGAGTCAATAACTTGTCTATAAGACAAGCCATATCAGCAAAATTAGAGCCAATTCTTATGATAACTTGTCTCTTGATATTCTCTAGCAACCATATTAATATTTTTTTATTTTATTTCTTCCTCCCTTCTCTCGTCCAGCTCAGTCACACGAGCTGATATGCTCGGTGTCACGCCCATTTCTATATTTGTTCTTATTGTAAAAGTAAAGTTTGTTCAAAATCATCTCTAAGAATTGTTAAAAATAGGATACTAGGTACGGTCACTTTTTGCCAAGCAGAAACAGTATTGTAAGTTTTGGTTTTGAGCTGATTTGATATTTATAGTAGAATCTTACTATTACTAATTAGAGGCCCTAACAGAGCCTCCACGTTAATCCTCACCAGATGCACTAGAAAAAAAAGATAAATACTAAAAATTCTCACATTAATCAGAAACATCCAACCACTAAATCAAAGACTCTAGCCATCCATCACCATTGGATCTGTTTTCTAGAAAAATTACCCATCTCTACCATTATAGATAAAAATCACTTTTTAGGAGAAAAAAACATTGACGGTTCGTAAAAAATCTTGATCGATAGTACTAACATTTACAGTTAGTTGGTATAAAATATTGGACGAGTCCTATTATTCACGTCACATGGTAATACATTATTAAAATATCATATCTGCAATAGTACTGACGTTCGTAGTTAGTTAACAAAAACAATATATTAATAAAGCAAAATATATGTATTGAAAATATCACATTATCGACATTCACAATTAGTTAATAAAATATTAGATGAGTTGGATCTCATTAATCACGTCACTTGGTAATAAATTATTAAAATATCATATGTGCAGTAACAACGTTCATAGTTAGTCAATAGAATATCTTTATTAATAAAACAAAATATATGTATTAATTAAATATCAGATGAGTCCTACTAATCGCATTCACTTGGTAATGTATTAATAGATTATTATATACTTCCTCCGTCCCAAAATAAACGCATATTCCACTTTCAAGGAGTCAAACTTTTTTAAATTTGATGAGACGTAAAGAAAATAATAATGACATTTGTATCTCCAAAAAAATTTATTATAAAATTACATTCTATGTTGAATATAATAACACTTATTATTCTTCATGAATACTAATATATTTTTATAAATATTTGACCAAACTCTGAATAATTTGAGTCCTTAGGAAATGAGATGTATGTTTACTTTGGGATGAAGAGAATATGTAGGACCCACCAAGTCCGCAATTAGTTAATCTATTAATAGAAATCTAATGGAAGTGTAATATATTGTTAGAATATGAGAGACAAACAAACAAAATTTTGCATGTGCGGTCGGACTGTTTTATTATATATAAATAAGGAGGAGGCAATTTTCATCAACGACTCGCAAACTGAAATTAACTTTCAAAATTTACATCTGAATTATGCACCTCTGCCATTAGAACTATAATTCAAGATAACCCATAAATTTGTATCTAAATTACCCACATATGTCACTAACAGAGATAATATAAAATAAAACTTTTTATTATCTAAATTATCCACCTTGACTATTATAAAAATAAATAAATATACCTCTAAATCCACATGTAAATACTAAAATTATAAAATAAACATAACTCTAAATCTACGTGTAAATAATAACATAAGTTATTATGATAAATAAATTAATAACCATTGTTATTTAAATAAGTGTATTATATATTGATTAAAGGATTGTGACCTAAGAATAGTAAATAATATTTAATTGTTTTATACAATAAATGTAACATCTTGATGGTTGTTGTCCAAGCTGTAATGACTTTTTATGCCATTGTAGTAGCTCGAGTGTAGCTTAAAATCTATACTATTTTTCCAAAAATAGATATGTACTAACACATTGAATCCTCGATCTTGAAGAATCAACGTATTCCTCAGGAGGACATGCTCTTAATAAAGATGAACCAACATCTCACAAAAATCTAAAAAAACGCTACCACGGCCAAAATAAATACTCTCACATCCTTTTCTAGGACGCAATTGATACATATCAAATAATTTCAAAGATGCAAGGAAAATGCACCAAGAGTTGAGAGCAATGACTTAACTACGTCGACAACAGCCATTCACAGAGCAAAAGATTATAAACCAACAAATGACAAGCCAAACATAAATGGTATGAACTTTCAGATTAACCTAAAAATTTTCATCAGACAAATTAAAGAAATATTACAATTGATAAAAACAATTTAAGGTACGAACCTAAATATCCAAAACTCAATTATGGTATTAGTTTTTAATTTGTAGGTGAACTAACATTTTAATATTGTTATCTACATAGTTCCATAACTAAAGAGGGATGTCCAACACGTCCATGTACGTGCACAAAGTCAACTATACTAGGACACAAAACAAACAAAGAAAAACAACCGACCATAGAATCAAACTATAATGTTACAACGTTAGTTGTGCCACGACGATCTCTTTGATTCATGCCAATACAAATCTATACACGTGTGTTACTTTGGCCCTGTTTGGATACTCTAGCACAGCTAGAGGTTAGAGTTAGTTTCTAGCTCAGGATTAGCCCTGAACTAACTCTAGCCTAAGAGATGTTTGGATACAAGGGTTAAAATGATAATAAATGTGCTTTCCAAATCATTGGTGCATGTAAAAGTAGAGAGAAAACAGTGGACCCCACCTCAAATAGCCCCAACTAGCCTAAATAATCACCTCTTTGGGGGGATAGTTTTTTAGGGTGGGCTAGTTGCAAATAACCCACTCTAGCCCTCCTGTTTGGCTACTTTAGGGCTAGTTGAGCTCCAACTAGCCCAAACTAGCTCTAACCCATGGATCCAAACAGGGCCTTTGGATTCAAATCAAAGTTAATTGTATGGAATAAGTATCTCAAGGAGCACGGATTGATGGACTAGTACATTGAATTGAATATATAAAAAGTAGTTTAAGAAAATAAAATTCTCCTCGCTAGCGGTAGGCTAGTAGTCTATGACTCTATTCCTTGTGGGCAGGGATGTCAACGGCAATAATTCCCCGTCGGTGGATGGACGGGAGAAAAAGGTGGCTGTGCTCATCCTTTGAATTTTATGAGTTTTGGGTATAGATTTCTTTCGAAAAACCTAACGTCGCTGTGGCAATTATAAAAAAAATCGCTGTGGCCGTGGTTGTCCGTGAGTAATTAATTAAGCAAACAGCTTGACAGGTAGTACTAGTACACCGGCCACGCGCGTGAGCCCCACGTGGATAGTTGGGTCACTTGTTCTGCGTCCTAGCTCGTCTCTCTCTTTGCTTCATCGAGTGGATGAGGATTCAGATACAGGAAGAAGAGCACGCAGCCGCGGCCCTCTCCACACAAGTGCACTACCGCAGGAATTTTAATCAAACGCCTTAAACGAGGTGGTTCTTTTACATTATCTGTCTAGGTTAAGCATTAACCGAGGTGGTTGCTGGGCTGGCTGCCCTGCCATGAATAACCGAGGCGGGCAGCCGATCCAACCACCTCAGAATCCATTTTGGAAACGCCTTGTAAAGGATTTTGTGCAATAGTGATCGATGATATATATGATTGAGCCCTAATCCTGTCTGCGTGCACAGCTTGATGCTCTGTAGCTAGCTTAGCTAGCTCGGTTTCTCCCGTACTGTCTGCGATCGGCCGGCGAGCGCTGCCTTGCCATCAATTTGCTTCCTCCACCGTACCGCCGTACCGGTCGGCGATTATGGGATTCGAAGAAGGGGCGAGCGGGACGCCGGAGGGTCTCTCATATCTGATCCCATTCGGGCCTGTTCCCCGGTGCATGCCCTGTGTTAATTTGGTCATCCATGCGATGCGAGTGGCTGCAAGCTAGTCTCTATACCTAACTGGTTTAATAATTTTAGTATCTATGCGAGAGCATGCGAGCGGAACTTCAAAAGGAATCTTAACATTTTCTCCGTGGAACTCGGTTTTATATACAATACGTTCCTCAACCATGCATGCATGCGCAAACATTAAACTATGCTGCAGACTCATTCCGTAGGCATAAACATGGATCGGAGGAGTTGTATACACAACAAAGTATAGAAATGATGACGACAAGGAACAAGCGATATCCTAAATAATTAATAATAAAGGACTTACTGAATTGGTGTGTGCTAGCTAAATTTAGAAACAAGATACGTATATATACTATACAAGATAAAGGACTCACCGGCTGGGAAGGGCACCGGAGGATTTGCACGTCGTCCGAGGGATCGATCGGAGGGGACGGAGGAAGCACACCAGGGGCATGCAGGAAACCCGGAGTAAAGACGACGACGACGATAACGCAGGCGGCCGAACCTGCACGTCCTTAAATGGAGGCGCAGAGAAACGCGTTGCGGCACCTAATCCCTCCGTCCAGCTCTAGCTTTGAACCTGGACACCACGTCGTGGACGGAAGAGTACTCATATTATCGGGTCAACGTTTAGGCCTTGTTTAGTCGGATGAATTTGGATTTTAGGGCTACTGTAGCACGTTCGTTTTTATTTGGTAAATAGTGTTCAAACATGGACTAATTAGGCTCAAAACGTTCGTCTCGTAATTTCCCACAAACTGTGCAATTAGTTTTTCTTTTCGTCTACATTTAATGCTCCATACATGAGCCGCAAACATTCGATGTGACAGGTACTATAGCAACTTTTTGGAAGTTGGGGTGGAACTAAACAAGCCCTCGATGTCTATGGGCGGTCCGCGTCTAGAGGCCGGGGGCCTACGAGGCTCGAGGCTACGACGACGAGACGAGAGGCAAATGAACGGTGTAGCTAGCTAGTGCAGACGTTTATCCATTCATGCATGACGCATGTGCAGTCATAGTCGCACCTCCTGGCTCGACGTGCAAGTTGCCAGGCAGTTCAACTGTTCAAGCACATGTATGCGTCGATCTTGAATGGAGAAGGTAAGTCTCAATAGGAGTTTGACGATAGTTTTATGGACGTTAAATTTGTAATATAGTGTAAACAAAGAGAGATGATAAAAGTTTTGGAAAATAAAATTAGTTTCATGGGAATAAAACTTGTTTGCCATGGTTTCTAACACACGAAGAATAGGTTTATGAAACCCCACCGAAACTGGCCTAATATGAGGACTAGATGAGTAGTTGTTGGTCTTTTTCTTTTTTTTTTCTTCAAACAAGGAATTCATATATATAGTTTTTCTAGAAAGACACTCGATAGAGTGTCTCAACAATGGCTCATATAAAATTACAACTTGACACCGAATGACCTCTAAAAAAATAAAAGTATATTAAAGATCAAGCCAATCATCTTCTTTCTTTGATCGTTCGTTGTCTGTCAAAGATTGAAAAGCGCACTAAAGAGACAGCAAAGGAAAGGGACACCTATAATCACCCTCGCCATATAAGGCTTTGAAGACTGACAACAAGATCTAGGATCCACTGAAAGAACATCGGCTAGAGATAACCTCCAAGGAACACAGGCTTACAATCCTTCGTCATCAGATCAGAGTATTAGAGATGCCAGACCTTACAATAGAACAAACCAAAAGAAGAGGTCAAAGTCACCGTGAAGAGAGCCAGCTGACTGCTTCCCCTGATAAACACTCCAACTGCCATCGAGATTTGAAGAAAACCAACAGACCAAACTCTCATTGTCCTTCGTCAACGCCAGATCGAACATCGAAGAGGTTGGGAAAGGCCGAAGAGACATTATTCTAACGCTTCATCGTGGCCACCACCTTGTCGATGATGCCAAAAACCAAACCTTAGAAGAACAAAGATCAATAAAAAACTAAAAACTATGGAGGGATCGAGTCCCCACTCCTATGGACACCGGTGTGGTCGGATTCATAGATATTAGTACTACTAACAAGATCACAGTACGTAATTGGGGAGTGTTCGGCTGAACTGGATCAATAACGCAGGCGGCCGAACCTGCACGTCCTTAAATCGAGGCGCAGAGAAACGCGTTGCGGCACCTACTCCCTCCGTCCAGTTCTAGCTTTGAACCTGGACACCACGTGGACGGAGGGAGTACTCATTTTTATTGGGTCAACGTTCAATGGCTATGATTGGGTCAACGTTCAATGGCTATGGGCGGTCCGCGTATAGAGGCGGGGGCCTA